>CM053410.1:77147914-77220364 GCA_028644305.1 Xerus rutilus
ATATATATATATATATATATATATATATATATATATATATATATATATATATATATATATTGGAGGATGCTGGGGATTGAATCCAAAGCCTTGCATGTGTTAGGTATGGATTCTGCCACTGTGCTACACCCATGGGCCCACAGCATGAATGCATTTAAGAGACTAATTTAGAAACAAAAGCAGAGATGATTCCCTATTTCTGTTCTACATCTTTATGTCTACATAAACATGAATGCATGTATCTGGTTTTCTTAATAGGCTGTAAATTTCTTGCAGTATAGACACTGGATTAATAATCATTATATCTACACTATACTGAGCACCAAGAACGGTTCAATTATTTTTGAAGTACTATCGGTTCAATTATTTTTAAGTTTTTGCCTATGCAAAAACTGAACTGAGATTTTACAATTGAGAACATTTTTCAAGCCGGGTGCGATGGTGCATGCCTGTAATACCTGCACTTTGGGAGGCTGAGACAGGAGAATCGCGAGTTCAAAGCCAGGCCCAGTGAGGTGCTAAGCAACTCAAGGAGACCCTGTCTCTACATAACACACAAAAAAACAGGGCTGGGGATGTGGCTCAGTGGTCCAGTGCCCCTGAGTTCAATCCCCAGAACCAAAAAAAAGAGCATTTTTCACAGGTGCCAGGGATGTAAATATTAGGATTCTAGAAGTGAATACTGGACAAACTGAGGTTAAAACGATGGTCATGAACTGGGCACACACCTGTAATTCCAGCTACTAGGGAGGCTGAGGCAGGAGGATCAAAAATTTGAGGCCAACTTGGGCAATTTAGTGAGACCTTGTCTCAAAAAATTAAAAGGACTGGGGATGTAGCTCAGTGATGGAGCACCACTGAATTCAATACCCCATACCAGGGTGGTGGCCTTTTTGCCTTTCATGGTGGGATCCCAGCAGGAATGGAGATTTCCTTGAAGCCAGAATTAGACAGGCAGTCAAGTCAGTGTAGATAGGTAAATTGAGTCAGGTGGGATCAGAGAGGCCAATTTGGAGAAGTATTGAAATGCTAATGCTTCCAGAGCCCCTCCTCCAACCGGTTGCTAAGGTACCCTGTCCCAAGGAGTTAATAACACCTGGGCCCTCCTCCCTGTTTGCTTTTTGGCCATCCCACCAAACATCCTGGGCCTAGTCACTACACAGGAAGGAGAGAGATAAGGGGAAGAGAGCAGAACAAAGGAAGCCCAAGATATATAAAAGGGCAGAACACATGTACTTCTTGGGATACCAGGATAGCAGCCATGGCCCCCTTCTCCCTCCTGGGAGAAGTCTATGTTAACCTTTTTAAAAATAAATCCTGGTTAAATGCTTGCCTTGTCGTGCTTCTCTAATGTTCAGACTTCAACATGTGGAGGACCAGAACTTGTCACCAGTAACTGGTGGCATCATTCTGTCTACAGCCATTCCAGTAGCAGCTAGGGCAGAGCAACTGGAGAGCCTATGGGAAACCACAGTGCTACAGCCTCTTCTCAGTTTACAAAGAGGCAGTGAAAGTGGCAGGTGGCTTAAGGGAGCATATGATTATCGGAACCGTTTTGTTCACAAGTTTCCATTCTTTGTAACACTCAAATTGAAAGATGCCTGCACATTATCACTTCGATCAACAGTTATGACCACTGGGATGAAGTGAATTTGAACAGGTCTAATTTTCCCAATATATTATAACTATATAATTTAAAAAATTATAATTTTCAGTACCTGGACAAAACCAGATTTTCTTAAGTCCTTACATAGAAGCTTCAAGAGTCTGAATTACTTGAAATTCTAAATAAAAAATTTTGTGCACATGGTGTGGAGTTTGTATTGTTTTCATCATATTCCCAAAGAAGTGTCTTACCCCTTGGAAGCTTAAGATCACTGAACTAGACAATGTTTCCTTTCTAACAGTCTTTAATATTATTGACACCTAAGCTGTTATTTGTCTATTTATTTTTTTAAAAAATATTTATTTTTTAGTTGTAGGTGGACAGAATATCTTTATTTGAACAATTTGGTTTACTTACAAATACTTTTTTGGTCTTTATTTTTTCTTTCATTCATTTTTAACAATCGATTTAACTTAAACTTTGTAACTCATGATGTATATTAATAGTTATGCTGGGGCTGAGGTTATGGCGCAGTGGTAGCGTGCTCGCCTAGCACGCAGGAGGCACTGGGTTCGATCCTCAGCACCACATAAAAATAAAATAAAGATATTGTGTCCACCTACAACTAAAAAATAAACATTAAAAAAAAAAAAATAGTTATGCTGTTATATTTGACAATTTTTCAGATTAATTTTTTGGCTACTACAAAAATGAATATTTATTCATTTATCAATAACATTTAGAAGCCATTACAGATTTCATCAAGATACTAGGTTAAAAAAAAAAAGATATTAGGTTAGGGCTGGGATTGTAGCTCAGTGGTAGAGTGCTTGCCTCACATGCATGAGGACCCGATCCTCAGCACCACAGACAAAGCAATAAAATAAAGACATTGTGTCCATCTACAACTAAAAAAAAAAAAAAAAAAGATATTAGGTTAATCTGGAAATCCTTAGAACAATTATGAATGCCAAAAAGATTTAGACTAACAGGTTAACCTAATCCTACTGTGCACTCATTATTTTAGAACTACAATCATTTAAAATAATTATAGAAGTTCTAAAAGTAGTCAAGTACATTATATGTTTACATGTTTACGGTTGAGAAACATAGAACACTGGATTATAAAAAACCAATTTCTTTAAATTCAATTGTAGATTTGAAGGAAATATGGGACTTCCAAGTTTTAAAATTGCTAAAAGTGCTTCCACTTAGGATTAAATACCAGGGTAACCAACTCATCCCAATTTGCCCAGGATTTTCCTAAATTTTAACACTTCCAATAAGTACCTCAAGGAAATCACAGGGTCCTAAACAAATTCAGGTATTTGATCACCTTTAGTTTCCAGGAGTTAGAGATTCTACTTCTTTAAAAATTTAAATTATCAAAATAATCCATGATAAACTCAAATTGTATACTAAAATTTCCTAACATGGTCCAGAAATGTTTTATATATAATAGGACAATCCACAAATAACAAAGCTATCAAATACAACTTAAACTTCCAGTCTTCTGGACAGTAATTAAAACCTAGCAAATACAGTGAAATCCAGTAACCTCTTCTCAAAATGTGGTTTTTTTCACATTATTTTTAGCACCAGGAATCTAACCCAGGGGTGCTGAACCAAGCCATATCCCCAGCCCAGTACCCCCTGCTTTTTTTGTATCAGAGATTTAACTCAGAGGTACTCAACCACTGAGCCACATTTTTAAAATTTGGATTAAATTTTAAATTTTTAATCACCTTCACTGAAGCTGGCTTTGAACTCGTGATTTTCCTGTCTCTGCTTCCCGAAGTGCTGGGATTACAAGGCTTCCCCAAACCCTTTTGAGTCTCACTAAATTACTTAGGCTATCTAGAAATTGAGATCCTCCAGTCTAAGCCTGTCACTATTAGGGGGAGTACACTGCCACACGCAGCTAAAATGTCATTTCAATCCAATTAGAAATTCCATTTCTGGTTACTATCCTTATGTTCCAACTGTTCCCAGAGTGTGATGGTTAATCTGGACTCTTTGACTGAATTTAGAAATTCCTAGGACTAAGCAACTTCTGGATGTCAATGAGGGCTTCCAAATTTGATTGGCATGTTTATAGCCCATATGGAACAAAAGGTGGAAGATGGTGAATGCAAGCTCAATTCTTGAGTGGTGTGATCATGGCTGTTCAAGACCTTAATTTGAGCATTGCTCAAGGGTATCAGACTCCTTCACTCTTCAAACTCTAATCAGCAATTCTCAACTGCCAGGCCTTCAGTTGCAGACTGGGGCTATATTTGCGCCTCTTGCTGTGTGGCTCCAGCTTCTTGGACTGAGCAGCTACTAGTTCCTCATTTCCAGTATGCAGATATCCACCTTGGGCTGCGAGCTTCTGATCATGTGAGCCAACTACATAAAAATCCCTTGTTATCTATATACATATATATACACATAAACATATATATACACACATCCTGTTGGATCTGTGATATTCAAATATTTGCTTGGGTACAGATGTTGTTTCTGGTCGTTTGGACTGAGAGGATGGTTATTTGTGCTCTATCTGTACCTACAGGTCATGTCCAGATTTGAGTACAGCTTCACAGAATGAGCCCATCATGTTGTAGCTGGTCAAGGACACTGCCCATTCTCTTGACAAGAGAACTTGTGGAGCTTGGCATCCTAGAAGTGTCACATCAGCTTTATTTCCTCCCAGTTGTTTGGAGCACCTCTGGGAGCAATGGCAATTTCCGATTCCCTTTCACTTCAGTCCCAGTCCCAAGAAAAGCAGTTGGGTTTTCACTACCAATACAATGAAGCTTACAAGTGCAATAAAGGTACCAACTGTACAAGTTGCTCATCATGAACAGAACAGGTTGCAAATCAGAGCCATGCCCAACCACCCAAACTTCTGTAAGAGCTGACACAATTGTACCAACACACTGAAGCCTCAAACCCTAGTAAAGATGTGGTGGAATTAGATGAACAGATTTACTCCCAAATCCTCTGCCCACTTTCATCTTCTGAACATCACCAGGCCTTATTTTGGGGGAAAAAAGTATTTCTATGTGGACTCCAGAAACCACACACACACATTGGTTGATGTCTCAAGGTATTAATATACCATGAAATTCAACATTACCTCAAAACAAAGATCTGTGGATCTTGGATTACAATGGATTGTGGCAAGTGAAATTGTTACATGGATTTCCACACAACATCTGATAGCTTTCCATACTCCCTGATCAAAGGAAAAATACTGTTTTCAGATACTGGGCAACAAAGCAGGGGAATCCTCTGAATAAGAAAAACAAATGATGCTTGCCTAGCATCTGGGAGACCTTGGATTCAATCACTGATAAACTAAAAGCCAACTATGAAAGAATCCTATGATGGAAGCAGTTTTTGGATTACAATAGAGGGTAACAACTACTTTCTAAGCTGAAGACCCAGATTTGACCCAACAAAGCTTAAATTCACAGGGCACAGACTGCCAAGAATGAATTAATGAAAGCTCTACAAATCTATGCAGGGATCTCAGGTCTTTAGCTAAACACTTCTGAACGGTTCTTTGGCATCTTTTCTTGTTTATAAAGCTGCTGGGGGCTAGAATTAAGTCAAGTGAAGCATCAAAGTCCACAGATGGTCCTGTAAGTTCAGTATGGCTAACCACCTATCAGACTAGGTTATATGTAAGTGACAAAGAGCTGTGGTCTACCTTTATTTAGAAAAGAAAATGCTGATCTTGATTTTAAAGTTTCTTTTCAGACATAGCTTGAGAGGAAGCCAAAATGTTCATCCCTAGTTTCACTGAGGTGTAGAGCTCCATTTAGCTTCTGCACTTCTTGGTCAATGTTTAGTGAAACAGCAATTCAATTCCAAAACTATTCTTTTTTTTTTTAATATTTTTTAGTTATACATGGACACAATTATCTTTATTTCGTTTATTTTTTATGTGGTGCTGAGGATCGAACTCAGTACCTCACATGTGCGAGGCAAGTGCTCTGCCACTGAGCCACAATCCCAGCCCCAAAACTATTCTATTACAAGTGATAATTGGAATTTTTTGCCTGAAACAGTACAGAATGCAATGAATAAACATAATTGGCATTGTAAAATTATTCTAATATCAATCAATTACACACAGCCAGTATTCTGTGTAATACTTTATTTTCTATTGTATTAAACAAAAGCCAAGAAAATATCAAGTTAATTTAGAAGGCAAGTCTTTACTCCTTAAAGAAAAAATACAAACTGTAGTACTTTTATAATAGATCATATTTTACATAATATAAACAAAAATCACTAATGTGTCTATATGCTTGGTTGCCTTAAACTACAATGAACCACAGAATAGGTGGAAAATGCGTTTATTATTATTTTTTGGTGCAAATAATAAACATCTTGGGAAAACACACAGCATGCTTTTTTTTTTTTTCCAAAAACTGTCTATGCACAGGCACTGACATAACCAAGTTTTAATAACCACCACCTCCTCTTCCTTGTCCAAAGTAGCCACCTCCATAGCCCCCTCTGCCACCACCTCGCTGGAATCCCCCAGATCCTCTGTAGCCCCCTCCACCTCTATAATCTCCACCACATCCTCTGTAGTCTCCACCAGATCCTCTATAGTCTCCACCAGAACCTCTGTAGTCTCCACCAGATCCTCTGTAGTCTCCACCAAAGTTCCCCCTATAACCTCCTCTGAAACCTCTGAAACCTCCACCACCTCCACCTCCACCGTAACCGCCTCGGTAAGAGTTTGCTCCACCACCATAGCCTCCACCTGCTCCAAAGCCACCACCACCACCACCTCCTCCATAGCCTCCGCCACCGAAACCTCCACTGCTATAGCCACTACCATAGCCTCCAGTACCATAGCCTCCACCACCATATCCAGAAACCCCCCTTCTATATCCACTGCCATTATCATATCGGGCCATCTTGGGAGGACGTGGACCATCTCCATACCTAGGAAAAACACAAAAGCACCATTTTAGTAAATCTGTTTTTCACACATACACACGCATTTTATTTATTTTCTAAAACTGGGATCAACAGTCTTGTACATGTTAAGCAAGCACTATACCACTGAGCTATACACACTAGCCTCATGATACTTTCAATACTTCTGAACTACTCAACCAAATGTACACATATAATTGTATTTGAAAATCTAATGCAAAAGCAGAATGAAGAAGAATGCACAAATACAAACTGAAATGAAAATAACATGCAATTTCAAAGGAGATGGCATCTACAGGCAACAACTGTAAAGTTTTTCCTGGTTTACTCTCAAAGGCCTTGAATTTCAGAAGTTTTATCCTTATAACTTAAAAATGGTTCTCTTTTAAACTCAGTTCAATATATAGTGTCCTAAGAAATTCAAGTATTAGCCGGGCTGGTGGTGCAAGTCTGTAATTGCTGCACTTAGGGAGGCTGAGACAGGAGAATTGCGAGTTCAAAGCCAGCCTCAGCTATGGACAGGGGCTGAGCAACTCAGTGTGAGACCCTGTCTCTACATAAAAAACACAAAATAGGGCTGGGGATGTGGCTCAGTGGTCAAGTACCCCTGAGCTCAATCTCCAGTACCAAAAAAAAGAAATTTAAGTATTAAAAATTACAGAGGTTCCTGGTACTGGCAATAAACCAAATATTTGACATTTATTACTAAATATTCTCCTGCATTAGCTCAGAAATGTTTTCGAAAAATGTTTTGGCAATCTATTTCCCCTAATCTGTTTCATAGGGCAAATGATGAAAATGAGGGCTAAAGAAATATTGCACGTAACAAGATGCTTTGGAAACAACTAATTCAGCTTACTCCAAAAACTGCTTATTAGTATGGTGGAACATTTTTGAAGACTGGCACTAGCAATCCAATGGCTAAGTCAGAAACAGGAGCTATGATATCAGGTTCATCTCCTCACTGCACTTTTCATCCACATTAATCCACTGCCCAACTTCTACTGATCTTATTGCAAAACTATTTAATCTAGTGAATTCCCCATTGCAGCAGAGAAAACCAAAGAACCATTGAAAAAATTTGCCCCAAAATGGCATGGTGGTGCATGCCTATAGTATCAGAAGCTCATGAGGTTGAGGCAGAAGGATTCAAAGAGGGCATTGAGCAACTCATCAAGACCCTATGTCTTTAAATAAAAAAGGGAAAGGGATGTAGCTCAGTAGTTAAGTGCCCCTGGGTTCAATACCCAGTACCAAAAAAAAAAAAAAACAAAAGTAATATACATGCATGAAGTATGCTGATGTAGCATGTCATCAAGTCTGCTATTTTACAAATTAGAAAATGTCAAGCCGGGCGCGGTGGCTCACGCTTGTAATCCCAGCACTTAGGGAGGCTGAGACAGGAGAATCGCGAGTTCAAAGCCAGCCTCAGCAATGGCGAGGTGCTAAGCAACTCAGTGAGACCCTGTCTCTACATAAAACACAAAATAGGGCTGAGGATGTGGCTCAGTGGTCGAGTGCCCCTGAGTTCAATCCCTGGTTCCAAAAAAAAAAAAGAAAATGTCACACATATGTTGTGATAAGAGGGCTATTTAGGCTATGTCATTTACCTGCTAAGTGAATTATTCTGGCCTATGTTTCTTTTCCATGCCTAAAAAAGACCAACTAACTCTGGGAATACTAGGTCTGCAAACAATACCCAGCCTCTGCTTGATTCAAAGAGAACGGAATGTGCTACTCACCGTGCACTTCCAATCATAAGGTTTATACCGGCAGCTGATGGCCTAGAGATCTGGCGAATCATGTTCAGCATATGTTCATTTACAGGGTCCAACTGGCTGATGATATTAGGTTGTTTGCTTACTTCGACAACCAGGGCTTCCATTGCTGCCCGGAGGGCAGTGATACAAGCAGCAGCTTCGTGGGATATTTGCAGTCTGATCCTAAAATGGGGAGGAAAAATTAAGACAAGAAATACAAATAGCAAAGGACTACTATTCTTCAAATACACAGATAGTTACTCATGGAATAATCTAACTGCTTTAACAAGTACAAGTGCTACATCAGAGTGGACCCAGGCTTAGGCAAACAGGTATGAGGAGTAACAACAATTTGTATTAAATTATTAAAAAGCACTGGTAGATACTGGGAGTCTTAAATGGCAAAATTTCACTTATCCTCCAACAAAATAAAAGACTCAGAATGCTGGTGTTGAGGAAGTAGCTCAGTAGTAAGAGTGTCTGAGTAGCATGCATGAGATCCTGGGTTCAATCTTCAGCACCACAGAAAAAGAACAGAAAGAGGCTGAAAATTCTGAACTCTTCTTGTAGGTTATTAACACGGCAGATCCTACTGACCGTCTGTCAAGCTCCATTTCATGTTTGCAGAATGCACACCATGATCTCTTAATATATAGAGAACATGATATCCAAAGAGTCTGTTTTGGTTATAACTGTATTCAAGGTGATAGAAGTGACAACTTTATGATACATTTACTTCTACTGTGATAGTAATTTAAAATATACTTTACATAGAACTACACTACCAACATTTACTACTTGCAAAGAAAATGTTATGAAGAACTAAATTTGGACCACTAAATCTTTCAATGTTTACTTCAAATTTAAGTCAGAGCAGAGCTGAGTTCTGGCACATCTCAATTCTAAGAATTCAGTTTGGAGGTCATATCTGAAAATCCATACCAGTCATCTACAAACACAATCTGCCCGTCAGACTGGACTCTCTTAGAAGCAAAGAGAAGCAACTGCAAGGGGGTGACCAAGGTCATGCCTTTAGCAGAGATGGCTCGGGTTCGAATCTGCAAATGAAGAGGCAAGAGGAAATGGTTGATATCCCAACTGTCAGCTATTGCCGCCTTATTATAACAACCTATGCTATGAATATTAAAATTCATGTTCACAAAATAAAAGTGAAAAAAATTCATGTTCACAAAGGTTAACAGAAAGACAATTTGAACCCAAGCACGGTGGCACAAGCCTGTAATTCCAGCATTTAAGGAGGCTGAGACTGGAGAATCACGAGTTCAAAGCCAGCCTAAGCAAGGATGAGGCGCTAAGCAACTCAGACTCAGTGAGACCCTGTCTCTACATAAAAACACAAAATAGGGCCAGAGTTCAAACTCCAGTACCAAAAAAAAAAGACAATTTTTTTTTTGGTGCTTTTCTAAATTAACCTTTACTTACCTTTTCACCAAATACAAAGAAAGGAGAAGGGTACTTCATGTCTTGGCTGCTAAATGGACAATTAACAGATGATTTGTGGATAAGTGCATTGCGCCCTTCAGTAGTAAGAATCTTTCTCTTTTCCTTATGATAGCACACATTAGGGTACACGCCAAAAGCCAGAAGGGAGATAACAACATCCAAATTATTATCTGGTCCAGTGTTAGTAAACACTTGTGTCAACAAACAATCTGTTAAAACAATAGTTAAACAAAAAGAAAAATCAGATAACTGGCAAATCCTCTTATCACATGCAAACTAAAGAGAATGATTCTTCCTAAGTACACTTTACAAATAACCTGGCTAAAACACTTTCTTCTCAGATCCTTCTAGGATCAAGTTCAAGTAGGCAAAATTATATTGTGGGCAAGTATAAACATGTAACAAATCCCATCAATATGTACAACTTTAGAAAACCAGTTTAAAAATTAAAAAAAAAAATCAAAAACAAAACAGAAAAAAGCTGAGGGGAAAATAAGTTCAAAGAGAAATTCTACTAAGTTCCTACAAGAAAACTAAAGTGCCTACACTCCCTTCTAGACAAAAATCACAATAGAAGTAGGACAATTGCTGAAAACAAAATCAATTATGTACTCATTGTAAACCAATAGGATGAAAGTATTTATCGGGTATTATTAGTTATCACTTGTAAAGATGGAGTTAGTGATAATCTAATTAAATCTGGACAAAAAATTTAAACTCTGGTGTCAGGTTAATTATTTCTAAAAGTGTAATAATAGCTTTGCCTCAGGATTTTTTGTAAAAAAAACCTACCACATAAAATTGCCTTTCCCTTTCTGTTGAGAAAAAAGTAATAATTCAGTCAGTTTACAACTGATGAGACCTACTTTACCATTTCAATAATGTACTTTTGTCCAACAACCAAAGAAGGTTTCAACTAAACATTCTATTTCTGCTTATCATGTCCTATTTCTACTTCTCTATGTTTAGCCTAGCTGGAAAACATCAACTTTTTACTAAGCAACAAAAAGTTAAGTTATGTCACACATCTTAAGGACCCCTGTAATCATCTCTATGCTAAGAGATTAAATTCAAGTCATTTATTTAAAATTTAATGTAGTGATTTTATTTCACATCTCAGCTAGGCATGGTGGCATATATCTGTAATCCCAGCAATTTAGGAAGCTAAGGCAGGGGGATTCCAAGTTGAGGCTAGCCTGAGCAACATACAAAGATCCCAAGTCCAAAAGTAAACTAAACAATACTTCAAGATGGGTATGGGGAGGCACGCCTGTAATCCCAGTGGCTCAGGAGGCTGAGGCAGGATCAAAAGCTCAAAGCCAGCCTCAACAACTTGGTGAGGCCCTAAGTAACTTAGTGAGAGACTTGTCTCAAAAAAAATACGATGGGCTGCAATCATAGCTCACTGGTAGAGCACTTCTCTCGCACGTGTGAGTCCCTGGGTTCTATTTTCAGCACCACATAAAATAAATAAATGAAATAAAGATGTTGTGTCCATGTACAACTAAAAAAAAAAATTAAAAAAAAAATATGAAAAGGTGGGGGATGTGGCTCAGTGGTTAAGTGCCTCCCAACTCAATGGGGGGAGCACAAAAAACACCCCAAAACCTTCAAATTTTAAAATGAACACACATTGGACTAATCAATTGCTTCTCAACGTGCTTTTAACATTAATAACCTTTTGTTTGCTTTTTTAAAGGCACCTCCATGTTCAAAGGACTAAGAAATAACTGGGAATGTAGAAAGAGCATATGATCTTAAGTTTAAAGGCTAAATATTCTGTACTGTTAAGTGTGCACACCAGTACCACCTCCCAAATTACTGTAACAAGTCTTACCTTCTGGAAAGCCAGAATTAATCAGAATCTCTTTAAGCTGAACTTTGGCTTCCCAAGTCATTCTCAGTGTAGCCATATTGAGACGTTTGTGTTCACAAAAACGAATCTCTGCTTCTTCTCCACTCATTCTAAGATAAATAGAAATGGTAAGAAGTCATTTTCAAAGAACAGAAAACTCCACACAGATTATTAAATAGAAAGAGTTCACCCAATTTTTATAACACTCTTTTCCAAGCCCATACCTCGCATCATCCCAGGCTTGGAACACTGACAAAAGGGCCACATGATCAGAAAACCTGTTTCCAGCAAAGTTCCGATGGATATAGCCCAGGCGCTTGCCCTCACTAATGAAAGGCTCAGGAAAGCAGGTAGCAGCAGAGATGGTACAGACAGCATCGCCCACACTGAAAAACAAATTGACAGTTAAACTGAGACTAGACCATAACATTGGTGCCAGTACATCAGACAGCATTATTAGCTGTGGGTTAGGGTCCTTAGTGGCTTCCACAAATCATATTTTCCCTTTCCCATTCCCTCTTCTCCAAGAACCGCATCTTTTCCTCTAATTTTATGATAAAACACATTCCTTTTCATACTAGTATTTTCTTTTAAGAGACAACTAAACTGAAGTCCTGGAAAGTTCTCATCTCCTTTGAGAAATCAGTGCTTACCCACCAGCTTGAAGAAATGCACAGGAAGAGAAAGAAGTGGTTTACTATTTCTCTTAGTACCTAAGTGTTTTTATTTTTTTTGAGTCCACCTTGCTTTTATGGTGGAGTGGATTATGATTCGGAACCTATCAACACTGTCAACAATACAAAGTACTTACTAGAAAATACACCCCATTATCATCATCTTGCCAAAGCGAGGCTCAATGGGGAGCTTAGCCAGGATTCGTCCCAAAGGAGTCAACTCATCATTGACATCTAATGCATCAAGCTCTGTGGAAAAAATATTCCTTTATGAGCATAAATGGTAATGAATACTGTTTAACGTAGCAAAGATAATTTTCTTTGTACATTGAGGCTAGAATAGGGAATGGAAGATTCCATCATTTTTCAAGCTAACTATCAAGCACCATATCCATACCAACAATCCCAACTCTGGCCTGGTACTGTGGATTGAATCCATGAACACTAAGCTACACACCCCAGCCCTCTGAGGCAGGGTCTCACAAAATTGCAAAGGCTGGCCTGAGCTTGGAATCCTTTTCTCTCAGCCTTCCAAGTACCTAGGATTACAGACATGTGTCGATGTGACCCTCAGAGCCATTTAATTACTTTCACTCAAAAGTAGAACAAAACTAAATTCTAGAGCCCCTAACATAAAATACTAGAATTAGTTCTTGAATAAAAATCAACAGAGCCCACAAGAACTCTATAAATATGGTAATAAAAATAGCATAAATATCTGTGCCACAACATTAGTCTGACACACCTAGCTGATAATTCTGAAAGCAATGAAATCTGGAAGCCAGAAGTTCACACAACAGATAAATATGAGATTTAAGACTCAAATGCAGATCCTTTTGGCGCCAATGCCTTTATTTTTCAAATTTCAATAACCTTTCTAATGTACTTGAAAAGGTAATATAAATGTTCTAAGACATATATGTCATGAGTAATTCATGTTCTGGATTAAGAGATGACATTCTTTTTCTTATTTTCTCAAACAAAACTTATGATCTCTTTCACTCTTCACACTGTACAATACTAACTACACTAAAAACAAAAGGTAACACTAAAAGTCTAACAGGTCTTGTTGACTTTATCTTCATTCTTTTGAAAAAAGATTCTTTAAAAAAAGATTTTTTTAAGGGCTAGGTACATAGCTTAGGTTGTTAGAGTGCTTGCCTTGCATGCACAAGGCTGTGGATTCAATCCTGAACCCCACACACAAAATTCTTTTTATAGTTATACACACAGTACTTTTATTTATTTATTCATTTGGTACTGGGGATTGAACTCAGGGATACTCAACCACTGAGTCACATCCTCAGCTCTATTTTGTGTTTTGCATAGAGACAGTCTGAGTTGCTTAGCACTTCATTGTTGCTGAGGTTGGCTTTGAACTCACCATTCTCCAGTCTCAGCCTCCCAAAGTGCTGGGATTACAGGTGTGCATCACCGAGCCCAGCTCTTTTATATGGTCCTGAGGATTGAACTCAAGTGCCCCACACATGCTAGTCAAATGCTCTACAACTGAGCCATAATCCCACCCCAGAATTTTATTTTCGTTATGATTCATTTGTTTGGTATTATCTGCTAGGAGATGGATGACCTAATTAACGTGTGTGACCAACTCTGTATTTACAAGTACCTCTAAGAGTGTGCTCTGCTTCAATCACAGCATCCAAAGGTGGAGGTTCAATTGCCTTGGCCAAGAATTGGCCGATTCCTCCTAGACGCAGAAGTTTTATGCTCAAAGCAATTTCATGCAGCGGTGTTCGAAACATCTCTGGTGTCATGTGGGTTTCAAGTCTAAGAGAAAATAAATTTAATAACTATCCTCTCCTTGTATACGGAGTTTAGTCTAACAAAATGCTTGCAGAGAGATAATGGGGAATATAAAGCTGCCCTTTTTTTCTTTGTCGTAAAACCTTTTATCATTCACTAGAAACCCTCTGTGCGAAAGTCAGCAGTGGTTTTTGACCTCACTCTTATAGCTTCATGGTTTCTTCAACTGAGGAGTGAAGGCAGATGATAAAGCTATACAAAATTCCTTATTATTACTCCTCATGAAAATTAAAAAACAGTGGCAAAATCCTTTTTTTTCCGGGAGATGGGGGCAAACACAACCTTTCTACACATCTTCCCCAACATATATATGTATTATATTACATATAATATATCTTACAAATTAGCCTTTAAATTTCTAGAATTACTAATATAAACTTAAAATGTCAATAGTTAGTACTGACAACGAGATTACCAGTGTAAAATGCACTGTTCTAAGCATTTCACATTATTAATTCATGTAATCATCACATCAACCTCTGGGTCAGGTGACATAATATCCTCCACTTATAATTAAGGACACAAAGAAGTTAAACTACCTTAGTCTCAGTTTATAGAATGGTAGAAACAAAGAACTAATGAGTATAAAATGTGCAGAATTATGCAATGGATTAGAACAAATACCACTGAGCTTCACATCTTTACATTTTTAATTTAGGCTTATTCTCTATAAACTGGTCTTGAAAAATGCACAGGAAACATTTACAAGTAATTCTAACACTGCTGGCAAGACTTAGATCAGCTTAAACTAGGCATACAGCATCTCTCTCCTGATATTGCTGATAAAAGAGCAAAAATCTCTTACTAAAAGGTAATTTGTCATTATTAATTTGTAGGTAGGATTTTAAAGAATTAATAACTACATTTCTATTTAGTTCAAAGGACAACCTAATGTTTAAAAAAGAACTAGATGTTCCCCAAATGCTGCAGGCAATCACTTCATGTCTATGCTCATCTATAAAATTTATACTTAGTTACTAGTACAAAAACAAATCATCATCAAAGCATCTGATTTTTCTTCACCATAGCATATAACTATTAACCTAGAAGATTTTTTAAAAAATTTTTTGTTGTAGATGGACATAATGTCTTTTATTTTATTGCTTTGTATGTGGTGCTGAGGATCGAACCCAGGGCCTCACGCATGCGAGGCAAGCGCTCTACCGCTGAGCTACAATCCCAGCCCACCCTAGAAGATTTTAACAAATAGTTCCCATCCAATAATGTTCTGAGAAAAAAAAGTTTATGTAACATAAATGGAAATGAATAAAGAATTAAGAGTTGGATTCGAGTCCTGACTCTCTAGTCTTGCTGAGGTCAGCTCAACCCCCTAAAAAACTATAATTGCCTCATTAGAATAATACCCTAATTGTCTGAGAAACATGAAATACATTATGAAACAGTGAATTAATTGTAATAACAATGAAAACAGAAATACTCTATGAATTCAAATAAGCTGCCATTGATTTCTTTTTGTTTCTTCCCATAATTTAATTATAGCAGCTAAGAATCCTTCAATTCCTGACTATAGGTATTTATGCATCAAGTTCATAGAAACTACTCTAGTTTTGATTAAACAGTTAATTTTGTCTTACCTCTCAAATCGAGCTCTGCTACAGAGGTGAAAACAGAATCCAGGCCGTACTCGGCCAGCTCGGCCTTTCCGCTGCTCAAGGTTTGTTTTGGATGCCCATACTGTAGCATAGTTGGTCATATTATTGTGAGCAGTGAATAGTTTCACTTTCTGCCTAAATAGAAAAGACTGGTTAATTCTAATACTAAAACTGTATCCATTAGGTAGTAGATGCTTTCCAAATAGTGATGCCTACTTTTAAGTATCTATTTGTTTTCTTTTGTTACCAGGAATTAAACTCAGGGGCACTTGACCACTGAGCTACATTCCCAGCTCTATTTTGTATTTTATGTAGAGACAGGGTCTTCACTGAGTTGCTTAGTGCCTCGCCATTGCTGAGGCTGGCTTTGAACTGGCGATTCTCCTGTCTCAGCCTCCCAAAGTGCAGGAATTACAGGCATGTGCCGCTGGGCCCAGCTGTATCTATTTGTGATAGCACATGTAAGACCCAGCAATTTGAACTACTCTCTCCTAGCTATCAATCTAGTAAAAGGCAATTTAATGCACATCACCATTTATCATCTGGATTGCCTTGGAAATGTTACATATTGTAACCTCATCAAAAATGAGTATGATACATCAGTGATAAATCCTCTGAAAGAGAAATTAGGAAAACTATCCCATTCACAATAGCTTCAAAAACAAAACAAAACCAAACCTTGGGAATCAATTAAACAGAAGAGGCTAAAGACCTCTTCTTTAGTGTCCTGAAAACTACAGGACACTAAAGAAAGAAACTGAACAAGACCTTAGTAGATGGAAAGATTTCCCATGCTCTTGGATAGGCAGAATCAATACTGTCAAAATGGCCATACTACCCAAAGTGCTATACAGATTCAATGTGATTCAAATTAAAAGCCCAACATCATTCCTTACAGAAATAGAAAGGACAATCAGGAAATTCATTTGGAAAAATAAGAAACCCAGAACAGCCAGAGCAATCCTTAGCACGAAAAGTGAGGCAGGAAGCATTATAATACCAGACTTTAACTATACTACAAAGCTACAGTAACAAAAACTGCAAGGTAAGCCGGGCGGGCGTGGTAGCTCAAGCCTGTAATCCCAGCACTTAGGGAGGCTGAGACAAGAGAATCGCGAGTTCAAAGCCAGCCTCAGCAATGGCGAGGCCCTAAGCAACTCAGTGAGACCCTGTCTCTACATAAAATACAAAATAGAGCTGGGGATGTGGCTCAGTGGTCCAGTGTCCCTGAGTTCA
This sequence comes from Xerus rutilus, assembly GCA_028644305.1. NCBI lineage: Eukaryota > Metazoa > Chordata > Mammalia > Rodentia > Sciuridae > Xerus > Xerus rutilus. The sequence goes on from CM053410.1 coordinate 77,164,891, forward strand.
ATCCCTGGTACCAAAAAAAAAACAGGCAAGGTACTGGCACCAAAATACACATGTAGACCAATGGTACAGAATAAAGACCCACATAAACACAGTTATCTCATAGTACACAAAGGCATTCAAAAACATACATTGGCAAAAAGATAACCTCTTCAACAAATGGTGCTGGGAAAACTGGAAATCCACATGCAGCAAAATGAAACCAAACCCCTATCTCTCACCATGCACAAAACTCAACCCAGAGTGGATCAAGGACCTAGGAATTAGACCAGAGACCGTGCACCTAATTTTGGAAAAAGTATGCCTAAATCTTCATCACATCGCTTTAGGCCTTGACTTTTTTCAATAAATGAATAGATAAAGAAACTGTGATATATATACACATAATGGAATTTTAACTCAGCTTTACAAGAGAATAAAATTATGGCATTTGCAGGTAAATAGATGGAATTGGAGAATACCATGGTAAGTGAAGTAAGCCAATCCCAAAAACCAAAGGCCAAATGTTCTGGTAAGTGGATGCTGATCCATATTGGGGGAGGGGTCATGGGGGGCAGAAAAGATGGTGGAATGAGATGGACATCGTTGCCCTAGGTGCATGTTTGACTGCACATATGGTATGACTCTACATCAAATACAACCAGAGAAATGAAAGGTTGTGCTCCAAAAAAGAAAATATATTATGTAAATATGAGGAAGCCAGGATGAATCTTGTGATATACTGTGATGTATATGCATATTAAACATTGAAAATTGAAAATAAAAGGCCAAATACACTTTCAAATAAAAAAAGAAAAGGAAAAAAAACTATGATACTACCACCTACTTACAAGGTTACTTATAAACATTAAGTGAAGCTAGCTGTGGTGGTACATTTCTATAGTCCCTGTCTTAGGTAGCTGAAGCAGGAGGATCTCAAGTTCAAGGACAGCCTTGACAACTACAGGTAACCTTGTCTTAAAAAGAACTAGGGATGTAGCTCAAAGGCAAAGCGATCCTGGGTCCAGTGCTTCCATCCCCCAAAAAACTTACATGCATAAATTTAATGTATGCAAATGAGATGACATACATAAGTGATAATTATCCACATTATCTCTATTCCAATGTTTTATCCATCTTTTAAGGATATATCATCTAAAGCATACATGTTGATACAGAGCACATGGAACATCTCATACCCTACAACATCAAGGGTTGCCCTCACAATATATATAAATCCCTAAGTAACATTTACACCTATAGGTAGTCAGTAACAAAATGAATGGGATTGGAACAGAATGATATTCACTGTTCTGTAAAAGTGCATTGGCAAATCACTTTCTTTTTGGTACCAGGGATTGAACTTAGGGGTACTCGACCACTGAGCCACATCCCCAGCCCTATTTTGTGTTTTATGTAGAGACAGGGTCTCACTGAGTTGTGCTTAGTGCCTTGCCATTGCTGAGGGTGGCTTTGAACTCGCAATTCTCCTGTCTCCGCCTCCTGAGGCGCTGGGATTACAAGCATGAGCCACCATACCCGGCTGGCAAATCATTTTTTTAAAAAAATATTTATTTTTTAATTGTAAGTGACAGTATATCTTTATTTTATTTTTATGTGGTGCTGAGGATCGAACCCAGTGCCTCCTGCGTGCTAGGCGAGCCCGCTACCACTGCGCCATAACCCCAGCCCCGCAAATCATTTTTAATAGCCATGATATATTGGTAGAATCTACATATAGAAGGAACACAAGGTTAGCCAGATATAACTCCTGTGTTGCCCACTATGTAGATCCCATACAAAAAGCCTCTCTGTGCATTTCCCAGGCTCAATTCATACCAAACCAAATCGTTTTATCCCCGGTACTGAGGATTAAGTCCAAGGCCTCGTCCATATAGGCATATACTCTATCACTGAGCTGTCACCAGCTGTACTGATTCTGAGTAGTCTTTCTAAGTTTCTAATGCTGGCTTTGAACTTGTGATCATCCTGCCTAGCCAGGCTCCCAAGTACTTGGGATTACAGGCATGTGCCACCATACCAGCAGAATTCCTTTATTTCTTAAAAGGAGTGTGCTTTAGATATTTGTTATGTACTAAATATTGGTCATCCTTACCCACCAAACAGCTTGGCAGTGATCAATGAAAACAAGGAATGGAGCCATGTGCAGTGGCGCACACCTGTAATCCCAGCAGTAACACAATAGGACTGGGGATATGGCTCAGTGGTCGAGTACCCCTGAGTTTAATCCCTAGTACCCCCCCTCAAAAGTAAACAAGGAATGGGGGGGGAGTAGTGGGATTTAATTATAAGTTTTAATCATAGTTTTTGTAACTTTCTGTCAAAACTGATTTGTGATGATCAACAAAGAATCATCATTTACCTAGCATACACAGATGTATAAAAATACAGAGAGTACAAGCATACAGGTGCTCAAAAACAAGTGTTTTTAGCTGGGTGTGAAGGTACATGCCTGTAATCCCAGCACTTCGGGAGGCTGAGACAGGAGAATTGTGAGTTCAGCCTCAGCAACAGCAAGGTACGAGCAACTCAGTCAGACACTATGTCTAAATGAAACACAAAATAGGGCTGGAGATGTGGCTCAGTGGTCAAGTACCCCAACCCGCAGTACCAAAGGGAAAACAAAACAAAAAACAAGGTGTTTTTGATTCTGTATACAAAATAGGTATCTTAGAAACTTACTTGCAGGAGTCAATGACATAAACAACATCATTTATAGTAATGCTTGTCTCAGCAATATTTGTGGACAAAATGACCTGCAAAATAAGATTCAAAAAATATATATACTTCAGAAACACAGTGACATACCTGAAGGAATCATATATGTTTACACAGCAAATGCCCTAGTCTTTAAAAACAACAACAACAAACCACTTAATGAATAACGGGGGAAACTACGAAGCTCAGAAAAGGACTACCATTTTTCCTGCTGAACTTGGATGGTTTACAATTATTCTATTCAGTTTTGGAAAGTTGTAGCCTTTACTTAATATTTATACCCTTTAATCCCATTACTAATGTTTGCTGTTTACCTTGGTTACACCAACTGGTACAGGATCAAATACTTTGCGCTGTTCCTCTCGAGGTATTTGAGAATGCAGAGGTAGAATCTGATACCTGTGAGTGCCTATAAAAATACACAAACTTTAAGAACTAATAATAGGAGCTGGTGGAAAACTTCATTATAAATATTTTATTCTATCAATTCATGCAGAGAAAGCATTTGACAAAATACAGGACCCTTTCATGTTTAAAACACTAGAAAAACTAGGGATAACAAGAACATACCTCAAGCATTGTTAAAGCAATATATGCTAAACCTAAGGCCAACATCATCCTAAATGGAGAAAAATTGGAAGCATTCTCATGACTCTTATTCAATATAATCCTTGAAACTCTAGCCAGAGAAATTAGACAGACAAAAGAAATTAAAGTGATATGAATAGGAAAGAAGAACTCAAACTATCATTATTTGCAGATAACATGATTCTATACTTAGAGGATCCAAAAAGTTCTACCAGAAAACTTATAGAACTGATGAATTCAGTGAAGTTGCAGGATATAAAATCAATATCATAAATCAAATGCATTTCTATACATCAACAATGAGTCCTCTGAAAGATAATTCAGAAAAACCACTCCATTCCCAATAGCCTTCAAAAAAATAAAATACTTGGGAATCAATCTAACAAGAGTGGTGAAAGAGCCGGGCGCGGTGGCTCACGCTTGTAATCCCAGCACTTAGGGAGGCTGAGACAGGAGAATCGCAAGTTCAAAGCCAGCCTCAGCAATGGCGAGGCGCTAAGCAACTCAGTGAGACCCTGTCTCTACATAAAACACAACAGAGGACTGGGGATGTGGCTCAGTGACTGAGTGCCCCTGAGTTCAATCCCCAGTACCAAAAAAAAAAAAAAAGAGTGGTGAAAGACCTCTACAATGAAAACTATAAGACACTAAAGAAAGAAATTGAAGATCTTAGAAAATGGAAAGACCTCCCATGCTCTTGGATAGGCAGAATCAATATTATTAAAATGGCCATACTACCCCAAGCACTATACAAATTCAATGCAATCCCAATTAAAACCCCAAAGTCCTTTCTTATAGAAATAGAAAAGGCAATCATAAAATTAATTTGGGGGAAAAAAGACCCAGAATAGCCAAAGCAATCCTGAAAGAAGAGTGAAGCAGGAGGCATAACAATACCAGACCTTAAACTTTACCACAAAGCTACAGTAGCAAAAACAGAATGGTACTGGCACCAAAATAGACATGTAGACCAATGGTATAGAATACACAGAGAGTAATGCACATAAATACAGCTCATACTAGACAAAGGTGCCAAAAACATATTGGAGAAAAGACGGCTTTTTCAAACAAATGGTGCTGGGAAAATTGGAAATCCATATGCAGCAAAATGAAACTAAACCCCTCTCACCATGCACAAAACTCAACTCAAAGTGCATCAAAGACCTAGGAATTAGACCAGAGACCCTGCGTCTAATTGAGGAGAAAGTAGGCCCAAATCTTCATCATGTCTGGTTAGGCCCTGAAGTCCTTAACGAGACTCCAAAAGCACAAGAAATAAAAGCAAGAATCAATAAATGGGATGGATTTAAATTAAAAAGCTTCTTCTCAGTGAAAGAAATGATCAATGAGGTGAACAGAGAGCCTACATTTTGGGAGCAAATTTTTGTCATACGCACATCAGATAGAGCACTGATCTCCAGGATATATAAAGAACTCAAAAAACTTAACACCAAAAAAACAAACAACCCGATCACTAAATGGGCTAAGGAGCTGAATAGAAGCCTCTCAGAGGAAGTTATACAATCAATAAACAAATATATGAAGAAATGTTCAATGTCTCTAGCCATTAGAGAAATGCAAATCAAAACTACTCTCAGATTTCATCTCACCCCAGTCAGAATGGCAGCTATCCAAAATACCAGCAATAATAAGTACTGGTGAGGATGTGGTAAAAAAGGCACACTCAAACACTGCTGGTGGGACTGCAAATTGGTGCAACCAATCTGGAAAGCAGTATGGAGATTCCTTAAAAAACTTGGAATGGAACCACCATTTGACCCAGCTATCCCACTCCTTGGCCTATACCCTAAAGATTTAAAAACAGCACACTACAATACAGCAGTCACCTCAATGTTTATAGCAGCACAATTCACAATTGCTAAACTATGGAAGCAACCCAGATGCCCTTGAATAGATAAATGGATAAAGACACTGTGGTACATATACACAATGGAATACTGTTCAGCAATAAAAGAGAATAAAATTATGGCATTTGCAGGTAAATGGATGGAACTAGAGAACATTATGCTAAGTGAAGTCAGTCAATCCCAAAAAACCAAATGCTGAATATTCTGATTAGTGGATGCTGATACATAAGGGGGGTGGGAATGGGGAACATAGGAGAAATGGAGGAACTCTGGATGGGGCAAGGAGGAGGTGGGGGAAGGAAATGGGTGTAGTAAAGATGGTTGAATAAGATGGTCATCACTACCCTAGGTGCATGTATTAAGACACAAATGGTGTGACTCTACCTGGTTTGCAACCAGAGAAAAGGAAAAATTGAGCTCTATATATGTACTATAACTTGAAATGCATTTAAATAAATTAATTTTTAAAAAATTAAACTGGGTTGGGGTTGTGGCTCAGTGCTAGAGTGCTTGACTAGTGTATGTGAGGCACTTGGTTCAATTCTTAGCACCACATATAAATAATAAAATAAAGGTCCACTGGGGGGAAAAATAAAAATACAGAAACTACGAACTAATACTAGGAGCTGGTGTAAAACTTCATTATAAATATTTTATTCATAACAGAGATAACACTAAGTTTTCTGTCTTCAAATACTGGTCTCAGGGGCTGGGGTTGTGGCTCAGTGGCAGAGCGCTTGCCTTGCACAATGTGAAGCACTGGGTTCAATCCTCAGCACCACATAAAAATAAACAGAATAAAGACATTGTGTCCATCTATAACTAAAAAAAATTTTAAAAAAATACTGTCTCAGACACATGTATATTTTTATTCTCAAGTATGTGAAAAATTCACAAGATTCATACCAAAATGTGGATTCATTTCCAAATGCTTCTGCATAGTGTAAATCAAATTCCAGCCAGGTAAAAAAACCAACACAGCTCCAGGAACGTTAAGGGTTTCAATGTACTTCAGTAGAGCTTCAATGAGTTCAAAAGGAGTTTCCTTTTCATTCAACTGTGACATGCTCATTTTTGTTTCTGGACCATATTCATCACCACAGATCAGGTTGCAATTTGCCTGTAAAAAAAAGAGGTGGCATATTTTGGATTTTTAAAATTACTACAGCTCATGAGATAAATCATGTTTATGTTCAAATAATACCTAAAGTTATTACTATTAATCCTAATATGACTAATTATATTGCTACCATTAGAAGAAATTTATTTTCCATAAATATAGAACCTAATTTGATAACACTAAATTTTTCTACGGACACCAAATGAAGTACCAACTTTTATGATTTCAAAAGCTACCTTCTAGTAAGCGTATTTTTTCCTATGACAACTAACCTTAGTTTTAAAAAATACTTTCCTTACTAATGGGCGCAGTGGCACACACTTGTAATCATAGGAGAATCTCGAGTTCAAGCCAGCCTAAGCAACTGAGACCCTGTCTCTAAATAAAACACAGAATACGGCTGGGGGTGTGGCTCAGTCTGTGGTCAAGAAATCTTGAGTTTGCTCCCTGGTTCAAAAAAAAAAAAAAAAAATTCCCTTATTTACAAACCACTAGTATAATTCTGTAATCTTTCTCTTCATGTTTTGAAATATTATGACCCATTTTTTCTAAAATATTGCCATGAAAACCATTGATAAACCAAGACCTCAATAATGAGAAATAAATTACAATTGGTCTTTATTTCCTGTTTTCTTCTAATGTTGCCTTTTGTTTTGGGTAGCAGGCACTGAACCCAGGGTGCGCTTTAGAATTCATAGTGAACTACATCCCTATTTTATTTTAAGTCAAGGTCTTACTGAGGTGCTGAAGCTAGTTTCTAATTTGCAATCCTCTGCCTTATAACTTCTGACACGCACCACCTCTCCTAACTTGCTATTCATTTGCATCATCTTCTGTTAATAAGACACGTAGTTTCATTTTCTATCAAATTTAACAACACAGGTTGTTAATTTTGTAACATGGCAACTGACAAGAACCATTTCCTCAGAAATATGCTATCATTTTTTAAAAAGTGTCTTCCTGTTTCCCCAATTTATTCCTCCATCTCTAACATCATCTAACATTTTGGTATTCTAAATACCAAAAGGTCCTTTGTACAAAATACCCTTTTTCCTCTTAAGTTAAAAGATAACATGTTTTATCTAAAAGGAAAATACAGGTTCTGTCCTCAGAATAACCGCAGGTTCTTTTGATGTGATACGGAGGCAGACTGTGAAACTTCCACACCAGCCCACAAGAACTAAAACCCTGTTAAATTTCTTTTCTCCACAGTGACTAGGAAAGGAGGTAAAAACTGTGAACCTAATGTCTTTTTTTTTGGTACTGGGGATTGAACTCAGGGGTACTTGACTACTGTGCCACATCCCCAGACCTATTTTGTTGTTTAATGTAGAGACAGGGTCTCACTGAGTTGCTTAGAGCCTCGCCCTTGCTGAGGCTGGCTTTGAACTCATGATTCTCCTGTCTCAGCCTCCCAAAGTGTAGGAATTACAGGTGTGTGCCACCACGCCCGGGTATGTCTTTATATATTCCTTTACCCTCTTAAAAGCTTTTCTCATCACATAACATTTATGAGATTCTTTTGTGGATGGAACTTTTGAAAATAAAGAATTTTCTTTCATTTTTTTTCAACGTCAGCTTTGAATAAAATCTACTTTCCTACCAATTTGACTTTATTTTTTGGTACTGGGGATTGAATTCAGGGGTACTCAATCACTGAGGCACAACCTCATCCCTATTTTGTGTTTTAGAGACAAGGTCTCCCTGAGTTGCTTAGCATCCAGCCATTGCTGAGGCTGGCTTTGAACAGGTGATTCTACCTCAGCCTCCCAAGCTGCTGGGATTACAGGCGTGCACCACTGACCCAACCTGACTTTCAATATTTCTGAAAGTAGCAAGCATTGTGGTGTAAAATTTCGACTCAATTTGCATATAAAACATTAATTTTTTAATACTTTTATTTGTTTACATCTGTAACACACAGAAAAATGTCTTCATTCCTGTTCCTTCCTAAGAAATTATCATTACTACCAGTTGGACACTCCCTTCATCTGCCTCTTTAATCTGACCACAGTGCCATGTTTACAATACTGTCAATCACCTGGTGATCTTATTAAAATATAGATTCTGATTCATTAGACCTGGAATAGGGCACAAATTCTGCCTTTCTACCAGTTCCTCAGATGCTATGGTACACTTTGAGAAGCAACATCTTATGAGTTTTCTAAACATCGTTTTTTTTCTTTTGACACGTATGCCAGAGATTATTTAACTCTTGGTAGAAAACACTGTCACTGAACCTACATCAAATAATTAACAGATACACATTACAGTTTTTCAGTTTCCTGTAATACTAACACGAGATGTTTTATTATTGCTTTTCTGCATTGCCCACTTTGAAAATTCCTTATGAAATCTACTCACATCATCATCCTCACCACCATCGTCCTCCTTGTCCTTCTTTTTCTTGTCCTTTGGTGGAGGAACAAACTGGGTCATCTGAATGCAATCTTCCAGAAAATATTCTACAAGGGGTAATCCAGTTAGTAATGTACATATGATCTATCAACTTCCCGAATGCAGTAAATTCATAGCTGAAGGTTTAATACCCTCTAATGTGACTCTTCACAACTTCCAAGATATTCTATCAGCAATAACCTTCTATTTTAATAGACCTCAGTGCTTTTCTCTCTTAGATCCTTAAAAGCACCTATTAGACAAGCTCTCAAAAAGCCAGTTGAGTTTGTTTCTGTGTCAAACATTTAACCAAACATTTACAGTATGACCATTGTGCATATGCACTGGGTTATATCCCTCATGTTATAAGGGTTATTTATGGAAGAAGCCTCAATATAGCACAGCAATACATCAGACTCCATTCTTCCTCTATCTGATGAATATGTACAACAGGCTTTTTTTTTGATACCAGGGACTGAACTCAGGGATACTTGATCACTGAGCCACATCCCCAGCCCTATTTTTTTTTTTTATGCAGACAGGGCCTGAGTTGTTTAGTACCTTGTTGTTGCTGAGACTGGCTCTAAACACGCAATTCTCTTATCTCAGCTTCACAAAGTGCTATGATTACAGGCATGCGCCTGGTTAGCTGTGCCAATGCAAAGATTGAAAGTTGTACCAATCAGTTCTGCCTCCAAGATTCTGATGAACCCAGAAGTATCTCCTTCTCTCTATACCCTGAAAGCTACAAACTGCCCTACTCATCACAACATATCAAGGATATATGAAGTACTGTTTACTAAGATTTTAAGTGTACTAAGTTTTCCCTCAATTTTCATACCTCTTTAACCAACAAGGTAATGAGCATTGCCTAATCGACGGATATAAAATTAAGTCCCAATTGGAGTGGAAGAGCACACTTGTCACTATTCTTATTGTTTACTATTTAGTATCAGTATATATTTATATGTATATTCATTTCATACTTTGGATTTAATCCATTACTATATTTTTCTGTTCAAACACTTCCAGCTTTGGCCATCTATATTCAGGCTGGCTACTGTTCCTTTGTCCGATTGCGATGGACTTTTTGTAAAGTATTTCCTTACTTCATGGTACAAGAAGTTCCAGATTGATCTTATCCATTTGCTGCCTTTGCCCTAGAAATTCATCATTTCTCTAGGGCTATCTGGTTTGTTTCTTTCTTTCTTTTTTTTTTTTGTGGTACTGGGGATTGAACTCAGGGGTACTCGACCACTGAGCCACATCCCCAGCCCTATTTTGTGTTTTATAGAGAGACAGGGTCTCACTGAGTTGCTTAGAGCCTCGCCCTTGCTGAGGCTGGCTTTGAACTCGTGATTCTCCTGCCTCAGCCTCCCTAAATGCTGGGATTACAGGCTTGAGCCACTGCGCCTGGCTTATCTGGTTTCTTTGACAAAGGAATTTGAAAAAGATTAAATTGCTGTGCATATTCTTTGTTACCAAGTTGTCACTGCTTCTATACCCAAAGACAGGGCTAGAAAGAATATCTAAGTATGCTAATAGCATACATACAGGCATACAATCATCTTATACCTATTCATTTCTACCTATATTTAGCTAAATGTGAATCATGCTGATGTCTAAAATTGTAATCTAGTACCACATGGCTCACTCTAGCCCTTATCCTTAGTTACTTGCAACTTTTTCATTCAAACAGTTAAGACACCTGGCACCACCACTAACATCCATTTACTTGGTATTTTAATCTCAGTACACAAAGCACAGCAGTTTTAGAGTTAATAATCCAAATCCATGGGAAATACAACTGTACTAATTTTTATTTCAGAGCTACACCTATTTTTCCAACTTTAAAAAAACTCATTCCCTGGCATAGTCATCAATTCATACCTACACTGTTGATCTATTTTCATGTCTTTAATTAGACTGTGCTGTAATGCATTTTAACAAATCTACTAGATGACTGTCCTAGAAAACGGTGATAAAATTTCCAAAAGAAACCTGTTTATAAGACCTGGGTGCATATTTAATACTGGATAGTACCAATATTATTAACTATGTTTTTTTCCTATATAATACATACACACACAATGCCCTTTTCACCTTAACTAAGCATTTACATTAAGTGTACTATAGCCACAGCTTTTGTAGTTTGTGGTATGACAAACACAAACATTTGTTTTTCCTTCTTCGTAATTTCACAGAACAGAAAAATTTGACTTCACAGTAGATCCTAGGAACAGCAGCATATAAACACAACCGAAAACTTTTCCAATAATCCTCTGATGCATATAATTCTGTAATTTGGCCTACATCCTGAATGATCTGTACAACTATTACTCTAATCTCTACGATTTAAAAAGTCCGAACTCTACTGGACAAAAGATGCATACCTTCCTACCCAATTTCCATAAAATTTACCTTGTACTGGATAAGTCCTCCCATAAACTTCAATTATGGGGCAATTGAAGAAATATTCACAGAACATGCTGGTATCAATAGTAGCAGACATAAGAACAATGCGAACTTCAGGATAAGCCAAAACCACATCACGTAGTACTACCAAAAGGAAGTCCGTCTATTAAAATACAAGTATAAGAAAAACCATGTAAGTAAGACATTTTGGGTCACATGATACTACAAAATTTCTTGTTTTAAAACCACAGGATATTATAGTGAAACTCAGGTTATCAGGAGGCTGGTAGAAATGTAAAAACAAAGATTACAGTGAGCTAGAGTAACAATTTTTAGAAACTTTATGGCCTAAAAGTTGTGGGGATTGGAAATGAGTGCCTTATCCCTTTATGTGGTGGCACACATCTACAATCCCAGCAATTCTGGATGCTAAGGCATTAGGATTTATTGGAGGTATGAGATACTGTCTCAAAATTAAAACAGGAAAAAGTGAAAAACAAGTGAGTGTTATTTGGGTGGGAAAGAGAAAAATATATTGGAAAGAAAAGAATTCAACTAAAACTTTTTAGTGACCATTGGTTTTCAGTACCATTTATTGAATAATGCACTCATTTTCTCACTGATCTGACATGCACCAGTGTTAAACCAAAATTGCAGAGAAGACACAATTTGCTTTTCTACTCTGTCAGGCTGTTAAATTCATATACCACACTGAATTATTGTAGCTTAAGAATAAGTCCTGACATTGCCAAGGAAAGACACTCCATTTTGTTTTTTTTCTTTAAAAGGGCCAGTTGTTTAGGGCCACAAATAGTTCTCTTAAGTATTTACAATCAGTTCAATAAGTTCTGTGGAGAATTCTGTTGTAATTTTGATAACAGCAGCATGAAGAGAAAATAAAAGGCATTGTAATTTGATTTCTCTGCATTTAGAAAAATTAGCTTTACCACTTGACAGTTCCGCAATTTACTTACATTGATGTCTCGTTCATGTATTTCATCCACAATTACGTGACTGATTCCTCGAATGCCTGCTTCTAATTTTCTGAGAAGCACCCCTTGAAAAGAAAATGAAAGCAACAATCACACATGTGTTTTTATGTTAGAGAAAAGTAGTAAAGTGTGGAATTAAAGAAGCAAATTTCAAGAGAATTATACTTAAAAATATTGCTTATATACTTAGCTTAGTAAAAAAGTGGTAGTATGTTAAAATATATTTTTCGTTGACTTATTTCATTTTCGGTTACAAGCAGCAGATACAACAAATGCAAAAAAAAAAAAAAAAAGTCCAAAATTGTATGACTGGCTCATTATTTTTAGTTTTATTATTTGGTTACATAAATTATTCTCACCAGGCATGGTGGTGCATGAGACAGGAGAATTTTGAGTTCAAAGCCAGCCTCAGCAATGGCGAGGCGCTAAGCAACTCAGTGAGACCCTGTCTCTACATAAAACACAAAATAGGGCTGGAGATGTGGCTCAGTGGTAAAGTGCCCCTGAGTTCAATCCCTGGTACCAAAAAAATTAAGTTATTCTCAACAAACATGATAATATCAATGCCACACAAAAAATCAAAACACATTACTTACCTACAGTACAAAACATTATACTGGCATGAGGGCGAGGAAGTATGGACTCGAATCGAACACTATAGCCACAGCTTTTTCCAGGCTCTTCTCCTCTCTCATAGGCAACTCGCTCTGCCACAGAAACTGCACTGATTCTCCTGGGCTAAGAGACACATGCAAAAATATTAAAACCTACAAAATTGTTTACACGTACTGAGGTTTTTCACAGAAAAGTTCTGCCAACTTAAAATGGAAACATAAGCAGCAACAGTATCTTACTAAACTCCCAATTGTTTTAAAATACCATGATAAAATATAGTACCACTTAAATTCTATAGCAGTTACTGTCTTTGTATAAAATAATTTTGTCCCACTCTCTTTTTCATACTAATGTAGACTGAACATATATTGCATGCTCTAGCTAAGCATCTCACTAAATTGTCCAACCTGGCCATCCTCCTGCTTAGGTCTCCTGAGAAGCTGGAATTTACAGGTGTGTGTCATCCTTTGCTAGGCACCATTTAAAAAGTTTGTTACCACCTAATAAAACGTCCTATCAGGCAAAAAGATGGAAAAATTTACAGTGTTACCTTCCAATCACTTGACTCTATATATCCTATGAACAGAATAAAAACATCCACTCGGTGGATAAATAAAACCTGTTTTCATAAATCAAATGTAGAATAAAATTTGATCCACCACTGTAATTTATCAGATATATCCAGATAAAAGTTTACTATTTGCATTTTACAAATAAAACAACTGATATAACCAAATTATTTTGGAAGGGACACAAACTAGTAAGTAAATAACAGAATTAAATGCAACACAATTCACTTTTTGTTTTAACTCAGTTTTAATATGCTATGCAGGCAATGAAAAAATGCTTGTCATTTAGGTAGAAATTGGTTTTCTTATCACATGCAAACAACTTTTAAAAACATTTGTCTTTAGCTTATTGGTTATATTCTCCGTTATTCCTTACTAATCTGACTAAAAACAGAGTAGTAGTGGGAAAACAACAGAACAAAGCTCAATTTTTCCCTCTGTAAAGTGATAACCTCTGGAAAAGAACAAGTTCTGGAAAGACTTGGGAAGGATTAAGAGTATGAAATGTTTTATTTCATCAGGATACTGGGCAAGTGGAACTTTCACTGAGGCAAAAGATTCATAGCCAGTCTTGATGTGACAAGGGAAACCAAAGAACACTTTTGAGACAAAGGTGGCTTGGGATCCTTTCCTTAAAAACAAAACCTTTAAGCGACTATCCATTATTAGCAATGTTTAAGACCAAGAGCATTTTAGATTTTGGACTATATGTATACATGAAAAAATTTAGGGAAGAAATTCAATACTTTCATGTATGCCTTAAAAACTGAGGATAATTTTATGTAATAGTTTAATATACCTTTCTTTTGACTCTGATCTGTCACAAAGTGGGACATTTTTTTCCTCCTGTGTTGTCATGATGGTGTTAAAAATGTTTCGAATTTTGGAGCATATAAAATTTCCTAGAGAAACTTAACATATAGCTGGGCATGGTGGCACATGCCTATAATCAGTGGCTTGGGAGGCTGAGGCAAGAGGATCTCAAGATCAAAGCCAGCCTTAGCAATTTAGTGAGAACCTACGCAACTCAGTGAGATCCTGTTTCTAAATAAAAAATATAAAAAAACAAGAATGTGGTTCAATGGTGAAGGCCCCTGGTTTCAACCTCAAGTAGCAAAAAGTAAGAAACTTAACATGCACGTTAAGTCTTAAAACACAACATTCATTCATTGGGTTTGGGTGTGTGTGTGTGTGTGTGTGTATTATGTGTAAAAAACTCATTAAATATGAACATTTATAATATTTCAGAAATATGCTTTGTACATGGCACACAATATGTGAAATGCAATTTTTGTTATTTATTCCAGGATTCATAAGCCTCCACTGGTTAAGAATTCCTAATTCAAGTCAACCTGCTTGAGGGGCAGTACCTGGCTTTTTGCAATGTCCTTCATGTATCAGAAGTACAGGGTTAGAGCTGATCTAAAGCACTGGGATAAACTTGACAGCACTGGTTATGGTAAGCAAGGTATTACAATTATTAACAGGATGAATCCTGAAGGCTGTTATTTTCTTATTTTATTCTGTGTTAACTTTGGGTCTATTTAATTTTTCTGGGCCTTACTTTATTTAACAAGAAGTATAAAATAAAAGACTACCTACACCTTAAGGACATTATGAACTTCTAATGAGGTTTTAAAAACTCAACTACTTAGAACAGATTCTAGAATACAGGCAAACATTCAGTAAAAGTTAACCATTACCTGGTTACTGTTTTTGCCTGTCTGTTCTTATTCTTGCTCAGTAATTTTTACTCAACCATAAAGTGAGAAGATCGATAAGACTATTATTTGTTGAATTAAGGAGAAAAACGTTCTCACTCCTATGTTTGATCCTAGGGCCAAAACCTTCCTTCAGCATGTGGTCCACTTTAGCTTACCATGTAGGACACTGGAGATTACAAAAAAACTTTTAAGTTCTTTTTTTTTTTTGGTTTTGTCTATGTTTAATTTTAAAAGGCTGGACACATGCCGTAATTCAGTGGCCGAAGCACAAAGATCCCAAGTTCAAGGTTGGTCTTGGCAATTTAGTGATACTTTGTCCCAAAATAAAAAAGGGCTGGAGCCGGATATGGTGGTGCACGCCTGTAATCCCAGCACTATGAGAGGCTGAGACAGGAGAATTGAGTTAAGGCACCCTCAGCAACAGTAAGGCTGACCCAGTGAGACCCTGTGTCTCTACGTAAAACACAACATAGGGCTGGGGATGTGGCTCAGTGGTGGAGTACCCCTGAATTCAATTCCTGGTACCAAAAAAAGAGGAGAAGCAGAGTGCAAAACTGAAACTGGTGGGGGGGAGGGGGAACCACCTCAAACTGCCAGGTGCAGTGGCCCATGCTTATAATTACATTGGCTGGGGAGGCTGAGGCAGGAGTCCTCAACAACCTAACAAGATCTTGTCTCAAAATAATAAAACAAAAACAAAAAACAGCCCGGGATATGGTTTTTGCGTTAAGCGCCACTGGGTCCAATCCCTCGTACTAAATAAATAGCTGCTGGCCTATTATCCTAGCACTTTCAAGAACCTTATGAGACTACAAAAAGGAGATGATCAAATAATGAAATAGCAATTACCTGGCCTCCAATACTTTCATTCTTACTTTATCAATACACATCAATGGATTAAGAAGTGACCGACTTACTACTTACCTGAGTTACCACAATATTACACTCTGCTGCTCGGTCGTTCTGGATGAAGTCATCCAGAATGAACTGTGGAACCTGTGTGGTTTTACCACATCCTGTAGCTCCTCGGATAATGACAACTGAATTTTGACTAATTGCTTCCAGGATTTCACTTTCAAATTTCTTCACAGGCAGTAATTCTCTCTCCTGTAAGACCTATTTTATAAAAGTTACATGTCAGTCAAATTACTTTTATATCAGAAGCAAATATCTTAATTCTTAAACTGATATCTATGGGTTTCCAATGGCTTAGTACTCAAAATATTTTTTCTGTAAACTAATATTTTTATCTAATAGAATTGTTTCTTTTCACTGAATTTCCAAATAATGTATCTTGTGGTGTTTTCCATACATTAATTTTCCTAGTTCTTCCTAAACATTCAACAAGCACTTCCCATTACATTTGTTACATAATGTTTATGTTAGGTAACATCTGTTAGATAAATGGCAATACAATGTTTTCTTTTTAAAATAGCAACAACCAAGTAATAAAAAAATTATTTTCGTTTTACATTATATTACATTGAAGGCTCAGATCTGTTCCTAGTCCTATTACTTATAGCAATTACCCACAGAGGTAGCTAAGATTAGCAGTTTGGTGCATATCTTTGATCTGCACTTTTCTAGAGAGGGCAAAATACCATACTCCTTGTCCTTTTACCCATACCTAGAATGTTATGAACCTTTAGGCATCATGTCTAAATACTTCAAACTTACTGCTTGCAAATCTTGATCCTGTTCCAGTTGGTACATTAATTCATTCTTGAGGTCCAAGCTTATTTGTTCTGGGGTAGCCTATGAAATTGGAAGGCAATACTCAATTTATATTCCAACCTAGACAGTCCAATGAAATATATTAAAAACCTCTCAAAAACAATGCTGTACTCACATAAGCCAGGGGACCTTCATCAATGTTGCTACTAGTCCAAGGATTCCAGTTGGATTGTGGAGGTGACCAAGGAACCACACCCACTTGGTTTTGACGCTGAGATGGTTCAAAGTGAGCCAATTTTCCAATGTTGAGCATAACTGGCATAGAAGGATCAATAGGCTATAAAAGAAATAAAAGCCCCACAAAAAAAGAAAAGAGAAAAAAAAGTGCATGAGTCCACCAGTCCAATTGTCTATTGAGAGTTGTTCGATACAATGTAAATTAAAAGCTGTAAGTATGCTTACTGGGGGCACAATTTCAAGATTTAGCTCTTGAATCACATTTTGCAGTTGATGCTCTAAATCTTGAGAGATGTTAACTCTGTAAGGCTCCACCTACAGAAAAAGGATGGTCATGAAAATCATGGAATATACATAAAACACAACACAAACCTACAATAATGTGAGTAAGAGTATGCAACTGATAGTAGGTCTACAATATCTTATAGACCTACTATCTTACACCCAGAACTAGTTTCTATTTAGTAAAGAAAACTGGTTTAGCCATGCGCCATGGCACACACCTGTACTGCCCACGGCTAAGGAGGCTGAGTCAGAAAGATCTCAGGTTCAAAGCCAGATTGGGCAGGTTGGAGATTTAGCTCTGTGGTTAGGCATCCCTGGGTTCAAACTCTGGTTACCCCTGTACCCAAACTGCCTTAATGATTATTTGCTCACTGTTCACCATGAACACAGGCCACATACAAATGATTGACATGGCCATTTTAATCTATGATGAAGTAAGAAATATGAAATTAAACTTCTTCAGCCTAAGATTAATTGTAAGCCATATTTAATCTTCCTACATGTCACTGGGCTAAAGTCTAAATACTCACTGTCTCTCCTTCTTTCTTCTTTGTAAGTCCAGAGTAAGCTTCAATCACTCCAAGATGGTAGAGCTGTCTGACAAGTGATAGGGCACAGGATTGTGCTGCCAGTTTCTTATTTGATCCATGTTCACGTGCAAAAATCCCTGTAATGTAAGGTCAGGATTACCACAGGCAGAAGTATAAAATGAAAGAAATACCGTAAGCAATTCAGCACTTAAAACCAGAAGTCCTAAACAGAGTAGGCACACCACAGGATTCAATTTATTTCCTAACCAAATGCAATTCCACATTAACTTATGGACTAAGTAAATCACCATTTTGATTATAGGCTTATTAAAACATGTAAGTCAACAATTATGAAACAACCTATTTTAACAAAGCTGTCATATCACCACCATGAGGCAATAAAAGGGGATGACATCATGTTTAACTTTTGAAAAGAGTAAAAATTAGGGGCTGGGGTTATGGCGCAGTGGTACCGTGCTCGCCTAGCATGCGTGACGCACTGGGTTCGATCCTCAGCACCACATAAAAAAAAATAAAATAAAGATATTAAAAAAAAAAAAGAAAAGAAAAGAAAAGAGTAAAAATTAAACAACTACTGTCCATGGTGGTGCTGGTCTGTAATCCCAGGCAATCAGGCGGTTGATGCAAGAGGATAGCAAATTTGATGCCTGTCAGAATTAAGTTAAAAAAAACAAAAACAAAAACGGGGGGGGGGGACAGAGGATGAACCTCAGTAGTAGAGTGCCCTGGGTTCAATCCCCAGCACTGCCTCCATCCCCACCCCCACCAAATTAAATCAATCATTAAATATAAACAATCAAAGAATTGGTTATTCAGGTCTAATAGCTGATGGTTGCAGGGGAGTATGTGTACAGTCATAGTCCTCCAAAGACTGAGACAGGAGGATTCTTTGAGCCCAGGCTGGGCAAAATAGAGAGCCCCTGTCTCACAAAAAGGAGTAAAATAAATATCTTAGTCTATGCAGTCTTGTACCCTTTGTCAGAGCTGCTTCAGTCTGTCTTTAACATGTGAAAGCAGCCACTTACAATATTTAAATTAGGGTTTGACAAACTACAGTCCTGGAAACTAAATTTTTTTTAAATGTTTTAAACAGCTGTAAAAATAACAACATACAAAGCATGTAACCTGGGAAGCTGAAATTTTTACTATCCAGTCTTTCGTGGAAAATGTTTGGTGTGCCCTGATGTATATGAATGGCTGTTAAGGTTTTCCAATATGGAAGGGCATGCCTGGTGAACCACAGCATTGGACTGAAACTATCAGTCACACTGTTAATGAAAATACCAACAGACAAAAGGGACACAATGATTGCTTTCTTTTTGCTAGTCAAACTAGTCCTAGTCAATATGCTGACAAAACTAAGAATGCTTTTATCCTCTTTTCCTCAAACAAAGCCCTATCTACTCAAAATAACTTATTTTCCATGTCTAGGATAAGAAATTCAACATTTGATGAACCATTCAAAATTTGACACCATCAGTAGTAAGATTTTCCATTCTTAAATTTAAATCAATAGTGTAAACTGATCATTCTTAAGCTGGAACAAACCTTAGGCCATTTCTCTCAACTTGCAGATAGGTAACCTGAACCACTAATGTCAGGTGTAATTTATTCAAGGTCACACAATCCCTACTAGTAACAAAACCAAGTACACGGAGCTACTACTTCAATTTATCTTTCAAACTTTGTACACTGCCAGCCTTAAACTTTGTTTCTAAGAATAAAACATACAGGCATTGTATTTTAGCCTTTTAAAACTTCCTTAATGAATAATCCCGGTCTAGTTTTCTTGGTAACTCAGATTTTTTTTTTTTCCTTCTTGGTACTTGAATTGAACTCCTCCAGGGAGCTTTGCCTCTGAGATATATCCCCAGTGCTTTCCATATTGTGAAAGGATTTCTAAGTTGCTGGGTCACATTTACTCCTTGACTTTATGACTCTCATATTCTAGGTAGTCACTGGGCAGGCTTGTGATCCAATCACATGCCTTACACTCTTAAATTTCACCAAGGCATTTTACATGAACAGAGTGAAAGAATGCCTGTATGTAGAAATAGAAAAGACCCCTATTCATCATACCATTATTTTACCTTTGAAGCATTATGCTAGTCTTAAAAAAAAAATTGTAAACTGGGACAGAGATTATTTCCTATAACTATTAACATTCTGAAATATTCTAGATGTGGAATCCTAAAATGTGCCTCTTTGAAATATACTTATCTGGTATATTTTTAAATGGCTATTGATAGGCAGCCATCTTGTGAAAACAAATTTATATCCATAAATGAAGTCTATCTCTAACAGTGAAATTAAGAGCAAATACTAATAGGCTTTAAAAATTTTTGGTGATGTACCAGGGATTGAACCCAGCAGTACTTAATGACATAGCCACATCCACAGCTCTTTTTATTTTGGCAAGGTCTTGCTAAGTTGCATGGGACTCTCTGAATTGCAGAAACGTGGCATTATAAAAATTGCTGGGATCACAGGCATGTGCCTTCACACCCAGCACAAATATCCCCCATATCCTCTCTGTGCATAGGAAATGCCTTTTCACTGGAAGAAGATATTTGGGTCTAATACCTGGGCCAGCCCTTATCACATGTGGCTGTTACCTAGAGGATTTCATCTCCATAACGAGACAACTCTCATACTATGAGCCTCATTCCTTCTTCCTTCATCCACCACATCCTTTCCTTTAATCTCTCTATAAGCTTCAATTATCTAGCCCTCTTTTGAGTTTAGTATTTTATACACTGCTCCTGTGCTTTTGGCATGTTACTAAATTTGTTACAGTTCTTTTCCTGTTAATGAATCTATTATGTATTTTATAAACTAATATACAAAATACGTAAAAGCACCAAGGAAGCATTAACACTTACTTCTGCCCAGCTGCTTGATATAAATGGTCATTTCTGCAATAAAGCTCCTGTAACAACACATATAAACATGATTAGGATTTCCACTGTCAGAAATAACTAAATCCAGGTCTCTCAAGTCGGGCAGGCTTTCCAACTGCTTTAGGCAAATCTTAGCAAAGAAACATTCTAAACATTTCTGTCCAATCCTAGAACAAAGTATGTAAACTTCAAATAATATACAACATGGCATTAGATATTTATAATCAAAGTTGAAGAGCCAATGGTTCATGAAAAGAAAATGTTAGGGTTTCATATTCCATATTTACTTACTCTTATTCCAAAGGCTGGAGTCTAAATAGCTAGAATACATTCAATGAAAAGGAAATTTCCCACTTAAGTTGGAGCCAAGAAACTCTACAAATTATATTTATGATTAACTTAAAATTCCTATGCATGGGACATGTTGTTTGGAGGGTGGGGGATGGGGTGGTGCTGGAACTATAGGCAAGCCACCCACTTAAGACTACAATCTGTTGAGATAAACATACGCAAACTCACATGCACATACACTAAGGCAGAGTTCCAATACATCCCTGCAGTTGGAAGCAGCCTTAGTAATAAAAAATTTAACCTATTTACATGACATATACTTAAATCATGTCCTAGAAAATAAAACACGTTTTTACATTATAGCTAAAACGTTAAGGGATTATATGGAAATTAGATTTTTACACAAGGGAAAAACTGTCCTCTGAAAACTAAGCACTCTAGTCCTTTCACTGATCAGGCACATTCTAAACTTGACTGTGTGCTGTGAATAAAAGGTTAGGTAAGGCTTAAGAAAAATCTGTTAGACTCCTTCCTATATCTCTTGTGAACTGACCTTCAGGCACAGCGGCTTCAGGGATCAAAGGCCACTGGCTTTCAGGGGAACAACATCCACCCTTTCATTAATGACACCGATGACAGTATGTTTCTCAGCCAGGCTTAAAGTCAGCACTCAATCTCATTCTCCTCCACCTAGGGGGAACAGCGACACCAGAAATCAGTTTACAATAGTATCCCATGTGATTGCTTAGTTCAGCCTAAGCAGCAGCACATGTGTGTATGAACACAGACCTCTGGTGTTGCTGTCTGTTATGCCTTTAAATAAAAGACATACAAAGAGCAATGCTGTCCCAGCGCCCCCTTTGTCATTCCTGAATTCTTTGCTTCTCTGTATCAATTCAAAGTTTGTAAAATTAAAATGTTTGCAAACAATGAGCTTCAAGTACACTTAGGTATCTTATTATTAAAGTCACCAAGTGCTACTAAGCCCAATCAGTTCATGATAATTTATTAAAGAGAACGAATCATCAACGTGTATTTTGTTTCATTTACATCCTTAAGGTTTCAGAATATCTGACAGCAGAAATAAAGTATATTTGAGAATTCAGGACTGAACAAAACAGTGGGAAGCAGGAGGAGCTATGCTCTTATCATTTGGATCGAGTCAAATTTCAATTTAGTAATAATTATTTTAGGGTTGCTAAATGCATCCAAGAAAGAACACTTTGATTTTCAAGGAAATATTTGTAATTTATTTTGATAATTTATTTCATGTAATTAAGGACAGCAAATCGAATCATCTGGAAAGTTTCCATTAAAACTTCCACTCTTCCAATAAAAATAGTGCCCCCAGAAAAGTCTAATCCATATGAGCCTTCCTGGGAGTAATAATTACTACACCCTGGAATGCTCTTAGGAAGAACAGCAAGCAGGCTGAGAAACATACTGTCACATTAACAACTTTCATTTATATTCAGTTTTATACATGTAACAACAAAAAAGTATGCTAAACCACATACAAAGACTGAGGTCGCCCTTCAACTTTACAGCTCTTAATGCCCAGCAACAACTCTCAAAACTGGCGACTTTCAAACTGAAATGAAATGTGGATCTAGACACAATACAATCCACCTAAGTATGAAACTTATACGTAATGTGACCCATTAAATACATAGTACTTAGAACTACCTCTAAGGATACTACAGTGAACAAAATTGACACCTCTGGCTGGTTTTTAACACAATTAACAACAAGCCACTACTAGTGACTGTAACTTTGGCCACTCAGATTTAAATGCGAACCTTAAAAGCCTAGCATCACAAACAATACCAATGAACTACTTACTACTAGTAGCTGAAACTTTGGCCTCAGAAATGAGAACCTTAAAAGTCCAGCATCACAAAAAGTTTGCATAACTTCTTACAGAGCTTAATCACAACCACATTAAACTACAAATCGCAAACCAATAATCATTTTTCTTGTACAAAGTAATTTCTTCTCACAACTCACTGCTGATCCACACAATAAACTAGTTACCACAAAAATAGAACACATTCAACAACAAATATTCAAAACAACCTTAACTTGCTATAGAAAGAAAGAGCGAAACAAGCAAACCTGTTGTGATCGGGACCCACTTGGGTGTATTTATATTCTCCTTGTATCTTTTCTTTTTGGAAATACTGGTTCAGACGAGCCTTAGCATTTTCCAAGGTCCAGTTTCCATGTAGTCCAGCATTTAAATCTACTTCTTCTGACTCTAGAGTCTGTGGAATCAGTGATAATTAAATTTGGCTGCATCAATTTTAATTTTAGTGCAGTTATGCATTACTTAAGACAAAAATTAACGGTATCTTTAAAAAATATTTTTAAAAATTTGTTCTAATTAACTGTATCTTCTTTGTACCGTCGTTTATAAGTTTATAACCTTACAGCCGGATGCGGTGGCGCAAGCCTGTAATCCCAGCATTTAGGGAGGCTGAGACAGGAGAATCATGAGTTCAAAGCCAGCCTCAGCAATGGCAAGGTGCTAAGCAACTCAGTGAGACCCTGTCTCTACATAAAACACAAAACAGGGCTGGGATGTGGCTCAGTGGTTGAATGTCTTGAGTTCCATCTCCAGTACCAAAAAACAAACGAAGTTTATAACCTTACTCCAATCAGAATCAATTGTTAATGCACCTGAAGGTCCCACTGTCTAAAGAAGTTACTATATAGTATTGTATACTGTATTTGAACTGTTCAAAAAGATACCTCAATTTTTTTGTCCTCACTACTTTGAATATATTGAGAAAAAATGAATGTACTATTAAAATATTTTTACTATGTGCTTATGAAGTGAGATTTCCTGAGATAATTACATTTCCTACAAAGCAGACAAGACCTTTGTTATTACCAGGATAAGTACTTTTTCAGAGGCAATCTAACCAGATTTAATCACTAGTTTAGGTTTACAGTAATACATGTTAACAAATAGTCTTAAATAAGCATTTAAAAGAATCACTAGATTATTTACTTGTTAATGACCTAAACTTTGCTATGAACTAAGTCCCAAATTACATTTCCAGAGATGAAAATAGTGGGAGCCTTACCGCTTGTACTTCTTGTTCCTCCTTTCTTGAGTAGTAATCTTTCAAGTTGGCTCCCCGGTCCCAGGTGGGTACAGGAGCACCATAGCCAGATGCTCCTCCAGAATTATTTTCTGTTAAAGAAAACAATTGTTCTCTTGATGAATCAAGGTATTAAAAAAAAAAAAAAAAATCAACCCTAAATATTTTAGATTTTCCTAATGCAGATTTTGGTACTTCACGTTTAAACATCTGAAGTTTCAATAACTTGTTAAGAGGCCTGAAATCTTCATGACTTACTTGAAAAGTGTTTTATCTTTGAATACATCTAAACTGCAAGTTTCAAGACTGATGAGGGTACTTTATTCATGAGCAATAGTTTGTGACTGATAATCCAGCATATAAAGATGTGTTTTAGGGGCTGGGGTCATGGCTCAGTGGTAGAGCGCTTGCCCCTCACGCGTGAGGCACTGGGTTCGATCCTCAGCACCACATACAAAATACATACATAAATAAATAAAATAAAAAGATTGTTTAAAAAAATTTAAAAAAAAAAAAAAAAAAAAGATGTGTTTTAAGCGGGGCGCGGTTGCACAAGCCTATAATCCCAGCACTCAGGGAGGCTGAGACAGGAGAATTGCCAGTTCAAAGCCAGCCTCAGCAATGGCGAGGCGTTAAGCAACTCAGTGAGATCCTGTCTCTACATAAAACACAAAATAAGGCTGGGGATGTGGCTCAGGGGTCCAGTGCCCCTGAGTTCAACCTCCAGTACCAAAAAAAAAAAAAGAAAAAGATTTGTTTTAAGCTGGGCATGGTGGCACACACCTGTAATCCCAGCACTTTGGGAGGCTGAAACAGGAGAATCACGAGTTCAAAGCCAGCCTCAGCAAAGGCGAGGTGCTAGTGAGACTCTGGCTGTACATAAAACACAAAAAATAGGGCTGAGGATGTGGCTCAGTGGTTGAGTACCCAACCTGAGTACCCAATCAAGTGAAATCCCTAGTACCAAAAAAAAAGATGTTTTAGATTTTTTACAAATATGTAACATGCCTGGCACAGTGGCACAGGCCTGTAATCTCAGCAGCTCAGGAGGCTGAGGCAGGAGGATCACGAATTCAAAGCTAGCCCAGCCAGCAAGGCCAGGTGTTAAGCAACTCAGCAACCAAGTGCCCCTCAGTTCCATCCTCAGTACCTGCTCCCCAAACAAAACAAATATCTAACAGATTCAATGGTTCTTTCTTTACTGAAGAACTTGCAAAGAAAGCCAACTA
Source organism: Xerus rutilus (assembly GCA_028644305.1). Lineage (NCBI taxonomy): Eukaryota > Metazoa > Chordata > Mammalia > Rodentia > Sciuridae > Xerus > Xerus rutilus. The sequence continues at coordinate 77,190,168 of CM053410.1, forward strand.
TATAGGGCTGTTCATGGAAATAAGGAGTTGAAGAGGTTTCAGAAAGTGATGACTTTGTTTTTGTATTGGGAATTATACACAAGAACACTTTACCACATTTTAAAGTCACCAGTGCTGCCCCTCCCCCACATCTTAAAATTTTGACCCAGGGTCCCACTAATTTGCTGAGGCTGGCCTTGAACTTGCAATTCTCTTGCCTCAACCATGCCCAGCTAAGAAAGTGATGACTCTCATGAGAAAGCATAATTAACAGCGCTGATTACTAAAGTTGACTACTTTAGTGTTATTTTGTTCATTTACTCCTCAAAGCAATTATATTAAGTAGATGCTGTTATTTCCTATGTATTCTATCTGAAGAGATGAGGATGCAGCCCAATGGTAGAGTGTTTGCCTAGTATGTGAGTCCCTGAGTTCCACCCCCAGCCCTGCTAAAAAAAAACAAAACCACTTTATTTTAGCTTCTTTCTTTTAGCTCTGTGACCAAAATCCTTAATCTTCCCTACAGTAGACATCCCAAAAAGTTTTGAGTATATGCATAATCTGGCAATGTTTATTTTCTGTATGGGTAGAAGATTTAATGGCTGATTCCTAACCAATAAGTCAAAAATATAGCTGGCAGGAATGAAGAACAAGAAAAAGTAAGCTAAGGGTTTAGTTCAATGTTAGAGCATTTGCCTAACATGTGAAACCAGGTGTCATTTATAGTACCTCCCACTTGAAAAAATTCTAAGACCCTTTAAACAAAGGTTCTAGCCCGTGCAAAACATTTTAGAGGCAAAAGCTTTGTAAAAGGTAACAAATATGCTATAGAATGTTTTCTAAGAAAAATGATCTGATAATAACAAACTTAAGATGATCATGTGTCATGTCTCTTAACATCTTGAGTTTACTCTAGTTTTTCTCTCCAAATGAGAAAGCTGAGGTGATAACCAAGAAAGACTGAGTATCTTCAGTCATGTGCACACATTCAAGTCCCTTACCTGCCTTGAGAGCCAAATGTGGGGGAAGAGGTCCTCCCATAGTTGTTTGTGCATCTCCTCCAGTACTTGCTGTGGTGTCAGATGTCTCAGCAGGCACTGCAGGTGGAGGAGGGGCAATCTGTAAGAGGAAAAGTCAAACCAGAGTCAGTGTTTTTATGTTCACAGGAACTAGAAAATTCTTTTACTATATCAAGGAGGCACATTTGTCATACCTCCTTCCCCACAATATTTCCATCTTTCTTTTTAATGATCATAAAACCATCAGGCAGTAAAAATCATGGGTAACTTTTTACCTGAGAGTATATATATGAAACGTTTAAATATGTATGCAATGTGTATGCAAGTATAATTCTCCACAAACAATGGTATCACTTACACTATCACTTTTTTCATTTAGTATCTTAATGAACAAACATTCAATTAAATATCTTTTATAGGCGCTCCCATGAACTAGACATCATTCTAGAGGAAAGATATAACAAAAAAAGGCGGATGTTTTATTGCCACCAAACTACATTCTAATGGGAAGAACTAGACAATATAAAAACGTTTATGTTGGGAGTGATGAATACTAGAGAGAAGACACAGGGAATGTGAAAGATCACTATTTTAAGTGAATAACGAAAGCCATGCTTGAGGTTAGAGCTGAGAAAAGATACAAAGGAAGGAGCCAACTAAGAGCATATTTGAGGGGAAGAACATTCCAGAGACAGATCATTATGTACAGTATTTTATGAATTTTCTACTATTTTAAATACCGATTCATGTGAATTTTAACGACTTACTGGTCTATTACATGAATGTACTATACACAGCCCAAACAGCACATTGATAAACATTTGGATTGTTGCCAACTTTAAAAAGAAAACAATAGTGCCTTGAACTTCTTGGACTTTGGTCTATCTCTTTCAGGAAAAAAAATTTCATGCAAATGAAATTTCTGGGTTTAAAAGTGGTGGCACACACTTGTAATCCCATCTACTCAGGAAGATGAGGCAGGAGGATTCCAAATTAGAGGTTAGTCTGGGCAACTAGGGAGATCCTGGCTCAAAAAATAAAAAGAGCTGAGGATACAGATCAATGATACAGTGCCCCTGGGTTCAATAAAAAGGCAAGGGGGGGCAGCTTAAGTGATACCAACAGTCATCATTTGGAGTATAAGTTAAAATTTGTAAAGGGAGGGCTATGGTTGTGGCTCAGTGGTAGAGCACCTGCCTATTATGCTTAAGGCAATGGGTTCGAAACTCAGCACCACATAAAAATAAATACAACAAAAGTATTTTAAAAAACTGTAAAAGGGAAGGAAGTTTATAGATCAATTAGAAAATCAGGATATTAATTGCATATTTGATATTAAACTATTTTTAGCTTTTCCTTCTAGTTCTTTTTTTTTTTTTGGTACTGGGAATTGAACTCAGGGGCACTCGACCACTGAGTCACATCCTCAGCCCTATTTTGTGTTTTATGTAGAGACAGGGTCTCACCAAGTTGCTTAGTGCCTCGCCATTGCTGAGGCTGTCTTTGAACTCGCGATTCTCCTGTCTCAGCCTCCCTAAGTGCTGTCCTTCTAGTTTTGATATAGAATTGTTATGTTTAAACAAAGAACGATTTTTCAGAGGTATAAACAAATATTAACAGATGAATGACAATGATAGGACGCCTGAGTTTTGCTTCAAAATAATAAAGGACAAGTGTGTCTATGCTGAAAAGTGAACATAGAGGTTTATTATGTTATTTTTACTTTTATACACATCTGAAATTTTCCCCAGTAAAAAGTTTTTGAGATATCCTTTATGTTCAGTAATTTGTGAGATGAAAGGTCAAATGCAGGACGAAATAGAGAAGCAGAGATCTGAATAGGATTTGCCTGGAATGGGGAGGTTAAACAGGGTTTCTCACCTTGGTTCAATTGACATTTTAGGCCAACTGTTATAGTAAGCTGCCAAGTACTGTAGGATACTAGCAGCACCTCTGATCCCTATCTACTAACAGTTAAGCAGCTCCCTCCAATTTTAACAAATATCTCCATACACTGCCAAATGTCTTCAGGGGACATTTTAACAAATTTTAACAAATATCCAATTTTAACAAATATCTCCATACACTGCCAAAATGTCTTCAGGGGACAAAACCATCTCCATTTGAGAAGTGCTTGATTGAGTTAGTAAATACCATGTAGAAAAATGGAGTCAAAAGGGGATAACACCTTGGGATGGGGAAGACTGTAGCTAAATAGAAATGGACTTGTGATGTAAATTTTTATTTTTTACTGAGGATTGAACCCAGAGGTGCTCAACCACTGAGCCACATCTCCAGACCTTTTTGTATTTTATTTAAAGACAGGGTCTGAGTTGCTTAGGGCCTCACTAAGTTGCTGAGACTGGCTTTGAACTTGTAATTCTCCTGCCTCAGCCCACTAAGCCACTGGGATTACTGGCAAGCCTGGCTTATATTTTTATTTTATTTTTATTTATTTATTTTTTTTAGTTGTTGATTGACCTTTATTTATTCACTTATTTATATGTGGTGCTGAGGATCGAACCCAGTGCCTCCCACATGCGAGGCAAGCGCTCTACCACTGAGCCACAATCCCAGCCCCCTGGCTTATATTTTTAAATAGGATAGTTAAGGAAGAGTTTTCCAGGAAGAAGGAAAAGTTAAGTACAAAAGTTTGGAGGCAGAGGTATACAGATGATGGCACATTACAGGAATTACAAGACTGGTGTAGCTGAAAACAAAGGAAACGAGAGAAAGTAGGAAATTCAGAGACAGGAAAGATCTGGGCATGATAAAAGACTCACTCTCCTGTAGTTAACATACCAGGGGAAATGTAAAAACAAAATATAAAAACACAACTATATGCAGGTACTGACGAGTGAACAAAGTAGGCTGATTCTGGAGGGAAGCTGAAATTGGGAATCAGGGAATAACAAGGGTGTAATTCCTATTTATTACTGTTTTTAGAGGGAAACCGATTGGCAGCTTCTCTCCAGCCTGAAGAGTCAGAATGTAGGAGTTTCCCTAAACGGGAAACTAAAACTGCTGGAAAGTGTGAAAAGAAACCCAGAAAGGAAAGAAAGAAGAGCCTCAAATTCTGTTTGAAAAATTTCCAGAAACACTGAAATCCTCCTGTAGAGGGCGGACTCCAAGCCAATTAGCAACAGTTTTCTAATCTTTTAATACCCAATAGATTATGTTTTAGTTTGCATCTAAACAACAAAAGTAACTGCATGATAAAACTACCACATAAATACTGTGTAGCTGGGTGCGGTGGCACACATCTGTAATTTCAGTGGCTTGGGAGGCTGAGGCAGGAGGATCTGAACTTCAAAGCCAGCCTTAGCAACTTAGCAAGGCCCTAAGCATCTCAGTGAGACCCTATCTCTAAATAAAATACAAAAAAGGGCTGGAGATGTAGTTCAGTGGGGTAAGTGCCTCTAAATTCAACCCCTGCCTGGTACCAAAACAAAAAACAAGCTGGGCGTGGTGGCTCAAGTCTGTAATCCCAGCACTTAGGGAGGCTGAGACAGGAGAATCCTGAGTTCAAAGCCAGCCTCAGCAATGGCGAGGTGCTAAGCAACTCAGTGAAACCCTGTCTCTACACAAAACACAAAATAGAGCTGGGGATGTGGCTCAGTGGTCGAGTACCCCTGAGTTCAATACCCAGTACCAAAAAAAACCAAAACAATTCTTTGTAGGAACATAACATTACTCAGCATCTCTACAATGTAATGTTCCAATGCCCAGGACACAATCCAAATTTTCTGAGGAAAATGTGTAACTAACTCAAGAAAATACGATCAAGCTGGGTGTAGTGGTGCACACCTGTAACCCAAAAAATTTGGGAGGCCCAGGAAGGAAGATTGAAAGTTTGAGGTCAACTTCAGCATCCAGGTGAGAACATGTCTCTAAATAAAAGGGGCTGAGTATATTCTCAATCCACACTCCCAAAAATAGAACAAGGGGAAGACAAAAGGGCATGTTATCTTTAACATGTAGAAAGGGAAAAAAGGCACCTCAGTATTCTCTATCCAGTAAAAATATTCTTCCAGAAAGACAACAAAATAGAAAGGTCTTTAGAACGAAAACTAAGATAATCTGCCACCAGCATATCTACACTGCAAGGCAACACAACAGAAGAGGCTAAAGGATACAGGATGGATTTTAACAAACGTAGCAATAGCCAGTGACTTCAGATACTTGAAGGACATTTGCTGAGAAGTTTTTTCCTTAGCCAGAAAGAAATCTTCCAGTATCTTCCTTAATTCTTTCTTTTCACAGACAGGCAAACCAATTAAAGACTTAAGTATAATGTACTAGAAAGTAAATTTCTTGACTTTTACGTCAAGCAATGGGAAGACATGAAACATACATTTTCACCTTCATAAACACATTAGAATACATAAATTCAGCAAAAGAAATAACCCTATTAAAATCAGTATAGACAATATTATAAACATTGTATTTTGTGGTATTGGGATTTAACCCAGGACCTTGTACATGTGAGGCAAGCGCTCTACCAACTGAGCTATATATATACTCTCAGCGCCACCCCCTTTAATTTTTGATGAGTCCCAGGATTACAGGCCTGCCTCACTGCACCAGACTGCCTAAACCTTTTATAAAAACCATCTTTCGGCCAGGCGTGGTCATCCACCCCTGTAATCCCAGCACTTTGCGGGGCTGAGACAGGAGAATCAGGAATTCAAAGCCAGCCTCAGCAATGGTGAAGGGCTAAGCAACTCAATGAGACCCTGTTTCTAAAAAAACACAAAATAGGGCTGGGGATGTGGCTCAGTGATCGAGTGCCCCAGGACCAAAATACAAAACAAAAACAAAAACAAAAACACCATCTTTCATTTTGTTACTCAAGAGATTTACTTAAATCACATCCATCTTTTTAGGTCAACAATTCCTCCACTTTTGGGAAAATGCTTACCTTCTTTTTCTAATTAAATAATTAAAACCAGCATTGGAGGTATTACGTTATAATTCTCAAATTATAACGTTATAATTCTCAAATAATAACGTAATAATTCATCAAAAATGATCCCAGCACTTAGGGAGGCTGAGACAGGAGAATCCCGAATTCAAAGCCAGCCTCAGCAACAGCGAGGTGCTAAGCAACTCAGTGAGACCCTGTCTCTACATAAAACACAAAATAGGGCTGGGGATGTGGCTCAGTGGTCGAGTACCCGTGAGTTCAGTCCTCAGTACCAAAAAACAAAAATGATACTCCATTGCACAAAACACTTTTCCCTCTGCTAAAAAAGTACCAATGAAAGCAAATCTATCTAAAATGCTAGATTTTAAAAATATTTTACTTAAAATATTATATTTCAAAGCGCCTGGACATAATTGCCTCTGAAAATTCTGCTGTATGAATGAACATATGAAACTGTAAGAAACAGATTAAAGGAAACTTCAAGTCCATAACATATGCATTGTGAGAATCTTCAGGAACCTGTTCTAGTACATGAAGATTGCAAGGTTCACTTGCAATTGAAGAGTGAAAAATTATCACCCTAAGTCTCCATATATAGAGATTGTGTAATCTTACAACTTGAGCACTTCAGGAAGTGCCACCACAAAATATGCAGCTTTGGACTTCAGAAGAGCACTGGAGAACTGTAAATTCAAGAATGGGCTTTCTCTTATCTGCCTAAAGAGGGACCCTCCAAAAGGAACTCAATTGTCCTGAATCCTCTCTTCTCATCAATCTGGTAAAATTTGACAGTATCACCAGATAGGAAATTAGAGGTTGGCAACAGGCCCAGATAGACTACCTACTCTTCTGAGGATGCAGGAAGGTAAACAGATGCTCCTTATGTATGAAGTTCTTGTGTTACAATAAGCTCATCATAAGGCGAAAAGTCAAAAATGAATTTAATACATCTAATTTACCAAACATCATAGCTCAGCAACAGCACACAGAATGTTGACTATCTACCCTTGTGATCACAGAGCTGACCAGGAACTGAGAGCTGGTAGCCTGGGCAAAAGTCAAATTCAAAATGTGAAGTACTATTTCTGTGGACTGCATATCACTTTTGCACCTTTCAACTAGCAATGGTCAAAAGCCAGGGATCATCTGTACAAGCTTCAGAACTCATTGAGTTTTGAGGAATACACTGTTCTTTCATTCCAACTTTAGCATATGTGCTGTTCTTCTGTGATGCCCCTGCACCTATGATAAACTGGTACTTTTTCTGGCAATTTGTGTTAGTTTCACACCCAAGAACCCAGAAGGGTGAAAGAAAACCATTTACCACTCCCTTACACAACATACATATCAAGTACTTACCCCCATAGCTGGGACTTCTTCACTCTTTACTTCATTTATTCGGACCAAATAGTTAACAAAGTCTCTGGCAGCATTGCTCTGTGCATCTTTTTTATTGGTAGAGTTGCCCATGCCAGTGTAATTAAACCCTTCTACCCGAACCTTTAAGAGTCAAGAAAAAAAAGGTATATTAAAGCCAGGTAATTCTGGGACTTGAAAACTTATAATTCAAATAGTCCATAAAGTGATAAACAACTACCTTTTAGATAAGTACTCTAAAAGTACACTAAAAACAACAGAACTAAGAACATAAAGTCTACCTTATGAAAAAACTTGAACTATACTGTCTAGTGATAAGCTAAAATAATAAAAATATTCATTTAAGTGGCTCAGATATTCTCATGTAACAACGTTCCACATTAAAATACAATTTTGTAACAAGTTCTCCAATTATTCCTTTAAGCACTTTGATTCTACAGGTGTTAGTAAAACTATGACAGTTTATGTAACTTTTCTAATCCTTACTACTGATATTGAGGAAGATTTAAGGTCTTGTTAAAACTATTTACCTATCACACTGTTGTGTAAGTAATGCTTCTTAAAGCTGATTTATAGTAAAAGGGACCAACAGTCACAATAAATAACTATTCTTCCCCACTATACAACTGATTTTTAACATTTCCAAACAAAGCCATTCTTCTTTTAACCTCAAAACAAACTTTATAATTCACATAAAGGAACTGTATTCTGTAGTACCTCACACATGAATTTCTGCCTGTTTTTGTTCCCTACTGCTCTAATTTCATACGCTGGGGTCATCTTCCTTTTGCCACACCAGGCATACAGAAAATTTTTAACGTCACCCATGATTCAGGAGTCTTCTTTGGACCTAAGAAAACAAAGTTGGTTAAAAATAGCATCATAGCAAAACCTGGAAATAAAACATTACCCAGAAATTACTAAAATCTAGGTTAATAGATCAAGACTGGAAAGAAATTTCCCCACAATGGTTATCTTTGGGGTCTATGAACGATCATCTTTTCTTAAATATGCTATTCAATGTCCTACACTCTACAACGAGCATCTTATGTGTTTAATTCATTTACTGATCTCAACAATGGAAATTATGGCACATTCTATTACTGTCTGCAGAGGAAGAAACTAAGGCTTAGAAAATTTAACTCATTCATGATGGAGGCATAAATTCAAATACAGACTATTATATTAAGAAAGGGGGGCTGGGGTTGTAGTTCAGTGGTAGACCACTTGCCCAGCACATGTGAGGCCCTGGGTTTGATCCTAGCACCACATAAAAACAAATAAGTCAAACAAAGGTATTGTGTCCATCTACAACTACACAAAAATTTAAAAAAGAAATGGACTGAGCCGGGCATGGTGGCGCAAGCCTGTGATCCTAGCACTTAGGGAGGCTGAGACAGGAGAATTGGGAGTTCAAAGCCAGCCTCAGCAATGGCGAGGTGCTAAGCAACTCAGTGAGACCCTGTCTCTACATAAAACACAAAATAGGGCTGGGGATGTGGCTCAGTGGTCAAGTAACCCTGAGTTCAATCTCCAGTACCAGGAAAAAAAAAAAAAAGAAATGGACTGAGTGTGGTGACACATGCCTGTAATCCCAGGGAAGCTGAGGTAGGAGGAATGCAAGTTTGAAGCCAGGCCTAGCAACTTAGTGAGGCCCTCAGGAACTAAGGGAGGGCCGCCTGTCTCAAAAAAAAGGCTAGAGATGTAAAGTGGTAAAGTTCCTCCAGGTTTAATCCCTGGTACAAAAAAAAAAAAAAAAAAAGCAAGGAAAAAGAAATGGCCATCAATCATTTTGTGGACAAGTGCAATAGTCTCCTCTCATTGTGACTACTAGCAGACTATCCTTATGCTGCAGACTACATATTATATTTGACAGTCCACATACATTAAGTATTCTTTTCTTGAACTGAAGACAATGACACACTGTTAGGTACCAAACTCTGTACTGGGGGTGGTGGAGCATGCCCTTATTCCCACAGGCTCAGGAGGATGAGACAGGAAGATCTAGAGTTCAAAGCCAGCCTTCCAGCCTCAGCAAAAGGGAGGTGCTAAGCAATTCAGTGAGACTCTGTTTCTAAATAAAAATACAAAACAGGCTGGGGATGTGGCATAATGGTCAAGTGCCCCTGAGTTTGATCCCTGATACCAGAACAAACAAATAGAGAAATTGCCAGGTGCGGTAGGGCATGCCTGTAGTCCCAGCGAGGTCCTGCCCCAAAATAAAAAAGGCTTGGGATGTCATTCAGTAGTTAAATGTCCCTGGGTTCAATCGTTCAATCTCTGGTACAAAAACAAAGCAAACAAAAAAACACTGTAGGAAATAAGTTTCCTTGAAATGCAAGGTATTAATACTTGTTGGTACTCTCCCTCTATGCCAGACTATAAAATACTTACAAAAAAGAAAAGGAAAAAAAAAAAAAAAAAAAAGCCAGGCATGGTGGCGCAAGCCTGTAATCCCAGTACTTTGAGAGGGTGAGACAGGACAATTTTGAGTTCAAAGCCAGCTTCAGCAACTGCGAGGCACTAAGCAACTCAGTGAGACCCTGTCTCTACATAAAACACAAAATAGGGCTGGGGATGTGGCTGTGGTCGAGTGCCCCTGAGTACCAAAAACAAAAAAAAAAAGCCCACAAAACAGGGATGGGGATGTGGTTCAGTGGTCAAGTGCCCCTGAATTCAATCCTCAGTACCAAAACAAAACAAAACAAAAAACACAAAATCCCAATATGGGAAGGGGGATAATCTATCAATTTAATTTGCTGTGAGGGAAAAAAACATTATCAGTGCATTTTACTAGCATTAAGTCTAACATCAAACTGGACCCTACTATAAACTTGTCATCAGTCATTTGGTGAAGAAAATGGAATATCCTATCATCAGAAAAATTGTGCAGAGTTAAAGATGTCTGCTATGGTTCAGGTAAATGTCCAAAGAACCACCTGTTAAAGGCTTAATCCCCAGTCCACGGTAGTGGTACTTACTATTTCAAGATGGTGGAACCTTTAAGAGGTGGAGCCTATCCCGGCGCGGTGGCGCACGCCTGTAATCTCAGAACTCTGAGAGGCTGAGACAAAAGAATCTCGAGTTCAAAGCCAGCCTCTGCAACGGGGAGGGGCTAAGCAACTCAGTGAGACCATGGATCTACTTAAAACACAAAAAAATAGGGCTGAGGATGTGGCTCAGTGCTCGAGTACCCCGAGTTCAATCCCTGGTATCCCCTCTCAAAAAGATGGGTGGGTGGAGCCTCGTGAAAAGCCGCATAGTACTAGGGGGAGCAGGAGCATACCCTTGAAAGGGTACTGGAACTCCACCCCGCCCCCATCAGGAGCTTAATTTGTTCCACCATGAACTCTCCACCATGGTGTGCTAAATCACCACCGGCCCAAATGCAGTGGGGCTAATCTAATCCACCATGGACTGAAATCCTGAGCCAAACTAATCCTTCCTTTTAAAGTTGATTATATCTAGTATTTTGTAAAAGTAATGGTAAACTAATGTCCACCTGTAAATTCCATCCATGAGTAACTAGTTCAAAAAACAAACTCGGTAGACGAGTAACTCAAAATATGAAATATTGGAGACTACTAAATTCATTTCTCTCTAGGTAGTCTCATCTAACTTCGTATATAGCGCCAAAATATAAAAAGAAAGTTTGATCTAATTTAAGCTCCTAAGTCAAATTCATCTAAGATAAGCGCTAATACATCCATCTACATAGGAACTTGGCATCTAATTCCAAAGGTAATTTTAAAATTTCTCTCCAACTCTGTGCCCCCCTTACATTTCCATATCCATTAATGGCACTACCATCCACTACATTACTGAAGTCACAATTCGGGAGTCGGAATCCATTCCCTGAAAATCCTTTACCGTAGAGCCTTTACTATGTGCCAGACTTCCTTAGGGGATCATCTGTAAGGACTACTTTCTTTTTTTCTTGGTACTGGAGATTGAACTCAGGGGCACTCGAGCACTGAGCCACATCCCCAGCCCTATTTTGTGTTTTATGTAGAGACAGGGTCTCACTGAGTTGATTAGCGCCTCGCCTTTGCCGAGGCTGGCTTCGAACTCGCGATTCTCCTCAGCCTCCCAATGTGCTAGGATTACAGGCATGCGCCAACGCGCCCGGCTAGGACTACTTTCTAAATTTCATCTTTACAATAAGCATTACTACGATTCCCCTTTCAAATGTGAGAAAACTGATACCAAAAATAATTTGTCCCAGAAAACAGAGCGTATCTGAGAAGCCTCAATGGCACGAAGGTCGTCTCCCCCACCACGGAACTTCGTCTCCTATCTATTCACTCCTCTCCATCTTCCCTGCCACCACCACCGCACACCTGGAGCACCAGGTAATCCTGCTTCGACTCTCGCCACCTAAAGCCCGTTCTCTCAAGTCCGCCTCAACACCCTCCAGGGTCTCGTTCTTCGGCGATCACGGACTGACGCCGCCGCCGCGAGGAGGCCGACGCACTCGGGCCTGAGGCGCCCTCCTCGCAGGCGCCTCCCCTCCTCCCTCCCTGTGGTGGCGTTCCCGCGCACACGCTCAGTTCCTCCTCGGCCGGCACACCAAGACCTTTGTTTCCCCGCCGCCTGCTCCTCACCGCACCCCCTCCACCACCCCGAGGGAAGGGTAGAGGCCGTATCTGACCCACTGGGCCTGCGGGACAGTGCCCGATTGACGCGTGAATAAAAGAAGGCCCCCAAGGGCCCTAGGCACGTGCGACGCTGCGGCGACAAACACCGTAGGCGTTTCACCCCCACCCTTTCCTAGGCCGCGACCGCGCCCCAGCAGGCCCGGGGGTAAACGCAGCGGGCTTGGCGTGCAAGGGAAAAGAGGGCGATAAGGCGAAAGCGGGGACCTCCGGGAGGCCGCGGCCTGCGCAGCCCAAGTGCGCCACGGCGGGCGCGCGCACACCCGCAGTCGGGGCGCCCCTCCCCCACTGCCGCCGCCCGCGCTCCACACAAAGCCGCCGCAGAGCCGCGGCCCCACTGCCCACCCGTCGCCCCGTTCGGCAGCCAGAGTCTCTCCCTTACCAGCCTCCGCTTCCCGGTGCCCGAGAGCACAGCCCTCTTAAGACCGTCTGCGACTCCGGTCTCCTTCAGAGACCGCTAGAAAGCACGCGGCCTCTTGCACACAGACAGCGGCGAAATGGCTTCTACCGCGGCGCACGGGGGGCGGAGTCAGCGCGCGCACGCATGCGCAAAAGGCGAGGTCGGCCGCGAGGGCGCCCCGCGGGAGGGGGCGGGGCAGCAGTTCGTAGCGCCTCCAGGCCGCGGTCTGCTGGGAGTCGGTGCGCGCGCGGCCTGGTCCCGGGTTTGCTACTTCCGGGAACACGCTACCCGCCCCTGATCGCCGTAGGGAACCGAGGGCCTAAGCGTTTTGATGCCATTGTTTCACAAGCTTCTACCACAGGAGCCTGTGGTACCTCAAAATATGCCACCCCGGAATATACTTCTTGAGCACTTTTCAAGATGGCTATTCTGAAAAACTGCTGACAAGACTGATTCTGAAAGGCTGCCCTTTTGTAAAAGAACTTTATAAAGGAATACACATTATTAGTGAAGTAAACGGATGTAAACAAGCTCTTCCCTTTGAAACCCCTTTCTGCCTAAGAAAGACCTTTTCAGAGAAAGGAGAGGTGGGGGTCTGATCCCCAGGCCCGCAGATCACCACCCTTCCGGTTGCCTGGGAGACTCATCTGCATAACAAGGCGCGGCAGCGCGTGTGCCCCGGTACCCCAGTGGGCTTCCACACTTCCTGGCTGCCCCACGCCACACTTCCTGCCTGCTCCACGTCCTTAGCCCTTTGTTCAGCGCTATCTAAATTTCAACTGTAACCGGGCGCGGTGGCGTACGCCTGTAATCCCAGCACTTAGGGAGCCTGAGAGAGGAGAATCTCGAGTTCAAAGCCAGCCTCAGCAATGGCGAGGTGCTAAGCAACTCAGTAGACCCTGTCTCTACATAAAACACAAAATAGGGCTGGGGATGTGGCTCAGTGGTCAAGTACCCCTGAGTTCAATCCCCGGTACCAAAAAAAAAAAAATTTATTATGTTCCCTTCTCAAACTCGGGTTAATCTATTGTCAATTTATTTCGGAGATTAAAAATCATCAAAGAGCTGGAAGTGTGTGGTTCAGTAGTAGAGTACTTGCAGAGCATTCGTGAGGCCCTGGGTTCTGTCCCCAGTACCGATTTTTAAAATACATTTTTTAAAAAAAATTTGTTTTTCAGTAGGAAAAGTGATAAATTATAACCTCCCTACAGACCCCTAGTGAGATCAAGTAGCTGCCCTTGGAAAGCAGACTGGAAGTCTGCTACCTAGGGTTGTTGAGATGATTCACTGGGGGTGTAGTTCAGTGATAGTGACTGCTTAGCATGCGGGCAACCCTGGATTCAATTTCCAGCTAAACTAATTTCAGAGCACCGATTGAGCAGTGAAAGCAACTTATTCTTGGTTAAGATTAGGAGAAGTAGGAGCTAAAATTGCAATCCAATTTCCCACCCTTGGAGTGTTGTGAGGGTACAGATGTAGGGTAAAAGCAATGAGGGGGAGGAATATCGATGTCTTCTCTGGGAATAGTGATACCGCCAGTTATCGGTGGGGAGTTACATGTTGAAGCTTAAAATTGGAGAAGCATGCCAAGGCAACCATATAAAACAGGGTTTATTTCCACAGCTGGTATCCTGATATCCCAAGAAGTGAGAGCATTCCCCATTTTTTATAAGTCCTAAGCTTCCTTTGTTCTCCTGCTCTCTTCCCCTCATCTCTCCTTCCTGCATAAGAGAGGAGGCCCAGGTGAGATGGCCAAAAGGTTAGAGGCAGAGGACAGGGGAAGGGCCAAATGGAGTGATCCAGACAGGAAGGGGACCCAAGGTGCTTTAATTAACAACTTTACAACTCCCAGTAGGGAGGGAGGATCCCTGGGACAGGTTACCTTAGCAACAGGTTGGGGGCGCAGGTTATCTTGATAAGGGTGGAGGAGGGGCTCTGCAGGCATTAACATTTCAATCCTTTCTCTGGATTCTACCCTAGCCTACCAGCCTAATTCCGGCTGCATTCCTTCAATTGGAGGATATTTCCCATTAATTCCTGCTCCAGCTGTTTTTGCTCTTTTTGTGGTTATTTCTGGTCATCCACCTGGCAATTGTCAACTGTCGCAGTGCTTTAGGGAAGGGTGTTACTTAGCCCATAGGTGGGATTATAATGTAGTTAGAAATTGCTTCCTGGCCACTCTGGCAACCATCTTAGATCCAACCAGTTTCAGCTAGCCCAGTTAAAGAGGAACTTCTGGCCTTCAGGCTTCCTGTCCTCAAATATTGGCGAGATTTAGCCAGACAGAAATTTAGCTAAGTGGGCTAGACAGTCCAAGATAGGACAGGGTAGTAAAATGTTATACAAAGGGGATTTAATTCGGTACCTGGCACATATTAGGTGTTCAACTGGTGTTTTGAAGTCATTCAAATACTCCAAAAATCAAGGACTCTTGAAAGAATTAAGGGTAAGTGATGGCAGGGACACTTCTTGGCTAGCCAAGGTCACTCACTGCAGTGCCTGGAACACTAAATTCTCAATAAATTCTTGTTTAATGGGTAAATCACATCTGCAAGTTTGTTTTTTTTTTAATTTGCTCATATTGGATATCTTTTGTCTTTGGAGTATTTGGAATAATATGTATCTGTAACTACTGTGGTAGTCATTGTTAAATTTTCCTTTTTTTTTTGGCACCAGGGACTGAGTGGTCCACTTTTTGCTTTGAACATAGCCCTTGCTCTCCTATCACAGCAACTTTTTTAAAAGGACCTTTCCCTGTAATCCCAACACTTTGGGAGGCTGAGACAGGAGGATCGTAAGTTCCAAGACAGCCCCAGCAAAAAGTGAGGTGCCAAGCAACTCAGTGAGACCCTGTCTCTAAATAAAACACAAAACAGGGCTGGGGATGTGGCTCAGTGGTCAAGTATCCTTGAGTTCAATCCCTGGTACCAAAAAAAACAAAAAAAAAGGACATATTTCTTTCTCTTCCTCTCTCATCAGCCCTAATTTCTCCACTTCCTTAATTTTAGGGTCCATCCTTGGTAGAGTCATCTATCCTGGAGCACATACCTACCACAGGAACAAAATAATTCAGACTTTGGGGATGGCACAAAAGATCTCAGAAATGACTATCTCCCAAATTAACAAGTGAATTGCAACTCTGACAGAGAACATGTGGAATGTAATCTTTAAATTGCTTCTTTAAAAGCCCCCTGCTCCCCTTCATGGGCAGAATTACAGTCTCTGGGATAGGAGTCCCCTGTGCTTCTCCTTTGCTAGCAAAGCAATAAACCTCCTTTTTCCTTTTTCTCAAAACTGTGTCCTCATTATTGGATTGGCATCAGGGACAAGGACCTTCTATAACACTCCTGCGAATATTATTTACTACTAACATGCTTTAGATGTGCGTATTCACTCAAGAGTTAACAACAAGCCGGGCGCGGTGGCTCATGCTTGTAATCCCAGCACTTAGGGAGGCTGAGACAGGAGAATCGCGAGTTCAAAGCCAGCCTCAGCAATGGCGAGGCGCTAAGCAACTCAGTGAGACCCTGTCTCTACATAAAACACAAAATAGGGCTGGGGATGTGGCTCAGGGGTCGAGTGCCCCTGAGTTCAATCCCCGGTACCAAAAAAAAAAAAAAAAATAGTTAACAGCAAACCACTTGGTTTTGCCATAGTCCCAAAGACTCCAAAGAAAACAGTATGCGGTAATTTTAACACCTCCTCTAATTTGAGACAAGGTGTCTTGTGGGGGACACTGGACTTGGACTGTAGGTTCAAGATGTTGACACACTTCCCCACTTATGGGAAGCCATTTCCAGGGCCTCAAAGATAACCTGGTCACATGCTTACTGAAGCACATGTGAGAAATGTCCACAAATGCTTCTGTGCTTACAGGGCCTCAGCCAACAAATAGCTCAAATGTAGGACACTGACATTTATAAAGGGCATTCTAGCTGCTGTGTAGAAAATATATCAGAGGTCAACAAGGATGGACAGTATCCTCAGGTGGTTCATTCGGCATGAACTTGAATACTCTGGTAGCTCGTACGCAGATACAGATAATTAGTCCTATTGGATACAGTTTCCCTATGTAGTTTGTGGATTTTGTTCCATTATGTTTACTAGTTGTGTGGAAAAAAGATTTCAGAAAATTCTCCAAGTTTTTTTTCTTTTGGTTGTTTAACTTAAATGCTAAAGTGTGCCTGGTACAGTGACTCATGCCTGTGATCTCAGTGCCTTGGGAGGCTGAGGAGGAGGATTGCAAATTTGAGGCCAGCCTTGGGAATTTAATGAAACCCTGCCTGACAATAAAAGACTGAGGATGCTGCTCAGTGGTAGAGTACCCCTGGGTTCCATCCTTAGAACTACCAAAAATACACACACACACACACACACACACACACACACACACATACGTACATTGAAAAAGCCAAAGTGAGACCTTTGGGTCCTACCCAAATCTATTGCTAAAGAAAAGTGACTGTTGGAAAGTGTAGTAGGCAGGGAAACAGCAGCACTAATGGGCTCACTATGGAAGGAAAGCTGACCTGGGACAATAATTTAGGGCACTGTGTCTTCTTGGTGGCACAGAGGAATTTGTGGTGTCCAGAGCAAAAATCCTTTGGTGCTTTGACAGTTCTCTGTATAGCAAGAAGCAGAGACATGGATTCATCTTTTGGGAAGACCTTTCCTTTGATATGAGAAAAAAGGCCTGTGAATATTTGCTGCTCAGGAAAACATTTTTTAATTTTTAACAAGTTTAATACAATTCAGATCAGCCTGTGGGGTTCATTTCAGCTCCTTCATTGCTAAACCCGGGCACAGACTGCTTCCGTTTCTCTTCCTTGTCTTTGTGATGATCAAGGTATAAAGGTATCTTTCGCATCAAACTTTTTAAATTTGACATTTTTTTCTTTCACTTAACTTTTGGGGGGGTTCCGGGGATTGAACCTGTAACAGGGGTTCACTTGATGCCTTGACTATATACATCTCTTGTGGCTTTGAAACTTACATGTTTCTTTTTCCCAATCTTTTTCTCTCTGATCTTTTCCCTTTTTTTTTTTTTGTACCAGGGATTCAACTCAGGGGTACTCAATCACTGAGCCACATCCCCAGCCTTATTTTATGTTTTAGATAGAGACAGGGTCTCATTGAGTTGCTTAGTGCCTTGTTGTTGCTGAGGCTGGCTTTGAACTCGTGATTCTCCTGTCTCAGCCTCCTAAAGTGCTGGGATTACAAGTGTGCGCCACCCCACCCAGCAACCTTCTCCTCTCTGATCTTCTTTTCCCTAATCTTTTCCCTGATCTTCTCTTCCCTAGCCTTCTCCACCCTGATCTTTTTTTTTTTTTTTTTTGGTACTGGGGATTGAACTCAGGGGCACTCGACCACTGAGCCACATCTCCAGCCCTATTTTGTGTTTTATGTAGAGACAGGATCTGAGTTGCTTAGCGCCTTGCCCTTGCTGAGGCTGGCTTTGAACTCGAGATCCTCCTGTCTCAGCCTCCCTAAGTGCTGGGATTACAAGCATGAGCCACCATGCCGGCTCACCCTGATCTTCTTAATCTCATTTTCTCTGAATCATTTCTATAAGCTCCTTGTTCTGACCATGGGCAGAATCACAGCCTTTGGGACAGGAGTCCACTGTTTCTTCTTTGCTAGCAAGGCAATAAACCATTTGTTTAGTTTTTCTTTATCTTGGTGGATTTATTATCCTTTCACCCAGCTGTGAGTACAAAATCCTCCATTTTCTTCACTTTTTGAGGCATGGTGACAAGGCACAGAGGGCGAGGTTAAGCACAGTAAATGGTGAGAATCAAGGAGCAGAAACAGATGGTTTAGAAGTGCCCACTCTAACCCTGCAGGCGGACCACTTTGTTTCACCTTAGTCAGAGGTCAGTTTATTACTATAACAAAATACCTGGGGCTGGGATTGTGGCTCAGTGGTAGGGCGCTTCTCTCGCATGCGTGAGGCACTGAGTTCGATTTTCAGCACTACATAAAAAGTAAAATATTGTGTCCATCTACAACTAAAAAATATAAAAAAGAAAAAAAAACAAAAAAACCCACAAAAAAACAAAATACCTGAGGCTGAGTAACTTTTTAAAGACAAAAGACTTGCCTTTATTGATACTAGGGGTTGAACTCAGGAGCACTTTACCACTGGAGCTACATCCTCAGCCCTTCTTATTTTGGAGAGATAGTATCTCAATATGTTGCTGTAGTTGGCCTCAAATTTGTAATCCTTCTGCCTCAGTCTCCCAAGTTGCTAGGATTACAGGCATGCACTACTGTGCCCAGCTGAAAGGGTTTATTTAGCTCATGGTTCTGGAGTTCAAGGGTATGGTGCCAGCTCTGCTCATCTCTGGCTTCATGGCAGATGGTGTCATGGTGGCAGGAGCATACGTGAGAGGGAGAGATCACATCACTAGAGGAGAAACCAACTGGCCATTTATGGTTCAGTCTTAGGCTTTTGTAACTCATTCTGGAAAGAACTCAGTCCAGGAGACCTGCATTCCCTTCCAAGGGCAGCCCCCCAATGACTTCAGCACCTCCTGCTAGCTCCCACCTCTTAAAGGCTCCATCCTCTCCCACATCAACACCCTAGGGACCAAGTTTCCCCCATATGAACCCTTGGGGATACACTACATCCCATACCATAGCACCACCCTAAAGGGCTCTTTAGTTATTGGAACTGGAGTGAATCTTCACCTGATCCAATGCTTTGGGAGAAAACTAACATCAAAATTAATCGGAAAACAGACCTTTCAGAGTTAGACTGAGCAGCCAAGTGAGCCAGTTGGTGTATTAATATTTGTAGTTGAGTCATGTTATAATTTGGTATTAAATGCAACAGCTGAGAGTTTTTCCTAGATTCCAAATGAATATTGAAATGAAAGTACATTATAGTGGTTTAAAATTAGAAGACGTTAAAATAGGATCGAGAACCAGAAATTAATGGGAATTCCCAAGAGCTGACGAAATTAATCAATTACAAATTTCCCTTGATTCCATTTAATCTGTATACACAGTGACTTCCCTACAAAAAAACTGATGTAAATGACTTAGGGGCCATGATTTATTTTTTTAATTTTGTGCTGGGGTGGGGAGGTGGTGGTTGCAGGTACCGTGAACCGAGCTCAGGGGCACTCTATCACTATACTACATCTCCAGCCCTTTTCATTTTTTTTTTTTTTTTTTTGGTACTGGAGATTGAACTCAGGGGCACTTGACCACTGAGCCACATCCCAGCCCTATTTTGTGTTTTATGTAGAGACAGGGTCTCACTGAGTTCATTTTTTTTTTTTTTTTTGGTACCGGGGATTGAACTCAGGGGCACTCGACCCCTGAGCCACATCCCCAGCCCTATTTTGTGTTTTATGTAGAGACAGGGTCTCACTGAGTTGCTTAGTGCCTCGCTGTTGCTGAGGCTGGCTTTGAACTCGCGATTCTCCTGTCTCAGCCTCCCTAAGTGCTGGGATTACAAGCGTGAGCCACCGCGCCCGGCTGAGTTCATTTTATTTTGAGACATGGTCTCACCAAGTTGTGAGGCTGGCCTTGAACTTGTGATTCTCCTGCTTCTGTCTCCCAAATTGCTGGGATTGAGGATGCATCCTGCTGTACCCAACTCTCAGTAGATATTTATTTGCTGATTGATGTGAGATTTCATTTGCTATGAGAAAATTTAGTTCAATTTCATCTAAAAAGTCCCTGAGAAAAGAATGTACTATTCAAGATGGATGAGATCTCAAGATACACATCCTGATTAGACAGATAGGCTCTAGCTACAGGCTTCCATGTTTCCATCTTTTACACCAGTGAAAGAGAGGAAATCCAGGCTCTTCAGTTTAGCTTCAGCATTATCAGTAAACTCCCTGGTGGCTTTCTGCAGTGGGAGTCGGGGTGGGCCCATTGGAATTCCAGAGACCAGAGTCATGATGGCTTTGGTTTGTGACACTCCAAAACCTAGACAAGAAAAATAAATGAGGAAACATTTATTTATCTGGCACGGTCCACGTCCATAAAAACATCCCAAAGAAGAGATCTTACGCCAACAGTGACTACGACAGTAGGGTAAGGCACAAGCAAAAGGCACATTTTCATCAATACTGTCATATTGACTGGGTAGACAAAGAAAATGCCTTTTCCTGTTGCAAACACATAGGAATGCTGTAAAATGTTAACAAACCATCAAACAAAACAGAGTGAGGCTCAAAGTCAACCTATGCAAGCAAAGGAGGAGGAACCAAAGCTGTCAGGAATAAAGTCAGAGGGGTAAGAAAGACCTGAAACCAAATAGTCCTTGAGGATAATTTGACTTAGGTATATACTGGTGTGATTTTATTTTTTGATGGTACAGTAGATTGAACCCAAGGGTACTCTACCACTGAGATACCCAGTTCTTTTTATTTTTTATTTTGAGATAGGTTCTCACTAAGTTGCAGAGGCTGTCCTCAGACTTGCAATCCTTCTGCCTCAGCCTTCCAAGTAGCTCAGAGATATGTAGCTCAGTGGTAGAGTGCTTGCCAAGCATCTGTGAGGCCCTGAGTTCAATTCCCAGTAACGCAAAAACATACAAAGCCAGGTATATTGAAAAAAAAACCCCAAAAGAAAATACTGGAGGGCTGGGGTTGTAGCTTAGTGGTAGAGTGCTTGACTAGTATTTGTGAGGCACTGGATTCAATTCTCAGCACCACATATGAATTAATAAAAGAAAGGTCCATTGACAACTAAAAAATATTAAAAAAAAATACTGAAAATAAAATGCATACTGTATGTTCAAGGAAACTAAACAGTAGAAAACATAGCTAAAGAAAGAATTGGCGATTGTGAAGGCAAGTCTAAGGAAACAATTCAGAATACAGCACAGAAAGATATGTTAAATTTTTTGTTGTTGTTTTTTTGGTACTGGAGATTGAACTCAGGGGCACTCAACCCATGAGCCACATCCTCAGCCCTATTTTGTGTTTTATG
Organism: Xerus rutilus; assembly: GCA_028644305.1. NCBI lineage: Eukaryota > Metazoa > Chordata > Mammalia > Rodentia > Sciuridae > Xerus > Xerus rutilus. The sequence continues at coordinate 77,211,477 of CM053410.1, forward strand.
TAGAGACAGGGTCTCACTGAGTTGCTTAGCGCCTCACCATAATTGAGGCTGGCTTTGAACTTGCGATTCTCCTGTCTCAGCCTAAGTGCTGGGATTACAGGCTTGTGCCACTGCGCCCAGCTGTTAAATATTTTTAAAATTAAGGCACAGATTTGAGAAGATCCAAAATCCATCTAATATATTTTCAGAATGACAGCCTTAAGTGAATGCAGTCAAGATAATATTCACAGCTAATAATAGGGACTTTTTCAGAACTGAGGAAGGACAAGGCCTTCAGACTGAAGCAAGTGAAAAGTGGGTGCATTGTTAATATGCAAAAACACAACCAATAATTGTGCCACAATCCCCAACCCCCATCTTCTAAAATATCTGTCATTTGTTTTCTTAGCTGCCTATTGTTTTGGATTCAAGCTATAAGAAGTAACTTCCTTTTAGTTTTTAGAATGGGTATTGAACTCAGGGGCACTCGATCATTGAGCCACATCTCAAGCCCTATTTTGTGTCTTATGTAGAGACAGGGTCTCATTGAGTTGCTTAGCACCTCGCCATTACTGAGGCTGTCTCAGCCTCCCAAAATGCTGGGATTACAGGTGTGAGGCACTGCGCCCCACAGAAGTAACTTCCTTTTATTAAGTTAACTTATTTATAGTAACAACCGAGCATTGGGAAGGAAATTACTTAGCAGGATTAAACATATGGAATAAACTTTGGCAGACGCAAAATGGTCTTCCAGATTAATTATGAGTAGTTAGAGCAAGGAGCTGCCTTCATGTTAAGACAAGTTTCTTTAATAAGTCTCCCTTTGACTAACCCATGAAAACCTCAACCCCCATGAAGTCTGAAACAAGCATTTTAAAGATATGTTTTTCAGATCATGAAAACTATTGCCAAGAGCCCCTCTGCCCTTAAAATGCATAGATTCTGACAAAAAAGTACATCCTCTCCCTTAATATCTTACATTCATGTTTAACAAAACTGTTGCAGTTTTAACAAAATTCATTGCTGGTAAAATGATCTTACGTGGCACACAGGACAATTCCAGTTATTTTAACATTTCAGTATCAATTTTAATGTACTTTAGGAACATATAACTATTATATCAAACCCACAATTTTGTGAAAAGTAATGGCCAGGACAAGGGAATTATAATAGGTAATTAATAGCATGGGCAGCACCCAAATAGGACAGAAGTCATGGAAGTGCAAAAAGAAAATGGAAACATTGTCTTGGATTAAGAGAGCTAGGTGAAGCTGGGGCGTGATGGCGCATACTGGTAATCCCAGCACTTTGGGAGACTGAGGCAGGAGACTAGTGAGTTCAAAGCCAGCCTCAGCAATAGGGAGGCCAACAGGGAGGCGCCTCTCTATGTAAAACACAAAATAGGGGTGGGGTGTGGCTCAGTGGTAGAGTGCTCCTGAGTTCAATCCCTAGTGCCAAAACAACAAAAAGAGAGCTAGCTGAGAACCCTGTGGGGAGGAGGGGCAGGACACATAATAGGTGCCTGAGGAGAGGGAAGTTTCCAGGATGAGACAGAAAGTCTCCTCATGGGAAGTGGGAGGTCTGCCAAGAATACACTTGAAACTTCCTGGACTTGACCCAGGTTCCTTTGGCCCAAGGGCCAGTCCCTTGCAGAAGAGGAGTGAATGGTAGCATTTGTCATTTGTTGTGGGACATGATTTAAGACATTCTGGAGAGCTTCCTCTGCTCAAATTCACTGTATTTCCCCCTAATTTTATTTTGTCATATTATCTAACCCTCCATGCGTTGAAGCTTGCCTGTGTTAATAAAATCTTTTTAAGTTTCAAATACTCTTGGGAGATCTGTCATTCATAATTTAGTAAAATCTGTATTCAGACCGCCTTCCCCAAGTACTTAGGCTTAAGTCAGCCACAGTTCAGTAGCAGAATTTTAATGAGCAGAGGCACGGGAAAGGAGGGAGTACCGAGAGAGAGAAGGAACAGACAGCGCAGTGTGTGTGCTACTGGGGAGCAATATGCTAGAATGGAGGAGAAAGACTTGTAGAAGACTCTCAAAGACCTCCCAATCAGACTTCCTTAACCATTTCCTATGGTTGGCCCTGGAGGGTAGTAAAAACAGAGCTCGGCTTGCAACAGAGCAGAAAAAAGTGCTCTTGTTGAACCCTCAGAGAAAGCAATGATTCTATTCCCTTTACATTTGCCAACAAGAGACCAGGCAGGAAACAGATGTGGTACTTACCTAGTTTGACCACAAAGTTGATAAATCTCTGGATGCAAAACTAGAAGGGAACAAACAAATCTATAATCAGTATTAGTGAACTGTGAAAACTGAAGGAGGTGGAAACTTACAACTCCTCAGGGGAAAAAGGAAACTGAAACTGACCTTTCGCAATTTCCCTTATCTGTCAAAGTTCCCTTACCTGCTAAGAGCAAGCCCGCCAAAAGTACCTGACAACCTGTTCTCATAAGGTGGCCCTCCTAACCCTATTAAACTCAGACCCTTGTTGTAGCCAGTTGCCATTTTCCCCTTAAAATGTGCCCCTCCGTTGTTTAATAAAGCATGGCTTATCAGTTGAGGTCTGTCTCTATTTCTTTTTCTTTTTGTATTCTCTTTCATTTGCTTTCAAAAACAACCTAAGGAATTTAGCAAATTACATAAATTCTAAAAAGTGTGCACATCTAAGTTTTCTGAAGGTCTATCCTAGTTGGAAAAAACAGAGAAGGTATAGTTGAGATCTACCCAGGATAAGGTAGGATCTTTTCATGCATACAAGCTTTATAGAATGGGCCCACGCAGAAAAAAGTGAAAACAGTAGAATGTCACAGGCGAGTAAAATGGGACTACATCCCTTACCCATCTAGCTTATGAGCAAAATAGCAGCTAGTGTATGGTTTTTAAACTGTGGTACACATACCTCTGAGTACCTTTAAGATAACCAAGGGGTGCTTGGACAAGGCTATTTTATTCCAGAAAGCTCGATCCTTGTTGCTGATGCCAATCCAATAACAAGGATACAGTTTTGAGAAAAAGGAAAAAAGTTTTATTGCTTTGCTAGCAAAGGGGATGCACAGGGGACTCCTATCCCAGAGGCTGTAATTTCTGCCCATTGGTGGGAGCAGGGTTTGTTTATTTATTTATTTACTTTATTTGGAACCAGGGATTGAACTCAGGGGTACTCAACCAGTGATTCTCCTGTCTCAGCCTCCCAAAGCGCTGGGATCGCAGGCCTGTACCACTGCGCCCAGCTAGGGGTTTTTTAAAGAGGTGATTCAAAGGCTACATTCCATGTGTTCTGTCTGGATTTGAATTCACTTGTTAATTTGGGAGATAGTCATTTCTGAGATCTTCTGTGCCATCCCCAAAATCTGAATTACTTTGTTCCTGTGGTGGATGTGTGCTCAGGGACAGATAACTCTGCTAAAATGGGGAGGAAAGGTAATTCTGTTTCCTTGAGATTAGGAGAGGGAGGGAGGGAGGAAGATTAGGGAGAAGGAGGGAGAGAGGAAGAGAAAGAAACATGTCTTTTTAAAAATAAGTCACAGTAGCAGGGAAGCAAGGGCTATCTTTTGAAGCATAAAGGGGACCTCTATTACAGTTTTATGAGGATTAACTTTTAGTTATTCAACCACCTGAAGTGTTGTATTCTAAAATGGATTAGCTTAAGTATTTGCATGTCATGAAGGTCCAGGTTATACTTTTCTATCTTTTAAAATTTTGAAAAAATGAAGACAGACCTCCATTATCATTGCCTTGGGACACCTATGGAGGCATCAAATAAAGGAACTAATCAAAATGTTAGCATTAGCTGGGGGGTGGAGGGGGTGGTACACATCTGCAATTCCAGATACTTGGGAGGCTGAGACAGGAGGATCACAAGTTCAAGGCCAGCCTTGGCAATTTAGTGAGACCCTGTCTCAAAATAAAAAATAAAAAGGGCTAGGGATGCAGCTCCAAAAAAAAAAAAAATTTATAAAAAACAGTGTTGATATTGATAAGGAGAGTATTAAACTAATTCCTCTAATTAATGGATAATAAATTCCCTTGAGAATCAGAGGGTTTTCTTTTTTGGCAGTATTGGGGATTAAACCCAGGGCCTAATGCATGCTAAGCTAATGCTCTACCACTGAATAACATCTCAGTCCTTTTTATTTCGCTACAGGGTCTCATTAAATTGTTGAAGTTAGCCTCAAACTGTGATCCTCCTGCCTTAGCCTCCCATGTACCTGGGATTACAGACCACCATGGCCACCTTTATCTCATTCTTTGAAAGAGTTGCTTATAATTCCTTTGCATAAGTTGGGCATACTATATTTAACCACTGCTTTATAGATGGTTATTTGGGCTGTCCCTATCTTTTGCTATTATAAACAGAGCTGCAAAGGATAACGTTGTACCTGTATAATTTCACTCATGTAAATAACAACAGTTGGAATTTAAGTCCATGAGAGGGAATGAGATAAATTAACCCTTAGCTTTTTTTTTTTTTTGGTACCAGGGATTGAACTCAGGGGCACTCAACCACCGAGCCACATCCCCAGCCCTATTTTGTGTTTTATGTAGAGACAGGGTCTCACTGAGTTGCTTAGCGCCTCACCATTGCTGAGGCTGGCTTTGAACTCACAATTCTCCTGTCTCGGCCTCCCAAAGTGCTGGGATTACAAGCGTGAGCCACCACGCCCGGCTAACCCTTAGCTTTTAATTTGTCTGCTTCTTCACCTAAGAGTTCTTGGAGGGTGGTAATCAGCCTTATCGAAATTCTGCACCTGGCATAAATTATCCATATGCTAGCTCAGTCCCTGGCATATGAGTAAATTAGTACATTTACCCTGTCACACTTCCCTTCAGTAAAGAGCAGAGAATGTGCTAAACTGAATTCCTACTAACACAGCTTTTTCTTTTCTTTTAGTACTGAGGATTGAACCCAGGGGTGCTTAACCACTCAGCCACATTCCCAGCTCTCTTTTTAAATATACTTTATTTAGAGACAGGGTCTCCCTGAGTTGCTTAGGGCCTCGCTAAGTTGTTGAGGCTGGCTTTGAACTCATGATCCTCCTGCCTCAGCCTCCTGAGCCACTGGGATTACAAGCATGCACCGCTATGCCTGGCCCTAACACTGCTTTGAATGGGATGACTTATTTGACTGGGGAAAAAAATATGGAAACTAAGTCAGCCACGAGAGAAGCTTAAGTGCAGGGTCAGTATTACGGCTGCTTCACAGTTTGCTCCATTTATGGTTTCCTTGTCATTTTGCTCAGAACAGCCTAGAATTTTCATAAATAACTTCAACGGAAGAAGAAGAAAACACACACACACACAAAGCCAGAAGATGGCAGATTCTGCACAATTCAGACTTCCTAACCCTAGTTTAAACCAAAGTCTTAGCCGGGTGCAGTGGCACAAGCCTGTAATCCCAGCATTTACGGAGGCTGAGACAGGAGAATCGCGAGTTCAAAGCCAGCCTCAGCAATGGCGAGGTGCTAAGCAACTCAGTGAGACCTTGTCTCTAAATAAAACACAAAATAGGGCTGGGGATGTGGCTCAGTGGTCGAGTGCCCCTGAGTTCAATCTCCAGTACTAAAAAAATAAATAAATAAATAAACCAAAGTCTTGACATGTTTAGTTTAGATGAACAGCTTCTTGAGGCCTACCTGGTTCCTGCTGTCAGCTTCACCTAGTCTGGATCACAGGTATTATACTATGTACACTGTAAGGCGGAAGTAGATTTATGCTGGCCCAACCTGGAAGCCTCAGGGTGGGGAAGAATCAAGCACTCCTGGGTACTGATTCCTTCCTCTTGTTCTCTAGGGTTTGGAGCTGCAGATTACTGTAGCTGCTAGGATACTTTGTACTTTTGCTCTGTAATCTCTGATTACCCTGATGGCGGCCTGTCCTGTTCAAACAGATCCCTCAACTGAGCTTTACGAGGAGAATCCGCTTTCTGACTTTGTTCATTCCCTTTCATGGTCACTTTTTTCCTCAGGCTGCTCCTCTCAGCACTGAATATGCTCAAAACCCCATGTCTCCAGGAACCACCCCATTTCTTTCCTCCTCATCCCGTTTACCAACAGGGCACCCACTCTCCGGCTATGTCTGCACGGGTTCTGCCCTTCAGTGATGCTCTTCTTTCCCAGCTGTCCTCCATGCAGAATTCACAGCCGCCACTATTATCTCCAGGGCCTTCTCTGTAACACATCACACAGCTGCTTTTCTCTTCCTGTTTCAAAGTCAGTGTCTCCCTGCAGCTCCCCACTAGGCTCTTGTTTCCTGCCTACTGGCTGTTTTCATGTTCTCGGCACACATCCAGGATGCTGACCTGCTCTGCCTTTGGTTTAAGCCTTCCCAGTTTTAGGTTCCCAGCTTCATAGCTTCCTCCTATTCTCTGATGACTCAAGTCCTCAAGAGGGTTGCATGTGGTCATTTCCCCAGAAATCTATGACCGTTTTTTTACAGTCACAAAACTACTTTGAAGATTGAGTAAAAATAGGGTCCTTTCCAAAAGGAATAGAGGAGTTATTCCCGTATGAGGCCTGTCTTGATCAAACAATGGGGACAGGTTCTGTTTGACACAAGAAAAGTAAAGCAAAGCCGGGCGCGGTGGCACAAGCCTGTAATCCCAGCACTTAGGGAGGCTGAGACAGGAGAATCACAAGTTCAAAGCCAGTCTCAGCAACGGCAAGGCGCTAAGCAACTCAGTGAGACCCTGTCTGTATATAAAACACAAAATAGGGCTGGGGATGTGGCTCAGGGGTCGAGTGCCCCTGAGTTCAATCTCCAGTACCAAAAAAAAAAGAAAATGAAAAAGTAAAGCAAAAGGGAGAGAGGTGTGCCAGGGCAGGTGTGCCAGGAATGCCAAAGAGGGAGAAAAGACCCTCAAGTAGGGAAGGAAAAAGGTTGTGAGTTATGTGAAGCAAAGAAAAAGCATGGAATCCAACTCTTCTGTGTAATTAATATGCGCCAATAAAATCAATAAATAAATGGTTTACCTGATAGTTCAGGGCTGAAGAGAAATCCTTCCGCTCAAAAGCCTCCAACATCTGGTTTGTCTTTTTTCCTAGGTAGTTATAGGTGCTGGCAAGACAACAGCAAATACTGCAGCGTCAATAACTCAATGGGAAAGGTACAGATCTTCACCACTGCTGTTCAAAAAGCAAAAACAAAACAAAACAAAACAAAACAAAACCCCAGACTGCCCATACATATATTTTTAGGTCCTAATCTACAGGGGACCAGGCTGTCTCTAGTTCTGAGTCCTCTAGCAACATGAAGCCGTGCCGTCAGAGAAGGCAGGAAACACCAAGAGATAAAGAAAAATGGAGCAGGGCTAAAATCAGGAAAAACAAAACAAGAGAAAGTAAGAGAGGAGGTGAACTTGGTTGGGAACGACTGAGGCCAATACCTGTCCTGAGGGCACAGGCAGAGGGAGAGGCTTGGGAACTGTGGACAAAATATAGCATCTGGGGAGAGTCTTAAAAGCCATCTGCTGAGAGCTGGGTGTGTGGAGGCCACAGTGAGAGAGGCAAATCCCAACAAAGTATCAAAATTCCTCTCCCACTTATATGCTACCTGGAGACAGGATTCTAGAGCGTTGAGGATATAAAATAATAAAGTGAAGGACCATTTATTAAGTGCTTATCATATTCCAGGGCCTTCACACAAATCAGGGTTAGTACTCTGGAAGCCCTGGAAGGTAACTCTGGTTTCTATTCTGCCCCCAAAAGGACTGCCTAGTTGCCACAGAAGTGGTAAGAACATGAGGTTAAGGAAATAAATCTACAAAATGGGCCCACAGTGCTGACCCCTACAGGTTTTCACTTTTTTTTTTTTTTTTGGTACTGGGAATTGAACTCAGGGGTGCTCGACCACTGAGCCACATCCCCAGCCCTATTTTGTGTTTTATGTAGAGACAGGGTCTCACTGAGTTGCTTAGCGCCTCGCCGTTGCTGAGGCTGGCTTGCAACTTGAGATTCTCCTGTCTCAACCTCCCAAAGTGCTGGGATTACAGGCATGCACCATCGCACCTGGCTTCTTTCTTTTTCCTTCCTTTCCTTCCTTTCCCTCCTTTCCCTCTTTCTTTCTTTCCCTCTTTCTTTCCCTCTCTCTCCCTCTCTCCCTCCCTCTCTCTTTCTCTCTTTCTCTCTTCCTTTCTTTCTATGGGGATTACACCCAGAGGGACTTTACCATAGAGTCATATACCCAGCCCTTTTTATTTGTTACTTTGAGACAGGGTCTTGCTAAGTTGCTTAGGGCCTCATCAAATTGCTAAGTCTAGCTTTGAACTTGTGATCCTCCTGCTTCAGCCTCCCGAGCTGTTGGGGATTGCAGGCGAGAACCATGCCTGTCTCTCCAATTTCTTTAAAGGGAAAACAAAAGCAAGTCAAATGGCCTCTCACATAGTAAGTTAGGAGCATAAACATATTTACCTTTTTTAAAAAGTATTTTTTAGGCATAGATGGACACAATACCTTTATTTCGTTTATTTATATGTGGTGCTGTGGATCGAACCCAGTGCCTCACACGTGCTAGGCAAGTGCTCTACCACTGAGCCACAACCCCAGCCCAACATATTTATCTTGATGTATCACAAACAGCTCTGGTATAAGTACAGGGTGAGTCAAAATCAAGGGATTCTAAGAGTGCATGCATTATCTTTGAGTAAAAAAGAATAACATCTGAGGCATTTCAGAATACTAAAATGCAAATCTTAGCCATCTTTTTTTTTTTTTTTTTTTTGGTACCGGGGATTGAACTCAGGGGCGCTCAACCACTGAGCCACATCCCCAGCCCTATTTTGTGTTTTATGTAGAGACAGGGTCTCACTGAGTTGCTTAGCGCCTCGCCGTTGCTGAGGCTGGCTTTGAACTCGCGATTCTCCTGTCTCAGCCTCCCTAAGTGCTGGGATTACAGGCTTG
>CM053410.1:77228176-77245305 GCA_028644305.1 Xerus rutilus
TTTTTTTTTTTTTTTTGAAACCTTCACTCTCTCTGAAATACATGGAGATAAATGCTATTCCTGTTGATTCTTTTGTGTGCTGCACTTGGGGTCTTTCTTCCAGTCATAATGTGAAAGCTCAGGCGCAGAGAGACACCAAAGCCCACTCTTGAGAGAGCTAAGAGGGTTTAGTTGTGACTTAAGAGGGCTTAGCTGCTATTCTCCCACTTCTTAGTTGAATAACCTCATCAAAAGTGTGTAATGGAGCCATAGATTTTCATCTCGAAATGGGGATAAGGGCAACACCCTATCAGTTGGCACTATCCAATGAGACACACTGCGCAGGGTTCTATAGGTTTAAGGGGAGATTACAAATTTACAACTTTGAGTTAGCTTAGCCAGGCTCCACCAAAACCCATGACACCATGCAAAGACTCTGGGTCCTCAGGGTCCGTAACGAGGCGAGATCCACCTTTTTTTTTTTTTTTTTTTTTAAATATTTTTTTAGTTGTAGATGGACACAATGTCTTTATTTTATTGCTTTCTATGTGGTGCTGATGATCGAACCTAGGGCCTCACGCATGTGAGGCAAGCGCTCTACCGCTGAGCTACAATCCCAACCCCAAGAGATCTACCTTCCGAGAACTGAGCTAGACAGAGATCTCAGGGTGACTTACCAAAAATGTTCTTCACTCCCTGTTCTTTCACCAGATAATCCACATACCGACCGATTACTGAAAAGTTGATTTCTCTAAAAGATACAGGAAAAAAAATGGAAAGAATGCTCAGTCTTTTTTAGATGGTTATTCAACCCATTCCTAAATCTACAAACTGCTCTCTCTTATTACTAATTACTAAAAACCCATTGACCAGTTTGTGAAATTCTTAGCCTGTTCTGAATAATGGTTGAGATGTTTTTTCATTCTCGTTTTTCTGAATTTGGTGATTTCTCCAACCGTGTCCCATTTACATGAGCAAAATGCTATTAGGTGGCGTGTGCCTGTAATCTCAGGGACTTGGGAGGCTAAGACAGGAGGATTGCAAATTTGAGGCCAGCATGGGAGACTTACTGAGATGCTGTCCCAAAAATGACAAAAAAAGGCTTGGGGTTGTGGTTCAGTGGTAGAGCGTCTGCCTAGCATGTATGAGGCACTGGGTTCAATCCTTAGCGCCACATAAAAAATAAAGGTATTGTGTCCATCTACAACTAAAACAATATTTAAAAAAAAAATGACAATCAAGTGTCAATAAAGTGATAGAGTGCTTGCCCAGCATACCCAAGACCCTGAGTTCTGTCCCTAGTCATGCAAAAAACAAAACAACAAAAACACTAAAACAAAACAAAATTCCCTAACACTATTGGCTATCAACAGAGCTTTACAATTTTTTTATTTTTTTGGTGCCAGGGATTGAACTCAGGGGCACTTGACCACTGAGCCACATCCCTAGCCTTATTTTGTATTTTATTTAGAGACAGGGTCTCACTGAGTTGCTTAGCGCTTTGCCATTGCTGAGGCTGGCTTTGAATTTGTGATGCTCCTGCCTCAGCCTTCTGAGCCGCTGGAATTATAGGCGTGCACCACTGAGCCCCACAGAGTTTTACATGTGAACTTCATCACAAGTAATATTTACTTAATCCTCTCTTGTCCTTTTTCGGGAAGAGTGATAGTTGGGCACGTGGTATTATGAGAACATTTTCTACCTGGTGAGGAATTCCTTAGGCTTATAAGATAGGAAAATTCAATCTGATAATTTAAGAATTTTAGCACTTAATGCTTGTAACAATGAATGAAGGCTTAAACCAGTCTGCATTCGTTTTAAACGGAAAAGGATCAACAGCTGGAAAGGAGCTTTGCTGTCACTTTGCCTCTCAAAGTGACGTCCAGGGAAGAGTTGCATCTAGTAGAGCTGATCAGAATGCAGAAACCCAGCCATACACGGTCCTACCCAGCCAGAATCTGCATTTTCAAAAGAGACCTGTGTGATGTGCCTGCACTGTGCTGTCTATGGCAAAAAAGCCTTGAAAAAAAATGATCCAATGCTTAAAGTGATTAGGGTTTTTTTTCTGTTTTTTTTTTTTTTTTTTTTTTTAAGTACTGTGTGCTGATTGTACCACTGGAACTCTTTTTTTTCCCCCATAAAATCATATTGATTTTAAAATCTACAGACTCAGAAGTTGTATTAAATGCCTGACCCTATTCAAAGGGATGGGTGATAGACAGAAATTCAAAGGAAAACTACAGCAGGTCTGGGTTCATGTTATGTTGCCAAGAACACAAAGTACTAGCTGGCTGCCATTGTACTTCTGTTAGCAGGGCCAGAGAATCCTAAATTTTAGCCTTGTTAACATTCTTTACATCTTTACTTATTGCATTCCTTAAGAAAAACAACAAAAAATCTGAAGCAACCAGGAACTGGACATCAAAGGGTATCTGTCAAAGGAAACAGGAATGAGATTGAATAGAAAACAGCCGACACTGAGATTAAAGGGAAAGATAGGAAAAACAAAGAATGCAGAGGCAATCACTGCCCACAGGAGCCCAAAGGAGAGCTAGCTAGTGGAGGTGAGCCTGTTCACTCAGGAAAGGGAGTGCTTCAGTGCAGATACAAGGTCACAGGGGGTTGGCTTATACGCCAGTATGCCTCTGACACTGCCCCTCCCTGCTCTAATCTGTACCTGGCATAAAGTGCTCAACTGAGGCTGGGCCCAGGAGTGGCCACATGGACACTCACATTTGCATGCTGCTTTGAAATTTCACTGTCAGATGTTCGCTGAGTAAAGGAGATAGTGTATACAATTAACTAAAACAGAACAAAAGGGCTGGGGTTGTGGCTCAGTGGTAGAGCACTGGCCTCGCATGTGTGAGGCACTGGGTTCGATTCTCAGCACCACATATAAATAAAATAAAGATCTATTGGCAACTAAAAAAATATTTAAAAAAAAAAACAGAACAAAAGCTATGACTAAGTCAAAAATTAAGTGTATGGACATTCAGAAAAGGGCTGATAAATCCCAAGGAGGGAGGCTGGGAAGGAACTGAGTCTGGAAGAAAAATCAGGACAAAACATGATCTTCCTTCCCTCTAACACCACTTCCTGGGGATTGAATCCAGCGGGGCTACACTACTCATTTACATTCCCATTTTTATTTTTTATTTTGAGACAGGGTCTCACTAGGTTGCTTGTAGCCTTGCTAAGTTGCTGAGGCTGGCTTCCAATCTGTGATACTCTTGCCTCAGTCTCCAAAGCCACTGTGATTACAGGCGTGTGCCACCACATCTTGTATCTAGCCTTTTCTGAGACAGGATCAAACCAAGTTTCTCAGGGCCTTACAAAGTTGCTGAGTCTGGCCTTAAATTTCTGATCCTGCCTCTGCCACCGCAATGGCTGGGAGTATAGCTGTGGACCTGGGCATCCAGCCTCCTTGAATATTCTTGAGAGCTGCTATCCTTCTGACCCTATCCCAATGTCTTCCTCTTTCTAGGGAGCTGGCTGTGCCCTCAGGCAGATCTAGGCCATGTGAAACTCAAAGTCTCTTTCCTCAGTGATTTCATACTGTATTATGGCTGGAGTGGATCAGGATTCCCTGTATTTACCCAGCCTACCAGTGCTACAGTCCATCAGGCCTTGCTGGGGGACAGGCTCCTTCCTCTGACAATTTCCCTCAGGGTAGGGATGCTAATGGATGATGCATTATCCATCCATTTGAGAAAATAGAAAGCAAAGCTTGTTTCTTATAAAATGCTCGTAACCTACAGGAACAGCATCAATGTTAGAATTTCTGGGGCAGTGGAAGAATTGTCCAGAAAATATCCTTGGACCTATGGCCTTTTGGGACTACCAAATGTCCTTAGAGAAACCACAGGTCAAAAAGGGGTGGCCTCTAGATATGTTCTATGATTTTCACAATGTTAAAATTTCTTTGCACATTAAAAAATGAAAAAAAAAATTGACCATTTGTAAAGCCAGGGTGTCCAACAATGCCAGGGCTACATTTCTACATGGCTGGGAAGAGCAGTGGTGAGCCAACAGAGGCCTAGATGCTCTCCAGGCCACCTCAGGCCTTTCAAATCCCTGCCTGACTCAGCAGTTCCAGTTACAAGAGGACCCAGCGAAGGCGGCTGTGGTGGCGCTTACCTGTAATCCCAGCACTTAGGGAGGCTGAGACAGGAGAATTGTGAGTTCAAAGCCAGCCTCAGCAATGGCGAGGTGCTAAGCAACTCAGTGAGACCCAGTCTCTACATAAAACACAAAATAGGGCTGAGGATGTGGCTCAGTGGTCGAGAGCCCCTGGGTTCAATCCTTGGTGCCAAAAAAACCAGACAGACCCACTGAAGTCATCCCAGAGCCATTTTCACATTTGTCACAGAGGTGCTACAAATGGCAGGATTAAGGTCATCATTCTTTTTGGGGACATTATTCCTTCTGTTTTCCCTCCTTATACTATTTTCTTATGGTCCCCAGGCCTAACTTCATGGCTGAAGGCCTTAGAGAAAATGGAAACAATGAGACTGGATTATTCTTCCTAACCTCTGGGCATTTAGGGCTAGGTGCTCAAAGTAGTGAGGTGAAATACATCTATGCACCTGAGAAGGCTGCGATGCCCCTTCTCATCCTGGGCACCTGAAAACACATCTAATCATTGGCCACATGGGGGACAGTGGCCCAGACCTGAATTCCATGCTTGCTGTTGCCATTCTCTCTGTTCTTTTTCTGGGGGGGAGGGTACCAGGGATTGAACTCAGAGAGGCTTAACCACTGAGCCACTTCCCTATTCCTTTTTAAAAATGTTTTATTTAGAGACAGAGTGTCACTAAATTGCTTAGGACCTCGCTAAATTGCTGAGGCTGTGATACTCCTGCCTTAGCCTTCTTAGCCACTGGGATTACAGGCATGCATCACGGTGCCCAGCGACATTCTCATTTTTAAGCCCAAGTTACTGTCTTTCAATTCCCTTGGGTGCAGATTCATTGCTTTGCATCTATGATTGACTGATTTTGGTACTGGGGATTGAACACAGTGGCCCTTTATCATTGAGCAACATCCCCAACCCCTTTTTGGGGGCAGGTACCAGGGATTGAACTGGGGGGCACTTGATCACTGAGCCACATCTCCAACCCTATTTTTTATTTTATTTAGAGACAGAATCTCACTGAGTTGCTTAGCACCTTGTGGTTGCTGAGGCTGGCTTTAAATTCACAATTCTCCTGTCTTAACTTCCTGAGCCATTGGGATTATAGGCGTGAGCCACCATGCCTGGCTCTAGCCCTTTTTTAATATTTTATTTTGGGATAGGGTCTTGCTAAGTTGCTGAGGATGGCCTTGGACCTGTGGTTCTCCTGCCTCAGCCTCCTGAGTTGCTGGGATTATAGATATGTACCACCATGCCTGGCTCCATGATATATATAGATGTATCTATCTATCTATCTATCTATCTATCTATCTATCTATCTATCTATCTATCTATATGTACATGTATTTTAAAAACGTGTATTTTAAAATATTTTTTTTAGTTCTCAATGGACCTTTATTCTATTTATTTGTATGTCATGCTGCAGATCGAACCTAGTGCCTCACGCATGCTAGGTAAGTGCTCTACCACTGAGCTACAACTTCAGTCTTCCATGTTTTTTAAAAATACAAGTGCTAGCTGGGTGCAGTGGCGCATGCCTGTAATACCAGCACTTTGGGAGGCTGAGACAGGAGAACCGCGAGTTCAAAGCTAACCTCAGCAATGGTGAGGCAATAAGCAACTCAGTGAGACCCTGTCTCTAAATAAAACACAAAAAAATAGGGCTGGGGATGTGGCTCACTGGTTGAGTACCTCCGAGTTCAATCCCTTGTACCAAAAAGTGCTTAACTTTTTCCCTTCCTAGTACAGAGACTATATAGATTATTTCATAAAGCACATGCAGTAGCACACGCCTATAATCCCAGCGCCTCAGGAGATTGAGGAAGGAGGATTGCGAGTTCAAAGCCAGCCTCAGCAACAGTGAGGTGCTAAGCAATTCACTAAGCAATTATTGTCTCTAAATAACTAAAATACAAAATAGGGCTGAGGATGTGGTTCAGTGGCTGAGTGTCCCTGAGTTCAATCTCTGGCACCCCCTTTTTTCCCCTAAAATAAAGCACATGCAATCAAAAAGGAAAAAAGAAACCCTACTTGGCCATCTCCCTGGAGATGATTCCTCTTATAGTTTGATATTTTTATATTCACAAGTACACAGCATATTATTTTCTTATATAAATATTACCTTACTATAAATCATTTTACAATATTTTTTCACTTAGCTTTCTAAATGGAACATTCTCCCACAGTTTTAGATATTGTTACTATGAACATAATTTCTTTAATTTTCTATTCTTAGACACTAAGTTTATCCAAACTATATAAGAGGAAGGAACTCCTATCAAATTTTGCCCAGAATGGCTGAGCATGAAACTGCATGCAGACCCTACAGTTTTTCTCTCAGGGCATAAGGATAAGACAATTTTTCTGATGCGGCTTTTCAGAGTGAAATCCCTATTGGTGTTTGTTTTCTCTCATGTGTGACACACTGTGAAAGATGGTCACCTGGGTAAGATAGAATCAACAGAACTGGTATGATGATATCAGAAAACTGAACTTTCCATTTTCTTTTGCTTCCATACGTAACTCTCAGCACTCGAGCAGACAGAAGTTACATGAGCCCTTGGCAAAATAATGACATGGCTGCTTCAGAACTTCTTGGACAAAGAAGCATGCAGGGACCAAACTGTTCCACCCTGCAGGAGGTGGAAAATGTTCTGTTCTGGCAAGACTGGTCATTTGGTCTCCCAAAGACTGTTAAAAAGATAATAATCAATGTGACTCCAACTCCAGTAGGCCAGGCCTTTTCTGATAGGGCTAACCAAGGGCATTTGAGGGAGAAACACAACTTTTTTCCCTGATATATATATATATATATTTTGGTCCTGGGGATTGAACTCAGGGGTACTGGATCACTGAGCCACATCTCCAGCCCTATTTTGTGTTTTATGTAGAGACAGGGTCTCACTGAGTTGCTTAGCGCCTCACTGTTGCTGAGGCTGGCTTTGAACTGGCGATTCTCCTGTCTCAGCCTCCCTAAGTGCTGGGATTACAGGCGTGTGCCACTGCGCCCGGCTCCCCAATATTTTTGCCAATCTGAAATGGACTTTTTGTTCTAATGACTGTGTACTTGCCCAAAGGGAAAGGCAACTTCTTGAAGCAACTGAGGAAAGAAAGCAAGTCTCTTTTTTCTACTATAAAAAATGCAGCTGGGGCCCGAAGGTGCAGCTTAGTGGTGGAGCACTTGTCTAGCATCTACAAAGTCCTGGGTTCAATCCCTAGCATAGAAAAAGAAAAGAGGATGGTTGGATGATTGGTGGTATGGTAGAGAAAGACCTGTTTTCCAGCTACGTGACTTGGGCAAGCATGAGCTAGTCTTTCTTTTCTAAAGTCTGCAGTGTTTTCAACCTCAGAAATAGAGATACAGTGGTACATGCCTGTAATCCCAGCAGCTCAGGAGGATCTGAGGCAGGAGGATCACAAATTCAAAGCCAGTCTCAGCAACTTAGTGAGGCCCTAAGCAATTTAGGGAGACCCTATCTCTAAATAAAATATAAGCTGGGTATGGTGGTACACACCTATAATTCCAGTGGCTTGGGAGGCTGAGGCAGGAGCCAGTTTTTGAGCCAGTTCAAAGCCAGCCTTAACAATTTAGTGAGGTCCTAAGCAACTTAGTGAGACCCTGTCTCAAAATAAAAAACTAAAAAGGTCTCGGGATGTGGCTCAGTGGTTGAGTGTCCCTGGGTTCAATCCCTGGTACCAAAAAAAAAAAAAAAAAAGATACAAGATACAGCTCCCTCACAGAGTCACTGTCAGGATTACACTGGAACACATAAATAAAAATGCCCAGAATGAAGACACAGGGGATCTGCTCAATCAACATGAGCTGTTTCTCTTCCTTTCTCTTGACTATTAGTATTCGTCATCCCTGAAACATGTTCATGAAATAAGACCTCGATGTCACTAGATGCTGAACATATAAAATAAATAAGACACATACTCAGACCTTACTTGTTGCCTGGCATTCAGTAAATGCCTGCTGAATAAGGGAAAGCAGGAGGAAATTACTTTGATCCTATGCAGAAAGGTGCACATGGGATATGAGGGAAAGATCTTCTTTTTTTTTTTTTCCCTTTTTGGTAGTGGTAGGAATTGAACCCAGGACCTTGCACATGGTAGGCAAGCACTCTACCAACTGAGCTATATCTCTAGTCCTCCTCTAAGTCTTTTTAGAGGAGTGGAGAATTCTCAAAGGATGGTGTTGGGGCTGGGAAAATGATGCCCAGCATGTGGAGCTTTAGTGCACAGAGCACTTTGAACTGAAGGAGATTAAAAGCACTTAGGAGCAGGCTGAGAACCCCAGAATTTATGACCTCCTGCTGCTTCCTCAGGCACCAGGGGAACACTCTGAAGCTCCCTTAGCAGAAGGAACCTACTTCCACTGTCATTACCTGCATAAAACCTTACCAAAGCCAGGTGCGGTGGTGCATGCCTAGAATCCCAGCACTTTGGGAGGCTGAGACAGGAGAACTGTGAGTTCAAAGCCAGCCTCAGCAACTGCGAGGTGCTAAGCAACTCAGTGAGACCCTGTCTCTACATAAAACACAAAACAGGGCTGAGGATGTGGCTCAGTGGTCGAGTTCCCCTGAGTTCAATCCCCAGTACCAAAAAAAAGAGGGTATTTAGATTTCTAGTCACCTCGTCCTTCTTTGAGTTTCATATTTCATATGACTCATGTGCATGCGTGCACATTAAACAAATTTGTATGCTATTCTCTTATTAATCTGTTGCCAGTTTATTTCAACAAAGCTTTAGAGAAGAGGGAGAAATTTCCTTTGCCCCACGATTTTTTGTGGGGTAATGGGGATTGAATTCAAGGGTACTGGCCACTGAGCCACATCTCCAGCCCTATTTTGTTTTATTTAGAGACAGGGTCTCGCTGAATTGCTTAGTGCCTTACTTTTGCCAAAGGCTGGCTTTGAACCTGTGATCCTCCTGCCTCAGCCTCCTGAGCCGCTAGGATTACAGATGTGCACCACTGTGCCGGGCTTGCCCTACGATATTTCTGATGCATAAGTAGAAACGTTCCAGCAGAGTGGAAAGTGTGTGTGGTGGTGGTGAAAGACAGGAAGCAGATGTGTAAAGGCAGGAAGCCTAGAAGGGCAGAAAAGCTTTGACGTGTCTAGGGAAACAGATATGAAGCAGTAGAAATGAAAGGTAGATTGTGAAGGACCTCCTATATCATCCCAGGGAGTCTTGGCTTTAATCTTTAGATCAGTTCATCTCAGACGTCAAGGCACTAGAGAATCATCTGGGACCACTTGGTAAAATGCAGGTTCTGGTTCAGTGGTAGGTGGTAGGTTCTGAGATCCTGCCTTCCTACTAAGTTCCTACGTGAGACTGGAGCAACTGGTCCATGGACCACATAATGAGTGCCAGGGCTTCAACAAAAGGCAGTGAACAGAGATTCCTAAAAAGGAGACCTCAGATTTATTTATTAGGAAGCTCACTGGGCTGCAGGGGGGAGAACAGATTGGAGTTGCAGGTACTTTATAGTCTTACTAAATAGTGATACTCACAATATGGCTAATGACATAGCAGCAGAATGCTGGAGACTCAGACAGAATGGTTGAACTCTTATTTTTTTTCCTGGCAGTGGGTATTGAACCTAGAGGAGCTTTACTACAGAGTCACATCACCAGTCCCTTTTATTTTTTTCAGTTTAAGATAGTCTCGCTCAGTGGCTTGAGGCTGGCCTGGAGCTTGTGATCCTATCTCTGCCTCCTGAGTCACTGGGATTCCAGGCATGTGTCCCCGAGTCTGGCCTGACACATATACTATTTAATTCTTAAAAGGCTCCTAGAAAGAATGCCTTCTTATTTTGATTTCAGGAAAGTGAGGTTTCTGGTTGAGAAAAGATGACCTGATTTAAAAAAAAAAAAAAGGTGAGCCAGGGTGTGGTGGCACACGCCTGTAATCCCAGTGGCTTGGGAGGCTGAGACAGGAGGATCATGAGTTCAAAGCCAGCCTCAGCAAAAAGTGAGGCGAAAAGCCACTCAGTGAGACCCTGTCTCCAAATAAAATATAAAAATAGGGCTGGGGATGTGACTCAGAGTTCAATCCCTGGTATCCCCACC
Source organism: Xerus rutilus (assembly GCA_028644305.1). NCBI lineage: Eukaryota > Metazoa > Chordata > Mammalia > Rodentia > Sciuridae > Xerus > Xerus rutilus. The sequence goes on from CM053410.1 coordinate 77,238,362, forward strand.
ACCCCCCTAAAAAATATATATATATATATATATATAAATCGTGAAATGAAGGTCATAGGGCCAGAAGATTTTGAGAAATGGGAAAAGATCCAGAGAAGCAGAGACATTTTAATTATCTCTATCCCACAGGAGCTGGGCTTCCAGGGAAACAGCTGAATAAGCAGGAGAACACACTGACACTTGCAGGGGGACCCAGATAAGCAAGTCGGACGGTTTTAAGAAGCCACTTCCAGGCTAACAAGGTTCTTTTTCAAAGGTTAAAGTAGCACAGACCAGCTGTAGTGTTTTCAGCTTACAGAGGATCCTGCCTTTTTACAGGAAGTAACCCCTGCTTGCTCATGCAGTCACGCGCCTTCTGTTTTATCTGCCCAACAAATAGCTGATGCATTGAGAAATGGCTGACTTCAGTCTTTCTCAGAACTTGTGGAAAGGGAGAAGAAACAAGGGGGAAAATTGTTATTTACCAGTTGACTAATCTAAAAGCCATCTCAGCAAGTCAGACCCAGTGAGGATGGATTTTTTTTTTTTTTCCATGAATCTAGAAGCCAGATATCTTGGGATACAACGATCTAAGGGATAACTGTGATGTGGCCAACTTTGGAGATATTAAAACTCATAAGAGCTGGGCGCGGCGGCGCACGCCTGTAATCCCAGCACTAAGGGAGGCTGAGACAGGAGAATCACGAGTTCAAAGCCAGCCTCAGCAACGGCGAGGTGCTAAGCAACTCAGTGAGACCCTGTCTCTACATAAAACACAAAATAGGGCTGGGGATGCGCCTCAGTGGTCGAGTGCCCCTGAGTTCAATCCCTGGTACCAAAAAAAAAAAGTCATAAGAAATATCATCCACTTGAAAGAGGCGAGGTTAAGGTCTACAAATTCAGCAAGAAAACACCAGAGATAAAGGCTTTTTAAAAAGGTATCCTAAACAGTGTCTTCTTCTTGTCCTTTTATGTAATGAAAGTTCAAATTACTGACCCTGTGCTAGGCACTGTTGTATGGATTATCTCATTTAATGCTCACAATTCTATGATGTCTGTTATTTTTTACAGAGGAATAAAAGAGGAGCTTTAAAAAAAAAAAAAAAAGCCAGAATTCTGTTTTGGTGCCTGCCACCTCTGACAGATCAAAAAGGAGGAGTGGATACTGTGCATGGTCCCCTGTGGCACATGACCTCTGTCTGATCATGAAAGCAAAAACGCTGCTTCAATATTCACTTGGAAGCTAAAATACTAGCTTACAGATGATTACGCCTCAATCCTGTGCTCCTGATCCTTCCCCTCCCTTTGCTCCCAATATTTAATCGATATTGAAATGAGACTGTAAACATGCCCATGCCTCCCTCTTGTAGACACCCTCCCACCTTCCACAGGGAAGAACATTTCATCAAGTTCAAGCTTCCTGTCTTTTTTTTGTGTGCTGGAGCCCCAACCCAGGGCTTCATGCTCACCTTGCCAAGCATGCATTCTGTCACTGGGCTATGCCCACCTCCCTCAACAGCCTGGCTGAATCATGCATCATGCAGACATCTAGGCACGGGATCCCAGAGCGGCCAAAACAAAGTGTGCTAAAATGGGATTCTTCCCATCCAGTTCTAGTGACCTCATTTGGGAAAGCCAGGGCTGTGGTGAGCTCTCAGGAGACTCTGCTTAGTGGAGCTACAGACACTGCGGGGAAGCAAACCAGCATTTCTTCGCTTCTCCCTTTCTGAAGTGATATACAAAGCCCCTTCCTGACTTGGGGATCAGAGACAATGAAGAGGAACAACTCACAGAAGCTGCCATTTCACAAGGGCACCCCCAGAGATGCGGGGTCTAAGTTACTGCTGTTCTAGAGAACTTGTGTTCTTTTCAGTTGGATGACAGCAGATCCCCAATAGGTCTTGAAAAATAGTTACCCATTCTCAGTCATTGGTGTGATGGTTGCAGCAACGAGACCCTGAAGTTTCTTCTTTGGGGAGGCCATTGAGCTGCTGGAACGTCTGGAAAACATACAATATCATTCCTCTCTTTCTTCAAGGAATGTCAATTAATGACAAAACTCCCAGGCAAAGTCCATTCCTGGTTTAGAGCCGTAAAATATGCTCCCCAGCACACAAATGCAGAGTGAGTGAAAGAGTGTAAAATTTTACTTCTAGTGAGGAGAAAACTTTAAAGTCAAGGAGAGGGTGGCGGCCTGGGAAGATCCCACCTGGAAGGCCTCTGACTCTAGCCACACAGATGACTGAGGCAAATTCAAAACCTCAATGACTCGGGGTCAATAACAGCAGACCCAAGAGAGAACTGCAACCTAGCTCAGGTAAGAAAAACCTATAAAGAAGTATATTACTAAAATTGAAATATGTTCAGAAAAAATACTTTTTCTTTCTCCATGTCTTCATCTGTTAAACTGGAATCTCACCTGAAACCAGCACTTGGAGTCTTAAGGTTTCAGTGTGATTTATAACTCTTCAGTTAGATTTGCTTAATTATCCTTTCGTATTCCAACTTTGACCAGTCTTGCCCGGTTTTCCAAGTTCTAGTAAAACATGTAAACCTCTTATTTACTTCTCTTCCATTGAGCAGACTTCCAAGGGAGGACAGGGAATGTTCCATTGGCCTTTTTCCCCTATCTTGAGCCCTCTGCTTGACGCCTATTCCCAAGTGAGAACTACTTGGTTGAATCAATGAGGTGCTCAGACTATACCAGGAGGATGGCTTCCTGGAGGGGACACTCACTGCTGAGTCAACCCCACACTCATGGCAGCCAAAGGACCCTTCTATTGGCAGAGTGCAGCTGTCTGTAATCTGTGCAGGAGACCCAACACAGGCCACAGAGGCTACTGCTCAAGAGCCTGGGTTCTGCAGGTAGACTGCCTGCCTCAACTCTCAGCTCTGCCTCTTGCTAGTTATAGACACATTGTTATTTTTTGAGCTACTAGACATAAAAAGCCACAAATGCAATTTGAAGCCACACATGCAATGTCTAAAATCAAAGAAGAAAAATAAACAATAATCAGGTAGTATTTTGTGACCATTATACAAAAGTGGGCTTCTAGCAAATACAGTGATATACATAAGTGATCAACAAGAGGGGAATAAAAGGGGCTGGGGTGGTGGCTCAGTGGCACAGCACTTGCCTAGCATGTGTAAGGCACTGGGTTAGATCCTCAGCACCGCATATAAATAAATGAATAAAATAAAGGTTCATCAATAACTTAAAAAAATTTTAAAAAGAGAAGATATATTATAGTTCTGATATTTCAAGCACATTTAAAAACCCAATGCCACTACACTGAGATCTGGCCCAGATAACACAGTACCTAATTATGAACAAACTCATCCTGCTTGTCTTATAACTGTTAATCTCATCTCCCCATCTATGAAAATAAACTTCTGCACAGAGATTGCATTTACTTTTTTCCTATGCTGCAAGAGTCCTAGCTCAGGTGAACCCTTGAAAACCACTAATTGTTTCCGTGACAAGCCAACATACCTTTCCTTGCAAACTGACATGTTCCCAGCAACACCTGCTCCTGACACCAAGCTTAAACCCTGCATGCAGCACACCCCTGTGCTGAAGGGCAATGAAGGAGAGCCTTGAGTGATCGCCAGGATATGAGGATTTCTCTGACATTTCCTAGTTAAAATCTGAGACTAACATCATGTTGGAAGTTTATAAAGGTAAACCTGTAATGTAATCACCTGATCCACAGGGAAAGCACAAGACAAGAAATCACAAGATGTGGCTCTAATCCTTGGGCCTCCTATGACCACCTTCATTACTATGGGCAGGTAACTTGACCTCTGAACCTGGGAGGCCCCATCTATGCCATGGGAACATCAAGCATCACATGAGCAAGATGCTATGCCTTCTGCATATCTTCGCCTGGCACTCCTACAAGCATATTAATTCAAGATACTCCATGTGGGCCTACCATTTATCCTCTAAATGTTTTCTTCCTCTGTTCCTTTTAGTAGAGGAGTTAGAGGGCCAGCTCTGAAATCAAATGTCATGGGTCTGCATCCTGGTTCCACCACTTAACAGCTGAGTGAACTTTGGCCTGTTATTTCACCTGTGCTTGCTTGCCCTTCTGGTAAATGATGTGTCATGGGGTAGTTGAGAAATTAAATGAATTAATTCATGTAACATGCTTGACAACAGTGCCAGGCACATAACTAAGTGCTCAATGCCCTTCAGGGCGTATTGCCTAATGGGCATAAGATGGCAGCAAGCATTATTATTCTTTTTCCAGCACTATATTCCGAATTATCTCCACTTTGCTGGTATCTCTTCCTCAAGCCTCTCTACTCCTGCCTGTTCAGGAACTAAGGCATTTCATTTTGCCGTCTTTTCCCTTGGCAATTCTTTCTCTCCTTTACTGCCCTTCTCGTGACTTACTCCTTGCTATCACTCACCTAGACCAGTGGTCATAACCCCAGGCCCAAAGGGCAACAGGGTTCAACTGATAGGAGTGCTGAGAGCGTAAGTCAGCATCCAAACTCTCCTAAATCAAACACCACTAGCAGGTTCAGGCTAAACAGTCTTCCGGGCTCTGCTTAAGGCTGCATTTATTTCATAGTTATTTAATACTGATGTTCTCTGGATGGTCAGAAGCTTGATTGGCAGTTGTCTTCAGTTGAAAGAAATCAAATTAATTGCCACTTAAATGCAGTTTGAGTAGTTCAAAAACCTGGGGTTTATGGAATATGTTAGGGACTGGGAACCACTGTCCTAATCTCAGCTGCTTCCTTCACACCACAGGGGCTGCCAGATTGATCTTCCAGAACACGAGCATTTCTGGGGTCAACCCCCTGGCCTGTCCCTACAGTGCAGTGCACCAGCCAAACTGTATTAACTGCTCCCTGTGGCTCCTCCCGGCCTCCCCTCCACCCCACACCCTTTGTTCCTAGGGTACTCCCACTGCAGTCTCCTCAGTTTAGCCACCTGTAAAACTCACTTCAAAAGCCAGTGAATTCTCTGGTCCTCCCAGTTGAAAAATTCTTTCTTAACCCTCAGAATTCCCCCCTAACACTTGATTTTCATAAAAATCTCATGACGGAGTTAGAAACTGGGTAGTTAGGGTTCCTCTCCTCCACTGCAAGCCATCTGGGGGTAGGAACAGCTTCAACATTTTATCTTTGCAGAGAGCAATGCACTAAGTAAAAAACATTTGCTGGCTTTGTAAAGTGTTAAAATCCTATAGTACGACAAGGGATACAAGAGCCCAGTTTTAACACAGGATCAATATTTTCAAAATTCGAGTTTTAAAATACACTTGGGAATGTTACCATTTCAAATTCTTTAAAGATTTTATCAAGAGCAAATGGTAAAAATGTCCTCCAGCCCAAGGCTTAATGTGAATTTAGAATGTATTATGGAAACACTGAAGAGGGGGTAATACACTTGAAAACTTACACCTGTATCCACAGATAAGAACAGCAAAGAACTCAAGCTGCTTAAGTCAAAATTTTCTAGAGAAAGACAAAGTTTCAAAATAAATAAAATTTTAAAAAGGGGATGGGGAGAATCTAGCTCAGCCCAAGGAGAACAAATAGAGACACTTGAAAAAACAAAAGGCAGAAATATAACTAATTTTTCATGTATCACATATAATCGCTAGAACCCCTTCAGCTCAATGACTAACTGATCCTCTGGAGACAAAGATCCTTGGAGACCCGTTTACGAGGACCCTATAGAAGCCGGGAGAGTGACACTTGCCCGGGCCCTGGGGGTGTAGCATTCCCCAGCGTGTCTGCTTCCTCCTGGGCTCGGGTCGCCCGGGTCTCACCGACCCCAGCTCCTGGGCACGAAAGCGAGCGACTCGTTTGCTTTCACCCGCCGATCCTTGGAGCGGAGCCGCCCACGTCGCGCCGCGGTCCTCCCGGGCAGCCCAGGACGCGCTCCTTAAGGCGGCGGGCGCAGGACCACGTGCCGCGCCCGGGCGCCTGGGGATTGTAGTTCCACGCCCCCGCCCGCGGCGCGCCGCCTGCGGGCCCAAACCCCGACACTGGGTGGCCGCGGGTCGCCTCCTCCCCGGGGATGGCCTGAACAGTGCACTGAAATGCAGTCCCCGCCTAGCCCCGCGCCCCGGGAGTCCCCAACCTCCCCCTGCCCCTTCTGCACCCGCCTCTGGGGCTCCTGGTTCTTAGCTTTCCTTCTCCAGCCCAGTTTCTGCAAGAACCAGTATTGCGTGCCCCTGGGGTGTGAGATTCGGGCTGCTGTTTACCAAACTTGCCCAGAACCCCCACTGCCCAGCAGGCCTGGCTTTCTTCAGGCCCCGCCGCTGCCCCAGCCTAGCTCCCTGCTCTTCTAGGGAAAAGAGATGAGCGGATTTGAAAAATGGATGAGCTACTAATGCAAGAGCTTTGCTGGTGTATTCTGGAGAACAATTGAAAGAATTTTGAAAGAGAACATTTCGTTTTTTTAAATAAAATGTCTCCACTGGTGGATATATCAAGAAGAGTTATTTGTTTTTGTATGCAAACGCTATTGGGGATGGAACCCGAGACCTGACTTGCTAAACTGCTCTTACTCCTGAGCTACATCATCTTCAGCTTTTTTTTTTTTTTATTAGTGGGTTATAATTATACATAACAGTGCGATCCATTATGCCATATCTGCATATGCACATAATATATGTGATTAACCTCATTCTCCAGTATCTTCCAGTGAGGTAGAACTGGACACAGGCAGTCCCATTTTGAAACAGCCTCCATCTTAGCACCTCACCGTCACTCTGACTCAGCCTGACCTTAAACCCCAGACGAAGCCGGGCGCGGTGGCTCAAGCCTGTAATCCCAGCACTTAGGGAGGCTGAGACAGGAGAATCGCGAGTTCAAAGCCAGCCTCAGCAATGGCGAGGCGCTAAGCAACTCAGTGAGACCCTGTCTCTACATAAAACACAAAATAGGGCTGGGGATGTGGCTCAGTGGTAGAGTACCCCTGAGTTCAATCCCCAGTACCA
>CM053410.1:77245405-77369040 GCA_028644305.1 Xerus rutilus
CAAAAAAAAACAAAAAAAAAAACAAAAAAACCCAAAAAAACAAAAAAACAAAACCCAGACGATACTTGACCATCATGCAAAGAAAGGAAATTGATATCTAGGACTGAATCCTGAAAACACCTGGTTCCACATGAGACAATGACCACCTCAAAGAAAGTGACCAGAAAGGATACTTTCCTGACAACCTCTAGCAACCTGCTAATCACAAAATTTCCCCTGCTCCCTCATGCCCCTATATATATCTACCCCAGGCTGTAAGTGGAAAAGGGTCCCAGTCTCCATTGGACCCTCCTTCCCAGGTTTGTCCCAAATAAACCCACTGTTGAGGCTCCTTCCCTATTTCCTTCATTTGCTTCTTTCCTTACACTTCCCATTCCCTCTCTTCCTCCCTCTAATCTCCCTTCTACTGTTATTTTAATCTGTGCATCATAATTATATATACAAGGGGATTTATTGTGGTATATTTGTACATGGACATAACATAATTTTCTTCCCAAGCATTCTTTAATTTTTTTAAAAAAATTTTGAGGCAAGGTCTTTCTCTGTTTCTGAGGCTGACCTGGCCTGGAACTTGCAAGTCCGCTTGCCTCAGCCTCCCAAGTAGCTTGGATTACAGGTATGCACCACCAGAGCAGCCTATAGTCTACTTTCTAATATTTTGCACTGTATTCATAAATCAGAAGGAACACAGCCATAAACAAGTCCTTAGCTTTTTCTTGTGGATGTGAATGGATGCTTATTATTTTGTTTAGAGAAAATAAAATTTCCAAAAGTATTTCCAGTTTGCAAAGTGCTTTTAAATGCATTAAAATAGTTCTTTCCATGCACACAGCACCAGAGGTAATTGCTAATAATTATAAGTACCACATTCAGTGCTTGGTCTGCCTGCACGGTTCTAGCTATTTAACATTTAATTCATAAAGCAATCTCATGTGGCAGGTATTTTTGAGAAAATTCATATATTACAGATGAGGAGACATTAGTCCATTTCAGAGCAGAAAAGCTTAGGTTTAAAGAGCTTAGGTAATGCCAGAGACCATGGCAACGGGAAAAGTTGAGCTCTGGTTTGATTTCACATAGTCTGGGAGCTTATACTTTCTTTTTTTGAGAGATCAGGGGTTGAATCCAGGGGCACTTTGAATCCAGGGGCACCTTTTTTGGTTTTTAATTTGAGACAAGGTCTTGCTTAGTTGCTGAGTCTGGCCTTAAACTTGTAATCCTTCTGTCTCAGTTTTCCAAGTGGCTAAGAGATATACTTTTAATCCTTTCTGAAAAGGAAACAGGGAGAGGAAAAAGCTCTGGTTATATGAAATGACTTTTCCTAAGGATGTAGCATAATTTTTAAAAAAAATCTGTTCATAATGTCAATAAGAACGTCATCTGAACAGGACAATGTGAATTTTTTAAAAAATGTTTTTGTGTTCTTTTTATACTTTTATTTATTTTTTTGTGGTGCTGAGGATCGAACCCAGTGCCTTACACATGCTAGGGCAAGTGTTCTACCACTGAGCTACAACTGCAGCCCTCTGTAAATGACTTTTTTTTTTGGTACTGGGGATTGAACTCAGGAGTACTCAACCACTGAGCCACATCTTCAGCCCTATTTTGTGTTTTATGTAGAGACAGAGTCTTGCTGAGTTGCTTAGCACCTCGCCTTGCTGAGGCTGGCTTTGAACTCCAGATTCTCTTGTCTCAGCCTCCCAAAGTGCTGGGATTACAGGCGCGCACCACCGCACCCGACTGTAAATGACTTTTTTAAAAGTCACACTTCAATATATGCATAATTAAGTACATCTGTGCCTAAAAGGTACAGGTAATAGGCTTAACATTGTCAACCAATAAACCCATATTTTAAATGCATAAAAGAACTACTGTTCATATAAATATAATATAAAGCAATTCCTTATAATCATGTGTTACAATGTGCTAAGAAGCAGATGCTAAAATGGAATTAGATGTGCAAGAGATTTACTCAGGAAAGTAGCTGGAGAAAGCAGGGACATCCTCCAGACTGAGATGTAGGGCTGACATCTGTGGAAGGGGAGATGGAAGGGAAGAGGAGGGAAGGAAAGGATGAAGTAGGAAGAGTCTCACCAGAATGGGATGGAGGCGCACTCAACATCCCTTCCTGTGCGCTGACAAACTCAGCCTACTGTGAATCATGGGGGAGACATTGATCTTTAAAAATATGATACGTGTAGCCGGGCGCGGTGGCGCAAGCCTGTAATCCCAGCACTTTGGGAGGCTGAGACAGGAGAATCGCAAGTTCAAAGCCAGCCTCAGCAAGTGTGAGGTGCTAAGCAACTCAGTGAGACCCTGTCTCTACATAAAACACGAAATAGGGCTGAGGATGTAGCTCAGTGGTCGAGTGCCCCTGAGTTCAATCTCCAGTAACAAAAAAAAAAAAAAAAAATGATACGTGTAGTGACAGACCAGGGCAAAGATCACAAGAACACCGAGTGAGTGAGATCACATCTGGGCTGAGGGGTGTGTGTGTGTGTGTGTGTGTGTGTGTGTGTGTGTAGAATGTTCGAATGAAGTCTTTTTGGGGCAGGTGACAGCCCCCTAAGTCAGTAGGGCTTAGAAGGGACAGATAGATAGCAAGGGGCTCAGGACTGGGGTGCAGCCCTCCGACCCTTTCCTCATATGCAGCAAGGACTCTGTGACCTTTCCTCTGTGGTTATCCAGTGTCATCTAATCATCAGTCCTTGATTTTTCATGCTTATATTTCTTGGCCCCCAATCCACCATGAAGGACTCAAGCAAGCACTGTGTTCTATTTCTTCATGTTCCCCACAGTGCTGGTCTGCCCACAGTGTTGGGCAGAGTGCCTGATTACCTGCAGGCAGAGAAGGTGAGATTTGGAAACATTTACTCCCTTCAACTCTCCTTTGTTTTAAGAAAGTGTATTGGGGTTCTACATCAGATTTTGTTCTCTGCAATTCAAGTAAGACCCCCACTGGCTAGGGGAAGAGCTTGGGGATCTAGTGAACTGAAACTGATCAGACTGTTCCATCTGTGGAACAGTAGGTGGAGCCCATCACAGGTTCTTGCACTGGCTAGTTGGGGGGTGGTCCTGCCAAAAAGATTCCCTTTACTTTTTAGTAGGGATGCCCTTACCAGAGAAGAGGAAATGGATTTAGTCAGCTGAAAACTGAAACCTGCATAAAGGAAGGAGACCTAAGTTGGGTCTTGAAGGGCTGCTATCTGTTGTGACAGTACAACTCCTTTCTGTTCAGGGAACAGAGCATGTAAACAGGTCACAGGTGTGAGTTACTTCTGAAAGTTCTGGATTGTATGAGTGTCTGAATAGAAGTTGGGTTGATTGCTCGCCCCAGGGACAAAACCCCTCATCCTTCAGGGCCTGTCTTCTGAGGATGAGCCCAACTTAGAGGCATATCTTTTGAGGGGGTGGAAGTCCTGTGCATAAGCTGGTTTCAGAGAACTCTGTGGAGTCACGGGGAAGGACAGTTTTGAGGGCAGCATCTTGTAGCAGTACTCTCCTGTCTCCTGTCTTAGCCATGTGAGACTCATAACCAGTTTCCTAAGCAGAAAAGACTTGAAGGAAAACAATGAGTTGAACAAAAGAGATGAGATTCCATATATGGAATTCTTAGCCTGGGGTCTGTGACTCCTGATTTTTTTTTTAAATAACAGCTTTACTGAAGTATAATTTACGTACTGTACAATTCATCTATTTAAGTGTACAGTAGTTCAATGGTCTTCAGTATATTCAGAATTATGTAACCATTGTCACAATTGATTTTAGAAATTTTCATCACCCCTTCCATAAAACCACACAGCTGTTAGCGGTCTCTCCCTTTTCCAGGGCCCCACCCTACCCCCAGTCCTAAGCAACCTCTAATCTTTCTGCTGCTATAGATTTGCTTATTCTGGACATTTCAAATCAATGGAGCCATACACCGTGTATGGCTGGCTTTTCTCATGTAGCACAATGTTTTCAAGGTTTGTCCATATACATCACAGCAGGAAATAGTACTTCCTTTTTGTGGCCAAATAATACCTCACTGTTTGGAGAGACCACATTGTATTTATCCATTTTTCAGGTGATGGACATTTGAATTGTCTCTTTCTTTTTTGGTTATTATGACGATTGTGACTGCAGGTTTTAAACTCTTGGCATTTTGTGGTGTCCTTTTCCATCGGAGTTAGTTTACAGTATTTGGGCTTCTGTTCAGTTCCTCAGAGGCCTCAAGTCCTTTCCAAGGTCAGGGATTTTCTGTGTTCCCAGGAGGCTCTTTATCTCCTTGATTCTCCTTCTTCAGATCCTGGTTAAGCGCAACCTTCTTGAAAGGGTCCTGTCTTCAGATCCTCCCAGTTCAGGTCTTCCCAGCACCAGTGCTTGCCCTTCTGATCACTGTGTCTTAACGTGTTTGGTTTTTCTGTTCTGTTCCATGTGACACCCGTAGTGCCTACACTCCACAAATTGTAGAATTAGTACGGAAAGCAGAAAGGATGTGGGTAATCTAGGGTAGTGTCAGCCCAGTGACCTGAACATAGACTTTAGTGCTGATGGAAAAGGGGGCCTCCCTGTTGCCTCCCTTGATATTTGTAGCCAGTGGGTCACATACTTTGTTTTGTCACCTCCGAGTAGTAGAGAAAAACTGAAAACGCGGGTTTGGTTTGACAATAATACAGGGAACAATGAGAGCACCATAAGTTGTAAACAGAAGAGAAAATTAATATTAATTTTGCTTGCCAGGGCTTGACAATATTCAAATCATCACAGAAGCAAATCTTCCTTTTGAATGATGTTCAGCCTATATCAGCTATTGCCTGCGTGAACACTGCCCTTGAGACACACAAGTGAGCTATATTCTACTTGTGACAACACTGCAAATGTTGCTCAGAAATCTCGGAGTAATAACGGCTGCCATAACTAGGAGCCTATGTCAAAAATTCACCACTAGGTGGCAGTCGATTAGCAGAAATTGTTTTTTTCTTCATGAATCTTTTCCAGACTGGAAGTTTCTGGGACTATCAGAAATCCACAATAAATGGACCATATTTCCTGTGCCATTCTCTATCCTCCTTCTCCAAAAATCTATGTAGTTTACATCTTCAATTTTGAACATTCTTCAATCTTTTTCTTGTTAATATTAAAATAATGAAGGATTGGGGATGCCTAGCATGTTCAAGGCCCTGGGTTCAATCCCTTGTGCAGGGGGAAAAAAGACATAAAAACAAAGAAATTAGACATAGACAATTAAGCTCCCCATCCCCACCCTCCCATACTGCTTCTTTGGGTTTTGAAGATAAAGGTGACTATAACTTGGATATTCATTTATTTATTAATGAACTGGAGATGGAACCCAGGAATGCTTTACCAATGAGCTACATCCACAAGCCTTTTTGTTTGTTTGTTTATTATTATTAATGTTTGTACCAGGGATTGAACTCAGGGATGCTTAACCACTGAGCCATATCCCCAGCCCTTTTTATTTCTTATTTTGATACAGGTCTAAGTTGCTTAGGGCCTTGCTAAGTTGCTGAGGCTGACTTAAACTTGCAATCCTCCTGCCTCAGCCTCCCGAGCTGCTGGAATTACAGATGTGCACACCCAGCTGTTTTTTATTTTGAGATGAGGTCTCACTAAATTTTGCAGGCTTACCTCGAACTTGTACTTCTCCTGCCTCAGCCTCCTGAATTGATGGAATTACTGGCTGGCACTACTGTGCCCAGCCAGCCCAGCCAGCCTTGATCTTTTGATATGTAGAGGATGCTTAAAAATCTTGTTCAAGTTTAGTTTATAAGTATATTCTCTTCATGAACAAAGTTTTCTACCCCCTTCATAAAATTGAGGTGAAATGGGAAATACATTTCTTTAGAGAAATGTATTTTAGGTCTTAAATGAAGAACTTCATTTTATGTTACATGTGTTTTGAATGGAGGAAAAACTTACTGGAAAGAATTTGGTGAGGTAAGTGAAATTTGAAATTTAATTTGCTTCTATGCAAGGCTGGCTTGATGCTGGGTAACAATTGAATTTGAGAACTAATTGTCCAGGATCTGGGATACTTAGGTCCTTCCTGAGAACTCAAGGAGATTTCGTTGATCTTGTCCCTCTTATTTCTTCTGCATAAGCCTTTAGGACATTGTCATCCTGGCATGCCTACGAAGCTATGCTAAAATCTCACGCTTCCTTCCTGTGCTCCATTTCTGAGCTTAGGTGTCTTAGCTATAGCCTAAATTATGTTATCTCCAAAAGAAACATGCAATCTGTATTTAGTTATGTATTGGAAGTTGGGCCAAGTAGGTACAGAATAACATTTATCCATTTCTCCCATTTGTATAAAAGGAAAAAAGCGGGAGGGGCTATGTGTAGGAATACACCTGAATATGCATTAATATGTTAATAGCAGTAATGTTCAAAATATTTACTAACTGGTTCAGCACTGGTTAACTGGCCCTCATTGATGGGGGGATCCTAGAGGTCCCCTAATGTCCATGCTTAGACCCTTCAATGATGGATGGAAACTCTAGGGGCAGCTCTCCAGGAGTTTGAAACAGTGGCTCTTAACCAACCTGTAGGGAAGTTCTGAGCTACCTTACCAATGTCCAGTGCCTGCTGTCATGTACTGTTTTTCTGGGAAGGGGACAGAGGCAGAGTATTATTTGAAATGCTTTTTGTCTGAATTCTATTTAACCATGTACATGTGGTAGAATTCATTTTGTTCAGTTCAGGAGATGTCTCTTTTTTAGTATGTGGCTCTGGATGTTTCTGTTCAGTTACTTGATATCAGCCTGTCTGCTGTCTCAGGGCTGATTCCTTTGATTCCATCTGATCGGATCCTCCACCAAGAGCTTTCCTCAAGCACCTCTACTTTTTTCAGGAAGGAGAAACCTGGCTGAACTCCCTCTCACCCTCCCTCAGTTCCCCCAACTCTCTTTTTGTTACTTGTCTACCTACCAGGACTTAATTCCATTATTACCTGTTTAGGAATTGCTTTGCTTAATCTTGTGACCAGAATATGGATGTGTTTATCTTCCCACAAGTATTATGCACGTAGAACCTGTGTGACCTTAGGTTTTATCTATGCATCAGCCTAGATGGGAATAGATGTTAATTAGTGCTACTAACATCATTAGCAATTAGGGAAATGCGAATAAAAACTACACTGAGATTTCATCTCACTCTGGTCAGAATAGCAGTCAAGAATGCAAAAAATAATAAATGCTGGAAAGTATGTGGACAAAAAGGAATTCTTATACTGTTGGTGGGATTGTAAATTAGTACAACTACTTGAAAACCAGTATGGAGATTCCTCAAAAGACTAGGAATGGAACCACCATATGACCCAGCTATAACACTCCTTGGTATTTATCCTAAAGAATTAAAGTCATCTTACTATATAGCAATACATGCATACCTATGTTTATAAGCACAATTTACAACAGCAAAACTATTGAACCAGGCTCATTAATGCTGACCCAGTTGGTATTTTGAACATTACTGCTATTAACATATTAATGCATATTCAGGTATATTACTACACATAGCCCCTCCCCCCTTTTTTCCTTTTATACAAATGGGAGAAACAAATAAATGTTATTCTGTACCTACTTGGCCCAACTTCCAATGCATAACTAAATACAGATTGCATGTTTCTTTTGGAGATAACATAATTTAGGCTATAGCTAAGATACCTAAGCTGAGAAGTGGAGCACAGGAAGGAAGCGTGAGATTTTAGCACAGCTTCTGCAAGCTTTCCATTAGCCCCAGATGAACTTGGCCAAAGGAGACAGTGGAAATACTCTGAAAATGGGGATGTGAGTATGCAGGCCAGGATGACAATGTCCTAAAGGCTTGTGCAGAAGAAACAAGAGGGACAAGATCAATGAAATCTCCTTGAGTTCTCAGGAAGGACCTAAGTATCCCAGATCCTGGACAATTAGTTCTCAAATTCAGTTGTTACCCAGCATCAAGCCAGCCTTGCATAGAAGCAAATTAAATTTCAAATTTCACTTACCTCACCAAATTCTTTCCAGTAAGTTTTTCCTCCATTCAAAACACATGTAACATAAAATGAAGTTCCTCCCTTCCCTGGTCCCTTTCTTCAACTCTACTAATTGCCCTTCAATTTTCATGAGGTACCCCTGGCCCCGCCATCACTTTTGTCCCCCTTTCTCCTCTCTAGCTTCCACATATGCAAGAAAACATGCACTCTTTGATCTTCTGAGTTGTCTTAGTTCATTTAACATAATGGTCTCAAATTTCATGCATTTTCTTAAAAATGAATAATTTCATTTTTCTTTATGGATGAATACAACTCTCTGTGTGTATACATATATACATGTATTTCACATTTTTAAAAAAAAATTTTTTTTAGTTGTTGATGGACCTTTATTTTTTAAAATTTATTTGTATGTGGTGCTGAGAATTGAACCCAGTGCCTCACACATGCTAGGCAAGTGCTCTACCACTGAGCCACAACCCCAGTCCTATATTTCATATTTTCTGTATTCATTTATCTGTTGATGTGATGGTGGGGGTGGAGGTGTCTCATGAAAATCAAAGGGCAATTAGTAGAGTTGAAGAAAAGGACCAGGGAAGGGAGATGGGGAAGGATAGGGGAAATACTGGAGAATGGCCAAATACTGGCCAAATTCTATTGTTATATTGTGTGCACGGATGAATATGTAACAGCAAATCCCACCATTATGAACAACTGTAATGCACCAATAAAAATATGGAAAAAAGTGTTCTACTCTACTGCGGGATGTTAAAAAAATATTTGTGCTGCTCACTTGCATTACCCAGGTTTGTGCCTCCACCTGCCTGGTGCAGAGCCAGACTTCCCTCCAAGTCTCTCACGACATGGTGGTACCTACAGGGTGCTCCTTGCCATCTCTTCCTGTTCTTCCAGGTGGAGCTCCTTGCTGACATCCCTGCTCTGAAGCCTGGTGGAGAGGACAGTGTGTCATCTCAGCCTAGGCTGTTCTCTCTGGTGCTCACAAGGCCATCAGCCACACCATCCCTAAACTTGTGGAGAGAAGCTCCTTCTCTTCTCTTTTCTCATGTTTTCCCATCTGGGCCCCAGAACGCTGACTCCTGTCTGTCCTCTGGCTGATTTCCTTCCTCTCCCTGCAGGGTTTCTGTCTGTAGGGCTCAGACAGGAGTCTATGGAGCTAGGACAGGGAACCCAGTTAGAGACAAAAAAATTTTCCTCCCTGCCAAGGATGCCCTTTCCCATCCTTTCCCTGTCCTAAACACTGCAAAACAGTCTTTCTTTTTTTAATATACTTGTAGTTGTCAATGGATCTTTATTTTATTTATTTATATGTGGTGCTGAGAATTGAACCCAATACCTCACACATGCTAGGCAAGTGCTCTACCACTGAGCCATAACCCCAGCCTCTGCAAAACAGTCTTTGAGCAGTCCCCTGCTTTACTGATCAGTGCCTACAGCTGGGACAACTGTTCCTTGGATGTATTGGACAGAGTTGGCTTTTAGTAGTAGGTGCAGGTGGGCTCAAGCTGGTAGCCTGGCCACAAATATTCTATTCACACTCATCTCACTGGGTGGGACTTGTCTCTTGGCCTGTCTGCATCCCATAAGATGTGGGTTCCAGCCAGGCATGGTGGTGCATGCCTGTAATCACAGCATGTTGGGAGGCTGAGGCAGGAAAATCGTGAGTTCAAAGCCAGCCTCAGCAACAGTGAGGCACTAAGCAACTCAGTGAGACCCTGTCTCTACAGAAAACACAAAACAAGGCTGGGGATGTGGCTCAGTGCTCGAGTGGCCCTGAGTTCAATCCCCAGTAACCCCCTCCAAAAAAAGATGGTGGGTTTCTTGAATGGGAGTCCCCAGCTGGGTGGTGGTCATTGTTGTACTTCTAGGGTACAGCCCCCTGCTTGTGACATGGCCACTTTTTTTTTTTTTTTTTTTTTTTAATGTGATGTGTGCATTATCCATGGTGCTGGAAAAGGAAAATGTCAGACTTTGCTTCCAAGCAAAGTTTGGTTTGCCTTTGCCTTGGCAATCAGGAAGCTCAGAACAAGTTTAATATATTTGAAAATTTCCCCCACGCATTTTTTTTCTGCCTTCGTCCTCCTCCCACATAATTCTGAAACATCCTCATCCTTGGCCCAGAGACCTTGACTCTATCCCAGGATTTGATCTATACTGTATATCTGTGTCAAATTATCATACTATACCCTATAAATATGTACAATTCTAACATGTCAATTAAAAACATTTTTTTAAACCATAAGTGAAAGCAAGTGAAGGAGGTAGATTCAGCAGTGATATAATGATCCTAAGGAGACCTGGAGGGCATGATAGGACTGTGACCACAGACCTCTGGGACTTAGAGAGACCTGGAGCCTGAATGCACCTGTTGTGGGTCAGCTCTCCTGCTGGGGACATGGCCACTTTTGATAAATATTTTTGAAAGAATGAACATAGCCGATTAGCACAGATAGCAAAAGGAAACAGCTCATCTTTACCAGAGGGATACTTGGGTGACACTTGCAGAGGAAGAGAAGTTTGTTTTTTTGGTACTGGGGATTGAACTCGGGGGCACTCGGCCACTGAGCCACACCCCCAGCCCTATTTTGTGTTTTATTTAGAGACAGGGTCTCACTGAGTTGCTTAGCGCCTCGCCATTGCTGAGGCTGGCTTTGAACTTGAAATTCTCCTGTCTCAACCTCCCAGAGTGCTGGGATGACAGGCGTGCACCACCGTGCCTGGCTGAGAAGCTATTCTTAAAGAAGGTCGTCTATCTCATAAAGTGACCACTCAGAGCTTTCTAAGCAACTTAGGTCCTCAGGAGTGGGGAAAACCCAGGGTGAACGCTGCACTTCCTGGGGAGGCTTAATGATCTTGTTTTGAGAGAATCACAGGTTGAACAATTATTTGACTAGCTACATTTTATTATGCACCTGCCAGTTGAAAACACAAGGACAAAAGCATGAAAGGATATAGCATAGCAAAACATATTGATCTTAAGGGGAGAAGGCAGGTGACACACAGGGACAGAACGTTTTATTTACATCATCTCCAATTCAGAGAAATACAGTTAACCCAATTCTCGGTTCACTTAAATGTTTATAGCAGGGGTAACAATGAAAGGCTGTGGAAGGGATTTGTTGGTGCTGGGTGTTTCTTCTCTTATTATTTACTGAAGGCGAATCAGGTGTCATGTGATACACCACCGAGCATAAATGACTTCATCCCGGGAAGATGAATTGTGTAACTCTGACTTTATTCTGTACACACACTGAGAAGCAGCCCCCTGATCACAGCCTGGGCAGACACTATGCTATTCAAGGAGTGTGGGAGACGAACAGAGGTATTAACTATATCAATTTAATAATAATACCTACACTTCCTTTAAGCCATGATAGTGACAGAAATTGGGAAAAATAAGAACACTGTGGCAGGCTTATTGGCACAGTGGTGATCTCACAAACAACCACAGTTACTGGAATGATTCCAGAGACGAGGAATCGGAGCTTAGCTTCAGAAGGGATGAATTAGTTGATGACCATACAGCTGGACAAGTCTCTCTAATTCCAAGCACATCTGTCCCGTGCACCGCAGTGTCTTTTTAAGTCGAGAATGTGACCATGTAAGATCTTCAGATGAAAAAAATCTGTGTTTTTTTTTTTTTTTTTTTGGTACCAGGAATTGAACTCAAGGGTGCTTAACCACTGAGCCACATCCCCAGCCCTATTTTTGTGTTTTATGTAAAGACAGGGTCTCACTGAGTTGCTTAGCGCCTCGCCGTTGCTGAAGCTGGCTTTGAACTCTCAATTTTCCTGTCTCAGCCTCCCTAAGTGCTGAGATTACAAGCGTGAGCCACCACTCCTGGCTAAAATCTGGGATTTTTAAGAATGATATTGTCTGGTCCACCTGTTTTAGTTTCCCTGTTGTGAAGACATTGGAAAGCTTGGGCAGAAACAGAGCAGGAAGGAGAAAAGGGCCTTGGTTGGAAAGACCATGGTGCCTTCCTATGTTACCCAACACGTTATCTGTTTCCACAGATAAAGTTTAGATAACTTTATCTATGTCAAGTCCATCAGAAAGTCATCAAGCAATCTCCCAACTCACCCACTCACTGCCAACCAAGAAATGTGAGCATTGGATGAAGGACTACTGGCTTATGCCTGGCACAGTGTGGAGGGTCATGGGGAATGGCACAGCAGGACCAGACGGGGTCCCTGCCACCCTGGGCCTGTAATCTAGATGGAGAGATAAGACAAAAATACATGACACAGTTACAGAATCTGACAGAATGTAATAAAGTGCTAAATTATGTGGTGCAGACAATTAGAGAACAAGACAGTATATAATAAAGTGCTAATTGTGTGGTGCTGACAATAAGTCTAATAGGAGTTCAGCGCAGGGATGGAGGAGTGTGGGCTGCAGTCTTCAGGGGAGGCTTCTCATCATGTCAGTGCTGCTGTGTTTACCCAGTGCATGCCGGGAGAGGGGACTGAAACAGAAGTCGGATTAAGAGAGAACAATGGTGCCGCACCATGCTAGCTCTTGTCAGTCTGGATGAGGACAGAAGCAGAGACAGTCCTTGGAGAGTGGCAGCCTCCATAAAAAAAAAAAAAAAAAAAGAATCAGAGCATTACTCTATTTCTGTTATTTGTTATGTTCAAGATTTCTGCAGAGGGGCTGGGATTGTAGCTCAGTGGTAGAGCGCTTGCCTTGCATGCGTGAGGCCCTGGGTTCGATCCTCAGCACCACATACAAAGAAATAAAATAAAAATACATTGTGTCCATCTACAACTAAAAAATATTAAAAAAAAAAAAAAAAGATTTCTGCAGAAACTTAGAATCATATTTGAAGTCCAAAAATATCTTAAAGGTACTAGGAGAACACTCTGTTTAAAGGAACCACGTTGTAAATCCTTTCCATAAATGGAGACTGTTTTTCATTATCATCATTTACTGGTTTACCTTTAAACACAATTCCTTCAAGAAGGTAGTAAGGAGTGTACTTGTTATTTCTTCCAGCAGATGATAAACAGGCATTTGTATACCACTGGTAGCGTTGGGAAACCTTTTGCAAGAAAGGTCAGCAATGTGTGTTTCAAATCTGGACTATGTGCCTATTTTTCAGCCTATCAGTTCCACTTCTGGAAATCTATCCTAAGGATGTAATTGTTGTGACTGACAGCAAGAATAACTTTTCCACAGCAATAGTTATCAGTTAAGAGAAACGGAGGTCTATCTAAAATCCCCCAAATAGAGGAATGATGGAATGAATGGACACATATTTATAAAATGCGGTGTATAGCCACTGAAATGGTACTATGAAAGAATATTTAATGTGCTGGAACATGTTTACAATATTGAGAAGTAAAAAAAGCAAGTTCTGAAACTTGTAGAGTATGATTCCACTTTTGTTAAAAGTACATTTTATGCAGAGCAACAACAAGGTTCAATGTACTTTCTACTTTTTTACATTCTGCAAAATTTCCAAATGTTTTGTGTTTCATGGTTTATTTTGTAATAGAATATACATTAAAATCCTATAGTTAGCCAGGTGCGGTGGCACAAGCCTGTAATCTCAGCACTTAGGCTGAGACAGGAGAATCGCGAGTTCAAAGCCAGCCTCAGCAATGGCGAGGCGCTAAGCAACTCAGTGAGACCCTGTCTCTACATAAAACACAAAATAGGGCTGGGGATGTGGCTCGGTGGTCGAGTGCCCCTGAGTTCAAGCTCCAGTACAAAAAAAAAAAATCCTATAGTTCTCTGATTGGATGAGGTTTGAAAGTTTGGATGGTTGTAATTTGAACTGTTATCCAGCAAATTTTCTTAGAGATAGACCTGTCTTAGCTCCCTGATTGCCAATGTCCTGTGTTGCTTTCCTCTTCCACACCTTCTGCCATGATGCCATGATGTTCTGCCTCCTCTGGGGCCCAGAGTAATGTCATTGCCTGTCCATGGACGGAAACCTCTGAATCTATAAGCCAAAACAAAAAATTTCTTCAAAAAAAAAAAAGAAGAAGAAGAAGAAGAAGAAGAAGAAGAAGAAGAAAGAAAGGAAGAAAAAGAAAAAAAGAGAGTAATCTGTTCTAGAGGAGGTGATTATGAAGGGGGAATGGGTAGAGTCAAAGTTCTAATGGGACAAATAAGTTCTGATCCAAGATAATCATCAGAAGCATTATTCCATTCTCTCTTGAATTATAAATAATTACTATTAGCAGGATGTCTGCCTTCTTTTCTTGAACTCACATCCATGTAGGAGCTGTTTGGGAGGAATGCACGCTGGAAGACTTGGACAATGTGAGCAGAACGTGCCAGAGGGGGTGGAAAGCCCAGGGCATGGAACAATTTTTAAGACTTCTAAAATACCTTAAAAAATGGTAGATGTGCCAAAAAGAGACTTTCAAAAACTGTGACGTATTTTTTTTTAAATATTTTTTTTAGTTGTAGATGGACACAATGTCTTTATTTTATTGCTTTGTATGTGGTGCTGAGGATTGAACCCAGGGCCTCACGCATGCGAGGCAAGCGCTCTACCACTAAGCTACAATCCCAGCCCCCACTGTGACGTATTTTAAATGTTTATCTTGAACGGATTGATAACCTTAACACAGAATATCAGAACAGCAAGTACCACTTCCTTGTGAAATTATGCCAAAGGTCTAAATTTGAGTTCCTTGGTGAATGTGAGGTCCAGACCAAATAGGCCCTGCCTGGAAACCCTGTGAAGGATGTGGAATTATTGGGGGAATAAATCTGAAAATATGTGGAGAAGATGTGGGAATTTTTGGTCCAGAGGATTTTCCATGTCTAAAATAAGAATAAAACAGTCTTCTGTTCTAATAACTTTGTCTAGAGCTGTCCTGAAAGAGGCCTTTCTCTGAAACATTCCAATACAAAGCCATGTTATTTTCTTATCCTATGACTCGGTGTCTTCCTTTTCCTAGATTTTGACTAATTTAAGGTCTTAAAATATACATGTTTCAACTCCTTTTAGTTGATCATTTTCTATTTTAACCTCCCCACCTAGCTTTTCATCTTTCAATTGGCTCAGTGAAAATACAGAAGTCAGAATTTTACCTCCTCTCCCATGCCTAAAGAATATAGAGGAAATCCTTGGATACCCAGGTTTTGAAGTCAAATTTTAGCTAACACAGCAACATGTTTGCCTGTCGTTGAACATCCATCCTTCCTATGGAAAACTTCCTTTTGCAGAGATTGGCAGCATTCCTGGAAGATGCTCATGAGGACATCCTGGGCATTCCCTTCCCTTCCAATTAATTCCAGAAGGTTGACCCTTCTTATGCTCCAGTTTTTAATCAATGGATGGCACAGTACAGTGCTCACCTGGAGCATGAAGGACATATGCAAACTAATGAAGGTATTTTTTGACAACACAGCAGACAAGCCGACATGGAGAAGTCTTCCCTCTCACTATTGTCACATAGAAAGTCTAGATAAAATGTGGCAGCAATTTAAAATATTTATGTACAACCAGTATTGATAAAAGTAAGAAGACCATTCTTGTTCTTAATGTGAATTCAGAATTCACAATCAAAGTAAATTCAGAATCAAAGTATTTTAGCTGATGTTGCTGTTGCTGGATAGGTCCTAGGATCTGGGGGCTGGCATGTTGCTCATGTGGAGACACAACATAGACCCTTAGGCCAAATGTGGACAGATCGCCGTAACTAGGGTTGTTAGATGTAGCAAGCATGGATACATGATGCCTAGTTAAATCTGAAGTTCAGGTAAACAGCAAATCATTTCGTAGTGTAAGTATGATCTGTAAGTCAAATTGGACATCATAATACTAAAAAATAATTTGCTGTTCATTAGAAATTCAAATTTAACTGGGTGTCTTATTTTTTTTATCTGATCACTAACTGGAGCGCAGCGGGGGTGCATCATCCATGGAAAAGGGACTGGCAGGTGCAGGGAAGCGGGAAGGAGCTGTGTGTGTGTGTGTGTGTGTGTGTGTGTAATGTAAGTGTCCTTCAGGCCTTAACAGAGATGGAGTACTGAAGTTCATACTACCTCGGAGACAGAAGAGCCTCCACCTGAGAAATGACCATAAAAACCAGTCCAAGACTTTTGAACCCTTAGGTCCAGAAGCAAACAAACTGCTTTGTTGGGGTATTTCTACAGCTGAAGCACACGGTTATGTAGTGGAATAACCATTTCTGCTAAAGTGAACTCTTTTTTAGGCACCAAGGATTGAACTCAGGGGTACCTAACACTGAGCCACATCCCCAGCCCTATTTTGTGTTTTATGTAGAGACAGGGTCTCATTGAGTTGCTTAGCCCCTCGCCGTTGCTGAGGCTGGCTTTGAACTCGCGATTCTCCAGTCTCAACCTCTCAAAGTGCTGGGATTACAGGCGTGTGCCACTGTGCCTGGCTAAAGTGAACACTTAATAATAATAATAATAATAATAAAGTTACAAACCAAATGAGGAAATGAATCACCCTGGAGGGGAACCTGAGGATAAAATAAACAGTAGAATTAGGAACTCAAGAACTGGGCTAATTAAAAAAAAAATCTGAAAGGGACTATGAAGTAGTCATTGCTTTAGTGTATTTGGGGGCTGCTATAACAGAATATCATAGATCTGAGTGGCTTATAAATAAAGGAAATTTATTTCTCAGTTCTGGAGGCTGGAGAAACCTAACAGCAAGGGGCTGGTGGATTTGGAGTTTGGTGGAGGGCATGCTTCCTGGTTCATAGACAGTCACCTTCTCACTGTGTCCTCACAGGACAGAAGGGATGAGGAGCTCTCTGGGGTCACTTTAACAAGAACAGTCATCCCATTCATAAGGGCTCTGCCTTCTTGCAGTAGTCACTTCACTTTGAGGGTCGTGATGTCAGCATGTAAATTTGGGGGGTGGGACCAAAACATTCAGAGTATTGCAAGACTCTTTTACATGTTAGAGACATAAAGGAAGAAATAGAATGAAAAAACAGTTCATTATGAAGAAGACCAGGTTTATTGGGAAAGGAACCAATTTAAAGTGCAGACCTCAAAAACAAATGTGTTGGTATTAGAAATGCTAAAGAAAACTCATTTTAAATATGATATTAGATAAATAGCAAACTTATCAGCTACAACAGAGTCAAGAAAACAATAAAGTAGTATTTTAAAAGTGTTGATAAAAGTAATTTTCAGGCTAAAATTTATATCCAGCTAAACTATGATTCAAAATGTAAGGAAAATAAAGGCATTTTATGATAAATAAACATAGACTCTTGCTGAAGGAATTATTAAAGATATGCTTCAGTAGGACAGAAATTGTATGTAGAAATATGTGGGATGCAAGAAACAATGATAACATCCTGCATGTATAATATTTTGAACCCAAATACACTTAAAAATTAGTTTCAAAATATATAGGGCAAAATTGACAGTATTATGAGGACAAAAAATGTCATTACAAAGTACATCAAATTATAAATCGAAAGATTTGGTTTATGGCCTTTACTTTGACACTATAGCTCAGAGCTTCAGGTTAGACGAGACACTTCGACAATTCATTCTAACTTAAAAGATGAAAACTCAACGCCAACTCTCTATTTGTGTGATCCTGTGATATATTTTTACCAAATTGCAATGTGGGTTGGAATAGGACAGCCTGGGTTTAAATTCTTGCTCTGTCATTGGCTACCTCTGTGACCTTGAGCAATTTAACCTTTCAAAGCATCAGTTTCCACATTGTAGAAATAGAAACTATAATTGTATCAGTCAGAGTTCTTGGCTCCAAACAGGAAGCTGATTCTTCTTGAATAAATTGAGGGAGGGGTTATTAAAAAAAATATATATTTTTTGGTGGATCACAGAACTGTTGAGTAGAACGAAAAAATGAGTCAAGGATAAACCTTGAGGAGTACTATACCAAACCAAACCAAACCAAACCGAACCAAACCTAACCAAACCAAACCAAACCTAACCAAACCTGACCAAACCTAACCAAACCTAACCAAACCAAACCAAATCAAACCAAACCTAACCAAACCTAACCACAGATCTAATGGAAAACTATTGCTGCCACAAACTGCACTTGTGCTGGGCGTGGTGGCACATGCCCTGTAATCCCAGTGGCTTAGGAGGCTGAGGCAGGAGGATTGCAAGTTCAAAGCCAACCTTAGGAACTTTGTGAGGTCCTAAGCAACTCAGCGAGACTCTGTATCTAAACAAAATATAAATAAAAGGATGGGGATGTGGCTCAGTGGTTAAGTGCCCCTGGGTTCAATCCCCAGTACCCAGTACCAAAAAAAAAAAAAAAAAAAAACCCCAAAAAAACCCATTGTCGTGTCTGGGAAATGCTACCACAAAAACCAAGACACCTCTGCCTCCCCATCACCGGCAAAGATGGAAAGTCTTTTGCAGAGCTTTTTTTTTTTTCTCTTGCTGCTTATTTCTGAATCAAAATCTTATGATGGCGTGGTGATGTCCTTAACTGGCAACAACAAATTTATGTGCCTAAATCCTAGCTCCAAGGAAGGCTAGAAATTTGCATTCTGGCTTTTATGTTGGAGTGGTTATGACTCATAATTTGGATATTTCCCCAGATAAAGAGAGGAGTCTCAAAAAGATGGTAGGCTTCCATGAGTAGGCTAGATTAAGCTGCCATAGGAGAGATGATAATAATAATAATAATAATAATAATAATAATAATAATAATGATAATAATAATTACTGTTCAGAGTGTAAACTTGTCCCTACATTTCAGGAATCTACCCTTTTGTGAGTCTTGTTAGGTGGAAGACCTTCATCCCACAGGAGAAACCAAAAAAGAACAGATGCCAGTTGGTTGAAGTCCAGCCAGCTAGCATGTGGATGTGAGACCTAAGCCCAGTTAGCCAATGTTCTTGCCCTGAGCTTTATGGCTATAAAGGTGAGGAAAGAAGCAGGGGCAGCTTGACAGTCACAGTAGTGGCAGCAGCATTCAGTATCCAGTAGCACTAACAATCTTAGAGTCCAGAGTCCAGCAGCTCTTGTTAGCATGATGAGCATCTTTTTTTTTTCTCATCTGAAAATAGGTACACTTTAGAGGGTGTGTATAGGATTAAATGAGAATCACATATAAAAATGGCTTCTGGGAAACATCAAACCCTTTACACATGCAATCCATTATTCTCTTCCCCTATTATAATCACAAGCCTTAGGAATATAGCATAAGGCTTGGAGTTCCAGAAGAAAAGAAACAATCCATTTAATCCCTAAGAGAACAAATGAAACATGTAAGAGGTAGTAGCAAAGACCATTCATCCATCTGACCATTGTGTATTGAAAGGTTATAAATGCAGAACTACATTAGCTCATTGGGCTACATGACAGGCAAGGACACAATTTTGTTCCATTCCTGTCACCTATTTTGACAAGTTAGTTTTTCCATCATTACATTGTGCTCAATGTGCAACTGAGATGCTTGATTTCAGATGTAATATAACATCTGAATATATTCATTTGAAGCCGCAGATAAGGCTGATTCATTCTCTGGCATATTACAGTTTCTCTCCGTTAAAAAAGAAAAAAGAAAAAACTCAAGACACTTCACTGCCACATCTTTATGTGGTAGGCAGGTGCAGTTGATGCACCAGAGTTTTTTGTTTTGTTTGTATTTTTTCCTTATCCTCATACTGTGGTATCTTTGCAATATTCCTCCATCTAACATTTATGTGTGTGGCCAATACTTCCTTTCCATAGGAAGAGGAAGAAAACTGGAGGGATCTTCACACCTTTGGAGCTCAGTCAGTGCTGTGCTGATGAACTGGCTACTGGACAGAAAATAATAATACTGGAGAGATTTGCAGCATTTCTCAGTTACCATGGTGTAAATATTCCTTCTATGGTCAATTTCAAATAACTAAGGTGGTATTACTGAACATGGAGTTGGGAAGAGATGTGTACAATCAGCTCATGCCAACTAGAGGCCAGGCAGCTTTGGCATCAGTCCACCGGCAGTATGCATCTTAAATGTTGGACCTTAAGACAACACATAGGCCATAAGTCACACCAGAGTTTCATATGTTTCAAAGCTGGAGTGCCCCCAAAGCAGATTTCTTTCTTTCTTTTTTTTTTGGTACTGGGAATTGAACTCAGGGGTACTCAAACCACTGAGCCACACCCCCAGCCCTATTTTGTGTTTTATGTAGAGACAGGGTCTCACTAAGTTGCTTAGTGCCTCGCTGTTGCTGAGGCTGGCTTTGAACTCGCGATTCTCCTGTCTCAGCCTCCCTAAGTGCTGGGATTACAGGCGTGCGCCACGGCTCCCAGCTACAGATTCCTACTATAAGGTTTTTGTCCCCCTCAACTTCTTAAGAACTTGCTAATTCAAATGAAAAGGAGGCAGAGATACCTCTTTCAGCCCTCCAGTGAAGAAGATGGAGAGGCTGTCAGGGTAGGAACTCTTTCTGAGTCCGTATATGAAGGAGCCTTCCTAATTCATTAGGATATTTTCTTAAGTTTATACAGTGCTGTACAGTTTTCTTCATTGGAATCTCCATTATAAAGGGGAGGAAGTGAACTCCTCTCTGGAGGATCTGAGATTGGATTCTTCGGATTCCAAGCCTGGTGCTTTCCCCACTGCTAATCGTTGCCTTCCCATGGCAGCTGGAGCCCTCTCTGGTTTCCCCCTCACAATGCAACTCAGACAGGGTTTTTTCTTCTCACTGCCAGGAAGCTTCTGATTTCATCAGCTCTTTCTCACTTTCTCAAGGGGAAGTTTCTTGGCCTTGGAGGGACTTGCTATTTTCAGTGTCCCCTTGGATCACATTCCTACTAAGGCCCTTCTCCTCTTGCAGACTGACTTGACTGACCACTCACAGATCCTCTCTGGGAGCTGGGACATGTCCAGCTGGGACATGCTGGAGTGATGCTTGAGAGCTGCCCAAGGAAACTTTAAGCTTCATCTCTACAGGTAACATGTGTGGGCTAAGACTTGCTGTTCTCCCAAGGATAACATTTATCTACTCTGTTAACAGGGCTAATGATTTTTTCTGATTCCAGTAATCATCATACAGGCTTTGAGATGGTGCAAAACTTACCTCATTTGCTTTAGAAGCAGCCACAGCAATAGTCCTTGCTCAACAGGAGGGAAAAACAGTGGCTGCAGGGAAAGCTTGAATGTTGAGCAGCATGTAATTAATGCGTTCATACATTAACCAAATATTTATTGTGCATTTATCATATTCACGGCTCCATTGGGAAGCCTGAAGTCTCTTAGGGTAAAATGTCTGTCTTTGCTTTCGTTTTTATGGTACCGGGGATTGAACTCGGGGCACTCAACCACTGAACCACATCCCCACCCTTATTTTGTATTTTAGTTAGAGACAGGGTCTCACTGAGTTGCTTAGCGCCTCACCGTTGCTGAGGCTGGCTTTGAACTCATGATCCTCCCGTCTCAACCTCCTGAGCCACTGGGATTACAGGCGTGGGCCACCACACCTGGCTCATGCCTTCCTCATACTTTTGCATAGTGGTGAGGCAGACATCCGCACCCGCAGTCATAACTGAATGTGATACACTGCAGGATAGATTGGGGAAAGCATGTGGGGGAAGATGGGCAACTGCCCAGGAGAGTGAAGGAAACTTTTGTAAGGGTTTAAAGGTAGTGCCAGGACTTAGAGGACAGTAAGTAATATTACTGGTGCATAATATGCAATACCATGTGCTAGGAACTGCCCTCTTCTACATATTTTTCATATATTAACTGTTTAAATTTCCAAAACCCCCACAAGGATGTAATTGTCATCCTTATAGGAACCTGAGTCATGGAAAAGTTAAATAATGTGCCCTACGTCACTCGGCCTGGGAAATAGCTGAGATTCGCATCCACATGCTAACCTCTGCACTCCAGAATTCTGACTTGCCAGGATTGCGTAAGGACAGTGGGAGAAGGAGGTACAGAGGACATTCCAGGCTGAGGGAATGGTGTAGGCAAAGGCCTAAAGATGTGAGAAAACATGACATGTTTGTGGTTTGTTTGGAATTGCAGGGGAGGGCAACATACAGGCATCGATCATACATGAACCATGTTTTTCTTTCACCACGGAAATTTTCCTAGAGAACATTTGGAAAGTGATTTATCACACCATTTCTTATAATTGTAGTGTTTTCTGGTCATCCTGCTGAGTTGTTGGCTGAGGGTTACTTTATTTTTTTATTTTTATCTTTTTTTAAATATTATTTTTTCATTGTAGATGAACACAATATCTTTATTTATTTTTATGTGGTGCTGAGGATCGAACTCAGTGCCTCACGCATGCGAGGCAAGTGCTCTACCACTGAGCTACAACCCCAGTCCCTGAGGGTTACTTTAAATACATCCCCCAAAGGAAGACTACAAATGTGTTGATTTCCCAGGATTCCTGAATTTTGACTTCTTTTTAAAAAATTTTTTTTTCAGTTGTAGATGGACACAAATATCTTTATTTTTTTATGTGTTGTTGAGGATCGAACCCAGTGCCTCACACCTGCAAGGCAAGCACTCTACCACTGAGCTACAACCCCAGCCCGAATTTTGACTTCTTGAGGGCAACATTAAAAGATTGATTGCCAGAGAAGATAATGTTTCCTGAAGACAGTTATTTTGTATAAACACAAAGTCTATTCCTGATCACGGCTGAGGTTTTTGCCAGTGTCAGTTATTGGTCACCGACTGGGATGATGTGCCAACTGACTCAGCGTATATGACAAGTACCCAATATATGCACAAAAGAATTTATTATGTAGTAGCAAAAACAAAACAAGGCAGAATTCAGCTCAGAAACAGCTCGAATTCAGCCCATCCTAAATGAAGGATAACCTGGCCAATTCCATATTTCTTGTATAATTTTCTATTTCTAATGGACCAGAGGGTCATTCATTCATTTACTCATTCAACATTTTCTAGGTGCCCACCATAATAAAAGCTGATAATAGCAGTTCATGTTTGTTTGGTTTTTTTTTTGGTGTGTCGGGGGGAATACTAGGGGTGGAACTCAGGGATACTCGACCACTGAGCCACATCCCAGCCCTATCTTGTATTTCAGTTAGAGACAAGGTCTCACTGAGTTGCTCAGTGCCTCACTGGTGCTGAGACTGGTTTTGAACTTGTGATTCTCCTGCCTCAGCCTCCCAAGCTGCTGGGATGACAGGCGTGCGCCACTGCTCCCAGCAGCAGTTCATGTTTAATAGAGAGCTTACTAGGTGACAGGCGCCATGCAAAGCACCTTAGAATGTTCATATTTAGTCCTCACATTAACCTTTATGAAGTAAGAATTACATAATCCCCAGATGAGAAAACAGAGGGTTTAGGAAATTTGTCCCGTATCACAGAGCTGGCAGAGCTTGATTTCCATCCTAGACTCCTCAGCCCAGGATCTGTGCTCTCAACAGCTCATCTCCTTAGGGACCAGGTTCTGTATTAGGCATGGTACTGCAGTAACAACAAACAGCAATCAGCCAGGCATAGTGACGCACGTCTGTAATCCCAGCAGCTCTGGAGGCTGAGACAGGAGGATCGCGAGTTCAAAGCCAGCCTCAGCAACGGCGAGGCACTAAGCAACTCAGTGAGACCCTGCCTCTACATAAAACACAAAATAAGGCTGAGGATGTGGCTCAGTGGTTGAGTACCTCTGAGTTCAATCCCCAGTACCCCGCTCCCTACCAAAAAAAACACTCCACCAGTAATCAAGTCAGAAACAGGTGTAGAGCACTGGATCTCAGCCGGTGCCACTGACACCTGTGCCAGCTGATCTGCCTGCAGAGATGCTGTCTCTGGGACAGCATTAGCCTTAGCATTATTCTACTCCTTTCATTCTGCTTCGTGACCCAGGAAGCATGTCGGAATGCATGTGCATAAGAGTGACATTGCTATAGGAATGACATTGAATCAGCACTAATTTATGAAAGTGAAAATCCTTTGCACATTTTTGTATAAGAGGATGGTGAGTATAACTCTTTAGGATACAAATGAAGGTATCCAAGAGATACAATATTTTTATTTACATAAACCAACCTAATTTTGACTCTGGACACCCAGACTTTTGTGCTGGTAGGAAATTTAGCCTCTGTCATTCTAGGCTAACCCCCTCATGCCCTACAAACTTGTGCTAAGATTTAGTCTTTTGCAGGCCAACATGTTGTGTTGAACAATTATCTACACTGGTTCCACTGATATGCTGTTGTTTTTTTTTAGTTGTACTGGGCTTGAATCCAGGGCTTCACACATGCTAGGCAAGTGCTCTACCACTGAGCTACATCCCCAGTCCTTTTTATTTTATTTTGAGGCAAGGTGTTGCTAAGTTGATGAAGTTGGCTTGAACTTGAAATCTCCTGCCTCAGCCTCCTGTGTTGCTGGGGTTACAGGTGCAAGTCACTACACCCAAGAATTTCTTTGGCCTTCGGAGCCCTGGGCTCAGAACCCAGCTTCCTGAGGCTGTGCATGGACTTGCCCTCCAAGGTGTCTTAAGTCTCTCATCTCTCTAACACAGGACAGTTTTTTTCTCATAGAGAAATCTCTTCTTTTCCCCTCTCAGGTACTTTCTTCTCATCAAGTCCTCAATAAGTTTTGCTCTTTGTGAAAAAGAAAGCAAACCATGGTGTAAAGTATCTTTCTTTTTCTCTTTCTTGCTACAAACCTCTTGCAAAGCGAGAAAGCAAGAATCTGCTTGAAACAGAAGAGAAAAGCAGCAATAAAAATAGTAATAACTGGTCATTAGAATAGAATTTATGTAGAAACAGACATCCTTCATTTCTTCTCTCCCTCTCTTCCTCCTTTTCCTTCTTCTTTACAAATATGTGACCTTGCTTTTAATTATAAAAGATGCAACTGAGTGAGCTACATAACTACAGTTTGGTATGTATATTTTTGGACTTTTTTTGGTCTTCATGGGAGATTGAACCTTGGACCTTGCATTGGCTAGGCAAGCACTTTACCATTGAGCTATTTCACCAGCTTTAGACCTTTTTAATGCACATATGAACAATAGGGTAGGGATCCTGGATCTGGTTGGAGGGCATGTAGACAGGCAGGCTGATGTTGGATGTGGAGATCATGGGTGCTGCAGAATTGAAGATGATTTCTGGATTTGGAGCTTGAGTAGTTTTGTGGGCAGTGGTCCATCTACAAAGATGGGAAAGGTTAAGGGAGGGTGATTTTCTTGATTTCTTAAATTTCTCATCTGGAAGAGTACCTCCTAATTCCTAGGACCTCCTAGGGTCTTGAGAAGTGAATTGAGGTGGTGAGTCCTCACCAGGTCGAGGACAGATGACCCAGCAGGCTGCGGGAAGAAGATTTAAAACTTCTATTTAAGCCAAGTGATGGCAGCCTAGGTGCCCATCACCAGATGAATGGATTAAAAATACGTGGCATATAAACACACTGGTGTTTTGTTCAGCCCTAAAGAAGAACAGAATTATGTCAGGAAAATGAATGGAACTGGAGAACATCATGGTAAGTGAAATGTGCTAGACTCAGAAATTCAAGGGTCCTGTGTTTTCTTTCACACGGGGAAATGAGAGAAAAAAGGAAAAAGGGGGAATCTCATGAAATAGAATGGAGATCATTAGAATAGAAGAAGGGGACCAGAGGAAGGGAAGAGGAGGGGGGAAGGGAGGTACAGGAAATGAAACTGACCAAATTGTTATGTGCATGTACAAACATGTCACAATGAATTCCATTATTGTGTATAATTATAATGCACCAAGAAAGACAAGTCTAATAAAATACAACTTCTTTTTAAACTTGTCTTTTTTCCTCATCCTTTTAAACTTTCATTTCTGTACATGCCTTGCCATATGCATATTAGTACAGTAGTTTTTTTATACATACACTTACATATACCATTTATAAATAAATGATTGAATAAAGAAATGAATAAACTGAGAGTTGGGGCAGACAGCTAGCTAGCTGGATATCAAAAGTTGCTTTTCATTTCAGACTATATGGTGTTAGCTGGTCATCACTGCCCAGCCAGAGGCAGCTTTGCCCAGATTCCTTGCAGTGGGTATAACCAGTTTTCCTCATCTGTGGAAGTGACATCTGTCCGTCTGGACCAAGACTTTGGAGAAGCAGGCATGACTCCTTTACACTCATCCTCTTTTGTGGGCTTGAATGTGGACAATGGACAGGTCCTGGGTTGGAGGCCAGAGATGGAAGGAGTCTTCATCCCTGGGACATTGCTTGGAGGGGGCTGCCCTCTTACCAGGAGCATTCATCTCATGCTACTTTACGAGTAAGAAATAAACTGTTGTATGTTTCAACCCTTTACATGTTTGGGTGTCTTTGTTACCACAACCTAGTTTACAAGAAACATTCTTAACATTTTTCTGTTGGCTGGACGCTATGTGCAAACTATTTTATTTGGAGGTTACTGGTCTAAACACTTGCCATAAGTAAGGGAATGATCAGAGTTGTCTTATCTTATCAGACCTGGGGGGCAGCAGCTCATCATTTCTCCCTTCATGTAATTGAAAACGTCACTGTCAAGGAATGGTGTTTAAGCTGGCTGTGTTCTTTCTTTGTAGAACTGAAATTAGTGAAATATTTAGGAAGACTCATAAATTCAGATTACCATTAATTATAAAAAGCAGCTAGTCTTAATCCAAGGGTCGTCTCAGAAAATGTGGGAATATTCGATGAACATTATTGGAAAACATTAGTGAAATTCAGCGAGAGGGAACATTTGTTTGGCACAGATTTTGCTCACATTTCCAATTACTTTAACATCCTCAGATTTCAGTTTAAATTGTTTTCTTCCAAGGCCCATGGACTTTTTTTTTTTTTTTTTTTTGATACTGGGATTGAACTCAGGGGTACTTGACCACTGAACCACATCCCCAGCCCTATTTTGTGTTTTATGTAGAGACAAGGGTCTCACTGAGTTGCTTAGTACCTTGCTGTTGCTGAGGCTGGCTTTGAATTCCCAATTCTCCTGTCTCAGCCTCCCAAAGTGCTAGGATTACAGGCCTGTGCCACTGCATCCAGTTCCAAGGCCCATGGATGTTTAAGATTCAAGTGTTTTCAGTTACCTTTGCCAATGAAATGAGAGTTCATTGTCTTTCCCCTTCCTTTGCCCCTGGGTTTAGATGGTGAGGGTTCGAGAATTCCTTAAAGAATTCAGCTTAGAGAAGATGCGGAATGGTGCATCAAGGCAATATTCTCAAAAGCGGAGACCCACAGACCACGACGGAAGTCAGCTTGCAGGTATATTGGCTGGAACTGTCACGCCAGCTGCTTGTAAGCCCCACAAGATGATGGATGTCTTACCGTTATTCCTACTGCTCTCCAGAATTTATTAGCAGAAAAGAAAAACATGGAAAGGCTATAACTCCCAGAGGTTCCACAGTTCTCTTTGCAACAGTGAGTGGTAAAGGCTTAGGTGTCGGTCATACATGAATCACTGGGCATTCGTGTGGTTTCGAGGGAAGTGTCAGAACCTTGGAGCTGTTGCCCAGAGCAGTGGGGTATCTGGACAGAAGGGCTGAGTGCAGTTTAAGAGGACTGGTGCTGCAGATCCATTTGTCATTTCGATCTGAGAATTGTAGCCAGTGGCTGTTGAGGGAAAACACATTGCTAATATTATGGAAAGGAAATTCCATGGCCCTCAATCACCTCGGAGGGCTTGGGCTCAGGAGTGTGATGCAGGCTCTGGCATCGTGGAACTGGTGAAGGGCAGTTGCGGTTGGTGAGGGTGAGGGCAGCTGCTAAGGGAGGCAGAAAGATGGATTTGAATCTGTCATCTTGGGTCTTGAATCTAATTTCCCTCCTTTCACCTTCCTTCTCTTTTCTTCTAGTAAGTAAGCTAAGAATAAAAAATGCTGGAACCTGCTGTTTTATTTTTCACTCAAGAAACTGATTAATGAGGGCTGCTGGGTTTAATCAATGGTTGTCTATTTCAGCTTAGAAAACACTATTTTGGGGAGTGGAAAAAATATTGGCAGTCATTCATCTTGTGGAGAGCCTGAATTATTTTATAAGTAGTTGAAAGAACAGACCTTGGCGTACAAGAATCTAGTGTTGGGATATGTGCTCCTCCACCTGGGGCAGGATATTAACAGCTGTGTGACTTGAGTGGTTCTGGCTCCCTCGCCAGGGAAATGTGATAATAATAATAAATACTTGCCTCTTAAGTTTGTTGTGAAAATTAAGCAAGAGCCCTATGTGTAGTAAACATTGGACAAACGCTAACTCTCTCCATTATCTGCATTTCTTTTTTCCTTTCATCCTTCCAGAAGTAAGATAGAGAAGATATGTGCCTCCGGGCACTTGGGATTCCAACCTCTGCTTTGGTTACGTTTCCTGCTGTTTTCGGAACTCCTACTCATCCTTATTGAATCCGAAGAGTTAACATCACATCCATTCATTGTCTGAAGCATTCCCCTCTCTGTTTGGCTTTAAAGAGTTACAGTGAACTGATAATGAAGAGAAGATTGATTTCATTTCCTGAGGAGATGCTGTGGAAAAATAATTTGAATACTTGTTATTTGTTGGGACTGGTCAATGTTGGGGACTGGAGGTTGTGCAGAGGTGACATCTCTGTCTCAAGACTGGATAATATAAAGAGGCAGATTATTCTAGATGCACAAAGTCAGCTTTGTGTTTGTGGGTGAGGTATGCCCACCAACACTTCAGCTATTGTGGATTTTTTTGTTTATTTGTTTTGGTACTAGAGATTGAACCTGGGAGTGCTCTACCACTGAGCTACATTCCCAGTCTTTTTTATTTTTTGTTTTGAGACAGGTTCTTGCTAAGTTGCTGAGGCTGAACTTGAACTTGTGATCCTCCTGCTTCAGCTTTCTTGGGGTCTGGGATTAAAGGTGTTGTGCCATCGTGCCCAGCCCAGCTATCATGTGAGAACTTCATCTAAGTGCCACAAAACTTTAACTTATTGTAGCCGGGCTGCTCTCCATATCTAGAAGAGTAGAGTCAGGGTAGAGTCAGTGTTTGTCTAGTCCAGGAAGCAGAAACTATTCCTGGTATTTAAAGTAAATGTATGTTTGCAGATAGATGGATGGAGTTGGAGAACATGCTAAGCGAAGTAAACCAATCCCAAAAAACCAAATGCCAGATGTTCTCTCTGTAAGTGGATGCTGATCCATAATGTGGGAGGGGGCATGGGAAGAATGGAGCAACTTTGGTCAAAGGAGAGGGAAAGGAGGGGATGAGACATGGGGATTGGAAATATGGTGGAATGCGATGGACATCAATGCCCTAGGTTCATGTATGGCTGCACATATGGTGTGACTCTATATTGTGTACAACCAGAGAAGTGAAAAGTTGTGCTCCATTTGTATATGATGAATCAAAATGCACTCTTCTGTCATGTAAACCTAATTAGAATAAATAAATGAAAACAAATAAAGTAAATATATATGAGAGGTTAAATGCTGAGAAAAGTTTTGGAAGGGTTAAGGATGACTGGGCTCTAGGCTGGGTCTCTAAAAATGACCCTTAGAACATTGAGAACTGACCTGCAAGAGAAATGACTCCAGGCGCCTAGATTAGGAAATGCAATTGAGGCTTCTGCTGGCACCAATGACTGCAATGACACATGGTGTGACAATGATCTAGAAATAAGCATCTCAGGAAGCTGCTGCTCCTCTCAAAGTTGTCAGAATGAGTGTGCAGCCTGGATACCTCCATTGCCCACCTGCCCCTCGACACCTACGGAGGCAGACTGGAGACTGACAGCTCTGTCCTCCCTGCTTGGAGAACAAGAGAAAGCAGCAGGAAGACAGCTTCTGCCCCCATTCCACCTTCCCAGTCTCTGAGGAGTGCATCTAATTGTCAGGACCTAGGTCATTCACATCTAGTGCCCTAACTGGAATCTGGAAAATGTGGTTTGCTGTTTTCAGGTTTCGTGACATTGGAAGGCACCTGGGAATAGGTGAGAGGCGACGCTGAGCCACAATCTATCAAGTCCTGCACACTGCCCTACCCAAGTCCCATCACTGAACATTGGACAGTCTCTGATTCAACTGTGAGTTTTCAGCAAAACCAAACCAATGCATTGAGCAATGGTGGGGGTGGGGGTGGGGGCGGAGATTTAAGTGTGGAGCAATTCTGTTGGTGTTCCACTGAAGGAGCTGGGCATCAGGACTTGAGTGCATGTGAAAGGAGAGATGCCAACCTGCTTCTCCTCAGCTGTCTCCACCCCTGGGCCCACCTCATAATAGAAGGGTTCTGCCTCTCTTCGTCTAATCTGATTAAGTGAACAGAGTGATTAAAGAGCCATATCTGACTCCTCAACACAATGCTACACCCCTTCATGTTTGCAAGATGACATGGTAGACCAATGGATGCTCTAGAAGGGTAAATTAAAAAAAAAAAACTGTTTGTGAATTTTTAGCTTGCTGGCTGAAATTCTAGACCCTACCTCCCTGCCTTTCCATAAGATCTAACTTCACCGTAATTCACTGAGAATCATTAAGTTTCAAAGCAAATGAGCAGTCACGTGAAAGGATATTGTAAAGTCCTATATAATCTCAGGTAATATTATTATGCACAGTGTCTTCCATGTAATGGATGCTTTTAACCTTTGCTAAATTTGCTTTATCATTTCTTTCTTTCTCTCTCTCTCTCTCTAAATTTGCTTTATCATTTCTCTCTCTCTCTCTCTACACACACACACACACACACACACAGAGTTAGCCTCTGAGTCTGGGGTTCTGGATCCTTGTCTTCAACCAACTTCTGATTGAAAATATTTCTTAAAAAATATTTTTAGTTGTGGATGGACCCCTTTATTTTGTTTATTTAGTTTTTTATATGGTGCTGGAGATTGAACCCAGTGCCTCACACATGCTAGGCAAGGGCTCTACCACTGAGCTACAGCCCCAGCCCTGATTGAAAATAGTTTCAAAAGATTTTGCACCTGTGCTGATTATGTACTGACTGATTTATTTTCTTATCATTTTCTAAATAATACATATAAAACCATTTATATCCCATTTTTATTGTATTAAGTGTTATAAACAATCTAGAGAGCACTAAAGGTGTATGGGAATATGTGTATATTTTATGTGAAGGCTGTGCCATTTTATATAAGGGATCTGAGCACCCTCAGAATGTGGAATTCATGGGGAGGCGATGGGGGATGCCCTGGAACCAACCCCACATGAATACCTAGGGATGATTTTTTTTTTCCCTGAACCATTTGATAACACAGTTTTATAAATCATGTCCCTTTGTCTCTGGATACTTTAGTGTATATTTTGTAAGAAGAGTATTCACCCAGGATATTTAATATTAATAAATTATTATCTAATCTATAGACCTCACCCACATTTTGCTAACTGTCCCCCTAATTTTTTTTTCCAGCAATGCTTCCCCCCCATACAGTATCCACTCCAGAAGCATATACCTGGGATGATTTTGTGGCCTTTCTTTGGTTTTCATGACCTTGGCATTTTAAAAGAATTTAGGCCAGTTATTTTTTATAATGTCAGTCAAATTGGGTTTTGTCCAATGTTCCCTCGTGATTAGAGTCAGATTATGTAATTTTGGTAGGAATGTTAAATCTTCAGTTAATGTTTCTTGAGCTAAATAGGAAACATAACCCCTGGTAGGTTTACTAAGTGGTAGTTTGAAGATCATTTGGATGAGGAGTCAGTCCCTTGTGGAAACCAATCAAGTTTTGCCATCAGCTATTCGGGATTGAGTTGCAATAATAAAATGATGGTGATGATGATAACAATAACTTTAGCAATATGCAAAGTGCTTTTATATATGCATTCTTTCATCAAATCCTTCATTTATCTCAAGAGGTAAAATGAGACTTTGTGGATAAGGAGGGAGCTCAAGTCCTGTGCCTAAGGTCACACAGGTAGGAAGGGACAGAGCCAGGGATCAAACCTAGGTCTTAGAACAGACTCTGGAGCTTGAGCTGCTAAACTAACATGCTGGAGTGGAAGTCAGAGTGCCTGGTTGGGAATTCATCTCTAAACAAGAGAGGGGTGAATAAAACAGAGTGTGTGAGTTAGAACTTCCAATATTTTGGATTTCACAGAGCAATAAAAATAATATAAAAAAACTGGGGACCAGAGATGAAGCTTATAAGGCTCTATATGACCAAGTAAGGATATTAAAATATAAAAACAAATGTTATCTAACATCAATACTGTTTCATAAAAGAAGTGACATTTTAATAGAAAAAAGGAAAGCCATAATCTCAGAAAAAGAACATTCTTTGGAATTGAATGTGCTAGGTTTGTAGTGTACTCTGTTCCTTGTCATTAATTTCCCCAGTTCACAGGGTCTTGTGAAAGATCTGCCCATAACAGTTCCCATCTGTGGCTTGTGACAGTGCCATGTGCTCTGTCGTCCAGTGGCTTTGCTTTAAATGGCACAAACGCGTGAACAGGGAGAGCACTGGTGCAAATGGATAAAGCAGGGTGGGGGTGGGAAGGGGCGGGGGCCCATTTATTTTGTCCCCTTTTAGGTACCTTTGATTCCTCTTCTGTGCTCCGTAGTTCCTTGTTCAATACTTCTGCCTCGTCCTCCTCTGCCTCCTCCTTCCGCTATCTTTCCAGTGTCTCTTCTCGTGCTCCTCTGCTCCTAGGTCGTACTTTCAAGGAATAGGAGGCCAGAGATCAAATTCAATATCCTCATTTGGGTATCATAGGAATGAGACATCACCTATTTTATGACGGAGGGTTCAAGGCAGAAGTTTCCAGAAGCTTCTGTCAGTGAAGTTGGACATCCATCTGGCAGTGTTTTTTGTTTTTAACAGTTGTGTATATCTTTTATGAATGTATTAAATAACTAGATCTTGAGGTGGGCCTAATAACTCCCTCTAATTTCAAAATAGGGATGATTGTAAGTAGTTTTTTGCAACATTACATCAATATATTGTGATTTGAAAACAGCTGTGATACTCCAGGCATCGGCCCCAAGTTACTACTACTGAAGTAGAATCCTACAGTCATATTGAAGGAAAGGCACAATTTCAGTTAGAGATGGGTGGAAATCAAGATGTAATCCCTGCTCTTCAAGTTCATAGATTCCCTGACTTATCTATAGATCCCTTGGTGGCTTTTTTTTTTTTTTTTGGTACTGGAGATTGAACTCAGGGGCACTCGACCCTGAGCCACATCCCCAGCCCTATTTGGTGTTTTATTTAGAGACAGGGTCTCACTGAGTTGCTTAGCACCTCGCCTTACTGAGGCTGGCTTTGAACTCGAGATTCTCCTGTCTCAGCCTCCCAAAGTGCTGGAATTACAGGCATGTGCCCCCGCACCTGGCTTCCCCTTGGTGGTTTTTGTGGGGGCAGCAATCTGAGGACCCTAGATTAAAGCCCCTGTTTTAAAGTCTATTCTTAGCCTACTTCCTTATCTTTCAGCATGTCTCAAATTTATGAACCCCCAAATATTGGTGTTGAAGGGTAAGAAATCTTTTGTAATATGGTTTTTACCCTCAGGCCCAGGCTCATAATTCTCTTTGAAGTCACCAATATTCCCCCAATGCTGAAGGACCTTTTCCCATCTCTGTATTTCTCCATTTCTGTTGAAGCCTCCAAAGCCAAACCATTCCCTCCTTGGAACTTTCTCCTTCTGAGGCTTCTGCAATATCTTTCTTTGTAAGGTAGTTTCAATTCCTCATAATGGTCAACTCACACTTGGGGATTTTTAAAAACACAGGAGCTGGGCCCTCTGTTCTTCAGACATTCTGAGGAAAAAGGTTTGGGGTAGAGTCCAGGCATCTGTTGAATGCTATAATGGTCGCATTAATGGTAGTCCCAGTGTGTACCAATGGTCAAGAATCACCGCCTTGGTGGTTTACCAGTGCTCCATGCGTTTTCCACCCAGGCTGTCATTATCAGCACCTCCACTGCCACCGTGGCCTTCCACATGGGCATTTTTCTCTCTGACTGCATTTCAAAGCACAATTCTCATTTGATCTTTTTCTTGGCTTCATTTCCCACTTTGAAAATAAAAACAAAACAATGATAATCAGCACCTGTTACCAAGGATCTGTCTTGCCATATCTGGAAGCAAACACATTTTGTAAAGGTAAAAACCATAATTTCTTTATTTTGGGAGTAAACACATTGAAGACAGAGGTAGATAGTGAAACCAGCGGTGGCTTGTGCACTGCTAATTCACTGGTAATTATAAGCAATATCGGTCGGTGTGTAAGTCTGCGGATTAAGTAGGGTGTAAATGCATGCAAGTGTGAATTTATAGCTGGCAGATCTAGCTAGCAGAGCAGGATCACAGGATCTCCCCCACCCCCATGGTGCTGGGGATTGAACCCAGGGCCTTGTGGATGTGAGGCAAGCACTCTACCAACTGAGCTATATCTCCAGCCCAGGGTTACAGAATCTTAAAGAAACATTGACTCTCAAAGATGGACCTGAGGGTCTTCCTTCTCCATTCTTTGTCTCCTGCTTGAATTCCTGCTATAATATCCTCTGTTGGGGCTACTTTATGACTTTCCTGGATCTTTTGCTTTTGTAGGCCCTTTGCTCTATAAAAATCTTAAAAATTTTTTTTGTAACTACATTTCTATAAATAATCCAGGTTAGATTCATTCTTAAACACTTATTATTATTGTATCTATTAAAACATTTCTGTGGGTTCCTAAAAGATTCCTGGGTCTAGGTCCTTGTCTTCTGTGTCTAATGGAGAAGTCAGTCCAGCAGAGAGGGACGCATGAGCATCTGAAACAGCCCAACATTTTCATTCAAAGAGAATTCTAATTGATGGAAAGTCCTTTCTTATCTTGAGCTGATTTGCTTTTCTCTTTTTTAAAACGTCTATTCTTTTTTCCTGGTTCTTTCCCCCAGGCTATTCCCTCTTTCTCATGTCAAAGTATGGTCCAAGGACCAGGACATGGCATCACATGGAGGCTGCAGAGATATTCAGAAACTCAGGTCTCACCCTGTGCCCAGTGAATCACAATCTGCCCTTTAGCAAGTTCCCTAGGGATTCCTATTCACAACAAAGTTCGAGAAGCACTATACTGGAGAGGATAATAGTAGCAGCTATTTATTGAGGGCCTCTCTGTGCTGATATCATTTTAAGATTTTTTTTTGTTTAATCATTCAAGTCTTTAATTTTTAAATGTTTTTATTAGTGCATTATACATAATAGTTGGATTCATTTTGACATAATCAAACATTCGTGGAATATAATTTGCTCCATTTCAGTTCTAATTATTTTCTTTCTTATTTTAAGTTTTATGTGGATTATCTAATTAATCCTTTTGGCAGCCTTATTTATTTTCTTCTTATAGATGCGTAAATGGAAGCACAGAGAAGCCAAGAGACATGCTCAAAGTTTTTCCCATGAGGAGTGGTGTGTAGGGATCCAAATAAGGCAGTGTTCACCCAGGATTGAGGCTGGATATCTCTGGGTCAGTTTGCATATCCTTTGGAGCTCATCTCCTTTGAGAAGTTGCGCTGCCCTGCCCAGCCTTGACTGCTAGGGTGGGAGCAATTTTCCCACACCACTTAACCCCACACTGTTGCTATAGCAGATTGAACGACTGGCAGATCCCTAATGGATGGCACTCTGTGAAGTTATTCTGCAACTTATCACTCAGGAGTTCTGCTAAAAAAAAATAGTAAGCTTAGCCACCTGGACTCTCACTGGATGGTATTTAAATGAGGCAATTTGGAAAGAATTTGCTCATTGTTAAGGGAGCAGGAAGAAGTGGAGGGGTGGCCTGCAGGTGAGTCATGTTCAAGTGACTTATCTATATAAAAGATTGAGCGTCTGCTACTTCAGTGTCTAGAGTTCTTTTCATCCAAATCTTTTTTCCCACTCATTTCTCCAGGATTCCTAAACCTATTACGGCTTCATCTTTTGAATTTCTTTAGGAGTCCTTATTGTACCATGATCAGCCCTTCAACAATCTCACTTTACTCAAACGAGCTCAAGTGGGTTTCTGTTTGTCACCATAAAAGCCGAACTGTGAGAACACATATCCACATATTTCAAAGCACCTGTGCATCTCCCTGAGCTCTCCCATTTCTTAAGGGAGCTGCCGTGTTCTTTCAGTTACTTACATCGATGTGTTTGCTTCTTGGTCCTTGGACCATGCAGTCATAGCCTTCAGAAATGGACTAACAGGGTGGCTGGTATTGGAAGCTACTTTTATGGAACAATTTTATGGGTACAGAGTAGGCCTGCCAGCTTCAAAATTTCTTCCTTTGCACCTGGCAAGACTCTTCCCAGAAGTCTTAAAATTGGTTCTGTTTACAAGAGAGTTATGACTAAGGGCTGAGAGCAAGACTGTGCAAATAAGTAGGAGTGGGTCCCTTGAAGAAAAGCAGCAGGAATCAGGGTTAAGAAGGAGGGCTGGAGGGATTTTTCCCAAGCCTGACCTGAGATTTTTCCCAGCATTTCAAAGGAGACACCCTGGTGCAAGACTGTCTCTCCCAAACGCTGGGGAAGGAACAGTGTGCAAACTGGCAAGTGACTAGTTTGCAGCCACGGACAGGAACTCCGGCCTGTCCTCCCTTGTGGTTGTCGTGTTCAGGTCAGTACTAACTTTAGCCCTGCAGTCCTCGAATGGGGACAGTCCACTAGTGGATTAAATCTTCCTTAAATGACTAAGAAGCTTTTAGCCAGAGATCAGAAGAAAAGAAAGGAAATTATTTCATCTATTCTCTGCCTGGTGCATGAAGACTTCTGGGGGAGCCGCTCTCCAGTGTTTTGCAATGTAATGACACTTTCTATTCATAAAGCATTGATGTCCCAGGAGCTC
Source organism: Xerus rutilus (assembly GCA_028644305.1). Classification (NCBI taxonomy): domain Eukaryota; kingdom Metazoa; phylum Chordata; class Mammalia; order Rodentia; family Sciuridae; genus Xerus; species Xerus rutilus. The sequence continues at coordinate 77,282,065 of CM053410.1, forward strand.
AAAGTTCTCCACAAGCTGAGAGAGAGGGAAATAAGGACAACATTTGCATTATTTCCTTTTTGGTGGTTGCTCTTTTAGCTGAGACCTCTGCCCCTTTGAAGGAGACAGTGGGTGGAAGCAAAGCCTTGGCTTTGACTTTCTTTTGGTCAAAGTTACTCACAGAATTGTCCCTCAAAAAGGCTTCATGCTAGGGCTGAGGGTGTGGCTCAGTGGCAGAGCGCTTGCCTCCCATGTGTGAGGCACTGGGTTCGATCCTCAGCACCACATAAAAATAAATAAAACACAATAAAGACACTGTGTCCATGTAGAACTAAAAAAAAAAAAAAAAAAAAAGGCTTCATGCTAGGTGCCCAACTTCCCACCACTAGGTAATTATCCTCTTTCCATCATCCATTTGCTTCACTCCAATCTGGGGTAAATACCCTCATTTTGGCTGGGGAAACTGAGGCCCAGAGAAGTTGTGCATGTGTGACAAAGTTATCATGAGAGGCCACTCATGAGCCTGAAGCAAGTGTTCACAAACATCCAGCTACTGGCACATCTTTCTCTTACTTTCTTCCCATCTGCAGTGAGCAGGGACAGTTCCAGAGCTGAAGTGGTCTGTGAGTCTCTTAATCTGAGGAAATTTGTCCAGAGGCCAGTTTGAGGGTAAAAGGGACATACACTGAGTTGGAAGGCACAGCCCTAAGTTGGCTAGCCATATTTCAGGCGTGGCTGTCCTCAGATCCACATCCTGTGTAGTTCCTATCAGATTGGGCTGCCTCTTGGGGACTTGAATATTTCAGAAAGGCTCTCCAGGGCCTTTCAAAGGGTGCTGGGACATAAATAGCTTTCACAGAAGAATGTCGCCTCAGTGATGTGAGGACTGAATCAACACCACACTGAATTAGCAGCAATCTGGTGCTCAGGATAATGGAGTGATGGCCAATGACTATTACTGCCTTTTTACCCAGTGAATGAGCCCTTAGAAAAAAGGACAAGTGCCTTCCAGGTGTCTTGCCACAAGATTTCAACCACTGAGTCACCCAGCTGGATGCAAGAACCTAAGAGGCAGCACAGAATCTCCTCATGATTCAGCGGCCGCCAACTTGGATTGTCCCCAGTTCCAACTTTAGCATCTTTCTTTAGTCTCTAGACTGCACAGACAGTTCTCTTCTGTAGATACACAATAGGAGGAAATTCTACTGACGGGACAAAGCTGCCACTGTCCCATCTGACCAGACATCCCCAGAGAGAACAGGCTGCCTACGCCAGGAAAAGCTGTTCCTGAGAGGAACCACCTGTGGACAGTCCATACCAGGGTTGCAAGGTAATCTCTCTGGAATGTCCCATCAGGTGGCTCAGCTCAGCCTCTGCTCTCATGGCAGTGGGTGGGATGGAGTGGAGGGGTTTGGGCTGGGAAGTCTCGTCCCTGTTCTTAAATAGCTGTGACATTAGATGGGTTAGGATCTTTATGGATCTGAGCTTTCTGTAGGTTAATGACCCAGTGAAGGGATGGACTAGGTGAGGTGATATAACTAAATCGATTGTCTAAATGTAAGACAATAGGAAGGGCGGGCCTTTGGGAAACTGGAGAATCAATGCCTTGCCTAAAGATATTTAAACAAACAAGCAAAAATACCCAGGACCCCACAGGGTAGCGTGAATACCATGCCAAGAGGCATTTTCTAATCTGTTTTCGAAGGTTGTGAAACTGAGGGAAAACCTGAATAAATTCTCTAGTTTCCCTTGCTTTTAGTTACTTGCTTTCAGGTGATCTAAAAATCACTAATATTGGAGGTCCCGCAGTTAAGAAATATATTCTTAGCTTGTTACTAGCTTTGCGATTGACAACACCAGTGACATGTGGGTCATGATGGTGATGGTGGCTTATGTCATTTTTCAGTGACTCGAAGGGCACCTTTGTTGAAACTATGGACCCTTGGGCCTGCACAAGTGTCCAGTGGGTAATTTTTTGCTGTCAGAAAGCTGAAAATGTCACCCTCAGATCATTCTAACCCACTAGGAAACAGACCTAGTTTGGTGACAGTTGCTCCTGGTTTTAATAATCTAGCCTGTTTCTGGAAGCATGTCTTTTTACCCATGTGAATTCCTAATTCAATTATGTATCTTTTTGAATGTGAGGAAGTATAGGTATCTAATGCTGGGAACAAAATCCATGGGAAATGCACTCCAATATAGGCTTTTGTAGGCTGAATCATACGGAAAATGGTTGATTCAAAGTTATGTTAGAAAAATACTTTGCCTATACTATCTGTATGGTGGTGGGATGTTACTCTGAAGTCATTTGAGTTCCTTTGGGCCACAGCTCTAGTTAGACAGGGAAAACAAGCTTTTCATCACAACTCCTCTGAGGATCTTGATTGTCCTTTACTTCATGTGCACAGACACGCAAGTGCAGGGACTGTGTCTGTCTTGTCAAACACTGGATTTAACCCTAGTGCCTGACACATAATAGGAACTCAATAAATATATGATGAATGAATGAATAAAAATAGCAGTAGGCCTTGAGGTTCAGTCTCCTCTAAAAAATCATCCAATAAGATGATGGTTGTGTACTTTGTTTAAAAAGTATAAATGTAATCGTGCCAACTCTTTGCTCAAAATCTTTCACAGACTCCACTTTGCCTACTCAAATTTCAAGATTCTTGGCATGATCTTCATTTCTCTCCATGTTCTGATTTCTCCTTTCTGTTTAGTTATTTCCTCAAATGACACTGCTCCCCTCTCCCTACCCCCACCCCCTCCAGAATTCTAGCTCAGCTTAACTACTGGTTGTTCTCCAAACAGCTCTGTCAGTTTCATGCATTTCCCTCTGGAATGCTCACCCCTTTTTTCTCTCCATCCAAATTTCATTCATTTTTCAATATGTGAATGTCCTCTCCCCAGGAAACCTTTCTTTCTATTAGAACCAAATCAGAAAAAAATTTCTTTTTTCTATGCTCTTTCTGCCTATCTCAGTTACAGTATTACATTCTGCTTCGAGTTGTCGCTATTTATGCATGTGCCCATTTCCGCAAGCTGGTAAACTTTTTCTTTTTTTTGGTACTGGAGATTGAACTCAGGGGTACTGAACCACTGAGCCACATCCCCAGCCCTATTTTGTGTTTTATGTAGAGACAGGATCTCACTGAGTTGCTTAGCTCCTCGCCATTGCTGAGGCTGGCTTTGAACTTGCGATTCTCGTCTCAGCCTCCCTAGGTGCTGACATTACTGGCTTGCGCCACCGCGCCTGGCGGTAAACTTCTTAAAAGCATGTACTATTCATTGTTCTTTGCCTTTTTCATAAACTTAAGTCATTCGGTGTATTTATTTTGAATGATTTTACTGAAAAGTGACACTTATTAGTTAACTGTTTACCAATGAAGGAATTGGAGGCTGTCGATCCACAGTCAGAGGAACCACCAAGCAGATGAGTTTAGTATGAAAGGACAAGATACTCCAAGGAAAAAGTGTCACCTTTTGTGACTGAATTTTGTAAAAAAAAGAAGAAGAAAAAACAAACAAACATAGAAAACCTTCAGAAGTAATACAGCCAAAGATATAGGGAACAGTTTACCAGTGGGCTTATCTTCCCATACAGGGACAAAAATCGTCTATGAAGTCAAGGATCGGAACTTTCCTTGGTGTAAAGATGGATAGTGTTACAATCACAAGTGACAGGGAAGGATATTGGTCTACAAGGAGCCCGGAAATAGGAAAAGGGGAACTGTCACCACATCTTTACTGTTGAAAGGGGACAGGCCACTCTCACTGACTGGTCCCCATTCTGTAGGTAGAGTAGAAAGAGGCAATGCTTTAGCCAGAGAGAGAGAGAGAGAGAGAGAGAGAGAGAGAGAGAGAGAGAGAGAGCCCTTGAACATATTCCACACTCTGCTCTAATCCTATGTATTCACCAATTTTCTGAGCTATCATTTGTTTGTTAATTGCTACTAATGAACACCTACTGTGTCTGGCCCTGTTTAGAACATCATATGTGTATTTTCTTTCCTAACTCCTCACAGCAACATTCTGAGGTAGGTATTAAAAACCCCAGTTTTAGATTTAAAAAAAGCAGACAAGAGTGGTTATGTAATCCCCCCAAAGTCACTGAGTTTGGACCTGGAATGTGTTGAAAGCTTGTGTGTTGAAGTTTTGGTCCTTAGCTGGTGACACTATCCACAGGTGATGGAAACTCTAGGAGGCCTAGTTAGAAGAGGAGGGTTGCATCCAACCCGCACCTCTCCCCAAGAAGTGCAGCCCAGACAACTCTGCAGAAGCAGCAAAGTTTATTGAGGAAATAGGCACACAGACCACTCGATTGGGGTCAGTTCTCCTTTCCTTCAGTTAGTGACCCTGAAATGAGGGTTTCAGAGGTTTATAGGGTGGGTGAGTTACATGACTTGGGAAAGCAGGATTTGGCAAATATTCAACCTATAGTTATTTACAGTTCAACTGTGACGGCCCCGCCTATGTCCCCCTTTCAGTTCCTGGAACTTTAGGTTACTAGTCAGGGAGTCTGGCAGCTTGGGGTTTGGCCCCATCTGTGAGAAGCAAGCATAGCATTAAATCACAGAGGCATGAAAAGCAGGTGAGCAGATACATGCAGGCCTGAGCCAGAGTGACTCCATTTTGAGTTTGGATTTTACAAAGAAGGTTGCCGAGAGTATGGATGGGTTTGAAGGGTGTATTTTGTCCCTGGACACACACACACTCTCTCTCTCTTTCTCTCTAATTCCTGGCTGCCATGAGGTGAGCAGCTTTGCTCTTCCATGCCCTTCTGCCTTGATGTACTGCTTCACTATAGGCCCAGAAACAGTGAGCCAGCTAAACATGAACTGAAACCATAATAACAATAAATATTTCCTCCTTACGTTGATTTTCTCAGGTATTATGTCACAGTGACAGAAAGCGGACTAACACCAGAAAATAGTAGGACTATAAATATAGACTCTCTACCTTTTAATGCTTGCTTGCTTTTCTGCATGCAGTTGTCTATTGGAAGGGAACTAATTTCTGCTCTTATTTGTCTCACTCTTGGATCAGAGATGTATCTTGGGCTAGAAATTAAGTAGTTGCCACAGTTAGTGAGACCCAAGCCCCTAAAACCACAGAGGCTTTAGCAAAAACACAGTCAATTCTACCCCTTACATTACAGTAGTGACTAACCACCAGACTTGTGAAGACACAAAACATTCTCTGTGTGGAATCTTTAAATGGAAAACATGCTGAAATTTACTTTTTCTTTTTGAGAAAGCTCCAAAGTGAATGAAAGTAGCTTGGTATTGTTGCTTTTGTTTTCACAGCTGTCGAAATTGTTCTGGGTCTCCTGGTTGAATTCATGATAACCTCAGTTAAAATTGCATGTATCTAAAGATAGGCGATACAGGTCAGAGCTCTTGAATGGATATTGTCCTTCGTTTGAGTGGGATCTGTTCATTTAAGCTCAAAGCAGCCTTTGACCACAGACGAATGTGAAAAGCCCACAGACAGTGCTAACCAGGGAAGTTTTCATTTATATCCTCTCAACAACATCATATTGTGCTTGCACTTATTTTGGTAATTAACAAAAAGCATGGATCGTCCTGTCTTTATTGAAACACATTAGGTGAAGGTTCACAGTTAAATGACCATATTGCAGGTTTGTACTGAGGAGCAGCAGATTATCTCAAAGGTGGAATGGGAATGGCAGTAGTGTAGAAGAATAGAAAAAAGAAGCTATAAGATGACTCTGGGTTGTTTAGCCCCAAGCAGGGGCACATTGTGTATGGACAGGGAAACTGTCTTCAGATACTGGAGGGGCTCACTTGCCCTGAATAGGAAGAATAGTCTTCCTCCCTTTCACCCTATAGGACAGAACTTGAACTAGAAGGTCAGTGCAGGGAGACAGTCATGTGTATGTGGGAAAAATCTTTAGATACTTGGGGAGTTTATTATCAGGACTATGTTTGGACATGGATGCTGTTTGGAACGATGCAGGTAGCTGCTTCTGCACTGATGTTCTCCCTGTGATGTTCTCCACTGGGGTGTGATCCAGCCAGGAAAGCTGTGGCAGGGATCCCAGCACTGGATGAGAAGTTAGATCGATGACCTCAAGTTTCATTCCAATTCTAAGAACTTAGTTCATGGTTTATCGTATACACTTTTATCAGTTGCTCTTATGCAAATTAAATATGACAAGTAGCTTAGCAATGTGTGTTGGAAAACTGCGTATCTATGCACTTAAAACCTCATCAATTTAAAATAACTGAAGACGGAAGTTTGGTTGATGGAGTTGATTATGAAATGCTTGAAAATAATAAGAGATCATTTATTACTTTCAAGACCATGGGTTCATGGACTTATGTCTACCAAAGTTGCCTGCTCAAGGTTTTGCCTTAATGAATAGAGAGTGATTTGTAATCAGCACACCAGAGCATCAGGCTTGCTGGTCTCTGCTTAGATCAGAATTAAATCATTTCTAATTCAGAGTGTCTGAAAACAGTTGATTCTCTTAAGTCAATAAATAGGCCCTTCAGAATTTCATTTTAAGTGTTTATTTATTCTGTCAACAGTTCCTTTTTTTCTGATGATAGGGCAAAAGGAAGCTTCTATTCAACTCCTGTCAAAATGTCACAATTAACAAATAAACAAAATGCGCCATGAATAAATGTGATTTTTGCTGTTTTTGTGAGACAGATTTTCTGTCTCCTGGATTAAATATTAGGTTGCTCAAGACCCATGGCAGGAAATTCTCTGAAGGGCCATTTACATTTAGAGGGCATGGCAAGGGATTGGATTTAACCATTCTTTCATTCATTAAATTTAATATTCAAGAGAGCACACATTAAACAATTAATTCTATTTATAGGGAATGTCCAGAATAGGAAAGTCTACATGGACAGAAAGTAGACAAGTGGTTGTCTGAACCTCAGGCAGGGAGAGGGAGCATGGCTTGAGGGGCAACAAGCAAGGACCGTTAAGAATGGCTTTCTTCTTGGGATGATGATGATGTTCTAAAGTTGATTGTGGGGATGGTGGCCCAACTCTGTGAGTATACAAGAAGTCGTTGAAGTGTACACTTTAAACAGTTGAATTATATGGCACGTGAATTGTATCTCAACAATTATCAAGAGTGTGTCAAGAGCCAGGAACTGTTGTGGGCATTGGGAGCATGATGTTGAATGGGACAAAGTCCTTACCTTCTGTTATGGTTTGGATGTGAGATGTCCCCCAACAGCTCATGCATGAGACAATGCAAGAAGGTTTAGAGGAGAAATGATTGGATTATTTTCTTTAGAATTTATTTATTTATTTTACAATAGAATGCTTTTTGACATATAGTATAAAAATGGAGTACAACTTTTCATTCCTTTGGCTGTACATGGTTCAGAGTTACTCCAATAGTGTAATCGTACATGTAATATAGGGTATTAATGTCTGTCTCTTTCTACCGTCCTTCTCATCCCACAACCCTAACCCTCTACACAAACCAAAGTTCCTTCATTCTTCCGTATTCCCCTGCCTCACTATGGATCAGCATCTGCTTATCACAGAAAACATTTGGCTTTTGGTTTTTTGGGATTGGCTTATTTCACTTAGCATGATATTCTCTAGTTCCATCCATTTACCTGCAAATGCCATAATTTTATTCTTCTTTAAGGCTGAGTAATATTCCACTGTGTATATGTACCACATTTTCTTTATGTGTTCATCTATTGAAGGGTATCTAGGTTGGTTCCACAGTTCAGCTATTGTGAATCAAGCTGCTATAAACAAAATGATTGGATTATAAGAATCTTGATTCAGTGAATTAATTCCCTGAGAGAGATTAACTGAAGGCAGTAGGGTGTGGCTGGAGGAGGTGAGTCCCTGGGGGCATGGCCTTGGGTTATCATCTGGGGAGATACAAAAATTCTATCTCTGTGCTTTCTGGTAATTATGTGAACCGTTTCCCTCCGCCATGGAATGGAGCCTGCTGTCTTTGGACTGAGACCTCTGAAACTGTGAGCCCTCAATTAAACTTCTTCCCTAAATTTGTTCTGGTCAGAACGTTTAGTCACAGCAGCAAAAAAGCTGATTAGAGCACCCTCACAGAATTTATAGGCTGGTGGGGGAGTCATGTGACAAGCATGTGAGCCAGCATATAAAAACACAGTTTCAGGAAGAAGTAGCATTCTGAAAAATGCAAAGCAGGGTAAGGACACTGAGAATGATGTGTGTGCATGTATGTGAGTGTGGGTGCGTATGGGTGTGTGTGTACAGCATGTGTATATGTACACACGTATATTGTATGCATGTGTGTGCACCTTGTGTATATGTGGGCATATATGTGTTTTCTTTGTTAGTGTGAGAAGAGAGATCTTCAATGGGGAGTATAAGTTTTTTCATTTTTAACTGTATTTCTATTATAATTGACACAAAGTAATTGTACATATCTATGGGGTACATTGTAATATTTTTGGGGGGAGTGTACTGGGAATTGAACTCAGGGGTATTCCACCACTACGCCACATCCTCAGCCCTATTTTGTGTTTTATGTAGAGACAGGGTCTCACTGAGTTGCTTAGCGCCTCGCCCTTGCTGAGGCTGGCTTTGAACTTGCGATTCTCCTGTCTCAGCCTCCCAAAGTGCTGGGATCACAAGTGTGCACCACCGTGCCTGGCACATTGTGATATTTTAATACATGTATACAATGCGTAATAATCAGGACAACTGGCATATCCATCAAACATTTATTTTTAACTTTTTACAACTTTTTGAAATCTAATGGAAACAAAAGAATTAGCCATGCAGATGCTGGGTGAGTTCACTGGAGGCAGTGCCAAGACTGAGACAGGAATACATGTGGCCTTGTTCAACCCAAGAAGAGGGGCAGGGAGGCAGTGGGAAGCAAAGCTGGCGATATTGGCAGGGGTCCTCATTAGCACTAATAGTCCCTACTACTGGGTGTATTTTCTACGCTGTTCGTGAGTCATTTTACAATGGCTGTCTTGCTGATGCTCACAGTGACGCTAAGAAGTTGCTGTTAGTCTTCTAGATAAGGAAATGCAGAAAATTGTCTACAATTCTCTCTGCTCCGTGAGCCCATGACCCACTTCAGGCCTAAGTTCAGGCCTAATCTTATTTCTCCAAATTCTAAGTCAGTTTTTTGTGTAAGACACAGGCTCAATATATTTTTATTCCATGAACCTCTTTGGGGTCACCGAGTGAGCAGATGGCTAAGCCTGGACTTGTTTCTGGTCATCTCACTCTATATCCCACGCTGTTTGTGTGGACTCACAAGGCCATGTGACTTTTCCCTTCGACTTAGGATGTCAAGTCTTCAGGAGTCACCTTCCCATTAGATTACACACACTAACATCCTTCAGGGCCTGTGGTGTTTTCATAGTTTTCTAGGACTCTACTGAAGGAGATCAATCAGCATTCATCATCCAATCAATCCCACTTTGCCTGAGGAGTAAGTTTTTTTTGTTTTTTTTAGCATATTCCATTCGGTGATGTGAATGTAATTAATTTTTATCTTTTGATACTTACCTTTGGTGAGTTTCATCTCTTCCTTACCATCCATGTTTTCTCTTTTCCAATCCTAACGTTTCTCATCTTTAACCACCTAAAAAAGGGGTTAAGAGCATGAGTTCAAATCCTGGCCTTGATCTTAATAGATATGTGACCTTTGGCAATTAGTCACTTTGAGCCTCAGTTTTCCTCATCTGAACAATGGAGATCTTATTGAGTTTACAGGGCAGTTTTGAAAATTGGATGTGTCTGTACAGGGCTCTGTGTAGAGCCCAGAAGAGGGTAAACATCAGTAAGTACTATTACTGATGCTGGTAAGATTAGATACTGTGAATGGAGAGGTAGTCTGTGGCGAGTCACCAGCTGGTGTGATTACGCTCTCCTATTGGTAGCACCTGCTGTAGAAATTGTGGCTTGGAGAGGCAAGAAGCAAGGCAGCTGCTTGTCAGGGCTTTTCTGTATCCAGCATCTAGGACTCTATCATGGCGGGGCAGTTGGGTCGTCATCCCTGGGGTGAATCACCTCATGTGCACGGGTGGAAACTAGCATTGATAAGCTCTTGGGTCTTCAACACTGGGCTAAGGGAAGGGTAGTTACTGAGGCGCCCCAAATGCCTGAGTCCATAAACATTTCTGGGATGGTTATTAAACTCTGCAGTTGAAGGCTATTTTTACCACATAATGATAGAAATTGGGGATTGGGTTGCAACAGGGAATGTATGATTCAGGAGAATACCATGAGTGGGAATGAAAAGCCATTTATAAAAAGCCATCTGCCCCGCTTGCCTTTCCCTCTTAGAGTTTGGAAGTGGCAGCTCTCTAGTCTCTACTGCTATCTTGTCCCTGTTAGAATGATCATCACTGTTGCCAGGTGACTGCTGGTATAAGGGCTTCTGGGTCAGCTGTCCACTGGCTCAGTGAGTGGGAGGGAGGTGTGGGGAAGCAGAGGTCAAGGTCAAAAGACATGGAAGCAGCAATGTCTCTACACACAAATTGGGGCCACTGAGATCTCCTGCAGGCTGTGGAAAAGAGGAAGTTCTAAAAACATGGAGATAATAAGGAAATCCTCAAGCAAAAAGCCAGCAAATATATAATACCTTGGAAAGGAATGAGGAATTTGATTTGTTCTTCTCTTATTCCTTTAAAAAGAAACCTTAATTCCTTAGACATCTCAGAAAATGCACGTGTATGTATGTGACTGCTAGTGTGCCTTCAAATCCCCCATCTAGAGGACCTCAGTTCCTCCATCTAGCACTCAAGGTCAGGTGTTCCAATGACACTTACTGTCAGCATTAGAGAGAAATTAAATTGTCTTAGCAGACTGTGGATCTCCCCAGAAAACCATCTTTTATGTTCTTTTTTTCTCACTCATGAAGCACTGATTCTCTTCCTCAGTGAGCAGTAATTTGTTGATGAAAGAGCAGAACAGTTAAGCCCAACAGCAGCTGACTATAACCAGTATATTTCACTGTTCATCTGTTTTTGTTGTTGTTGTTGTTTTGGTACCAGGGATTGAACTCAGGGCTACTTGACCACTGAGCCACATCCCCAGCCCTATTTTGTGTTTTATGTAGAGACAGGGTCTCACTGAGTTGCTTAGCGCCTCGCCGTTGCTGAGGCTGGCTTTGAACTCATGATCCTCCTGTCTCAGCCTCCCAAAGTGCTGAGATTACAGGTGTGCGCCACCGCGCTTCACTGTTCATCTGAAAGCTGAGCATCTTCCAGAACACTTGTGAGTTAATAATCCATTTTTGAATGGAAATGATCCTATAAGATTCCCCTTACAGTATTGGGGATTGAATCCAGGGCCTTGCACATGCTAGACAAGTGCTCTACGACTGAGTTACATCTGAGCTATATTCGGAGTCCTTTTTATTTATTTGAAGCAGAGTCTTGCTAAGTTGTTCAGGCTGGCCTTGAACTTGTGATCCTCCTACTTCAGCTTCCCAAGTAGCTGGGATTACAGGAGCACACCACCTCACCTGGCAACATTCTTTCCTTCAGGGATGAGAAGGCACAAGTGCTTTTCAAATGCAGGGATGAGACTCAGTTCAAATGTTCCACAAGAGAGAGAATATCTCTTTACCTCTCTAGCTTCTGTGTCTTTCAATATCCTCAATATTGCCCTTTAGCTGGTCATCACAGCCTGCCAGGTGACTGGGTCTTTTCATTATGCCCAGAGATAAATGGATCTGCCATTAATCTCTGAACTGTCTCAGGTGCACACATGTCTTAAGGTCCTTTTTTAGATTTCTCTTGTTAAGTGATTACATCATCCTTCTCCATCACTAACTGTCTCATGGATTCTAGCTAAAATAATTTGGTTTTGATTTCTTTATTTCCTTATTTTCTGACTTCATACCTTAATTATAGTTTTAACCATAAAAAGGGTACTCACTGTGCAGCTGGCATAGCCCACTGAGATAATGTTTATTGTAGAAGAAGTTACACTCTTTTAATTTTTTGAAATAACATCAAATAATGGACCTTTGAGATATTATTATTTCACTGAAAATGTTCATCTGATAAGTCTATATTTAATGCTATTTTATTTTAAAACATACATTTTCTCAAGCTACATAATATCAGAGGTTATTCTTTCCTGAACACACACTATGTGGCAGATTCTGAACTGGGCACTGTAAATGTCATTTTATTAAATATTATAAGCAATACAATTGGGCGAGTATTTAACACAAGAGGAAATCATAATCTTAGGGAAGTTGAATAACTTGCTCAAGGTCACCCAATAAGTGAGCTTTTTCGAACTCTATAGTTTATACTCTTGTCACAATATCAGATTGCTCCCATTAATAAAGTAATTTTGGCTTAAATAACCAGGAATAATAAATTATCATTTTATGCACCTTGAGTAAAGCAACTGATAGTTATCTGTTGCTGTGTAACAAATTTTTCCAGAACTTAGTTGCTTAAAATAGCATTTATTTTCTCACAGTTTCTGTGGGTCAAGAAACTGGCTACTGCTTAGCTGGGTCTCTCAGAAGCTTGCAATCAGGCCTTCAGCTGGGCCATGGTCATCTCCTGCCTGGACTGGGGAAGAATTTGCTTCCAAGCTCACTCACGTGGTTAGTGGTGGGCCTCGGTTCCTCTGGTGCTGTTGAATGGACAGTTTTAGTTCCTCCCTGGTTGTTAGTCAGGAGCCACAGGAGGCTGAACGGTGGCTCCCAAAGATGTCAGCTCCAAATCTCTGGACTATGTGGGTGTTATCTTAAATGGTAAAGTTTAAGAGGAGATTGTTTAAAAATCATGGTAAAATACACAAAACATAAATTTTACCACACGTGAAGACTTGCGTTTTCACAAGGAGATTGACGTAAGGTTTTTGAGGTGAGGAGATTATGCTGGACTATCTGGGAGGGCCCTCTAACACCATCAGAAATGTCTTTATAAAAGAGAAGCAGAGGGGGATTAGACACAGAAGAAGAGGCAGCAACTTGACCATCGTGATGCAGTCATGAGTAGAGGGACACTGGAAACTGGAAGATGCAAGATAGCCAAAGGAAGCAGGGCCTTACCAGCTCCTTGATTTTGGCCCAGGGAAATGAATTTCTGACTTTTGGCCTTCAGAACTGAAAGCCAGAAGTTTGAAATGGATTCAATTGTTCTATCAAGTTTGCAGTAATTTGTTATAGCAGATTCAGGAAATAACATGCCACCTTAGTCCCTTGACACATGGGCCTCTTCCTAGGGCATCTCACAACCTGGCAGCTGGGTTCATTGAGTGAGCAAGCAGGAAGAGCCAGAGAGTGTGAGCAAGGTAGGAGTCAGCTTCAGAACTTGACTTCAGGTGCAATGTCCCATCACCTTCGCTGTGTTCTGTAAGTTAGAAGCGAGTGCCTAGGCTCAGCCCATGCACAAGGGCACTGCTATAGATGGATCTTACGTGTCCTCCAAAGATTCATATGATGAACCCCAGTGGGACATTATTGGGAAAAGGTGGAGCTTTAGGAGGTGGAGCCTACTGGTAGGTCTTTGGGTCATTGACGATGTGCCCTGAAGGCCACTGTGGGCCTTTTCATTATCTTCTGTTTTGCTTTCCAGACACGAGGTGAGCAGTTTTGCTCTACTGTTCTTGCCATGATGTGCCATCACAGAGACAAAGCAATGGGGCCAGTCAGTCATGGACTGAAACTTCCAAAACTGTGAGCCAAAATAAATCTTTTCTCTTTGCAACTTGATCATCTCAGGTTTTTGTTATAGTCACAGAAATCTGACTAACATAGGCAAGGATCATAGAAGGCCATCTTAGAAGCTGTCTACATAGCAATCTACAATATTTGGTATGAGGTCAGGGAAACCAGAAAGCATCTTAAATTGTAGATAGCCTCTAATGAGGGTTTTCTGCCCCTGGCTTTTTCCATTGGCAGAGGAGTATTAACCTGGAGGACTTTGGTTAGGAATGAACTTATTTCCTGTAGGATCCATTCTGATTGACTCCATCCTGCTGAAAGGAGTCCAATTTCATACTTCTCCCTTTCTTTTTTATACCAATGTGAAATTACACATATTTTACATAGACTTTCGTGATTAAGTGGAAGTTTTATACAGATTTTCAATACCCTACACATAAAAACACATGATCTTTGTTTTCTCTGAAAGAGGAGGAAATACAAAAAAGATCCCCATGGAAATATTACATGTAGGGCTGACATATGTGGTTCATTTATGATTATCCACAGAGAAGTGATTTTGTTTCTGGGTTTACGAGAAGTGAATGGATTACTGCATGAAGACTTGTTCTGCACAGGTATGGTCCACAGAACAGCGGAGCTCATGGGGTTGCTCCTCAGATCCACGCCCTCTTCTCTTCCCTCTTCTTCCAGTCCTTTGCTATCTCAGGGCTGTAATCCAGGACATAACTTCCCATATCTCCTACTGGTATGTCATTCTGTGTCCCAGGATTTCTTGAAGTGTGCTTTGCTGACCCACTAATCCTAATCACCAAAAGAACTTGATGAACCTGCAGATATCCAGCCCCATTCTACTAAATTGGGTTTGGAATCCAGAAACCTATATTTTAAATAAGCTTCCCAGGTGATTCTTATGAACAATAAAGATGAGAACTCTGACCCAAACTCTATCCCCTGCTGGAGCAATTTTTATAGCTATGTATTTGTGAATGCTACATAACTGCTCTCTGACATTGACATTTTAGCTGTCACTTTTTTGAAGGAGGATAGTATCTTATTCCAGCAATTATTACAGGATTAATAAATATTGATTAAATTATTATATTAAAAATTAATTAGATTAATTATTAAATATTATTAAGTGTTTATTACTGAACCACTGGAGGTGGAAAAATGAATTTAGGTGTTCCATGGATTTAAAATTCTAACAATGTTATCTTTAGGGTGACTTTCTATTTGTGGTAAATTGCAGTTTTACTCTTTACTAGTGATATAAAGTTTCTTTTATATGTGTTTTTGTAAAAAAGGAGGAGTTCAATTAAAGAAGATATGTGGTCAGTAGTGTAGGTGTTATACAGACATTGCAAAAGCAATGTCGGACATCATCAGACGACTTGAAAATTACTGTCCTAACCCAAAGGAAGGCATCACTACAGACCCTAAAGGAGGCAGTTTGGGGCAAGAAGGCCTGCCATAGGTTAGGGAGGTTATTGCCTGTGCCTCTGTGTGGGGAGTTCCCAAGAATCAGTGTCAGTCATGATGATGGTCAGATGGGCAAGGTATGCCTTCCAGTATGTCTCTTGTGAATATGAAAAAAACAAAAAGGGCCAGAGCAATAAATAATGACAGAATGGTGCAATCAGGCTCCCCAGAGGCACAAACTTAATGTCAGAACAGGTTTGGGCAAAAATGCAATGGTGATGAAGCCGTGTTTCCTCTTGTTCCACCAGGGTCCTCTATGTGTCACCAGAGTAGCTTCCTGTCATTCCCCCAAGCTCTCCCTTTCTGTTTCCTCTTCTCCCACCCTGACTCTGTCAAATCTTGCTCTCAGGGCTTTCATTTTCCATAGCTATAAATGACCCCTGTTATCCCAAAGCATCAGTCTTCAGATTCTGTTGGGCTGAATCATTCTACACCAAAGGCAGCTACTGG
This sequence comes from Xerus rutilus, assembly GCA_028644305.1. NCBI lineage: Eukaryota > Metazoa > Chordata > Mammalia > Rodentia > Sciuridae > Xerus > Xerus rutilus. The sequence goes on from CM053410.1 coordinate 77,297,624, forward strand.
ATAGCTCTAATCCCTCAACCCCCCGATTTTTTTTCCAGTGTAAAATCAAATTTCCTTAAAAGAAATGTAGGAGTGACTTTTCTGGAGTTACATATGATTGTAATACTCTCTAAATAATTCGGTGAGACATATGTTAAAACATTTTGATGTTTTTGAAAATTTGATTTGTCATGAAATGTATTCAGCAAAGGCTTTGATGTATTTGAGGTTCACTGCCCATTTGAGATTTTTAGGACTGAGCTGCCCAGTATGGTAGCCACTAGCCACCTGGGGCTACAGAGCACTGGAAATGGGGCTAGTCTGAAATAAGATGTGTTGAAAGTGAACATACACACTGAATCTCAGTATAAAAAAAGAGAATGTAAATGTATTATTAATAATTTTAAAATATTGATTAGATGTTGAAATGATACTGTTTTGATGGGGTCACTAGAAAAGTTAGAATTACTTATGTGGCTCACATACATTTCTAGGGACAGTATTGCCTTAGAAAATACTCAAGTTCAGCTTGGAGTAAATGATGAACTTTTACTGGCTAGACACTAAGAGATCTCAGGTTTGGAACCTCCCAGCATTTTCCCAGTGCTGACAACAGGAAGTTACAACGCCTTGGCTCCTAACTTGAGCATTTAGGTCAATTCCCTCAACTCCTTAGTTACTATTAGTAGATTCTATTACAGGAAGGTTGTCTTGGTCAAGTCTTATTCTTATACAACCATACCTTATAATGAGACAACACAAAAATACAAAGAAAAGTTTTGGGATCAGCTGCAAAATCAAAGAAGGACATGGGAGAATCAGTCTTGGAAATACGTTTGTAGCAATTCCAAGATGTATCCAATTATTTTTCCTAGAGCTTGTGGATGAGAATCTTTTAATTTAATTTTTTTTGTTGGTACTGGGAATTGAACCCACGGGCACTTAACCACTGAGTCATATCCCCAGCCCTTTTTATGTTTTGAGACAGGGTCTCGATAAATTGCTTAGGGCTTCGCTAAGTTGCGGGGGCTGGCTTTGAACTCACTATCCTCCTGCCTCAACTTCCTGAATCACTGGGATTACAGGCGTGCGCCACCACACCTGGCTTTTTAAATCTTTTTACCTAGTCAAGTATTATCATCTCTTCAGGTGGAATGTTTTCTCATAATACTGTTTTCTGCTGCTACTACCATACACTACACATTCAAAATCATAACTATCATCAATGTTGCGTTTTTTAACTTCCGGTTAATTAATAATCCAACTGAGAACATAGAGGGTCAGATCATATTATGGCTGATTTGTTTTTTGTTTGCCTAAATCTTAAGTCAAAATAAATAATTTGGCATTGAGGGCTGTGTCTTTCTTTTGGCCAAATCATTAAACAAGACACTGTTGGCTTCAAGTTCTTGGTTAGCTGGTCCGTGTAGTGCCTGTCTGTCTTCCTAATTCTACTGAACAGTGTACAGTGTAGACACTGCAGGTGGATCTGCCCATGTCTCTCTTCATTACTGTCCTCCTTACCTTGAACCTGGCTGATCCTCTGGTATAGCATCAGATTTGAGATATTTGAGAGACACTTCAAGACATCGTTCCAGTCCTGTCTTGGCCCAAGCTTGTGCCTGGGCTCGAATTCCAGTCCCAGCATAATTCCTACCTGCAGGCTGTATTTGTCCTACTCTGTCAAATTTCTTAGTTATTTGATATCTGATGCCTCTTGATGGCTAACAAGTTCTAGCAGTCCACAAAACCTCTGAACAAATAGCAAGTGGATATTAGAATGCAGAATCACAATCTCTGCAATCCTTCAGGAACTCTTCCTGTATTAATTTCCTGAAATATTGAGCATGGCATATGATTTCTCATTCAACACTCCTGGGAATAGTTGAAACACAAGACCACTAATCTTTCCTCAAAATTGTGTTGAGATTTAGTTAACAGAAAAAAACTGTACAGTTGTTCCTCACTATCTGCATGGGATTTATTCCAAGACCTCCCACAGGTACTCAAATTCTCAGATGCTCAGTTCCCTTAGTATTTGCATATAACCTATGCACATTCTCCCGTGTACTTTAAATCATCACTAGATGATTTACATTGATTGAACACAATGTAATGTTATATAAACAGCTGTTACACTGTATTGTTTAGGGAATAATGGCAAGAAAAAAAATCTGTACATGCTCAGGACAGACATGCAAAACAAAATGTTTTTGGTCTTTGATTGATTAGTTTCTCGAATACACAAACCACAGATATGGAGTGCTGACTATATAACACGGGTGTTAGACATCCTGTGGAATCACTGCTGTGAGCAGTGTTTGGATACCTGAGCCCTTTGTTGTGAAGTCCATTCACTTCACTCATGGTCTTTGACATTTAAATCCCTTTTCACAGCAGACTGTGAAACCATGAGGTACACTTGCTCTGTGCTCAATGTTCCTATGTGTCTCATGCATTGGATGAGTTCCTAGTTCCTGGAGTGACTATTCAACGTGGTAGTGCTAAACTGTGATGGCTTCATTTTGAGATTTTTGGAAGCCATAATGGAATCTGGTTGTCTAGCCAGGACTCTACCTGAGGCATGTGACATAGGAAATCATCTTCAAAATTGCCCAGACTCTTGATCCTTTTCAGTGTGGCTGCCATCTTGCTTTTGATTCAAAGACTCCTCTAGGAGCTTCTACTCAATTACTTTGTCTTACCATAGTACATCCTTACTTATCAGTCATTATCAACATCACACATAGCATTCAGTTTCTAATAATAAAATTATGTCTAGTCCAAATGCTTCACAATGACCAGCGTCACTGTTAAGTTCTTTGCCACCTTGACAGTGGTCAAAGGATTTAAATTCTACTGAAGTTTTAACATTAGCTAGCAGGAGAAAGAATTTGGAGTGAGTGGTATGAGTCTGTCCTAGGCTTTTAAAGTCCTACCATCTTAGTTGTTTCCTTCTTCGCTCACTGCTCATTTATTCATTTAGCAAATATTTATTTAGCGTTTATGCTGGACAGATCTGTTCAAGGCCCTGGAAATGCAACAGACTAGAAGAGGACTCAGGGCAGTAAGGGCAACCTAGCTACCTCTATAGTGGTGTGTGTGTGTGTGTGTGTGTGTGTGTGTGACACACAGAGATATGCACAGAGTGTGTTCTGCTTGAATTATAACAAAACATCCCAGATTTCTTTGAAGATGGAAACTATCATTTTTGGAGAACACTGGTTAACATCCTGGGTGGGTAGTCTGAGAAAGTACCCAGTCACCAATGCTGTGTATTCTCTGCTGCCTGAATGATCACTCATGGCCAAGGATCCCGACACAATCTCAGGATGTGTGCTGTGTTCATTGAGTTGATGTCAAGTAACGTTGGGATGGGCTTTTGAGAAAAAATCAGATTGAGGGACTGGGGATATAGCTCAGTGGTACAGTGCTTGCTTAGCATTAGGGAGGACACACACACACACACACACACACACACACACACACACAGAAAAGTAGTTGAGGATTTATTTTAAGAATCCAGAGCTAGAAGAAGACTTCTCCATCTTTTCTGGCCCCAAGGAAATGTTTTTTACTATAATTGTTTACTCAATTATAGTAAAACTATACTCATTATAGTTTATTATAGTTATATTATAGTATAACTCAACTATTACTCTGTTTCCTCAGCCGGGATATGGCCAGGGATGAATGATACAAAGTTTGGAAAATGGGTGAAGGGGAATTATTTGACTATATCAGGTAAATAAAAAATAGATGGAATCCAGCTGCCAACTGCAGTCACCCAACAAAGAACAAACTCGAAAATTAGAACTGGAAGACTGGAGCCCAGGCGCTTTGCATAGCTCAGTTTTTAGGGGCTGGAGCAAGAGAGTTTGGGGCTAATTTCCATCTAAGTTTTCCAGAAACTGCAGGTGCTTTTCCAAGTGAGTGTTAGAAGGAGTTGCCAGGGGGAGGGTTGACTAGTGCCCATGCTTGGGAATGAAAAGACCAAGGCCCTTGAGGTGCAAGTCAGGGGTGAGAACAGGAGGACAGAGTGCAGGTCGGATGAACTCTTTTCTTTATGAAGCTGGTGGGTTCCCTTGCAGCCCGAAGAGGGAAGGTCTGTCTAATCCTTTTGTCTCCCAGGGCAATGCGGTGATTTTTAAATGTGGGTGAAGGGATGGGTTATGTCAGAATTGCTTATAGTGCTCATTAAAAATGCAGATTTCTGAAGCTGAATCAAAATTTTAGAATTTCAGGGAACAGAACTGGTCAGATGTAGTATTGCAGAAAATTCTTAGCCATGTTAAAATTTGAGATCTAATGGCCTCAAGCTTTCCTCCGCAAGGCAGGGGGCAGGTTGCTAGAAAGATGCTAGTATTATCTTTTTAAAATCTGGCCAAACCATCTATCAGAAAGATAGATGTGCATACCTTGGGTGTGACAAGGTAAGCAGATTATAAAATTTACTGTTGCATTGCTTGGGCTAAGCATTGCTTTCTTCAACTATTCTTCTTTTGTAATGTAAGCCCCCATCCCCACCTTGCTGAGGGATAACCCTACAACTGCATGAATTCCTTCTGCAAAGTGGAAGGGACCTGGGTTCCTTGTGAGTCAGGGTTGAAGGCATTGAAAGACAGCTCAAATAATAAAAAGACATTAAGAGAAAGGGTAAGGGCACAAATCCAAACTTCTTGGACTTGACCAGTTGATTCTACCTCTGATGCCCTTTGCTCATTATCCCATACCATCTTTTCCAAGCTGCCCCATAAATTGCTGTTTGCCCTTTGCTTTCCAATTAGACAGCTTTTCTTTTTCTTCACCAGAGCTTTTTGGATGTATTTGGCATTTTGCCTAAGAAAGGTCTGCCAAACCTGGCCTGTGTTATTTTTAGCATCTCCTTTGCATATGTGCCCTGAGGAAGTGAGATCCTCCTGGCGTTCTTTCTTCTGATGAATATTTGATTGGCAACCTTAAAATTTTTCTTTGTGTTTAAATTATAAACTCACTGCAAGCACAAGGCACCTTTCACAGTCTCTTAAACTACATGTCAATATGTGTTCTGGTAGAGCTATAATTACCTATTATTTTGTAGCTTTCTGAATTAAATATTCATTAAACAAAAGCTGAAAATGGTACTAAATCTATAGAAAAATTTTAATATGCAAAAATTACTAGTCAGTATGTTAATATACCTTCATCAGGGTTCACTTAGGTGGCAAGGAAGGACAGTATACTTTTGAAATAAAGCTTTGTTTTTAAAGCGATTCACATTTACAGAATAGTGCACATTTTCATAGAATAATGACTTATGTGATTGAGGGAATTACTAAATGTAGATGAGAAGCAATTCTGCTGCTGTCTTTAGGGGAAGGAGGTAATTTTTAAATAAAAATAGAAGTTTCCCACTTTTGCCAGTACAGAGTTAACACCACGGTGGAAGGGAGCGTGTTGGGTAGATGCACAGGGAAGAGCCGCCCTTGGCTACCAGGAGCATAGACCAACAGAACCTGCCAAGATTCACCAGCCCAGACCACTATGCACTCCAAGGTATTCTGTGGTGAAGAGAGTTAATTTACACACAAACCAACGTCCTTACCCTCCGTGAACAACATAAACACCCTAAGGAAAGAATGTCTCTAATACAATCAGCTATTTCATGTTGGAAATTTTGGTAGTTACTTTTCTATTTCTAAATAATATACTTGTCTTGGTAGTTTTTGATTGGTTGTTTTAGGATGCTGTTATGTATTGATTCCCCTGATCACATATGGGTATCATGCAATTCCTCTCCCCCTTGTAAATTTTAATGCAGTTGTCATTAGTTCTGCTGATTTACTTTGTTGAATCTTTAAGGAATATCTTTAAATTGGCCTTTTGGATCCTATCGACTTAGGGTCTTGCATTTTCCTCCCTATCTGGACGAAGCAGACTTCAGCATACTTGGCTTTTCTTCTACCTTTTCTTTCTCCCTTTTAGCTCCATTAAGTTTCTGCTCTTGGATTTTATTTGACATTTATTGTTCAGTGTTTACCCTTAAGCTAAACTTCTTTTACCTGGGTTAGCCACAGTGAGTACTGTTCTTCAGAATCCAAAGAGTTCATAGGGAAACCTTTTGGATCACATTGTTCATGTAATTGTCTTGTTTTCTGAGGGATTGTGATGTGATCATGGGCATTTCTCTGTATCTTTGTTTTCTAGACTGTTATTCTTCATGTTTGTTTACTGTCCTATAATGTCAGAGATGCACCGAAACTTGGCTTTGACTTCAGCATTTTGCACAATTATGCAATTCAGTCTTGGTTCAGCCTGGGTCTTTGGAAGCCCAGAGAGATGAGTGCCTACTTGGAAATCAATTCTGACATTCTCAACTTAAGTATAAACAGTGGTTAGATAATCATGTAGTTTACTACCATAGAGCATCAGTATAATTGTATCAATAAAAGAAACACATTATGTTATCTGGATTCATCATTAATGTGGTACCAGAATATTAGAATATTCAAATATAGGTAAATTTTATTCTAGAAGTAATTTGGAATGAAAAAAACTCCTTATGGGCTACTTTTTGTTAAATCTCTCAGTCAGATGAAGTATAAACATATATTTATTATTGAAAGAGCAAAATTCTACAAGTTAACATAATTATGAAACAATTAATTATATGTAAAAATTACTAAGAACTTGCAGATAAATAAGGAAAGAATGCAGATTTATATGCACAAGAGAATACATTAGAGTACTTTAGAAAAAAGTGTACATTTATATACATAAAAGTAATATTTTTGAACCTAAAATATTTATAATATTAAATTAATTATAATACAAAGTAGAGAAATATAGATGATGTCATAATTCTCATGGGTATAGGATTATTATTATTCCAAAATTCATAACCAACAAAATAACCTGTAAGAACTATATTTAGTTTTTAGTTATCTAATTCCATTTAGGTCATGAGTCTTCCACGAAAAGGTTCTATTTGGAAATTCTTCACATTTTATGAAAATGAATAAAGAGCAGAATGTCAGTTTTACTTCCCTGAAATGTCACGAAGAGAAAAACTCCAAATCATAAAAAGACAAATTCACCATAAACCATCTTCCATCCAGATAGGTGATTAGCCAACGCTTAAATTGTTTTTATTTTGTGCCAGGCACTGTTCTACATGTTCTTTCTGTATTAACTCATTTAATTTCTCTCAGCAGTCCCATGAGTCCTATTATTAGTTGAAGATTTAGGCACAGAGAGATTAAGTTATTTATCTAAGCTCACACAGCTAGGCAGTGGTGGAACCGGATTTGATCCCCGTCAGTCTGACTCATGTCACGTCATGCTCTCAACCATGGTGAAATCTCTCAAGTGATATACCTAGAAAATGCTAGGATCCAAAGATATAGGGAAATGCCCATGATAGCATCAGAATTCCTCAGAAAATAAGATAATTACATGAACAATGTGATCCAAAAAAACCTTAGAAGGAGTTTTTGACATGCGTTAGGCATTCATTAAAAGTTAGCGCTTATCATTAGTTGCTGGAATGGGGTGAGGAATGTTGGAATGAGAGAGGGAGGAGCTGATGAGTTACTCCTCTCACTGTCCCACCCTCTGGAAGGTCTACAAGGTCCTGGGAGGCCAAGAAGCCAGCTGTGGCCAGAGGGTTCAAGATAACAAAAACCCTTATCAAAGCTTCTGCCTGTCATGGCTGAGGGCTCATCCAGGCCAAGGACCTGCTGCAGAGCTCAGGCTGCTGGGGCCACGTTCCCTCAGGACTTCTCCTTCTCATTTTGTAACAGGACCATGAAGACAGCTGCCACATTCAGTTTCATTGATGTCAAGGGCATTATTGTCTAACTTTGCTTGGGAGGACAGTGGTGGAATGCAAATGCCAGTGAAGTGGCATCTCCTCAGAACATCAAGACTGGGGACAGCATGCTGCATTTAACTAAGAACTGCCAACTGCAAGCTGTGGAACTGCAAGGTGCTCAAAGGCCACTGAGCAGCGGTGCAGATGCTGAAGATGCAGAGACTGGTGAAGCCATGCCAAGCAGCTGTGGAGGCTGAACAGCCGTGGAAGCCGGGCAGCTGCTTCGTTTGATCCTGACTGTTCATTATTTATTTATTATTATTTTTGATACCGGGGATTGAACTCAGCGGCATTTGACCACTGAGCCACATTCCCAACCCTTATTTTGTATTTTATTTATTATTCAGGGTCTCACTGAGTTGCTTACTGTCTCACTTTTGCTGAGGCTGGCTTTGAACTCGTGATCCTCCTGTCTCAGCCTCCCCAGCTGCTGGGATTACAGGGGTATGCGACCGCGTCCGGCTCATAATTTATTAACCCATTTCCCACCATTGCACCCTTTAAAATGTGTGCCAGTGGAGTTACTCATGAATTGTTAAGGTTAATGTTTTGTTACTTTAATAGGGCTACATTTCTTTTGTTTTTAAATTTCAATTAGTCTATCTTTCTTTTGCCTATGATGGAGAACCCTGGCTGATTGAGTCACATTGCATGATTATGTGGCTGAGCTCACCAGAGTTCCAGACATAGAGCTGAATAAAAAACTCGCCATCTCCATAATACCAAGAATACCAGTTGTCCAAACTCAAACTAATACAGTGATGGCATGACACCAACTTCTGTTTTAAGGTCCCTTTCCACACTCCTAGAGTTCAGGGAGTCTCAGTTTATCACACGTCCTCATATGAAATGACTCTTGGATTTTTGTCCCATCACTTGTCCTAATTCCTGTTTCCATGTCCTCCTCTTGTATATTCTTTCTCTGGGTATGGCTGGCCGGCCAGCTGGCTTTGCTACTTTTGAAACTGTGGGAACAGTTCAGATTCTCTTCCCTGTCTAAATTCATGAAAAAGCATGGGGTGGGGGAGAGACTGGTGGTGTGGCTCACTGGTAGAGCACTTGCCTAGCATGTGTGAGGCACTGGGTTCAATTTTCAGCACCACACATAAATAAATAAATAAACAAACAAATAAATAAATAAAATAAAGGTATTGTGTCCATCTATAACTAAAAAAGCTAAAGAAAAAAAAAAGCCGCATGGGGACACATCCAGTATTGGTCCACAAGAAATGAGCATTCTTTCTGGGAGTACTCTGAGTGAATGCTGTATTTTTCATTCTTTTTTAGAAGTTAATTTTATGTCATGATTCTAGAATACTTAAGAAATTTAGAATCGTCAACGATTCTGAGTAAAATGCAATTGAACCTGAAATTGAGCCATGCAAAGGAACAATTTAGGTACATTTAAAAATTGCTGCCTTGAATTATTGAGCTGCATCATTACTGTATCAGGCAGCCTCCAAGATGGCCCCAAGCACCTTCATTGTTTTAAGATGCTAAGTTTGGGGGTTATATAATTAATTGGTATTGGTGTCCCCTAGAAATTTATGGACACCCAGACCTTAGAATGTGACCTTATTTAGAAATAGGATCTTTGAAGATCTAATCAGCTAGAATGAGGTGCCGCTAGAGTAGGATGAATACTTCATCCATAACTGGTGTCCTCCTGAGAAGAGGAGAGGACATATAGACACATAGATGCAGCTGAGCATGGGCCAAATTCTATTGTTACATTGTGGGCATGTCTGAATATGTAACAACAAATCTCCCCACTGTACTACTGTAATGCACCAATTAAAATATATGGAAAAAAAAAAGAAAGAGAGACCAGGTGGTCCTGAGACTACAGAGGCAGCCACTGGAATGATGCTGCGGCAAGCCCAGGAACACTAAAGGATGTTCAGAGCCACTAGAAGTTAGGAAGAGGCAACCAAAGAATCTTCCTTGGAGCCCTCAAGAAAGCATGTCCCAGTTGATGCCTCAATTCTAGACTTCTGGCATCCAGAACTGCAAGAGAACTAAGTTTCTGTTGCTCTAAGCCACCCACCTTGCAGTAACTTGTTATGGCAGCCCTGGGAAATTAATGCAGGGTTATCTGTGAGGCAGGAATGGGTAAAAATACAATTATGTAACCAAATCACTCTTTTACAATATTCATCGACTATTCAATTATTAAGTATGTGAAAAAATGTTGCTCCTCTAGGACATTTTTTTCCTTTTTCTTTTTTGGCAATTTTGCAACTCCACCCCCGCCCCTCCCCCCCGCTAAAACCACCTTCTTCATTGGGCTGAGAAGAATCTAATATGCTGAGGCATGATACATTGGGATGCATGAAACATGCAACTTCATACACAGAACCCTACAATATTCCAGATCTGTGCCCTGAAACATGGCAATTCTCATTCATTTGATGGATCTATCTTCATTCAGAAAGAAAATAAATATAGTGATGTTTTTATAATTGTATGCATGTTACAATTAGTAAACATGCACATAATTATATGCATTGTTATATGAATAATTTTTTTTTTTTTTGGTACCAAGGATTGAACTCGCGGTACTCGACCACTGAGCCACACCTCCAGCCCTATTTTGTGTTTTATGCAGAGACAGGGTCTCACTGAGTTGATTAGTACCTCACTGTTGCTGAAGCTGGCGTTGAACTCACGATTCTCCAGTCTCAACCTCCCAAAGTGCTGAGATTACAGGCGTGTGCCACCACTCCCTGCTGCATAAATGTTATATGCATGATTGGCATTAATAAAACCAAATTCTGTACATGGAATTTTACATATATGCGACTGCAAGAATTTTCCATGGAGTGGCTTCTGACTCTGCAAGTGTCAATCAAACCCATTCTCTGTGCTACCCGCACACTTCCTGCACTTCCAGGGCTGCTCATTTTCATGCAACAAAGTGAACTCTGGCCCTACATCTTGGCATTGTAGAGCTGATTGACTCAGCACAGTGGGCGACAGGAGTTTTTCTGGAAGCCATTCTTGCACGAGAATGACTAGAAATGACTTAATATACACGAAAGTGGATGACAGACACACAGAAAAGCTCAAATTAAACATCTCTGGCTCTATATACTCTCAGAAGATCCCTAAAACACCCTTTCCCTGGGAAAGAAACACTCTTTGACATTATTGACTCCAGGATGATTGAAGCAAAATTCTGACAGTGGTCAGTCTTTTATCACTCTGTGAAGGAATCACGACAGAGGCTAAAGCATACCCGACAAAAGCAGAATTAAGATACGTATTTTCTGAGGGAGAAGTGGGAGAGAAAAAGAGAGTAATTAATTTCTGATGACATTCTTAGATCTAGTTGTAGCTGAAACCAAATTTAGCTTTTCAGTTACATGAGCCGATACATTCTCTGTCCCCTGCTTTTTGCTTAATTGAGCTGGGATTGTCTTTTTCTGCCTTTTTCTCTGTGGATCCCCAACTCTTAGAACTGACACATGATAGGCGTGAAGTAAATATTTGTGGGATGAATGAATGACTAAATCAGGGCTCTGTTACTCAAAGTAGAGGTCTTACTAAATCAGGGAGATTAAAATCATATATATACACACACACACACATATACATACACATGCATACACAAATGTAGGTGTGTATACACACATATACACACATAAAATAAAAATAAATTATGAAATCAAGGTAGAATTGAAGTGCTACAGGCCAAGTGCTAGAGTAGGCCAGGATACATGGTTGAGCAGAGGGCTTCTAGGGGAAGGAATGTACTGGGCATGCTCAGAACGTGGAAGTGTAGTGGTCCTGGTGAATGGTGGCACTGAGTTTTCTGAAGGAGGTTAATGGGGATGATGCCGAGTAGGCAGAGTCAGCACATCTCAGAGAGCTTTGACTGGCCAGTGGAAGAACTTAGAATTTATTTGGTAGCCAGTGGGGAACCCATGGATGATTTTGAGCAAAGAGATGAAATATTATCCTTTCTAGGGTTTGTTTCTTTTCAACAGAAACTTCTACTTTGAAAGGATACATAGTAGGACTTCTTTTTTTTTCTTTTTTTTGGTGCTGGGGATTGAACCCAGGGCCTTGTGCAAATGTACAAGGCAAGCACTCTACCAGCTGAGCCCCAGCCCCATAGTAGGAATTGAGGCCATAAAGCAGGTTAGAGGAGGTGTTGTGAAAGAACTTTCAAATTTTACCATGTAAGCTGCTGCTCTGACTATAGTCATTTTCCTGTGATAATCTTGCAGTTAGATCCACTCATTTTCCAAAAGTATATTTGTAATTTTTTGAGACTCTAAAAATAGAAATATGAAGGGCTATTATGTGTCAGGAAAACAAGAAAAACCAAGAAAAGGCCTTTTTTTTCTTCTGTCTTTGGGTCCATTTTATCTTTTAGAAAAATTTCAAATGATGAATAAAATTCTTAAGATTAGTTTTCAGCCATGACAAAGAAATCAGATGACTTAAGAGAGAGACAGCTCTTAAACACCTCTCTGAAGAAGTAGAAATTGTGCAAATAGCTCAGAAACTGATTATAAACTGGTTGGAGCCTAAGGTAAGATAACTGGGTTAGATTGGAAAAAATAGAGTGTGGTCAAATTAAATAGAGAACTCAGAGGAAAAAAATTGACAATTTCCTAAAGAATCCAAGTCATGGTGTGGAACATATTTTACACCACTGACTCTGAGTGGTATAAGCATATCACATGTATTTTTAGTTCTCTGCAACATATTATTCTCTTCCTTCTCCCAACATTTATAAGTGAAAAATCAGGTTTTCCTTTGATTTGAAAAATTTCCAGACATTTTATTTCTAGTCTTAAGGTGCTCTGGTATCTCTCCTGCATTTACCTCAGTTTTCTTTTCTTTTGGGCGGTACCTTTTGTAAGAATGCATTTTTAAAAATTTGTTCTTTTTAGATATGCATGACAGTAGAGGGTATTTTGACAGATCATACATACATGGAGTATAGCTTCCTATTCTTGTGGTTGTGCAAGATGTGGAGTTACACAGGTTGGTATTTGTGTATGAATATGGGAAAGTTCTGTCTGATTCCTTCTGTCTTTCGCATTCCTGTTCCCTCTCCCTTCCCTCCATTCCTCTTTGTCTAATCCAATGAACTTTCATTCTGTAAGAATGCATTTATTACTTAGAATTTTAGAGTCTAATTTATTCTTTTCTGATTTAAACTTGTTTTTTTTTCTTCCGGTTTTCTTTTCTTTTCTTTTTTTTTTTTGGTACTGGGGATTGAGCTCAGGGGCACTCGACCACTGAGCCACATCCCCAGCCCTATTTTGTGTTTTATGTAGAGACAGGGTCTCACTGAGTTGCTTAGCGCCTCACCATTGCTGAGGCTGGCTTTGAACTCGCGATTCTCCTGTCTCAGCCTCCCTAAGTGCTGGGATTACAGGCTTGAGCCACCGCGCCCGGCTTCTTCCGGTTTTCATTGGGTGTTGGAGCGAGTGTTTAATCTTTTTTTTTAAAAAAACTTTTTTATATCTTTGTTTTTTTTATTTTTTATTTTTTATGTGGTGCTGAGGATCGAACCCAGTGCCTCACGCATGTGAGGCAAGCGCTCTACCGCTGAGCCACAACCCCAGCCCTGTGATTGTTTAATCTTACACAAATTGTACCCAAGGATGGAGAGACCTCTGGCAGTATAGCTGCCCACATTTGACATCATCTTTGGCATTTTCCCCTTTCAGATGCAGATGTTGGTTGTCCGTCAGTCCAGCTGTTGAATCTGGTCTGTTCTCTTTGGGGGTTTGCTTTAGTGCTTTCTTTCTAGGACTCAGATGTTAAGTCCACGGTTGTGTCATGCTGGGGGACTGTGGCGGGGGAGGGCCCGGCTAGGCTCAGAAGCCTTCCTTACTGCTGATTTTCCCTGGGACCTTTCTTATGCCTTCCTTAGGCTCTTCCTTACATGTTCCGACCCAGGAGGTGCTTTGGCACCTTTCATGAGGCTTGTCACACCCATGGACATGTTTATAAACATCTAATTCTCAGCATGCAGTTTAGGTCAAGGTGAGGCCCCCCAGTTTCATGGTAACGGCTTTCAGTCCTTTCCATTTTATTCTTTCCTTTCATGAAATATTAATGAGTATATCATTAGGATAATTGGGTTACTGTCTCACCCAATAAAAATTCCAGCTTGGAAAAAGAGATGAGCTTGTCTCTATTATTTAAATTTACTCATTTGTTTATTTCTTCATCCAACATGTATTTAATTAGTAACTACTATGCACTAGGGACTGTGCTAGGGATTGAGGACATACCAGTAATGAAGACAGACAAGATTCCTCCCTTCTTGGACTTTACCTTTTTATAGAGGAGGCAAACAATTGACAAGTAAACCAACATTGTAATTTTAGATGGTGGTAGGTACTCTGAAGGAAATACATCAGGGAAAGAAAGGTTGGGAGGCCCTCTTGGGGACAGGGAGATCTGCTGGGGCAGGCCTCTATGAAACTCTGAAGCACCCAATTTTTCTTTTGGTACCGGGGATTGAACTCAGGGCCACTCGGCCACTGAGCCACATCCCTAGCCCTATTTTGTGTTTTATGTAGAGACAGGGTCTCACTGAGTTGTTTAGTGCCTCCCTCTTGCTGAGGCTGGCTTTGAACTCACAATTCTCCTGTCTTAGCCTCCCAAAGTGCTGGGATTACAGGCATGCGCCACTGCGCCCGGCTCAACTTTTAGTTCTTTTAATTTAGGAGAGTCCTTTCCGGGTGTCCTTGATGAGAGGGGCTGGAGAGCTTCTTCCGTCTGTATGCTGAGGTCACACATGTCATCTCACGTCAACAGTTTCAGTTCATGGTCACAGGCGTGTAAAGGGAAAGAGACACTCTGTTGGTTACAGGAAGAAAAATGAGCTGTACTCTTTTCCATAGGAAAATGATGGGTGTTTCCAGTAACCTCTTCTTCCTCCCCCATCACTCTCCAGCCTCAGCCTGTTTTCTCCTGGTGAGGCTGGAGGTGAGAATGAGTTTCACTTTCTTCTAACAGACAGGGTGCAGCTTTCGTTTAACTGTATACAGCTGCAGTGCAGAAGGTTATTCAAATAAAAGAAGATGTACCAGGCATTTTCTCGGAGCTCATTTAGTCTTTCTAGGTATTCTGTAAGGTCCTCATATTCTAGATGAGTGTCCTAGGTCACAGAACTAGGAACAGTAATGAGATCCACTCATATGTCCCCTGCCAGGGACAAACTCTCATCACATGTTCACTCCAAATTTCCTGTGAAACGCGTCGTAGTGTGATATGCTGCTCATTACGCTTCCCAAGAAGTTGAGCTTGGACAGATTAAAAGACTATCCAAGTCACACAAGCACTAAGCATTTTTTTCTGCCTGGCCCCAAACTGTGTCACTTTCTACCACACTGTGATCATTGCTGAGGTGGAACTGGGCGGTGACATTCATATGTGGCCCTGGATGATGATCTGAGGCACAGGAGAGCCGCAGGGTGAGAATTCAAACTCAGGTCCCCAAACAGCACCGCAGCTGAGGGTACGGGCTGTGGGGGTCACGTACATACAGGTTTAAACACAGGCTACTGTGCCTGCCGGCTGTATGACTATTAGCAATTTCTAGAGCTTTTCTGATGTTCAACTTTCTGATCTATAAATGAGGATAATAAATACCTACTTCAAAGGATTATTTGGGAGAGTTAAAAATCATTGTTTTTATAATACTTTTGCTGCCTCTGAAGCTCTCAGGACATCCTAGCTAATATCGTACTTCACTGTGGTAGGCCTCAATATTACCAGCTTAATACAGTACTCTGCTGTTCCCTGCTGAGGGATCACGGTTCTGTATAGTTCTTAGGCCACCAAGATACTTGACAGGCTTGACCCTCTCCACATCCCTGGTGGGCAGATCACAATTTATCTAAATCAGAGGTTCTCAAAATGTGGTTCCAGGATGAGCAGCATTAATATTACCTTCCACTTATAAATGCAAATTTTCAGGTCCCACCCCCAAATCTACTGAATCAAAGCTCTGGGGGTAGAACTTGCCCAGCAAGTTGTATGACTCTGGGTCACTACTAGGAGAATCTGATATGGGCTAAAGCTGAAAAATCATGGATCTAAATCAGTCATAATAATCTTACTCCCCTTTGCATTACCTGGGGTCAGCAAGGATATGTGGCCCAACCTTGGTGTACAGGACCTAAAGAAGTCAGAAGGGGAGGAGGGCGGAGTTGAGGCTTTCCTTGCTGATTTAAAGAGGTACATGAGAGTAACTGCCTTCCTTCAGGATGCTATTTGTTGTATAGGTAACACTTGGGACGATTTGTGTTACTTTGAAACTGTGAGGAAGATGTTTTCTAAGAAAGGCAGAGCAGAAAGTTAGAAAACACCAGGGCCTTTGTAGACGCTGCTGAGCTACTGATAAGCCAATCTCCAAACCTCCTCTTCTATGCTATAATAAATACCAGTGATGGTTAAGTCACTTGCAGTGGGTTTTCTTATTTGCAGCTGAAAGCAAGCTTGCCAATAAAACTCTTATGTAATCCAGTGCTTTTTGGAATGTCAAAGGATTCTAGTGCACTGGAAATGGGGGCTTTAATCACACGATTTTCCTTTTCTCTCCATTGGTGGTGGAGGGGCACAGCATCTATTTCTTTTTCTTTTTCCTTTAGAGTCTGAATGAACCACGAAGATGCCAAAAACCTGGGTGCACAGACACTTGGTTGTTCGTACACGCCCAAGTACAAGTTCAGATAATGTTAGGAAAGAAAAGGATGGTATGCCATTAGGGGGAGTAGCTGGGTGTTGTAATTTACTATGAGGGGTCAGGAAAGGACCTTCTGAGGATGTGACCTTTAAGCTGCAAACCTGCAGGGTGAGTGGGAGTAGCGAGATTAAGCATGGAGGAGTGAGGAGGAGGAAAGGTAAGAAGAGTCTTCTTACAGGAAGTGGCATTTGAGCTGATGCTCAAAGTCAAATTAGTGTAGCAAATGTCTATATATGCCCATGGAAAAAGAGTGTTAGGAAAACATCAAAATGCTAACAGGATTTTATCTCTGAGTAATGGGATTATATGCACTTTCAATTTTCTTGTTTATCTTTACTCTTTTTTTTTTCTGAGTACTTCTTTGGTAATAAAAAAGTTACTTTGGGGTTGGGGTTGTGGTTCAGTGGTAGAGCATTGACCTAGCACTTGTGAGGCACTGGGTTTGATCCTCAGCACCACATAAAGATAAATAAACAAAAGTATTGCATCCATCTACAACTAAAAAATATTTTTTTAAAAAAAGTTACTTTAGGGCTGGGATTGTGGCTCAGTGGTAGAGTGCTCGCCTAGCATGTGTGAAGCACTGGGTTTGAATCTCAGCACCACATATAAATAAATGAATAAAATAAAGGTCCATCAACAATTAAAATATTTTTTTAAAAAAGTTACTTTAAAAAGTAATCATAAGGGGCTGGGATTGTAGCTCAGTTGTAGTGCGCTTACCTCACATGCGTGAGGCACTGGGTTCGATCCTCAGCACCACATAAAAATAAATCAATAAAGATATTGTGTCCACCTACAACTAAAAAATATTTAAAAAAAAAAAGTAATCATAAGGGGCTGGGGTTGTGGCTCAGTGGTAGAGTGCTTGCCTTGCACACATGAGCACTGGGTTTGATCCTCAGCACCACATACAAAATACATAAATAAATAAAATAAATGTTTAAAAAAAGTAATAAAAGGAGGAAGATGAGTGGTTTTTTTGGGGGGGTATTGGGGATTGAACTCAGGGGCACTAGTCAACCACTAGTCACATCCCCAGCCCTATTTTGTATTTTATTTAGAGACAGGGTCTCACTGAGTTGCTTAGCACCTCGCTTTTGCTAAGGTGCTACTCGGGATCCTCCTGCCTCAGCCTCCCGAGCCACTGGGATTATAGGCATGCACCACCGGCACCTGGCAGATGAGTGTTTTTTAAACAGGCCACGTGGAACCAGGTGTGTGTGTGTGCGTGTGGAGGTGGTATTTTCAGGAGAAGGAAATGGCTTGGGCAACAGCTTGAGTGTTTAAATAGCTGCTAGTTGCTAATAGCTTGTTATAACTGCAGCATGGCAGTGGGGGTGGGGGAGAGATGAGAAAGGGAAACAGACAAGAGGTCAGTTCCTGGAGGCCTGGTGTCATTGGGAAGCTTCAAGCTCATCCTGCAGTCAGTGTGGAGTACATTGGTCAGCTTCGGATCGTAGAGACATCCCCAAGGTGACACTGGGGGATATACTGGGACAGCAGCAGTCATCAAAGCAGGCAACACTGGGAGAGTAGGGAAGTGTTTTTGTGTTTGTTTTTTAGAGCAGCATATTCAAGGCAGCGATCGAGATTTACTCTTAGCTGCTCTCTGGCTGATTTAAATATTAAATTCAAATAATTAATATATGACCAGTCTTATGAATGGGAGAAATCCTTTATGTTTCAGTGTCCCACTGCCTCAGGCTCCCTTCTTGGTCTTTTCCAGGGTCCTGTGTGCATCTTAAGAGGAAGAGAGCACCTGTCTGCTTCCTACCTCAGTGAGAGATGGGTATGAGGTAATGTCTGTAGAGCGAGTGATCTCCTCAGACACAAACAGCACTGAAATTGACACCATCATTATTTGCTCTGATACCAATTTTTTTGTGAGGGTTTTAATTTTGTCTGCTCATTTCAACCAAATCTGAGGTCTCCATGACTACAATAGGAGAACAGAAGGAAAAGAATACTTCTGTGCTGGAACATCCTAAATGGTATTGTTTATTATAAAATGTGGATATTTTAAAGGATGCCCACATTCTTAAAAGGTGTAAATGCTATTCAGATGGTGTTCTAAGCCAGAGACATTTTTATGTTCTAGTCGTGGGTGATATGTGAACACATTGAGAAGATACATCAATAAAACCTCTCGAAGGAGACTAAAGAGATAGCTGGATCTTGGGGTCAAATTCAGGTGGAACGGGATGTGTCGATGTCCTTACCCCGTAGGGCAGAGTCTGGGTTCTCTGTGATCTGAGTTGTGAAGCCAAGTGTGGTCATAGATTGATGTGCAAGTAGTTTTAGGTATTTACATTCTGAACATCTGAATGCAACTTTAGGAAAAACATCACATTTTCATGGTCCTTCATGGGAGTACAGCTAGCCTGCCTGGCATGATTAGGACATGATGTGTCTGGCACCCTCTTCCAAAAGGTAATGGATGTATTTGAGATTTTGCCATCAAGTCTGAATTCTAGCTCTGCCACTTACTCTGTGTGATTTAGATTCCTCATCTGTTACATAGAGTCCAATTTGCAGGGTTATTGTAGGGGAATCAATAAGATAATATTTATAAAGTTCCTGATGCTTAATACACTCTCAAAAACTATTGCTCTTAACAGTTTTTTTTTTTTTTTATGGTACCAGGGATTGAACCCAGGGGCACATTTAACCACTGAGCCACATCCCCAGCCCTTTTTCTATTTTATTTTGAGGCAGGGTCTTACTAAGTTGTTTAGAGCCTCACTAATTTGCTGAGGCTGGCTTTGAACTTGTGATCCTCCTGCCTCAGCCTCCCGAGCCACTGGGATTATAGGTGTGCGTGTGCCACTGCACCTGGCTTACAGGGCAGATTTTTATTCAGACTCTGAAACTACAGAGAGCTATGCATGCAACTACCCAAGAATTTTGATTTCTAAGCAACACTAATTAGAAACACTGGGGTGGTGGATAGCAAAGGCTAAAGACAGGGATTAACATGGCGGAAAGAGCAGATCAGGGTTTCTTGGTGTTCACAGGGCTGAAGTCCCAGGCACTGTGCAGCAGTGGAGTCCTTGTGGAATGAGCCAGAATTGAGCCAGAATGAGCCAGAATCTGGGGCCAACATATTCCCGGCTGTCCATGCAGATGCCAAGTTCTCAGGCTCCCCTCTGACAGAGGGTAGGGTGATGCCAGGCTGCAGCCACCTTGCTTAGCTGGATGGTTCCATGGTCCACAGTGGGGACAATGCTGGCTGATCACGGTCTGCTGAGTAGTTGTCTCAGTATTTGTCACTGGTGTGTGTCCCCAGCCCCCGCTCAGTCCTCCTTTCCTCCCTCCTGGGTCTTGTCCTAGTCAGGTGCTCTGCTTCCAGTCAGGTACGGGCCTGTGGCCTATTTTGGTCCTCAGCCTAAGGAGAGCACACAGCGGCAGAGGTTCGGTGACAACGGGAACCTGTGTCATTTTGAAAAGGACTCTTGGAAATGAAGAGATGACATTCAAATAGAAGAATGATAGACACCAGGTTGACAGTGGGGGCCGGAGGGCTCTGTCTGGCTCTTGTGGTTGGAATACATCTTAGTGCAGCGGCTGCGCAGCCTGTGAAGGCCATCCTGGGTAGACAGTGGTTTGAACTCTCTGGAGGAGGCAAATGACAGGGAGGGGGTCCATGCATGGCTACCCTCTCATCACCTGCGCACTGCCAGCCTGGTGTTTTGGGGGCGGAAAGTGACTTTACTGGCAGAGTGAGATGCTTTGCTCAGGAATCCGGGCAAGGTGTCTGCCAGTGGCTTCTCCGTTCCTGCACTGCACACCTGCAGTTGCCTTAAAGATGCCCCTGGCACTGCCATGGAAATGAGGCTACAGGGGAGCAGACAAAACATACTCCATGGAAATCGCTCCAGCAGGAGGAATCTTCTGAGACTCTGTTGATTTCCGTAATGATGTGGAAATAACTTGAACATTTTTGTACAAACCGCTTTCTATTTCTCAGGTGCTGTGTTAAGCACTTTGCAGGAGGTATTTCTCCTCATCTTCTGACAACCACACCTTGAGTTTCCTCTTGGTGCCCACCCAGTCCCCTGAAGCAAGTAATCCTTGGGGGCCTTTGGCTTTATTTGCTTCCTCTTCACACTGTTGGTGAGGGAGGGATTCCTGTTCCAGGGTTAAGGGGTTCACTGGACTCCAGACCCTTGACATAGGATAGATGAGATCGCCAGTATTTTATTAGCCACATATATATATATATATACTCACAGCCTGAGGAAAGAGGACCCTGCTGGCCACAGTGGGCCACATCAGGGTGGTACTGGGGGGCGAACTTTGTAGCATCCAGAGGGTGAAATGCTCTTGTGACATAGGAGGATGTGATTGGGGTATCTGAATAATTTCACGGGCCAGCAAGGAACTCCACGTACTCAGGGGTAAGTAGAGTTTGTACTTGGCTCATTTGATAAGAAGGCTAATTTGGGCAAGTGAGCCTTATTTGCAAGAGCATAGGGTGAGAGGAATTTGAGGTTAAGTCATTTGAATCCCTTTCTGTTTTGCTTAGGTGTCAAGGCACACATAGTATTGGGCCTTGCTGGACATGGTGGCACACGCTTATAATCCCAGCAGCTAAGGAGGCTGAGGCAGGAGGATCCTGAGTTCAAAGCCAGCCTCAGCAACTTAGTGAGGCACTAAGCAATTTAGTAAAATCCTGTCTTAAAATAAAAAAATAAAAAGGACTGGGGATGTGGCTCAGTGGTACAGCAACCCTGGGTTCTACTCCTGGTTAAAAAAAAATAAAATAAATTGGGCTTTATTTTAGTCCTCATATCACACCTGTGAATCAAAGCTCTGCACCTTCCATTGGTGTGTGACCTGTACTGGACCAACGAAACTGTCTCTCTTGGAAATAAGAAACTTAAGTGAAACAAGGATGGAAAATGGTGAGGTTAATTAATCCTGACAGGGCTGCCCCGAAGAAGCTGTCCATGCCTATAACTCAAATCATGTTGCTTCCCAGGTCTCTAAAAAAATAAGAATTTAAATAAGAATTTAAAAAATAAGAAAAAATAAGAATTAGCTTCGCAATAGTTCACATGCTACACCTTTTTCTTTTCTCTCTCTCTCTCTCTCGCTCTCTCTCACTTTGGTACTAGGGCTCTAACTCAGAGGTGCTCTACCACTGAGCTACATACCCCAGTTTTTGTTATTATTGTTATTATTTTTGGTTCCGGGGATTGAACTCAGGGGTACTTGACCACTGAGCCACATCCTCAGCCCTATTTTGTGTTTTATGTAGAGACAGGGTCTCACTGAGTTGCTTACTGCCTTGCCGTTACTGAGGCTGGCTTTGAACTCTTGATTCTCCTGCCTCAGCCTCCCTAAGTGCTGGGATTATAGGAATGCACCACTGTGCCTGGCTCTTGTTATTTTTTTATTTTGAGATGAGGTCTTGCTAAGTTGTTGAGGCTAGCCTTGAACTTGTGATTGTCCTTCCTCAGCCTCCCATGTGGCTGGAATTACAGGCATGGGCCATCACACCCAGCACTTTTTTCTAAAAGAACTCTAACTGCCAGCTAGATAGTGTCAATGAAATAAACTGACATGCAGTGACAATACCTTGTATTCCCCTTGGTCATCTTTGGTCCTATATGGTCACTTTGAGTTCACCAAGAGCCATGGGAACCTAGTCCCTGTAAAGATTATTAGACACGAGGTGGAGGTTGTAATTAGGTAGCTCAATGTCCTAGCTAGAAGTGTTCTGGCCTCAGTGGGAAAGGCATGTGCATGTGGGTACTTCCTAGCTCTTATTCTTGAGTCTTTTCCATCAATAGTCACTTACACTTGGACTTTGGTGAGCAGACAGCAGGGCTGGGGAGAGCAAAACTGGTTAGACCCTGGATTTTCCCACTGGTGAATAAAACTCTGAAATTGGGAATGTTGAGAGAAAGGTGGACGGTGCCCTAGAAAGGATTTAAAAAAACAAACAAACAAAGCAAAACCCTATACATACATAAAAGCACATCTAGTAGGAAGACAGGGGAAAAAAGAAAAAGAGAGCCACTAAGACCAGAGAAAGAGAGAAAGAGAGGCAGAGAAGAAGGTATTAAGGGAACTGAGAAAAAGCTTTTTGCTGAGGCCGTGCTTTCTAGGTCAGAGGTTGTCACTACCTTGACACCTGAACAGGTGCTTCTGTACCTGTCTTCCATGTGCTCAGCCATGCATCAGTGAGCAGACGCCTGGAGCAGCAGTGTGTTGGGTGCTCAGAGGTCACCACCTCATGCCTGTGGTCAAAAGAAAGTGGCTTCCTGCTGATATAATGGCTCTGGAACAGGGGGTAGGTAGCCCTGAGTTCTGTTCCTTATGAGGCCCAAACTTATTCTCCTTCGGACATTGAAGGCTGGGTTCCTGGCAAGGTCTGAGGGCCTTGGTGCAGAAGGGCATCATCGGCTGCTGTCTGGGAGGCAGCCTTGTGGCAGGAGAGATAAGCCGTGCTAAGACATGTGGAGCTAAATTTATCCTGGCCTTATTTCTGCAGCTGAAAGACATACTGTGAAAGTCATAGGTATTATGCTGTCAGTCCATTGATGGTCTCAGACTCCTTGTCTGAACCAGTATTTCCTCTCAGGAGTGGCGGGGGAGCCCAGCCATGCCTCTGTGGAGAAGGCTGATTTCTGGCACAGGGGCTGACAGCAGATATGGGTCAGGTCTGCCCCTCCTCCTGCATTTCTCTCCGTGACACCATAGGGCCCAGGCCAGGATTTCCTTTTAATTGATACCTGTGAGGGAATATGGAGGAAATTTCTTTTGTGGGGTCATATTGTGAAGAAGTAAGACCCAAATAGAAGACCCAAGGAGGGAAGCAGATGTTTTCCTGTTGATTCTTGGACTTACTGGCATTTCTTCCCAAGGGCTGCTGCTGTTTAACCATTTGGAATCAGACTGCCTAGGTGGAATTCCAGCTGCTCTACTTGCAAGTCATGTGACCATGGCCTATTACTTCTCTAAGCCTCAGTTTACCATCGGTATGTGGACAAACTTAGCTCATGGCTTTTTGTGATGACTAAGGAAACAATTGACATAAAAGGCAAAGCACCATATTGTCATACAGAAAGCACCTCATTGATGTTACTTATTGATTCTAATGTTCTCGGTGACTCTGCCCTTGAACTGTTTTTGGTCACACTGTGGAGATCGTCTGGTTCCAAGTTAGGGGGTTCCTGGAATGGATCTCCTAATGCTGGAGGTGAGGCACAAAGAGGAGTAAAGATGGTTTGACAAATGTTGGCATAAAATCTTGACTCCTTGGGCACATCCTACCCTGTTTTGTACTTGGATTAGGATACCTAGATTCAAAGCCAAGTTCAAAAGGCCAATGTTCTTAGAAAGCTGGCTCAAACCACAGTTGGCTTTAGCTTTCTTGGTGGGCAAGAGGCCATATTCCTCTGTTGGAGCAGCTCTGAGCAAAGCAGAACAGGGAGGATAGCCGTGGCCTCTTCAGCATCCTTCCCTGAGGCTCCTTGTATAATGGTAATATCCTCTCAGACACCATCTTTCTTATCGCAATCCATACTTCATTTTAGAAAAGGGTCTGAAATGAGTTCATACTGAGGTGTAAACCACTGGAAGTCTAGAGTGTTACCTCTTCAGAATTTGGATTTTGATGTAAATTAGTATACTCCCACATTAACTGTAAGAGTTAGACCATGGCATTCTGGGAACATCCTACCTAGGTGGCTAGTTACCTACCATATCCTGATCTTTAGCTCTTTCCGCTGTAGCTCACCTCTAGAGTTGCACGGTTAGCAAGTGGCACCAGTTGAACAGCAGAGCCAAATGATGGCCCTGATTTACAGAGCACATCTCCAAAGAGTTTGTCAGGGATGCTGGGGACTGAATCTGGCCCCAAGGGGAGGGCCTGCTGCTCCAATGTCCCTTCACTTCTAGCAGCATTTGTGGAGGTCGGCAGCAGCTGAGTCCTTTATTGAGCTGGGGGGATGAAAAGCACTCTAGTCATGTGAACTCACCAAAAGAACTGGAAGGAACTGCGGGACACCTGTCCTGCCCACAGCCTTCATTCGAAAGGAGCCTCGCTTTACACATTCCTCGTCTTTTTATTTACTTTGTCATTTGCTTGTACCTACTGCAAATATTTACTTCTATCTTAGTATTGATTCAATAAATATTATGGGATGCTTCCTAAGGCCTTTGTCTCATGCTTACCCACATCAATGTTGTGGTTTTTTTTTTTTTTTTTTGGTACTGGGGATTCGAACCCGGAGGTGCTCTACCACTGAGCTACATCCCCAGTCTTATTAAAATTTTATTTTGAGACAGGGTCTTGCTAAGTTGCTCAGGCTGACTTTGAACTTGCAGTTCTCCTGCTTTAACCTCCTGAGTGGATTACAGGAGTGGGCTACTATTTCAAGCCATTGCTGTGTTTTAGATAAAATAGATTTTTTTTTCTTTTAAAAATATTGTTATGATGGTTAATTTTTTGTGTCAACTTAACTGAGCTAAGGAATACCCAGAAAGTTTGTAAAATACTATTTCTGGATGCAACGGTGAGGATGTTCTAGATAAGAGAAGCATTTGGCCTGGCAGACTGAATCAAGAACATAAGTCTCCACCAGTGCAGGTGGACATCATCCAATGTGTTGAGGGCCTGAGGATAAACGGCAGAGTAAGGGAGAACTTGCTTTCTATGCTTGAGCTGAGGCATCCATCTTCTGCCTTCTGCTCCGGTTGGACTTTGGACCTCAGACTTTCAGGTTAGGACTGAAACTACATCATCTGTTTTCCTGGGTTTCCAGCTTACAGACAGTAGATTCTGGGCTTCTCAGCCTCCATAATGAAATGGTTCAATTCTCACAATAAATGTCTTTCTATATATTATGAATCTTGTTGCCTCTGTTTCTCTGGAGAACTCTAATGCAACCATGATGCAAATTAAGAATAGACATAATGTATATGTTGCTTTACATAACAATGCTCACCGCTATAATATGGCAAAACCATTGTTTGACCTCTGAACCTGGTTTCATAGGTCTCCATCTGCAGTTAAGTGGCTGGGACTCATGTTTGCACCTGTCCAGGTGTGTAGTTGTGGCATGAGTCCCACCTGATGGTGCTGATGCAGATGATGCTGGACCTTGGTGAGCGTGGCCGCAGGTGTCTTTTGTGAATTCTTTGCTCGTCTCTAGCATCTCACACTCACTTCTACTAATACATCAAATATATCTTGGTTCTGATGGAGTGGGGGCCGTAAGGGTGGGTCTTGGGATTCACACCCAGCACATGATACACACAAAATGCAAAAGGCTAATTCCTCTTTCCACAATGAAAAAGGCAGAGAGGAAATAGGAAGGAACCAGTTTAAGAGAGGAGTCTGGGTGAAGAGCCTGCATTGTGGAGTTAAAACTCTGTCCCACTCTGCATAATGGCCCAAGATGGCCCCACTCCCTTACCTGCTTTTTCCAACTCACCACATTTTTCTTCTGTGGAAGACAGCACTGAGAGGGCCTCGCCCCTTGTGGAGTACTGCAATGCAGATTCCAGGCATAAAGACAAACCAACAGGAAGGCCTATGGTGGGTCATGCCCGGGAGCGGTTTAACCAAGGACAATATGAGGCAAGGATATTGGCTTTCTTATTGATTACCTCCTCAGCACATCCAGACATGCGATCTCAAGGTGGACCCTTTCCAGCCCATTATCATGAACTCTCCTGTACCCTGGGAAGTGATTCCTCTGCTATTTTGTGCAAGCTGAGAAACTTGTATTTCACACAAGCAGAGAACCACAGAAAATTGTAGTTATGGTTATTGGAGGAATCACCATTTATCTGAGTCTCATGAGATCAAAAGCCACTTGAGACCTGTGAATATATAGGCTATTTGTGCTATTTGTGCTCATAATGGAAGTTATTGTAGAATTCCAATTGTATAAAGGTAAAGTCTTTATGTACTGTCTTCCTAATAGGATGGCAAGCTTCCTTAGGGCAGAGACAATCTAATTCCTACTTATCTCTCTTGTGAAACCAGGGACCATTTGTTGATGTTCAATAAATATTTGTTAAAGAACGATACAGTTTGTGGCTTAACTCCTACCGATTTTTATTTCAA
This sequence comes from Xerus rutilus, assembly GCA_028644305.1. Classification (NCBI taxonomy): domain Eukaryota; kingdom Metazoa; phylum Chordata; class Mammalia; order Rodentia; family Sciuridae; genus Xerus; species Xerus rutilus. Next base: position 77,324,264 of record CM053410.1, read on the forward strand.
ACAAGATTTTCTCAACACTCAGCCCACTCCACATTACCCCTCCCTGACTTCCCAGTCAATGTGTGCTGAGGGAATGCAAACAAAATGTTAATTAGGAAGGTGAATCTACTTTGAAATGCACTCCTATAAACAAATGTAGGCCAAAGGCAAATTTAAATGATTTTCAGAATTGTCTGCGGTTATTATCCATGACCCTGTGCTGGCCCAATTTTTACAGATAATCAGGTTATAGTTGATATTGGTTCTGTATTTCCAACTTCAGAACAGAGAAGAAAGTGGGAGGATATTGTGAGCATGGATTAGGAGAATATAAAATCACAAAAGCCTACAGTTATGGTGAGTGGAAGATACAGAAACAAAGGGATATTCTTTTTCTTAGCTCACGTCTATGCGTAGTTACTTTTAGATCATTCTTTCTCTCTTTGCAAACTCCAGTTCTATTTGCTGTCTTATCAGGTGAGTTCAGGTTTGGGGTGGGATGCAGGTGGCAGGGGTAGTTTGTTATGAAAATCAGTTTCTCTAGTGCCCTCCGCCCCCCATCACCAAGATTCTAGTATACAGCTTTTGCTTCCCTGCAAGCATCTCTTGCAAAATTTTGGATGGCGGGAGAAAATGCTTCTTTCCTTTCCAAGGACACTTGTGGGGGATGAGGGATCTGTACATTATAGGTCAGGACACAGACTTGGAATTATATAAGACAGGGTCAGCCGGGTGCGGTGCCTCAAGCCTATAATCCCAGCACTTAGGGAGGCTGAGACAGGAGAGTTGTGAATTCAAAGCCAGCTTCAGCAATTGTGAGGCGCTAAGCAACTCAGTGAGACCCTCTCTCCACATAAAACACAAAATAGGGCTGGCGATGTGGCTCAGTGGTCGAGAACCCCTGAGTTCAATCCCCAGTACCAAAAAAATAAATAAATAAAAATTTGTCTCGTATCTCATATACTTGTTGATAAAGGAATCAACCAGCTAACCTGACAAACTAATGGGAGATGGTTAAGGATCCAATCCTAAAAAAAAATATATATATATACATTATCCATGAGTTCCTAAAAAGAATGCATTTGTCCAAGGACTTCCTAAAGAAATTCAATCTTCACCTTTGTAACTTAAGTCCTATGTGATAATAATGACAGAAATTTCAGACCAGGTCAGAGGCATAGGTCCCTGGGAGATAAGTCAGCATGTTGAGAAAAATAAGAACTTTGGCCATTTGATTTAGATCAAGTAACTGTCCACCTACTATACTTAAGTCATAGTCCACCTTACTGCACATATATGGCCCCAGTGAGTCACCTCCTCTAAATGGGAGTACTCCACAGTGGAAGAGGGACAATCAGAGGGTGATGACAGCTCAAGGCTTCCAGCTCAAAGACTGACAGGGCCCCTAGGATTGGCACCTATTCGTTAATTTGTCCAGTGAGTTATCTGTTTTGAGTACCTATTACGTGTGGCGCACTCTGCAATGGCAGGAGTGTTCTGCTAGCTCTGACTGAGTAGAGTTCCAAGCCTGTGCCCTGACCTAAATTTTGCAAAGACCCCTTTGCTCCCATCTATTTAGACAAAGATCCTGCTTGACAATTTCACCCAGACCTGGCTCCAACCCCAGTTGGAAGTCAAGTTCCTTTGTGAGTGGTATTTAGTTTTCCAGGCTGTTGGACATGAAGCTGCATGTAAATAACCTTGACTTTCACCTTGTAATCTTAGCTCCTCCTAGTAGTAGCTACCTTATAGGAACCTCCTTTAAGGTATACTTTGAGGGACAAAAAGTTGCATTTGTTCCCAAAGGAATATTGGACGTAGATATGACCGAAGGGGCTAACTTGGATCTGCGTTCTCTGAGTCTTGCAACAATGAAATTTCTTAAAATGCTACTGTTACAATATCATAATTGTGCTCCCAATCACTCAGGGATTGGGCACTTATTGTCCATCAGTTCTCAGCCCTATTATTCCACTCCTGGGCCACCCATTTCACTTATTTGCCTTATTTGGGACAGAGCTGCAGACAGGTCAAGAAGAAGGCCTAAATATCACATCTGACATATTAAACATGTTCCCAAGAAAACACGGCAGACACATTGGGTAAAAATATATGATGGATTTGTTACAATGATTTAAATACATGTAATTCATTCATTAAAATTGAGAAACCTGGAAAAAATATTGGTCTGGGATTTGGAAAACTCGAATCCCTCGTCTATATTACTCATTATAAATCTTTAAATAATTAGTTTTTTTTCTGGTGTGTCAGTTTTCTCCGAAGTAAGTAGTCTACTGAGTTGTTGTGATGATTGAATTAGATGATTGTGAAAGAGTCTTTTTTGAGTACAAAATTTAAAATTCAAGTCACTTTCAAATCCAACACTTTATCAATGAACAAAAATTAGAGATGGCATTAATTTTTAGGTAAAGGGTTGTTTCAGTTTTGTGTGCTTACTAAAATGAGAACTCTAATAGGAAATGTGGAATATTCCTGAGACACTCACGAATTTCAGGAACTCTGGTATTCCCTGAGGTTCTAGAGATAAGGTGAAAGATTCATCCTGCACCTTCTGTGGCAGGACTGGCTGGACCTGGGGTCTTGTCTAGAATTTCACCCTGAGTGGGTACTTCCTCTCCCCCAAAGAAGAGTCAAGAAGAGGGAGGCTTGCTGTTCTTGGTGCCTTTAGAGCGAAATGCTAAGCCTCTGGGGATGGGCATGCTTACTCAACTACACAAGGACAAAATAACCCACTTGATTGAGGACTGTGCTAAGGGGACTTAGGGGGGTCAGGTTGGGGTGAATGGTCACACCTGCTTCCTTCTAGTTTCCAGGGCAAATGGCCCCGGCTGCTGCCCAGCAACAGCAGTTTCGTAAAAGCCTTTGAGAAGAGCTTTGAAAATGTGTCAGCCAATAGCTGAGCAGGACCCGGCCTGACAACTGAGGAGGTCCCCTCCCCCTCACGGGAGCACAGTATTGGGAAGGAGCAGATGGAGGCCTTTCTCCCTGTGGCCAGCTCTCCTGCACATTTTTGTGCCCTTAGGACTCAGGAGAGGAGATCAAGGCAAACCTTTTCCAGGTTTTGTCCTTGTCCCAAAGCTCCTGGAGGAATCTCCCAAGCCTCTCTGCGGCCTCCTTTGTGGGGTGTGAGGTGCCTGAGCTTATCCAGGGTAGGCCCTCTGTGAGGATTTGCTCTCCTGTTAAATTCGCCTAGAGTCCTCTCACGTGTCATTAATCAAGCAACTGAACCGAGCTGGCACTGCTGGAGCGTGGCATTCATTATAGTCCCCAAGGGATCCCTTTCTTTAGCTCTCAGAAGTTTTGACTCCAGGAATAGAGACATCTGTCCTGCCTGGAAGGCCCCAGGCCCTACAGCGTGATGCAGGCTACTCAAGGGCTTTCTCTGCACCCCTCCTGGGACTCTGTGAATCCCCTTGGATTCCTGAGGACCCTGCAGCAATGAAACTGACTTCAGGGAGCCACAGCACAGGGAGAGGCCCCGACAGGAATCCGCAAGGAAGTTCCTGGGGACACAGCCATATGGTACGTGTCTAGCCTGTTTTGTTAAATGGTTTCACTTTCCCTGTGGCAAATGCCAATCCCTGGAGGCTAGGACTTGGGAAAGTCCTCAGGCTGCTTCTCTTGGCTCCCTGCCCCTGAGGCCTGGGTTCCCAAATTCATCTTCGATTCCAGGAAGGAGGGAGGAGCTATCTGTCTGCAGAAGCCCACATCTGCCTCCCTCCACGCCAGCCTCTTCCACACACACCACGAATGGGCCTTCCTGATTTATAAATACAAGGCCTTGCCAAGAAAAATCCATTCAGCCATGGCTCCCCTTTCAGGGTTTTTAATCCCATGTGGAATAAATAAAGTGAAAGGCCTGCCCTGTGTGAGGTAAACCTTCCCTGGCCCAGAAGAGATACAGGCTGGCAGGGTGACACAAGCCGGGCAGGAGAGGTGGCTTTTAACAAGAAAAGATGGATCGAAATGCACAAGTCATAAATCCCTCTTTGCAGTAACCTATCTCTTCTGCCTTAACCTTTTCAGACTCATGGAAACAGTCTGATTTATGTCATTTCTGGTCTCTCTCTCTCTGTCTCTCTCTCTCATTCCAGACATACAGTAAGTCTGTGAGCACTTACTAGACATTTTGAATGTATGTTAACCACACACTCATTATGGAGACAGTACAGGTTACACACATACTGTTCTAATTCATGCAGTGAACGCTACACTTCTGAAGTAAGAATTATTTCAAGGTTAAACAAAATAATCATCAGCACCTCACTTGAGCCAGGATGACTCTACCCTGTTCTTATTCAGGATAGGTGAAATTTTGAACACTGAAATAGGAGAATGCTCAGGAGCAAACTCATCCTCATCCAAAAAATATTGCTGATTTTTAATTTTACCCACAGCAAAAACAAATCTTAGGGAAAGAGACATTTAATCTCAAGGGGAAAATAATCTTTAATCTTAAGGGCCTTTAGGTTACTTCTAAGATATGATGGACTTATTTTTTTTGTTTCTTCAGAGAAAGGAATTATTCTTTTTCAAGGGACTTTCAGTGGAAAGTAATAATAAATTATCAAGTATTTCTATGTGGCAAATCTTCTAAGTTACAAATATCAATTCATTTATAGCTCTGCTTTATGGATACAAAACGGAAACACAGAAGGGTTAAGTCACTTCCTAAAGTCACACAGGTTTTAGTTGGTGGAGGTGGGATTTGAACCAAGGCAGCCTGAGATCTCCAGAGTCTGCCATCTTGAGTACTATGTAGAACAGAGTTAAATAAACCAACCAGCCAAAGAAATCAACCAAAAATTCCAGAGAATACCAGCTCCTTATTCAAAAGCTGTCAACCACTTTGTAGATTTCACATGGCTCTGATTTCTCTCTTTTCCTGGACTTTACATTTTTCTCCATTTTATTCACCTGTAGCCCCCATCCTAGAGGACAGCAGGGGAAGGGAGAGACGGGAGATCGCTAATCTATTTCTTTTCGTGATCATCGGCATTCTAGTAAATGAGTGAAGAAAATACTTGGTCCTTTGTGTCATCCTTCCTGGGACTGCAGTGTTATCTCTCATTCCCTGAACCGGAAACGTCAGCACACAGAAGCTTTGGGAGCACTACCAGTTCTCATGGCCTTGCTTTTCTCTACTTCCGTCTGAATCATCCTAATAAGCACTCATTTGGGATGTAGAGGTGGAGGGTGGTAGCCCACTGCAGTTACACGACCCCATCCATGGAAGATGAAATATGTTTTCAATCCAGCTTTAGCTTCTGAGGATGATTGGCAGGGATGAGGCATGGTCACCAACCTTACCTCATTATAGGCACATACCCATTGTAAGACATCTTGGCTATAAAAATGTTAAATGTGAAAAAAAAGTGTTCTAGAATTGAGAGGATGTAATATTTTACTTCTGTCTTTCCACAAGGATTGAGGCTTTCATAAGAGTTGTTCTTCTGTGGTCTGCCCTCTCTGGGTATCAGATGTTTGATTACAGTTGTCAGCTGGAGTTCAGCCTGGTTCAGATATCTATTTTTAATAATAGCTGAAGGGGTTCTTTTTTCAAGACAAGAGAAAGATTACTTAATAATAAGGGAACTGGCTCATGAATGGGGTCTAAATTTCCTTCTTGAAAGGAAGAGCTGGCTTCCCTCATGGGCTGGAAATTGAGTGGAGATTCTTACCTGATGGAAGGTCAGAGACAGGAGCCAGGTTTGACATCACCAGGGAATCTGAGAGACTTGAACTCTGGAAATAAGTTTAAGCTCCAAGATTATGGTAGATTCAACCTAAAAATTGTCTCAATTCTATTCCTCTCCCTATATTTGTGCCTTCAGAATATGACTCCTTATATTCATGCCTTCAGGATGTCACTTTGCAGCTTTTCTCATTAAGATCTGGAGTTTGTTTCCCTACCTCTTGAATTTGGGCTGGTTTTATAACTTGATTTGCCCAGTAAAATGCAGTAGAGTGAGTCTGTGTGAGTTTCAGACCTGGACTTCAAGAGGTATTTGGACTTCTACTCTTTCTCTTGGGACTCCTACTTCTGTCTTCAAGACAAAACAAAACAAAACAAAACAAAACTTATCTAGCCAGATGGATGATTGGGTGGTGAGGAGTACGAGGTTCAACCACTCCATCACCCCAACCAACAGTCAGTCAAATGCTGGGCATGGGAGTGAGACCCCTTTAGACCAGCTGGTCCTAGCTGATCCACCAGCTGACCAGGTTCATGAGCTGGACCAGCCAATATCAGCCAAGCCTGACCCTGCTCAGCAGAATTAGCCAAAAAAACTTAGAAATACATGATCAACAACAGTGATTATTTCACAAAGGTGCTAAGTTTTGGAGTGATTTGTAACAATAGTTAATTAGCACAAAGTCAGGGTTGAGATTAGGACACTAGACCCAAGGGTTTAGAATCAGACAGAGACTAGATTTGGAGCAACTGCGGTTCAGAAACAAAAGAGCAGCTTGTAGGGTCATTGTTGAGAGTGGTCTGGGGATGCCTATGAGTTGAGTGGATTATTAAATTGGATGGGTTCTGACAGAGGCAGGGCAGGGAGTATAACTAGACAAACCATGGTTGTTTCATTTGTGGGAGAAGCCCTGGAAAAGGTTCCTTCAGCACTATCTCTAGCCCATAGGAGATGCTAAGTAAATATAAGTTGATTGAATTAGTAAATCCTCTCCCTGGCAGAAGGTTCATTCATTCACTCATTCGTTCATTAGTTCATTCTTTTAACAAATTTTATATCAAACACTATATACAGGTACAGATGTTCATAAATGGATAGATGTAGGTGCAGGATTCTGGGGAAGTTTTCCAATCCCACATCTACCAGACACAGATTATATATAAGTGAACATTTATCTTAAGTATATACATGTGTACAACAAACCATTATATGTTCTGATATTTACCTCTGGTTTCTCCTATCTAGACTGGGTGAACAACCCAGTTGGTGTGAACTAGGAATATCTCTTCTGTTCCTGAAGCAACTCTCTTACTCCTCCCCCTTGCTTTTGCATTTTCTAATGATCTCTTCTACACCCCAAGCCATGAGAAATTAGTCTGGGTTGGCAGGAATGCTGTTTTAAATGGCTATTTAAGAGTGATTGTGGGTAGTTCTGCAGTTCCTCAAAAGTTAGACTTGCCTGCAGAGTCCTCCTCAATGCCATTCTTGTACTCTTGTAACAGCTGCACAGTTCTGAGCATGCTACAGTGGAGGATGGATTTTTCTTCATAGGGCTCTACAAAATGTGAGTTGTAGTTATTTATTACATGTTCATTTTGTGGTGCTGAAAACTCGTCTCACTTAGATCTGCTACAGTGGGGGCGAGGGTCAAAACCTGCTCCAATGTAGGTTTTCAGAATCAATATGAAAAAAGATTAACAGAGGAAATTCAAGATGGTGGATTAGAGGAAGACTGTGTTTGCAGTTGCTCCAGTGGGAGTACAGCTTGTCAGCAAAATGGATAAGAGGAAATTCACTGAAATTCAATTTCAGACAGGTACGGTCTCTTAGAGACTCAGAAATCTGTGTGCATCATGCAAAGAACAAGAAACAGCACACTGGAGCCAAGCTGTCTGCAGCAGTGGTAGCAATGCTGGTTCACGGCAGAGGGGAGTGATGACTCGAACAGAGACAGAAACACAACGGACACGTCTGTCATGGAAAAACACGTAGATCAGAAAAACAGTCTGAATGTAGCTGATCCACAGGCTACATAGTGAACTGGTGTTTAAAAAGTAACCTGTTTCTCAACTGGTTGCAGAGAGCTGAGGTGGGGACCATCTCGAGGAGGCCATGCTGTTATTTGCTGCTGTAGAGCTCAGGGAATTGTAGCAAACATTGTCATACTGACCTGAAAGCACCTACTGTGTGACCTAGGGTGTATCTAGCAGAATGTGAATGAAATGGGCACAGAGAAGATTGTACCCAGTGGGATTCAATTCAGAAATATGTAGGGGAGTGCAACTTATTTTCCCTTTGAGTCTGACAGCTCATGTGACTAGATGAACAGGGTTAGGAAACTGAACAGGTGGATGTAAATGCACTCATGGTCTAAGCCTGGGAAATGCAATCTTCTTGGGCAGCAGAGTTTGTGAGATCTGTGGAGGTTAGGTTCTCCTGTCCTACAAGTAGAATTCTTGGCAGGCTTCTGATATCTAGACTCCCAGTAGAGATCAGCATCGGCCTGGCCCTAGGTGTGTGTTGATCTAATCTCTCCAGAGCAGAAACCACCCAAAGAAGTCCTTAAGGCCTGATTAGTCCTAAGCTCCACTTTCAGAACTTCACTCAGAACTCTGCAACAGCATCACCCTGGGGGTGTATTGATCTGGTCTGTCTGGACAAAATTCTAATTGCCAGTACTTCCCATTCTGTCTTACCTTATACTGGTAAGAAGGGAAGCAGAGAGATATTTTGACCAGCTTCAGTTTTAGGCCAGTCTAGCTGGCAGCTTGGTGAGTAAAACAAAATGAGGAAGGACTTAACAAACCACAGCCCTTGCTTTCTCTCCCTTACTCTTCTCCTAGTACACAGCCCAAGAAGAAACAGAAAGGACAGTCAGGCAGAGTAGTGACCCTCCATCCTTGTTGACAGTTTTGACCACCTCAGTGGAGAAATTATTTCATTTTTCATTAAGAATATTTTTTGCCTTTTGTGCATGTGTGTGTGGTACTGTGCTGATTGGTTGGTGAATATATATATATATATATATATATATATATATATATATATATATATACACACACACACACACACACATATGCACATTTGCTTCTTTTTTCTCATTGTTAACATTTTTAATGATATTTTTCCTTGTCTTTTGAGAGTTCGAGTTTTTTGTTTATTTTGTTTTTGTTTTGTTTATGTTTGCTCTTTTCTCTTTCTCTCCTTTCTTCTCCTGTTAACAACCAAATTCTCTCATTCTCTCTTTAAATCCCCCTTTACATTTTCTTCCCAACTCTTTTTGTCCCTTTTTATAGTTAGCACTTGCTACATCTCTTCTGCATTCTCAGATGCAGAATGTCTACATTTTCAACATTATAAACTTTCTTATTGCATTTCTTTTCTCTTAATGAACTGTATTTTTTAAAACTATCTTTTAGACCTATTTAGTTTATATAATTACTACCCCCACCAGTCCTATTGTTGGTAGTTGTTAGTGCTGTGGATGGCATAGTTGTCACCTTCTGTTTACTTTAATGACAGATCTAGTTCATAACTATTTATTGTTTTGGCTGTTGGCAATTGCTGACCGCATCATTCCTGTTTTTGTGGCAATTAGTGTTGCATATATCATAGTAGGTACTGAATATTTATTTTATTTGCTTCAGCTTTTGCTTTTTTTTGTTTCCCTCTTTTTTTGTAAGGTGCTGAGAACCTACAGGGACACTACAAGTTCACAAGTAGAGATTCTGTTGCTGAACTAAACTCAGCCAAGAGCTCACCTTGCTCTACACACAAATTAACCACAGCTAATTTCAGCAATGCTTTGATACAAAGAGTACAAGTGAAAAAAAAAAAAAGCTTCAACTAATGACTAGGCCCCAAGTAGGAACAGCTAAGTAGGGTTCTCAGGCCCCATGCATAGGCATTTACTTCTGTAGTAAAAACAGAATTTACAGGAAGCTGTGGATACTACACCTACAAGGGGCCTTAATCTAGATCACTCTACGACACTTTGGCAAAAGAAGGCTGGCCTGAAAAGGCTCAAATGTAAGATTGGAAGGGAACTCTATCCCAATAGATGCAAAAACTCACTAGAGGAATACAAAAGAAATATGAAAAGACAAGGTAATATGACATCTCCTAAAGGTCATAATTCACCAGCTACTGACTCCAAAGATATTGAAGTGGGTGAAATATCAGATTAAGAATTCAAAAGAATGATTATAAAAATGATTAATGAATTCCAATAGAGCACAGAAAAACAACTGAATGAATTAAGAAAGTTAGTACAGGATATAGATGATAGATTTAATCTAAAAGATAGAGATATGGAAAAAGAACCAAACAGAAATCTTGGAAACGAGACATAATAAATAAAATGTTCAGCTGAAGTACCTCTAATAGAGTAGATCATGCTGAAGACAAAATCTCAGAGCTCAAAGACAAAGTGACTGGTCTTGAATATTCCAACAATATTAAAGAAAAGAAGTAATCATGATCAGAATATACAATAACTCTGGCCAATATTGAGACCAAATTTATGAATCATTGGAATTGAAGAGGGTTGTGAATTGCAGACTAATGGAATGGGTAGCTTTTCTAGGAAAGTAGTAACAGCAAAATTTCCAAACATTGAGAATGAGATGAACACCTAGATACAGGATTCATTTGAAATCCCAAATGGACAAGATTAAAAAAAAAGAGCCTCTCCACTACACATTGCAACTGAAATGCCTAACATACAGAACTAGGATAGAATTTTAAAAGCCTTAAGAGAAAAAAATGTCAGGTCACATTTATAGGCAAGCCAATCAGAATTACTTACAATTTCTCAGCACAAACTTTAAAAGCCAGGAGGGCTTGGAATGATGTGTTCCAAGCCCTGAAAAGAAAAACAAGTGTCAACCAAGATTGCTATATATGGCAAAGCTATCATTCTGAATTGAAGAATAAATAAAAACTTCCCAAGATAAGCAAAAACTAAAAGAATTCATTATTACTAAGTTGACACTACAGAGAATACTTAAAGAAATATCTCACACAGAAGAAATAAAAAACAAACCCCAGAGGTCACAAATGGACAAATCTCATCTGAAGAGTAGCTGAGCAAATGAGAAACAGAACTAAAGTAAACATTAAAAATAAATCAAAATGGCAGGAATTAGTAAACATCTCTCTACAATATAATTGAATGTAAGTGATTTCAATTATCCAATTAAATGATATAGGCTGGCAGAATGGGTTAAAAAAAAAAAGACCCAACCATATGTGGTTTGTAACAGACTCAGTTTACCGGCAAAGACAGTCTTAGACTAAAAGTGAAAGGATGAAAATTGATATACCATGTGAATGGAGCCTGAAAACAAGTAGGGACAGCTACTTTCATATTTGACAAAGCATAATTTAAGCCATAATTAATCATAAGGGACAAAGAAGGACATTTCATAGTAGAAAAGGGAAAAATCCAACAAGAAGGCATAACAATAGTAAGTATTTATGCTCCAAATGTTGGTGCACTAATTACATAAAACAGGCACTACTAAAATTAAAGCCTCAGATAAATCCCAGTACAATGATACTGGGTGATTTCAACACAACCTTGTCATTAAAGATATGTCCTCCCAACATAAACTCAGTAAAGAATCTTTGCACCTAAAAAATATTATAAACCAAATGGACTTAGCAGATATCTATAGAATATTTCGTCTAACAACAGCTGAACACACTTTCTTCTCAGCTGCTCATGGACCCTTATCCAAAATAGACCATATTTAAGGCCACAAAGCAACTCTTAGCAAATATTAAAAAAATTGATTTAATTCCTTGCATCTTATTTGATCATATGGAATGAAATTAGAAACCACCACCACCAACAACAACAAAAAAACCTACAGAAATTATACAAACACATGGAGATTGAACAATACACTTTTTTTTGGTACTGGGGATTGAACTCAGGGGTACTTGACCACTGAGCCACGTCCCCAGTCATATTTTGTTTTATTTAGAGACAGGGTCTCACTGAGTTGCTTAGCACCTCACCATTGCTGAGGCTGGCTTTGAACTTGTGATTCTCCTGTCTCAGCCTCCCAAAGTGCTGGGATTACAGGCATGCACCACTGTACCCAGCTTGAACAATACACTTTTGAAAGATAAACGGGTGATAGAAGGAATTAGGGGAAAAATTTTAAAAATTTTAGAATCAAACAAGCATTGTGATACAACATACCAGAACTTCTGGGACACTATGAAGGCAGTCCTAAGAGGAAAGCTTATAGCTCTGAGTGTCTACATAAACAGATAAGAAAAACCCCAAATAAATAACTTAATGATGCATTTTAAGGCCCTTGAAAAACAAGAACCAACCAGTTCCAAACCAGTAGAAGAAAGAAAATACTTAAGATTAGGGCTGAAATCAATGAAATTGAGAATAAAAAAATACAAAGGATTAATGGAACAAAGAATTGATTCTTGGCAAAGATAAATGAGATTGATAAACTCTTAGGCAAACTAACCAAAAGAAAAAGAAAACACAAAGTAATAAATCAGAAATCAAAAAGGAGGAATAAACACAGACATCACAGAAATCCAGAGGATCATTAGGGAATATTTTGAAAACTTAAACTCCAATAAATTGAAAAACCTAGAAGAAATGGATACCTTTATAGACACATATGATCTGCCAAAATAGAATCAAGAGGATATGGAAACCAAAATAAACAATAACTAGCAATGAGATAGAAGCAGTAATAAAAGTCTTCTAACAAAGAAAAGCCCATAAACAGACAAATCTCAGCTGAATTCTACCAGGCTTTAAAAAAAAACTAATGCCAATGTTCCTCAAATTATTTCATGAAAAAGAAAGGGATGGAACACTTCCAAATTTATTCTATGAAGCCAGTATCACAGTCACACTAAAATCGGACAAGGACACATTAAGGAAAGAAAACTACACACCAATATCTATGATCAACTTAGATGAAATAATCCTCAATAAAATATTAGCAACATATTCAAAATTGTATTATAGGAGGATTATACATTATGTCCAAGTTGCTTTTATCCCAGGGACACAAGAATGGTTTAATATATGCAAATCAATGAGTATAATTTACTACATAAGTAGAAAATCATGGTTATTTCAATAGATGCAAAGAAGGCCTTTGATTAAATCAGCACTCATTTATGATAAAAATCCAGAAAAAAAAATAGGAATAGAAGGAACCTACTTCAACACCATAAAGGCTATATATGACAAACTCAAGTCCAATATTATAGTGAATGGGGAAAAAATGAAAGCAAGTCCTTTAAATTTGGAATGGGACAAGGATGTCCAGTGTCATTGCTCCTATTCAATATAGTACTAGAAATTCTAGCCACAGCAATTAGACAAGGAAAGGAAATAAAGGGGATAACAATAGGAAAGGAAGAAGTCAAATTATCACTATATAGCAGATGACATGATCCTATACTTAGAAGATCCAAAAAGCTCCACCAAAAGACTCCTAGAGCTAGTAAACAAATTCAGCAGAGTAGCAGGTTATGAAAAAAATAAATGTTTTCTATACACCAATAATGAATCTACTGAGAAAGAAATAAAAAACCCAATTCTATTCACAATAGCCCCAAACAGAGAAACAAAAAAATCTAGGAATGAATCTAACCAAGGAGGTGAAAAACCTCTAAAATTAAAAACTATAGAACATTGGAGAAAGAAATTGAAGAAGACACAGACAATGGAAAAAACTTACCTGTTCATGGATAGGCAGAATTAATATTCTTAAAACAGACATAGTACCAAAAGCAGTACACATATTCAACACAATCCCCTCAAAATACCAATGACATTCTTCACTGAGCTGGGGGAGGGGGAACAGTCCTAAAATTCATCTGGAAGAATAAAGGAACCAGAATAGCCAGACCAATTCTAAGCCAAAAAAGCAATGCTGAAGGTATCACATTACCTGACTTCAAATTATAGTACAGAGCTATAGTAACCAAAACTACATGGTACTGGCATAAAAACAGATATGCATATCAATGGTACAGAATAGAGGACACAGAGACAAACACACAGAGTCATCTGATACTTAAAAAACATTCCAGAAACATACATTGGAGAAAAAAATATGCCTTTAAATATATTGTGCTAGGAAAAATGGCTATCCATATGTAAAAGAAGATCACTAAACTCTTATCTCTAACCCTACACAAAAGTCAATTCAAAATGGATTGAAGACCTAGGAATTAGACCAAAAACTATACAATTCTTAGCAGAAAATGCAGGATCAATACTACAATGTATAGGCACATGCAATGACTTTCTGAACAGAACCACTAAGGTTTAGAAAATAATGCTAAGAGTTAATAAGTGGAATGGCATCATATTAAAAAGTTTCTTCATAGGAAGGGGAAACAATTAGGATTGTGAAGAGAGAAACTACAGAATGAGAGAAAATTTTGCTAGCTAATTCTTTTCTGAAAGAGGATTAATATACAGTATATATAAAGAGCTCAAAAAACTTAACACCAAAAAAATCACAATTAATAAATGAACAAATGAACTAAACAGACACTTCTTAAAAGAACAAATGCAAAAAATAAACAAATATATGAAAAATATTCAACATTGTTAAAAATTAGGAGAATGCAAATCAAAATTACACTGAGATTTCATTTCAAACCAGTTGGAATGGTGGCCATCAAGAATAAAAACAATAATAAATGCTGGAGAGAATGTGGAAGAAAAGAAACACTTTCACACTGTTGATGAGATTGTAAATTGTACAAGCACTATAAAAATCAGTATGGAAGTGCCTCAAAAGACTAGGAATGAGCCAGGTGTGGTGGCGCACACCTGTAATCCCAGCACTTTGGGAGGCTGAGATAGGAGAATCGCAAGTTCAAAGCTAGCCTCAGCAATGGTGAGGTGCTAAGCAACTCAGTGAGACCCTGTCTCTAAATAAAACACAAAATATGGCTGGGGATGTGGCTCAGTGCTTGAGTACCTCTGAGTTCAATCCCTGATACAAAAAAAAAAAAAAATTGAAGGGAGAGAAGTAGAGTAGAGGAAAGAGACCAGGAGAAGGGAGGAGGGCAGAGAACAGGAAATACTGGAGAATGATGTTGGCCAAATTATATGCTTTATGGTGTGTATGTAAGAATATGCAACAGTGAATCCCACCATTATGCACAACTATAATGCACCAATAGGAATATTTTAAAAAAGAAAAAAGATTAATCTGTATAGTGGAATGTGTGACTGATAAGATATTTCTTAGGTGTTCTTATCAAGTGGCATTTCTGATTGTGGTCTTTTGGCATTCCGGGTGATGTAGGCCAGTGGTTCCTAAGTAAAGTCCACCTATAGGTGCCAGTCAAATATAAAGTAATTACTGACCACAGAAAAATGAAAGAAAAAATTTTAGCATGGTACAGTGTGAGTGTGCATCTACATGTGCATATTCATGTATATGTGTGTATTTGTTTCTCCATAGCAATTGCTATGTGTCTGTGTGTGGATACAAGGTTAACTATGTGTTTGGGTGAAGAATTATACTTTAGTTGTGTGGAGGAGGGGACCGACCATGCTGTGGCCCCCCATCTACCAACATGTGGCTGTCCCTACTTGCTTCCTTCTGGAGACAACAACTAGGACTGGGAAGACCATCACCAAGGTCCCTGCAGGCCTGGTTACACCAGGGGTGAGGTATTGGTAACCTGCAAGGACACTACAGGATTATAGGGTAGAAACTGTAATACTTCAGATCGGCACTGCCAGAGAGGAAGACACATGAACAACATGAAAAAATAGAGGAAGAAAATGTCCCAAACAAACCAAAATGCTACAATAATAGAACCCATTGATGGCACCGTAGATGAAATGTCAGAGGGCTTCAGAACATACATAATTAAAATGATCTGTGAATCACAGTATAATATAAGAGAGCAAATACAGGCAACAACTGATCACTCCAACAAAGAGATAAGAGAGCAAATACAGGTAGCAAAGATTACTTCAAGAAAGAGATAGAGAATCTGAATAAAAACCAGACAGATCCTTGAAATGAAGGAAACAATAAACCAAATAAAAAATTCAATAGAAAGCATCATCAATAGACCAGATCACTTGGAAGAAAAAACCTCAGGCAATGAAGACAAAATATATAATCTTGAAAATAAAGTTGACCACACAATGAAGGTGGGAAGAAACCAGGAACAGAATGTCCAAGAACTATGGGATAATATGAAAAGACCAAATCTAAGATTTATCAGGGTTAAGGAAGGCACAGAGATACAAATAAAAGGAATGCACAATCTCTTCAATGAAATAATATCAGAAAATTCCTCAAACATGAAGAATGAATTGGAAAATCAAAAACAAGAGGCCTACAGGACACCAAATGTATAAAACTAAAACAGATCCAGACCAAGGCACATTATAATGAAAATGCCTAGCATACACAATAAGGATAGAAGTTTAAAAGCTGAAAGAGAAAACTTTCACATCACATACAGTGGGAAGCCAGTTCAGATCTCAGCAGATCTCTCAACCCAGACCCTCAAAGCTAGGAGATTCTGGAATAACATATACCAAACTCTGAAAGAAAATGGGTGCCAACCAAGAATCTTATATCCAGCAAAATTAAGCTTCAGATTTGATGATGAAATAAAAACCTTCCATGATAAACAAAAGCTAAAAGAATTTACAATGAGAAAGCCTGCACTATAGAACATTCTCCACAACATATTCCATGAGCAGGAAATGAAAAACAACAATGAAAATTAGCAAAAGGAGGAACTACACTAAAGGAAAAGCCAATCAAAGGAGAGACTAAGTCAAGTTAAAAACCAAAATTAAACCAAAATGAATGGGAATACAAACCATATTTCAATAATAACCCTGAATGTTAATGGCCTAAACTCACCAATTAAAAGACATAGACTGGTAGATTTTAAAAAATGACCCAACAATATGCTGCCTTCAAGAGACTCATGTCATAGAAAAAGACATCCACAGACTGAAGGTAAAAGGATGGGAAAAAACATACCACTCACATGGACCACGTAAATAAGCAGAGGCTTCCATCCTCATATCAGACAAAGTAGATTTCAAACCAAAGATAGTCAGAAGGGATAAAAAGGACATTTCATACTGCTTAAGGGAATCATACATCAACAAGACATAACAATCATAAATATCTATGCCCCAAACAATGGAGCATGCACGTATATCAAACAAACCCTTCTTAATTTTGAGAATCAAATAGACAACAACACAATAATACTGGGTGACTTCAACACATCTCTAACACCATTGGATAGATTTTCCAAACAAAAACTAAACAAAGAAGGTATAGAACTCAATAATACAATCAATAATTTAGAATTAAAAGACATATACAGAATATTTCATCCATCAACAAGTGAATATACTTTTTCCTCAGCAGCACATGGATCCTTCTCTAAAATAGACCATATGTTGTGCTACAAAACAAGTCTTAGAAAATACAAAAAAAAGAGATACTACCCTGCATTCTATCAGACCATAATGGAATGAAATTAGAAATCAATGATAAAATTAAAAAATAGAAGCTACTCCAACATCTGGGGAATAAATAATGTCATTCAATATGCTATTGAATGACTTATGGATAACAGAAGACATCAGGAGGGAGATAAAAAATTCTTAGAGGTAAATGAGAACTCTGATACAACATATCAAAATCTCTGGGACACTGTGAAAAAAGAAAGTTCATTGCATTGAGCTCATTCATTAAAAGAATAAAAAACTTGGAACCACCATTTGAGCCAGCTATCCAACTCCTCAGTCTATACCCAAAGAACTTAAAAACAGCATACTACAGTGACACAGCCACTTCAATGTTTATAGAAGCTCAATTCACAATAGTTAAATTATGAAACCAACCTAGATGCCCTTTAATAGATGAGTGGATAAAGAAACTGTGGTATATATACACAATGGAATATTACTGAGCATTAAAAGAGAATAAAATTATGGCATTTGCAGGTAAATGGATGGAATTGGAGAATATCATGATAAGCAAATTAAGCCAATCCCAAAAAACTGATGGCAGAATGTTCTCTCTGATATGCAGATGTTGATCCATAATAGCGGGGGGGGGGGCTTGGGAAGAATGGAGGAACTTTGGTAAAAGTAGGAGGAGGGAAGGGGAGAGGACATAGGGGCAGGAAAAATGGTGGAATGAGATGGACATCAATGCCCTAGGTACGTGTATGACTGCATATATGGTGTGACTCTATATTGTGTACAACCAGAGAAATAAAATGTTGTGCTCCATTTGTGTACAATGAATCAAAATGCATTCTGCTGTCATGTATTCCTAATTAGAATAAATAAATAAATAAAACAATTATGCTTTATCCTGAAATTGTGTCTTGGATTTTTTGAGATTAAGATTATCCTTTCTAAAATGATGATGATATGGAGACAGTAAAGATGGTGGAATGAGATGGACATCATGGCCCTAGCTTCACGTATGACTGAATATATGTTGTAATTCTACATCATGTACAGCCAGAGAAATGAATAGTTGTGCTCCATCTGTGTACAATGAGTCAAAATGCATTCTGCTATCATGTATACCTAAGTAGAATAAATAAATAAATAAAAATTAAAAAAAATGATGGTGATAGGAGATAACCATTTTTGAATCATTTTATTTGGAAAAATAAAAGGTTGATTATTCTGTGGTTGCTAAGTAGGAACTAAAAAAATGTCACTAGGCTGTGATTCACAGATGTGGATGTCATTGAAAGGCTACTATAGGCATTGTAAGAATAAGAAAAGATGACCCCTCTCTAACAGTAGACACTGCCTTTGGAGAAAATTAGACATTTGGGAAAAATTTATGGTACAGAATTATCTCCCAAAGCTACTTTTGATAAGTGCAATATGTCATGATAGGTGAGTAAATTAACACACATTATATTCAAGATAAAAAATAATCACTCTGAGGAAAAGAATCATTGAACAAGGTTTCAGAGTGCATAAACACAAATTAATTTTCTAATACAACCCGGATTCCATTTATGGAATTATTATTTATTGATGTTAGTTTTCTTTT
Source organism: Xerus rutilus (assembly GCA_028644305.1). Classification (NCBI taxonomy): domain Eukaryota; kingdom Metazoa; phylum Chordata; class Mammalia; order Rodentia; family Sciuridae; genus Xerus; species Xerus rutilus. The sequence goes on from CM053410.1 coordinate 77,343,051, forward strand.
AATGTCAGAGATGAAGTTGGAATGGGTAAATTTAAAATGGCTGGTATTCAGGGAATAGAGCTTAACTTTGGGCTACTCCATGACATCTCGGTGAGCTTTTGCTGTGTAACAAAGCATGCTAAAACTTAGTGGCTTAAGAAAACAGCCATTTATTAGGACACAATTATGTGAGTCATTTGGACCCTCCTTCCAGTTTGGGCAGGCTTAGCTAATCTAGGTTAGCCTCACTCATGTGTCAACAGTCAGCTGGTGGATCGGCTGGTGGTTTTATTGTCTAGTGTGACCTCACTCACACATGTGGCAGGTGACTGGCTATTGGCTGGTGCAATCGTGGTGACTGGATCACATGTTTATAACCACCCAGTGAGCCACTGCAGGCTTCTTCATGTGGAAGCTTGAGGATTCCAAGAGAAGCAAGAGACAGCTAGCCTCAGTTTGTAAGCGCTGTCAAGGTTCCATTGACCTAAGTATGTTACATGAGAGTACCCAAGGGTACGAATACAGAGAACTATGAGCAAATTAAGGATAATGACATCAACCATTTACCATCCCTGTGAGTAACTGCCTAACAACTTATCAAATCACTATGCTTCTTTTGTCCTGTTTTAACAATTTACTTCAAATAAGGTCATGAAGAGAAATGGATTGCAGAATTACTGAACTGGAAACAAATGTATAGATAACCTAGTCTAGCCCTGTCCTTTTACAGAAGGATGGGGGCCCAAGGAAGTAAAATGATTTGCTCAAAGAGACAGAGCTAGGAACTGATACATATTTTAAACATCTGAGATGGTTAACTTCTAATATTGATAGCATACCATAACAATCCATAAGGTATGATAACATACTATGATAGACATAACACACAGTGACATACCATGACAGGTAATAACATAAGATACTAAACACAATAACATACCATAAAAGATAAAATAATCTAACATGACACAATGTAAAATAGCATGTCATAGCAAGCCATAACATATGAGATCACAACAAGCTGTAATATGCCATGACATAAAACAGGACACACCACTACATGCCATAATGTAACGTAACTCACCACGAGATACCACAACATATGACAACATATATTGCCTCACTGCAAAGTAGCATAACATAACATACCACAACAATGAAAACACGGTGGCATGCAACCACACACAAAAACATACCCTAACACATTATACCTTAAGACACTATGCACACAACAGCATGAGAGGGTGCTATAATATGCAATAACATCCTATGGCATGCCATAACGGAGACTAACTCCCTTGTCATGTACAAGATGGCGTACTATAACATATGATAACAAACCATAATATGTTGCAACATACCATCACACAAACAGCCCGAACCTACTGTAACACAACACACCACAAGATGCCAAGACATAGTCACCTACAATAACATTCACTATGTACAAGAACATGTAAGACTATGTCATACGATACCATGCCTCAACATATATACATGATAGCATACTACAACACACAATAACACAACACAGCACATAGTAGGCAATATGCTATCATGTACAATGATATGTGATAATGTACATAATATACTCTAAGATGGCATAGTATAATACACCATAACATATTATCACATACCTAACATGCCATGCCATAGGTAGCACACTATAGTATGGCATTAAATGTGATGGTATACCATAATATGCCTTCACTTACGATAATATACGTTAATATGACCTACTATAGCTTGCCAAAACATGCCATAATGTGGCACCCTCAAAATTGGCTAATCAATCAGAGAGGTAAAGATGTAAATTAAGATATGCTTGGACTGAACTCGAAACTCACTTGTGGGACATGTGTGTGCATATGTGTGAGGAGAGAGAGTCCTTTTGGGGAGATATTCAGCCTTTACATTTCACTGAAAGACAGAGGCCACGTAATTTCTGATTTTGGTTCTCAGTAGTCTTGTATATCTCCATGTTGTTTATTAATATCCATAATCATTTGCTTTTTGCTTCTGTCTAAATGCAGAAGTGCCCTTACTAAAGCCAAGAACAGTCTCTGTCTTAGTTTTCAGTTGCTGCTGCCGCAGATTACCGCACACATAGTGACTTCTCGATGGATGACACAGAGTTACCTTACAGCCTGGAGGCTGGGGTATTCCTTCCGGGAGCTCAGGAAGGATCTGCTTCTCATTCTTTGGGTTGCTAAGCTGCATCCAGTCCCTGTGGTTGCAGGATGGTTGTCCTGGGTCCTTGGTGGACGTCAGCTGAGCTGGTTTCCAGCATCTGATGGCAAATGATCCTTGGCTCTCCTTCTTCTTCCATTTTGTAGCCAGCCAACATGGGTGGAGTGCCTCTCATGCTTTGAATCTCACTTGGCTTTTTCTTATGCCTGACCTTCTCTTCCATTTTTAAGGACGTGTGCTATTAGAGTGGGCCACACTATCCAGGATAACACTCGCATCTTAGTCACATCTAAAGTCTCTTTTACCATGTAGGGAACATGTCACAGGTTCCAGGAATTGGGATGTGGGCACCTTTGAGGGCCATTAATTTGTGACCACATCCTCTGACCGGGCCCTAACAGATTCACAGTGATGCTAATGTTTCTGGTCTCAGATTCGCCCTTGACAACTACAGGCTTATAGTATTGTCAACTCCTTCCTACCCTGCCTCTTTCTTTGCTTTTCCTTCCTTTCCTTGCCACTTCTATTCTCCCTTAAAAATAAAGGCTATTTTGGGGGATGAGGTCAGGAGGGGTGATTATCTATTGTGTGGACACTGGCAATAAAAAGATGAGTTAATTACAGCTTCTGCCCTTAAATAGCTTACAAATGAATGGGAGATGCATTTCAGTTAAAAGAAGAAGGAAAAAAAAACCCCACACAGTGTTAAGTAGTATAAGTTTCTCAAATATCCAACCTCTTTAATGTCTCCCTCTTAATTACTTAAGTCTTCCCATCCTAGAAAAGGATAAATATTCCAACAGAAAATTGGCAGTGAATAATAAAGGGATTTACACAATAGCAGAAGGTCCCCAACTTTTATATCTATAGAAGACAGTACATATACAACTAGAAAATACTTATTGTGAGTCTTTGTAAATGTACCACAGACTGGTTTGGTCTGCAGTTTCTTCCAGTCTCTGCCGATGGAGTGGTGGGATTTCTCACTCAGGGATAGGTAAAAAAATGTTTCTGCTTTCTCAAATAAGGATTTCTTTCTTCCTTATTTCTGCATTTTGGGGGGGAGCGTTATTGGTCCAGTTGGTAGTTTCTGCAGCAACAAATTTCTCCTGCCTCCCTCTCCAAAAACAACTTGACCTTGATATTCTTCTCCTCTTAAGCTAAGCCCTTTTCTGATCTAACTTCTCAATTCAGTTTATGCTAACAAGCATGGTGTCCCTGTACGTGCTAGATACTTATTTGGTGCTGGAGATACAAAGATGAAAGAGTCCCTCTTCTTGAAAGCAAAATCAGTTTTTATTGCTCTGACAGCTGATTCATCCTCTCTAATTTTGCTATTTGACCTTTCCCCTCCCCCCCTTCCTTTGAGCCAAACCTTCCCAATGCATTTGCTTAACATATATTTCTGTATGCTGAGATATTTCTTCCCTCAGCCTTTGGGCAGCCTGGTAGCACCCTGGTCTTCCTTTATTCTAGCATCCCAGATAAAAATGATTTTCTGCACGTGCCATGCTGTGAAAATCCAAGATGCAATTACCATAAGCCTGTAGTTGTCAAGTGCAAATCTGAGACCAGAAACACTAGCATCACTGTGAATCTGTTAGAAACACAAATTCTCAGACTCTACCCTAGGCTGACTGGAAAACTCTGAGGGGTTAGCCACCATTTGTGTGTGTACATGACAGTAGAATGCATTTTGACATATTGTACACAAATGGAGCACAACTCCTCATTCCTCTGGCTGTACATGGTGCAGAGTCACTCCAGTAGTGCAATCATACAAGTGTATAGGGTAATAATGTCCATTTGTGTTTTAACAGAAGAGGATTCTCATGCTGTGTAAGTTTGAGACTCTAAGCCAGTCACTCGTGCCTGAAGTTCAAGGATGATTATCTTCATCTCTGTTCTCATCACCTTGACTTCTCTGCAGTATTTAACTCCTTTCAGAAGCTCGTCTTCCCTGGAGGAAGTGGGCCACTTCATTATTCTGGTTCTTCTGCTTTTTCTCTGATATTTTTTTTTCTCTCTGCCTCTTTGCTTGGCTCCTGTTCCTCTACTCCTCCTTTAAATACAGTCGCTTCTTCAAGGTGCTGCTCTCAGCCCCTCTTCTCTTGCCATCCTTGAGTGGCTTCTTCTGTTCTCATCATCTTTTATTTTCAGGTAGAGAGCTCTCGTCCACTGCTGTATTTATATCTCTTCTCCATCTTCTGTCCTGACATAGCAACAGAGCTTAGCCAATCCTCAACCAAACCACATCAGACAGAGGCTTTCTTTCACTGATCCAAAGCTGCTCTTCCTTCTTGGTCTCTTAGCCTTTAAAACTAGGTCCCAAATAACAGCTAGTAGAGTTGTTTTTGGCTCTTCCCCTTACGGAGCTCCCTTGTCAAATCGAGTCCTGCAGACATGGCCTTCCCTGATCTCTGTCCCTTGTCCTTTCCTCTCAAGTCCATTGTCTGATTTTGGCTCTCATCCTCTCTTATCTTTGAATTTGTTATAACCTTGGATTGTCTTTACTTTCCTCCAACTCCTTCTCTCTCAGAATCTTCTCAAAACATAGCTCTGAGGCTGAAAATGAGTCGGTCAACACAAACCCTTCACTGTGGCCTCCTCCCACACCCTACCTTCTACTCCTTCCTCTCCAGAAAGAACGCCCACTGTTTCCCAAACACCCCAGGCACCTCTAGACTCTGTGATTTGCCCAGGTTGCTCTCCATCCCAGTCAATTCTGCTTGTCACAATCCCCATGTCCCGTCCATGAGCAGGTCAGATGGTGCGTCCTCTGAGAGGGCTTCTCTGACTTCCCGGCTGGATTTGGTCTCCCCTGCTCTCTTCCCACTATCCCTGCCCCCAGCATTTCCCTGGTGCCCTCTGGGTGCTTAGCTCACTTATCTATGAGCTACAGTCAGCCTTTCGAATCTCCCTCCGCTCCTCTGGGTCACCTGACCTGGAGAGGGTGCCTTGGTTGCCTCTGTACCCCCTCAGCACATAGTAGACTCTCAACAGTTCTTTGCTATATTGACTTGACTTGGTTGAACTGGTGCAGTGTTTTAGGCAACAGTGAAGGAGTGATATGAGCGTCCAGAGAGGCAGCATCCTGCTGGTAGCCATCTCTGAGAGGTCATCTCCTGGATGCGTGCCGGGCAGATCTCTGGAGATGGGTCTGACTGAAGAGACCCAGCTTGTGGGGAACAACCGTTCCTAGAAATCTGCAGCAGCCTCGTTCTGTTCTCCGCTCCCTCTGCATCCTGTCCCCTCCCTCCAGAGAAGGCCCTTCAGGAGCTACTTTAGCTGAGAGTCCTCAGCTGCGGCTCGCTCTGGTCTTCTTGGGCTTCCACTGTTTGTTTATTTATTTCCTTGTCAGAGTCTATTGCTGACTGTGCTTATAAATAGAGCTGGCGACTCTCAGCCCTGGGCCTGTGCAGCGAATCTGCTGCACGCAGGCTCTGGAATAGATGGCAAAGTTCATTCCTTGCACTAGGAAAGCGACTGCTGGCATGGGCCCAAACTGTCTAGAAGGTTCTGCTCCCAATCATTCAAATCCAGTACCAATAATAATAATAATAATAATAATAATACACACACACAAAAACAAAAAAACAAACAAATAGAACTTTACTGATAGAAGCGTCACCTGACATACTCTCTCTGTCCCCTCCTGATCCTTTCTCATGCTCCTTGTTCTTGCCACCACGACCCCAGTCACAGGCTAGGCAGGTGGCAGAGCAGGTACTCAGGCTTGCTTCAACAGAGGGTGAAAAATGACAGGGAATGTTTCCTGCAGGATACTCATGTGTATCTCATTTTTCCTCCTCTTTGAGAAAGTTGGAACTGTGCTTGATGTAAATTTCTTGGCCATCCCAATCTTAAGCCAAAGTGGCTTTGGTGGCTCCAGAAGGCAAGAGAGAAAAACCTCGAAGCCAGGCAGGGAGTGCGGGGCTTTGTCTTTTCCTCGTTTCCATCTCATAAAGCAGACACTCTGCCTTGGTCTGATTTTGAGCAAAAGCAGGTCATCTTTTCTCCTCCATGCCAGTTTCCCTGCCTTGCCTCCTTGCGCCCTAGGTGATCTCCGGCCCCCACCTCTGCCCTCTACCACCCCCTTTCCCTCTGCCTCTCATTGAATGCCAGAGAGCCCCTGGCCCCTTGGAGGAAGCTGCCCGTGAGCGAGCTGTCAGCAGGAGAGTCACACAGGCAGTGCCATCCTGCTGGAGCCTGCGGTCCTCCCCCGACTGCGTGGCAGTGCGCATCATCTGTCAGAGGGCCCCCTCCCCTCCCTCCCCTCCCCACCCCCTCCCTGCCGCTCACTCGCTCTTTCCCTTTTCATGAGCTGCAAAGCCTGGCAAAGAGAAGAGCCAGCCGGAGCAGCATGTTGGAGCAGCTCTTCTAGGGGGCTGTGGGGAGGCGGGCCACCCTCTGCCATCCTCTTCCATGTCCCAGGAGGTGGCCAGTCTGTCACTCAGGGCCTCATCAAGCCATGCCCAGCTGGGGCCCACACCAGCCACATCTTCCCAGCTGTGCTGCCCACCACCACACAGGTAAGAGAGCAGCTGCTCCCAGCAGGGCCTGGTGGGTCCCTGAGCAGCCGGCGAGCCAGGAGTCTCGCTGGGAGGTGCAGGATACCTGGGAGCACCAGAGGCACTGTTCCCCTGACACAGTCCCAATTTATCCCCTAATAGGGTTCTTCCAAGCTGGTTAGCCTGGCACTCTTGTCCAGACAAGGGTGCAGGAGTATGCTTCCTTCCTGGTAGTTGGTGTTAAGCTGCAAGTGCTTTTTAAATAAAATTTTTTTTTCTATTCTCTTCAACTCCAACTCCTTGGTCCCCTGAAACCTGCCTTCTGATAGAAAGGAATCCCATTCCTACTCTTAGATCTCTTAGGGGGCTCTGAAAAGTGTTGTAGGCTGTTATCTGGACTGTGACAGTCTTCTTATTTTCAGTTTCATTCATGTCTTTTTCCGTTGTGGTTTTGAACGGGTTCCCTGCACACCAGTCTGCTGCACACAGCATCTGTCTCCAGTCAGTGTGCAGGTCTCCAGTGCTCCTCATGACTAACGCTAGTGACACATTCCAGGGCAGAAGGACTCACAATCACAATGAGTTGGAGGGAGATTAAAATATATTAGAGGTCATCAATGTCTAAGCAGCAGGTTAGGGGCACAGTTATCACCTACAGGAGGTGATGAGTTCCTGGAGTGTCTAGATGGTGACTTCTTTTGGAATGTGGAGGAGAAGGATGGTTCTTGCTTTTGTTAGGGCAACTCCACAGAAAACCATAATTTGACCATGTACTGAAAACCTGGCTTTAAGGTGCTTGTAGTTTCTAGCCTTGGGGCGCTTCCCTTCTGCCGAAATAATGAAGAAAAGTGAAACTGGGGATAGTTAGATACTCTGGGGGATAGTTAGATACTCTGAACATGCACGGTGGTGTTATGCTGGGAATGATAGGAATCCTTCCAGTAATGTGGCTGTTATTAATTGTTTGCTCTCTGCTCATCCTTACAGTAGATTTCCTGGAAGAGACGTGTGTTAGGGCTGGAAGGCTGGTGGGGGTGGAGTGCATTTCACCATGGTCAGGCTGATCAAGATGAGCTCCCCTTGGTATCAGATCCTTTTAGCTTTCTCTTTCTTATTTTTTAAGAAAATTTCTCTTAGTATCTAACATACAAAGGGGCCTGGGAACTTGCTCGGATTCTCTGTCTGGTTGAATTAAACCTGCTAATGAGTCTGTGGTCTTTCTCCCATAGGTCAGTGAACTCTGACCTGGAGAACGTAGTTCCTTAGGCACAATAGCCATGTCACAAATGCCAGGTACTCCTAGGGGACTGAATGAGAGTCTGGATGGATGGCTGAGCAAAATCTATTATCCTTGCATTAAGAAAACCCCTCCAAATGTGGATCTTGGCAATGGGTTAGCATTAGCATCAGCATCAGTAGCAGCAGCAGCAATAAGCATGCAGAGATGCTGGTGCGGGGAAGAAGCACTAGAGGTCCTGGGTTCAAGACTTCCTAGGACTATTTGCTGAATTACCTAGGGCCTTTCACTCAGGGTCACTGAGCAGCTTCACTTTGGTCATCTAGAAAATGGGAGCAATACAATGCCCCACTTTTTGTGAGTTTCAATGAGAAGGAGCAATAATAGCCACCCATAGTCAGGATGTGCTTTCTGGGCACTCTCCCTACATTAGGTTGTTGAATCCTCCCAACTTCCTGGGACAAACTGAGGCTCAAGGAGGTTAAAACCCTTGATCAAGTTCAGCTCGAGAAGTGACAGCACTTTGTTAAGTTGTGGCTGGGCCATGCAAATGTCACTTTTAGTATGCATGACTTTCTGGCGTGGAACATTTTCTCTGTCAGTTCTGTCCCAGGTTCTCTGTTTTGTGCTCTCTCATTTCCTCTTTGTCTAAACACCTACATCTCTAGAGATGCTGGAGATGCTCCTTCGCTTCTCCCCTGTGACTTGTAGATCAGAATATTTTCCACTGTCCAGGGATACCAGCATTCTCACCAGGGCCTTTGAGTGTTCTCTGCTTACAGTTTCCAAAAGGCTTTTGAATTCTTCAATTAAAGGTCTTTGGCAGAAGAGGGTCTCAGAAAAGCTGAGTGGCTTAAGTTAGATTCCTACCAGGGCCTTATCTGTCAAGGAAAAGTGTCAGGGAGAATTTGCTCAGCATCTCTGTGCATCAGAGCGCACCCACACAGCCCTGGTCCCTCCTCCCGCCCCCAGTGCAGACATTCAAGTGTAACCGGCACATGCCCGAAAGCAAGGCGTCTCACTGAGAGCTCTCATTTCCCAGAGGACTCTGTGAACTTAGGAGCAGATTCCAGTGGGAGACTGTCCCCAGGGTCCCAGTCTGTGCAACACTATTTCCCGCTGCAGTTAAACCCCATTCTTGGGTCTGATGGCTGTGGATTTTCCATTCTGCCTGAGTCAGGCGGCTGGCTAGAACAGAGATGGAAGGAAGGACATGAAAGCCGTCGCCTGAAGTCATTAAAAATGGAGGATTAGAAAGAGCTTATTTTATATTCAGAGGAGGGGGAGAGTGCTGAAGCTGCTTTCTGCCCACAGCTGTGGACCCTGATGGCTAATGGTAAAGCTTTTGTTACTGTCTAAGACGGGAAGAGATTGATAACCAGCACCCTGGAACTGAGAGATAGCAAGAGGGAGGCACATTTCAGTTGTGGTAGTGCCTCCCACTTATATCTCAGCCCCGAGGCTTGGAAGCCAAGTTTTCCTGCTTCCCCACGTCCGGCCTCACTGCCCTCCCCCACTGCAGCCTCCACCTCCATTTGGGGTTGGGCCTCTGCCCTCTCTGACTCTGAGGTTCTCCATGTGACTTTACGTTTTTCAGAAGGCTGAATGATTTGCATCCCAATATTTGCTTCTCTATCTCAGTGAATTTTAACACAGTAACACAGGAAGGTGGTATGGCCTTAGTAATTCTAATTTCAGAGTTGAGAAAGCAAGGTCCTAAGTTAAGGTGACCCTACCAGGAAGGGACAGTGTTGGAGGTTGAGCCGTAGCCATCCACCCTGGAGCTTGTGTCATTTCTATGACATCGAGCTGCTCTGCTGGCCAGGCTTCTGCTTCCAACCCAAACTCCATTTCACCTTACAATGGCCGATCCCGGTCAGTTCAACAAGCACTTACCAATTATCTCCTGGTGTCTGACACTGTGCTAAGATTTGGAGAGGCAGAGATGAAAAATATAGACTTTACCCCCTATAATATATATAGAAAACATAACGTACCCCTGCCTGGGCTATTACTTGACACACAGGGATGCTGAAATGTTAGTTGAATGAATGAGTTCACTTCTTGTGCCCTTGATGAACTTACAATTGGGTTAGAAGACAGTTGTGGGCACCTACCTGTGCTGGGTGCTGAGGCAAAGTGGTATTTCAGGATCTACAGGAACACAGAGGGCCCTTTCCACACTGGGGTATTCTGGGGAGGCTTCTTGGAGGAAGAGGTCTTCAAGTGCAGCTTGAGAGACCTGTAGGCTTTTGTCAGGTCAAAAGCATTCTAGGCAGAGGGAATGGAGTAAGAGACCCCTGTGAGATGTGTCCAAGACTGTACACAATGTGGAGTTGTTGGAGTCTGGAACCCAAGCCAGTGGAGAGGTGGGTGGCTCTCAAGGGAGGCAGGACCTAGATTTTAGGTGATTTATGTATCAGGATCTTTATTAAAGCTTGAACTTCATGCTTAGACTAGGGGGCCTTATGGAGTGTCAGAGAAGAGAGTACAGTCATATTTGGTATTTAAGCTGGTGATTATGGCTGCAGAATGGAACTGAATTTAAGGACATAGGCTGGATCACAGAGACCAGATACTGTGAGGACATGAGCCAGAGACCCTGAATCAGCACCATGAGGACATGAACCAGGACGGCAGTAGTAGGGACGCAGGGGAGTTGACAGATTTGAACATTATGAAAGAGATGTAATCAGCATGGCTTGGTAGTTGGTGGAGGAAAGGAAATTAGAGAAAAGGAGTCACCTCTAATTACTTCTCTATTTCTGTCTTGAGTTACTCAGTGGATGGTAGTATCAGAAACTGATAGTGACAATTTCAGTGGAAGCCACTGTCTGTGTGTTTGTGTGTGAGTAAGGGAGGGGATAGGTGGGGAAGGGCTGGCAGATAAAATGGGTAAAGGAAAGAAGGGAATATGATATGCTTACTTTTTAGAAACATATTTGCATCCATGGTGCCTGTGGGACACCAGAGGGTTGTGTTCAGAGACCCAGTCTGTAGGAGTCGGTATGATTGGGAGAGGGGCCAGAGTTGGAGACGTAGTCAGTAAATTCAATGTGCTTGGTCTGTGGGCCAGGGTGAACTCGCCCAGGCAGCCTGCCAGGGGAGAGGAGCAGGAAGCCAAGGTTAGAGACAGGGGAGATGCCAGCATTTATGGGGTGGCAGAGCCAGCCAAAGAGCCAAGAGGGGAGGGCAGTTGTCAAATCAGAAAGGATCCAATTAGTGTTTGAATTTTCCTGATTGTTTCATCAAATTTTTATAGGTTTTGATTTGAATCAGGATCCAACATCAAGTCCTTGCATTTGGTTGATTTCTTTCTTTAAACACTGATGAACATTGTCTGAGAGACAGCACAGTGTAATCCTGTGTCATTTTCCTCAGTGTGGCTATGCCATTTATTTTTAGGAGCCCTAAGGAACAATTGTAAGTGTAGGTATCAAAGTCCCCAAAGTTGAACTTTAAAATTCCTTTCCAGACACACTTAGAAGGAAAAGTGCAAAGATACTGAATAAAGAAAAAAGGATAGAAAGAAAACAAACTGACAGTGAGTGGTAAGGAGACAAACGACGGCCCAAGAGAACAAAAGGAAATGAGAAAGGTACCAACAACTTATGTGACCCCATCTGCAGGGACGCTCGGAAGTTCTCACAAACATGTTACTCATTTTTGTATCACCCCAGTGAGCAAGTGGGAAAAAACCGAGTCTTTAAATAATAATATTCTATTTCTATAGTGTCTTTTTCCAAACAGCTTATAAAGTAGCTGAATAGGCATCAAATAAGAAATGGCTCCATGCAAAGTAGGGAATTAGTAGAAATTCTAATGCTCTCTTGCAGATGGTAAAACATAATTGATAAGGCTAATAATAATGATGAAGATGGTTCACATTTAAGAGTCACTAGCCACTTGCCAAGCATGGTGGCAAACATCATCTAACGCAATCCTGATAACAAGCCTACGACTCGAGTACAGTTATCTTCATTTTTACCTAGGATAACAATGATATAGAAAACAAGTAACCTGCCTGTGATTACAGATCTGGAAAATTCTGGATCTGAGAATGAAACTTGGGGCTATCAAATCCATTAGACTTTTTTCCTTTAGATCTGTCTCTTCTCTCCTAAATCAGCAATCTTTCTCTTGCATATATTTCCTCACTGGCAAAATTCCATTTAAAAGACCATCGCTAAATATAATAGGGGACAGTGTGATGGAATTTAAAAAGCATTTCCTGCATCATTTCCCATTTCTTTCTTATATTCATCCTGGAAAATAGACAGGGCAGGTGTATTAATTTGTATTTGCAAATAAGAAAAATGAAGTTCAAAGCTTTTGTCTTGTTAGTTGGTGATCACAAAGGTAATAAGGGTAGCTGGTGTCACAGAGCTAGTTAATGACAGAACCAAAGACATCTTCTTGTGATTTCAAATCCTGTGCTTCTCTGGTTTTCTTTGCAAACCTCCTGGGCTCCCAGCTTTAGTTGCTGACCTCTCTCTCTGTCCCTTCTGATGTTCCTTATGAGGAGTTGAGGAGGGTTATTACAAATTAAATATCTGGATGCTCAAACTGATGAACAGGAAATGAGGCTGCTAATGCTCAGAGGAATGAAATTGAGATGCATTTTTTTTAAAGTAGAATTTTGGGCCAAGTGGCCTCTTTCTGTCCTGCCCTTCCCTGTGTCCTTCCAGTCTCCATGGAAACCCCAAATCAATGCAGCATATGTTGATCCATGTTTCTACTGTTACCAGGAAGCTACGAAGTGGAAATTGCTTTTAAAAGATTTGCGGAAGAGCTTGAGCATGCTGACCAGAATTCAAATCTAATATCCAAATGACTGTTTTATTAAAAGCTTTTAATGTGGTCCTATCCTAGGTGGTATGTTGATTAAATAAGCATAAAGGAGGCATTTGGCAATAAACCTCCTCTTCTACTAGCCCAGCTTTTTAAAATATTATATTGCAGGCTTTAATTCTCTTTATCTTCAATTTAATTACATTTTCATGTCCTGTGAGGCAATGCCAGGTGCTCCTTTTGCTCTTGATTAATTCCACTCTGCCCTGACTAGGCTGTTGGGATAGTTTACAAAGGCCTTCTGTACCTGTGCTGCTGCCCTTGAATGCCATTAGTATTCTATTGACTTCAGTACTGACCAGGATACGCAGAAGTCTAACTTGTTTCTGCCATAAGGAATGTCTGCTAATTTTTTAGATTTTTTTTTCATGAACACAAAATCAAATTCAGCTGACTTATTAAACACCTGCTCCATCTGAGGAAATGGGGATTGATAGCACGGAGTCTGTCTTTTTGGAATGAACCGTCAGTTGGGAGGATCGGAAACCATCGATCAAAAGGGTCAACTAAGACAGATGGGGGCTGTTGGAATCATACAGCAAGGTGGTGGGACTGTGATGAAGGGGAGTTCTGAGAGAGCTTGGGAAGGGAAGTTTTAGTTTATAGACAATGGATTTAGAAAAGGCATTGGGAGTTACCAGGCAGATCTAGGGTGGGGACATTCTGAGCAGAGGGAGCTGCAGAGGAAATGGGGTGCATGGGTGCATATGTCTGTGAAAGCAATCAGATATAGAACTGGACAGGTAACTGGGACCAACTATCATTAGGCACAGCATGGAACAGCGATGGAACCCACACAGATTATTGTACAGATGATTGGCTTTATGGTGCCTGTTCAATGGGTAACTGACGGTTGTGTGGTGTGTGAGATTTGCAGCTGGGTGGGGAAGGAATGGGCAAGGAGAGCCAACTTGTAAGGGGCAGGGTGCACACTGTATTGTGAGCTGCATAACCTCTGACTGCAGTGCCAATGGATAGGAGGGACTGAAGTTAAGGAATATTTCAGAAATATAATGATGGGATTTAAAAACCGATTCAACAAGAGGAATGGAGAAAAAGAAATCAGAAATATCTGCATGTCTTACCCCAAGAGAGTAGGATAAAGTGATGTCAGGAACAAGTAGAGAGTCCTGCGGGTGTGGGGAATTGGGAGAGGATGGGTGGTCCTTCTCAATACAGTGGCACCTGAGGGTCCGGGGCATGTGGAGCTGTCCAGCACATCTCTGGATGAACCAACCGCCTGAAGCTCCCTAGAAACAGGACTGAAGACCTGATTCTGGAGAGGAGCAGAGGTGTGCACCTGTAGTGGGCAGGTTTCCCAAAAGGAGTGTTGTAGAAATGGCAAGAATGGAGGGGTACAGGGACAGCCAGAGGAAACAGTGGGGCTTGTCATCAGGTTTCTGGGAAAATCCTGGAATCGCAGCCATTTGGGATGTCCTGTGCCCAGTCTGCATCCAGTAAGCCAGGAGCAGTATCCAAGAAAAGAATGGAGAACTTTACCTTTCTGGCTGGGATCATAAGCCTGGGGGCTGCAAGGACAAATGGATGTCTTCCAACTTCCCAGTACTCAAACCCACCAGTCTTTTCCTGTCTCTTTCCTTCAGAGAAGAAGACTATGCTAGAGCACTTTACCTTAGGTTCAACTTGATATCCCCCTGAATTCCCTATGCACCCATCTCTCTGGAAGATTCTGTAGAAAGGCACCTGGACTAGTTCTGTATTTTTCAAACTAGGGTACTTTGAAGTTATTCCCTACTGTTTAAGAGTGTTATGGTAAAAACGTTTGGACTGGTTTTAATTTTCTCTCTTTCCTCCTTTTATACATGTCCACACACTCTCGTCCCTCTGCTCTTTCTAATCTCATTCTTTTCTTCAATTTGGTTTATTGACTTCCTGTGACTAAATTATTTCTCTAAAGGCTAATTGAGGATTCTGATGGCTGGTTAATATTGATCAGTTTCCACTTGAGACTTGAGCCCATCTGTAGCCCTGTCCTCTCTCCCCGGTACCTTTCCATCCTGGACATCAGACCTGGCTGTGGGAGACTTGGAGGGGGTCTTCACCCCACCACGTTAGCCCTGTTGAAGGAGTTGCAGGATGATGCCACTTTTGGGTTAGAGCCACAGGCACAGCAGCATTGAGTTTGATATCAGACCTCAGCTCCACTGCTTATAAATGACTTGTCTCTGTTTTCCAACCTGTAAAAGGGGCTGATAAATACATTAACTCTGAAAATTGTTGTGAGAATGAAATAACTCAAATGCGAATCACATTGCCTGGCACACACTAAATGCTTATGAAGCTTGAACTGTGTGCATTAAATATTAGCTCTGTAAATTCACCTTATGTTTTAAACATATCTCAGACTAGGGATGTGCTTACCAAAGGGCTTTTATTTGTCGTTGTATCTATGTATCGGTTTCCTTATAGACAGTGTGCCAGGAAAATGTCCAAACAAGAAGGATTCTCTTTCTGCTTAAGTTCTAAATTCCAGCTAGCATCAGGGTTCAAGACAGGAGTTATAATGAATGAGGAACTTTTGCATCTTGTTTTATAGCACAATGTCTCCTTGGCCTTGTAGAGAGGCATTGTGGATATTTTCAGAGAGAGACAATGAGTCACTATGGAGGTAGCATCAGAATTTTTATTTCAGCCTATCATCAGGCAATGAATGGTTGCGACAGAATCATTTCACTGTCAGAATATAGGTTCAGCACCAATAGATCTGTCCAGAAAGACTGGGTCGTGGCATGACGTAACAGAAAAAGCTCTGCTGTTAGAGTCACAAGACACAAATTCCTCGTGCTGCCTCTTGTGCATTGAGTCACTTTGAAAGAGGCACTTCACCATCTTTAGCCTCAGTTTTTTCATCTGTAACATGGGAATAATAATACCCTCTCTGGCCATGGCGTGTGATCGATTAGAGACAATATATGTCCTTTACGCATTGTAGGAGGTTAAACAAATGGAATCTATTACCTTTATTAAATAGCCATTACTTTCTGTAGAGATTTCTGCTACGTTGCTGTGTTTCAGAAATGACTTGCAACTAGTCTAGGTGTATTTGGAACTGGTTGATTCCGGAGGGAAAATGAAGGCTCAGCCTTAGAGACCCAGAATGTAATGAACAGAAGACAAGCTTTATCCCAGAACAGTGGTTTGCAAACTTCAGCTTGTATCAGAATCACCTGGAAGGCTGAGCACACAGTCCCCAGAGTTTCTGATGCTGTGGGTCTGGGTGGGGCGTCAGAATTGGCATGTCGCACACATTCCCAGATGCTGCTGAGACTGCTGGTCTGGGCACCAGTCTTGGAGAACCAGTGTGTGAGGGCAAGTAGGAAGTCTTCCTTGTGGAACAGAAGCAGGCAGTGGGAAAATCCAGGTGGGTAAGGCGGCTTGGGAAGAAAACTGGAAAAGAGACAGAAAAATAGAGATGATGTGCAGATCGGGCAGAACAAAGAGAAAAGTCTCACTCTATCACAAATGCAAGTAGGGGGAAGTTGCTAGGTGATGGATGAGGGAGAGAGGTGAGTTTCTACTGTAGAAACAACCAGGTGAGAGGCAGGAGCACAGGGTTGGAAATGTGCACGTTTGGGGAGGCGGAGGAGGTGGAAATTTCTCATTAAGAAGTGGGGTCGGTGTGGTTGGCACCGGTGGGGGGTGGGAGTGGAAATGGGCTGGGGGAGAGGTGCCTCTGTACAGTAAGGGGACAGGTGAGATGTGGCAGAGAGGGGTAATTTCAGGGCTGTGTGGTTTGGCTTGGTGGGTGCAGCACAATAGAAATTGGGAGAAAGGGGGTGGAATTTAGATGTGTGACCTGCCCCGTAGCTTTCTTGCTCTCTGCATTTATCACATCACATCACACCCAGCAAGACAGCCCCCCTCCTCCTGGCTCATTAGGAGATTTGATTCGGCTTGGCTCGTGCTGTCAGCAGCTGTCTGGGGCAAGATCTTTATGCTCCCTGCTCCCTGTGCAGCAGCAGAGCTCATTAGAAGAGGGGTCCTCTGGACACTTGATTTTCAGCTCACTGGTGGCCCGAAAGAGTTAATACCTACTCTTCGCTGGGTGCAGAGAGGCGGCTGTGGGCTATGGGGACCTCTCCCTGAGCTACAGCCAGAGGAGCTGCAGGGTAGTGAGGCCGAGGAGGAAGGTGCGGGAAGCGTGCCAGGTCAGCTCCGCTCAGGGGCACCTCCTGCATCCTGCCAATGAGGATGGGCGTGCAGACCGTGCCCGGGAGCCGAGCCGCCGCCTGCTGGGTGTAGGCTGCTTCAGTATTTACTGGATGTGACAAGCAGAAGAGCTTTCAGCGGGGCCACTCGCTGCCTGGTTCAAGTGGTGGGAGGTGTGTTGTGCACGCATGCCTGTGTATGTATGTGTGCGCGAGCCTGTGTCCATGCAAACATGCCCTTCACCTGCCAAGGACTTCACTGCTAAAAGCAAGCTCTACTCTTTCCTCAGAGCTCCTTAACCCGCAGCCTCTCTGACCATCCAGTTGGTAAAGACCTGCAGGCCATGAGGACTGGTCAACGACAGTGAGTATTGCTTTTGCTTTTCTTTTTCCTCCCCGGGGTGTCCGTGTGCATCGATTGCATTATCCATATTTAATTAACCTGCCTCCTCATGCATATTGATTGCTTTCTCCCAGTTGAGTCTCTTAGTTTCTCTCCCCTTCTTTATATATCTTTGCTTTTAACCTGTTTTTTTCCTTGAGTATCTTCTCTTTCCACTCTGTGCTATCCTGTCTGCCCCAGAGTCACCTGTGATGTGGTGCCCACTTACCAGGGTATTTTCACTAGGGATGCAATCACACCTTGGAACTGCCTGGGCTCTGGGCAACCCCTTGATTCCACCCCCTACACCCCTAAAAGTCTAGGGCCAAATGGGATAAGATCCCCAAGGTGCTGGAATGGTCAAGGCAGCTGGGTCGGAGTATATTCCTAGTTCTCATTTAATGGAACCCAAGGTTGAGCTCGTCAAAGGATCAGTGGGGGTGGGGGGCGGGGCTGAGGGGCAATTTGGGCAGAGCTGGATTTGGAAGACAGAGAGGCAGGTGTCTGAACAGCATGGGCAAACCAGTGTGGGCTGGCAGTGAAAATGGGAAGGACGACAAGGCAGGGACAGAGGTTGACTGGCCTCTTGCCCTAAATGACCTTGCCTGGTATATATGTGGGTAGTAGTCTCTGGTTGCGCTCAGCTCCAGGATAACAGAGGCCGCTGGCAGGGGACTCCCCCACTCCTGAGGGTGAATCCCATAAGCAAGGTGCCCCAACGATGATTTCTAGGGGCCCTTACCACTGTAAAGGGCCTTGATTTCCTGACTTCTGGGCAAGTAGGTGTAAGCCCAGTTTAGACAATGATTGAGGGAACAGTTCCTAGTGTCAGGGAACACAATCCACGGGGATGAGTCTTTGCATAAAACCTAATTTTTCCTTTATTTTAGTTTTAACAAAGCAATCGTTTAAGTTTATTAATTATAGTATTATTAGGAGAGCAATCTAAAAAAGTATTTGTGAAATGTTCAGGGTATTACCGAAATAATTTAAATGGCGTAGCTCACATAGGGGCCTTATCTATCTAAATTAGGTTTCTTTGAAAATGGATTCTATGTTTGGTGTCAGAGTTCCCCAGGGGAACCCTTTATGGATAGGCTGCTCTCTTCACGGGTTCCTTCCTATCAGTTCTCTTCTGTGGAAACAAAGGGTCTGAAGCATTGAGAACGGGACCCTCAGGAGAGAGACCATAAGTCAATCAGCCGTCCACCTCAGTATCCCCTTCTCCCCACCCCCATGTCCTCCCTGCCTCGGGTCAAGAATAGGCCAGTCCTCAGGCTGAGGAAGGTCACACGACCTCCACATGGGCCTGAATGGGCGACTTGCATATTCATTTCTTCAGCCTGTGCCTGTGATCCCTGCGAAGGAGCAAGCACGGTTGCTGAGGGGGCTCCCTAGGAGTTCCTCCAACCTCCCTCCTGCTCCCATCTCCCAAGCCTTCACACACTCCCAGCTGGGACAGGTGCCCTTGGAGGAAGGCGAGAACCAGAGCAGCAGCCAACCAAATTATTCTGGAGCAAGGGCTGCCCCCTCCCCCTCCTTTCCTGGCGGTTCACTTGGGCCCCTTTCTAGTAAGAGAAAGAGAGCAGTCATTTTTGGTTTGCCAGGCCCCTGCCTCCCTGGCGGTACACGTCCCACTTTCTATTGATGGCCAGTGGTTGGAGAAGTAGAACTTCCCACCAGTGGTCAACGAAGTGAAGCCGCCCAACCATTTGTTCTCGTCCATCCTTAGTTGGTCATCCCTGCTAAGGACAAGCAGACGCTTGTGGGGTCTGGGGTGTGTGGGGGGAGGTGCTCCATTGGTGGACAGCCATCTGAAGAAAATGTCATGTAGTCAGATGAGAGAGGGTGGCCCCTCTTACAGCAGATTCTTTGATTTTAGGTGAGAGGACGTGAAAGGGTAAATCCCTGAGCCCCGCAGTCTTATTTGCTGCCCCGACGTCCCAGCAAACCAGCCCAAGGGTTGACCGTAAGCAGATGCCTGTATGGCTGCCTTACTGATGCCACGCAGGTAATGGATCCGTGACCTTTCTTGTCCCTGCCCCTCTCCTCTTTTCTCCACCTTCCCACCTCCCCTGCTGTGCGAGCCTGGCCCAAGCCTTTAAGCCCCTGGGTGGTCCACTTGCATCTGTCCCCCAGGCCTCCTGTGTGGACTGTGTTGCTCTTGCCTGTGTGCTTCTTGCAAAGCTGTGGCTTTGCAAGCAGAACTTGCCTTATCTCCACTCTCCCATCGACTAATAGGACCTTTTGGCTGTGACTTGTGGGGATGGAATGAGGGACAGTGCATGAGCTTGTATGGAACCATTTAGGATCTCTGTAAGTTGTTGGGATGGAAGATAGGGAAAAGTCTGTTTTCTTTTTTACATATATATTTATTTTTATGTATTGGTATTGGGGATTGAACTCTGGGATGATCTACTACTGAGCTACATCCCTATCCCTTTTTATTTTTTTATTTTAAGACAGAGTCTGTCTAAATTGCTCAGGGCCTCGCTAAGTTGCTCAGGCTGGCCTTGAACTTGGGATCCTCCTGCCTTTGTCTCTTGAGTTGCTGGAATTACAGGCCTGTGCCACCATGTCCAGTTCTTTTTTTTTTTAAGTAACAACTTTTGACTTTTGTTTCTCCCATTATTTGAGACCTAACTAACTTATTAGAAGATTATAACTCAGGTCTCAGCTAGAAGAGTGGAAAATAATAAAAACCATTTTGTCCCAAAGAATATTTTGTTGGAGACTTTTTCCAATGGTTTGGGAGAGTCACTGCTATCTTGGTGACAAGGTTGCCCCCTCACCCCCCACTGACCCCTGCTAAACCTTCTTAAATGGCTTGTGTGGATTTGCCACGTTTTGAGAGTCTTCTTAATTGCCCTTTGGGGGCAGTACCTGACTGTTTTATGACCAATGATCCTAAGGCACCTGGGGATGAATTGCTTGGCTGGAAGTTGGGTTTGGGTCTGTGGGACCTGAGTGGGACCTTTAACTTAAATTCACAGAACTCGATGACTCCAGAGCCACTTTAATCATCTGCTTGCATGACCTGTTCTTGGGCACCCTGGGATTTGTAAGAGTGAGTGCACACATAAGATGTGTGCTGTCTCAGGACAGGCGATAGCTCTTGCCAATGTTTTGAAATGCCAGGAGATGACTCTGGTGTGGTCTGGCTGAGATCAGAGATGGGAGCAGAATGTGCAGGCCAAATTTCTGCAGGAGAGAGAATATTTCTGGAAACTTGGATGTTCCAGCGCTAAGAGGCTCTTTGGAGATGTGCTGTAGCATACAAATGTTGTCCACTCCTGCCAAATATAATGCCAACTCAGTAGACGTTTGTTGGATAAGATTTCTCAGTAGACGTTTGTTGGATAAGAGAATTACATGGTCAGAGATGGAAACCCATTTGAACAAAGGGAAGTCCTTGAATTGGATGACCTTTTAGGCCTCTGCCTAGTCCCAGGATTTGGGAAAAGGAGGAAAGAAAGTCCCACCAACGGACTTGCTTTCAACGTGGAAAATGGCCATTTCCGTTGGTAACTTGGACCATTTCCATGGTAATTCGTTACCCATGTGCATGTGGAGTTTCCTTTTAGAAGGCAATCTGAAGCCCTGATCTGATCATACCAAACCCCTTCTACTTACCTTTGCCCTCAACAGGAGGAGTTACCATAGATAAAGGTCAGGGGTCAACAAACTTATTTTGCCAAGGGCCAGAGAGCAAATATTTTTCATTTCCACTGTCTGTGTTACAACTACCTAACTTCGCCCTTCTCATTGAAAGCAGCTTTAGCTAACATGTGAACAAATGGTGTTGTGCTCCAATAAAACTTTATGTACGTAAACAGGTACCTTGGAGGGCTGTGGTTTGCCAATCCCTGGTTAAAGGCAAATAAGGTCTAATGTTGAGAGTCAGAGACAGTGGGATGATTTCTCACTGGATCCTGCCATCATGTGGGTCCTTTGGAAAATAAAAAGTATGAGAAATTAAACATATGTGTGAAAAATTTAAATATGCCTATTGATATAAGCCAAAGTATGAATAGGAAAGAGTTTACTTAAGCAAGTGCAAGAACTGACGAGGGGCACCTTGGTTCTTAATTGTAGCTTGTGTCAACTGCTCTTCCTCTCCCCTGCAGGCCACCAATACCTGAGGTCTGCAGCCATTCGTTCCTGTATGACCTATTGGTGGGATGAGTGGGGAGAACCTGAGAGGGTTCAACCAGCCTCCGAGCCCTAGGCTTTGCGCCCTGACTCTGATGTGCACGCTGCCTTCTCCTCGTGGTGTGGGCACTACTTCTGGGGTTTTGCAATTAGGAGCTGTTGTTGCTGCTGCTGCTGCTGCTGCTGCTACTTTGCCCTCTTGGCTGGACAGCAGAATGTGGATTGTTATTTTGTCACCACTGTATTTCCTTTCCCTACGGAGAATCCTAATTTAGAAATTCTTCCAAGCTAATGGCCTTCATTGACTTACTATCAACTTGCCATGTCAGCTTTAAAAAGCATTAAGCCTCTAGGGTAGGGTAGGGTACCTATTAGCATCCCAGCAGTCACACTAAGGAGGGAAGATAGCCTTAGACCTTAGGTTCTTCAGGGGTCCCCTGGGGGAAGGCGGACAGTGCTGGCTCCTGCAGCAGCAGTTGCAAGGGCCCCTCTGAGCTGACAGGCATGATCGTGACAGTTCCCGTCCTTCTGCCCCTGTGCTTGTTGTAGGAACAAAGGCATGAGGACTCGACTGGGCTGCCTGTCTCACAAGTCAGACTCATGTAGTGATTTCACAGCTATTCTTCCTGACAAACCCAACCGCGCTCTCAAGTGAGTAATATGGCGGCCTAGTGCTCCTGGGGTGCCCACCGTGGGGTTTTATAACCCATTCTTTTCTGGTTGCTGATCAGATAAGCCAGATAGGACAATAAATTCCTGCCTCTTAGCAGCTGCTTTAATATCTCTGGGTGTAAGTGAAAGGAATGCATGGCCTAGCCCTGTTGGAATAGGAATCCTCCTTTTCCTGCAAAGAAAACCATACCCGCCATCACTTGCAAAACTGTGGGTGGAGAAGGACACTTTTTGGTTCTATTTAGTTGTCAATCTGAGCTCTCGATTTGGAAATAAACACTCAAAGCTACTCTAAAAATATGCTTAGATTCAGATGATCTGGATTCCCCGCCTATCCTGTGCAGGCACGGTGTTCAGTGATGTCACAGGTGTGCCTCATTTAACCTTCACACAGTTCAGAAGTGGGCATCATTATCTCTTTTTCAGAGGGGAAGAACTCAAGGTGACAGTAAGAGATGGAGCCACGAGCTGAGCCTAACTTTTCTGACTCCAAGACCAGTTTCTTTCCACTGTTACCTTGATGTCTTTAAATCAGTTATTTCACTTCATTGTTTAGACTGAAAGCCAATATACTGAATTTCCTCCCTTGAAGTTTTTCCAACAATCACTTAAGAGTGCACAATTTACAGCCACTGAATTGCAGGTGGCTGGTCTTCATTTGTCCCCTTTGTGCCTGTTTATCCCCTTGGGCAAATTTCAGTGGTGTTTGAGGAAGAAGAGGTCATTTCAGAAATGGTCAAGTGTGGTGTCTCTTCTTTCCTAGGAGGTTATCCACAGAAGAAGCTACGAGGTGGGCAGATTCCTTCGACGTGCTTCTTTCTCATAAATGTAAGTAGAATTCAAGTGGCCTCATGTTTCAGCGAGTCATTCATTTAATAAAAGTTTGCACCAAGCCGGGTGCGGTGGCACACACCTGTAATCCCAGCATTTTGGGAGGCTGAGGCAGGAGGATTGTGAGTTCAAAGCCAGCCTCAGCAATGGTGAGGCGCTAAGCAACTCAGTGAGACCCTGTCTTTAAATAAACACAAAATAGGGCTGGGGATGTGGCTCAGTGGTTGAGTGCCTCTGAGTTCAATCCTGGGTACCAAAAAAAAAAAAAAAAAGCAAAAAAAAAAGCACCAAACGTCTCTCAGGTTCCAGGTACTCTGCGAGGCATTCCAGACTGCATGGGTCCTCTGCTCACAGAGCCTCCTGCCTGGAGGAGCACAAGGATAAGAAAGTGGATAATTCACGCATAGAGAGATGAGGGTCTTCTTTTCTGTTTTCTGGGTTCAAATGGTCCCACCATCCTCCATGTTACAGTCACCAAGTTGCAGGAATCCATGTATCGACTTCATTTGTTCCCTCTTGTGTCTCTTTGTTTCCCTGAGCAAATCTTAGTGGTGTTTGAGGGAGAGGAGGTCATTTCAGAAATATTCAATCAGCAATTTTGTTCAATCAGCAATTTTAACAAAAGAGAGTTTAGCTGAGGGGATTGGAGTGATGGGCTTCATGGTCTGAGAGAATCTATGTTCCATCTGGATCTTGTTTATAAAATTAAATGACCTCCCCCCAGGCCATCAGAGAGTCTTGGGCTAAGTATTTACTTAAGAGCATGTCCATCTTACTATTTGCTCAAGTTGACAGAATTTTGATTTTTTTTTTTTTTTGGTATTGGGGATTGAACTCAGGGGCACTCGACCACTGAGCCACATCCCCAGCCCTATTTTGTGTTTTATGTAGACACAGGGTCTCACTGAGTTGCTTAGCGCCTCGTCATTGCTGAGGCTGGCTTTGAACTCGCGATTCTCCTGTCTCAGCCTCCCTAAGTGCTGGGATTATAGGCGCGCGCCACGGTGCTCGGCTCAGAATTTTGATTTTTCTTGTTGCTTTTTATTTTGAGGGATTATTACCTCAGCTGCATTGTGCCCCCAGTTTCTGAGTAGAACACAGCTTCTGCTCTCCCTCTTCCTCTTCTGTGTCTTCCTTCCTTGTCTGTTATATCTTTTATTTGCTGCAGAGACAGAGAGTTGTAGGGAGGGAGTTTGTTGTCAGTCCAACTTTCCAGCTCTTTCTTTGTTCTCTTCGTGAGCAAGTCCAAATTTGTTGGGCTTTGAAATCCCAGCATCATTAAATACCTGAAAGTGGCAGAGCAGGGTGGGGAAGAAAAAAGGATGCTGTAAGATTCAGATGGTCTCAGACAGGCATTTGGTGTTCCCCTTAAGTGTGTTATATCGGTGACTGATCTGGGAGCTGGGCTGTTTGGGCTGTTGTCTCCACCTAACTGGGGAATATGGTTTGTACAATTAAGTTAAAAGCACTGGGTGGGAGTCAGACCTGTTCCTAATTCTAAGTCAGTTCCTACATAGCTGGGTGGTCTTGATGGAATCCTTTGGTCTTCAGAAGATGTCTCTAGAAGTGATTTTTCTTTCCACTTGAAGAGTTTCTTCTGACTCTGCTCTTTTAACAAACTAAGTAACAGATACTTTTGAACTGCTTTTAAAATAAAATGCATAATCTAAGAATAAGCACATATTGTAACAAGTAATTTCGTGAGGCAAATAGTCATTTTAGTATTCCATGGATTGTACTTAGACAGGAAAATAAAACAGCATAGATACAGCATACATACCATATGGCTAAACCCCACACAGCAAGCTTATGCCATGAATTTAGCAAGGTAACGGCATATGTATGATAACATTTAGGATTCGACAGTAACGCCTTTCTTTCTTTCTTTCTTTCTTTCTTTCTTTCTTTCTTTCTTTCTTTCTTTCTTTCTTTCTTTTTTTCTTAATGAGGCTATTCTGACGATTTTTCTGGAGTCAAATTTGCCTAAACAAGTGTCACTACCAATTTATGCTGCCTTTTCTGGCTAGTTTTGATTCAGGGTCATTTTTTTTTTAAGTTTGATTTCTATTTCCGCCTCACAATGGATTCACTTAGATCAAGTCCCTGAGGCTGTTTCCTCATTCTAAAATGGGGTTAGAAATACCTGCTTGCTACCCGTCACCTGCATATGAGAAACTTCATAAGTGAACAGACACCTGTAGAGGTTTCTGGACTATCTGCTCAAAGATGTGTATAAGGATAAGGTGATATTTTAAAAAAAGGATTCTTTTATTTATCAAATGCAAAATAAATTATGCCTTGAGCATAAGGTTGCAAATTCTGTTGTCAGTAATTAATATTAAGCCCTTATAGACAAGTTTATGGAGGTGAAATTAGGTGTTGGAAGCTTGGGGTGCATTTGTATTGTTGTAGTGGTGAGACCTGGAAATTTAAGAGGTTTAATTTTATTTTCTTTATTCAATGACTCTTAATCTGAAGAGACTTGTTTCTGCTTCTGTCAGGGATGCATTTGTTTTCCAGGAATGCAAGGACACTCTTCTGGGATGGAGGTTTGGCTAAGGAGTTACAAGCTGACACCAATTTGCTTCTTTGTCAGATATCTACAGAAATGGGCTTTTTGAGCTTTAAAGTTCTATGATCTTTCTTGGAATCTGATTTTCTGTTTTTATTTCTGTTAGTTTGGAATAAAAAGCCAGTGGAGTGAATGTCCTTGAGAAGAAAGGAGTCCTTGTTAAGAGTCACTGGTAGAATCTCAAGCTTTTAGAATTTGAACGTGAATGTTTGCCCCTCTGTGAGGCTACAGAGGAGTTAGAGGTCAGCTTACTTTAAAGGGTGTTGACAACTTTCTAAAAGTCTAATGAATTTGGGTTGGTGTTGTGACTCAATTAGGACTGATTAAGCTTTTCCAAAGGGATTGTACATGTGCTGGTCCCTTAGGAGGGACAGCTTTGATGAGATGTGTGCAGAGCTTCCAATTAAGACAGAAAATGTCCTAAGAAGTAGAAAGTAGAGTCCC
>CM053410.1:77369540-77442044 GCA_028644305.1 Xerus rutilus
GTATTTTCTTGCAAAGTTCTATCTTCTGTCTGACCTTGGAACCTTCACTGGGCTATTTTCTCCAATTGATCAGGAATCTAAGAGAGCTCTAGTCTTTGGGGGGAGCACTTTAATAACACACAGAGCTTAAAAATTGTTTTCGCCTTGTGATCTTGTATGTTTCCAAGCCTGGGAAGTGAGCTAGGCTCGAGCCCACCCCTGAAGCCAGCTAACCCGGGCTGCTGGACCTTGAACTGTTACCTAAGCCACCCTCCCTGCCTCACCAGCTGTACTGCTCATTCATAGTGACCTAGTTTCTTTCCTTATGTAAGCACCCTGCATCAAAGAACTAGAGGGAGAAAGCCAGCAGCCATGGCATGTGCAGCTCCAATATGTTCTTGGAGATTCTGTGGACGCTCAAGAGAATGGCCATATTCTGTCCACCCTTCCAGGACTCCTGGGCAAGCCTGTTTCTTCCTGCTACTGGAGAGGCATCATTACAAAAATTTTGTGACACTCTAGAGCCTTGATTCCTTAGAGGGTCTCGCAAAGAAAACCCAAGGGAAATGAAATACAATGACTGGAAGGCACACCCCCACCCCCCATTTTCTCGCCCATTGTTCTGAGCTGCTCACCACCCACTGACCCCTTTAAGTCGCCAGGATTGTGTTTGGTATTGGGTGTGTTACGTTCTGTATCAGGTACCACCAGAAACACCACCAAAGCAATGGTCACTAGCACGGATGGAGCGTCCCGCATGTTGTTTACATGTGTGAGCTCGTTGCATCCCGTGGCCCTCCTGAGGAGGTACTGCTCACACCTGCATTTCACAGATGAGGGAACCGAGGCACAGAGAGGTCAAGCCTCTTGGTACCCTTGGCTGGTGTGCATCAGAGCCAGGACACAATTCCAGGCAGAATAGCTTCTGGGGTCTGAGAGAAGTTGCTCTTCCCAATTCCCTGGGTCCAGTGTACAGGGCGCCCGGGCCCTGGCAGAGGGAGCACAGCGAATGCCCAGTGTGGCCGCCCCAGTGATGCCGGGAGACACTGACGAGGTCAGAGATAAGCCAGCAGTTTATGGACAAGTAGAAGTCAAGGAGAGGGTCCTGGGGAGAAGGGAAAAGGTGAAAGGACGGGGGGCGGGGGATGGCATGGGACAGAAAAAGGTGCTGCGATGCTTGCAGGGAGGGGGTGGGCGGTGGCTGGAGGGGAGAGGTGACAAGGACGAGAAGCAAATCCCACCGGCTCTAGTCCTGGGCAATGTGTCTGCTAAGTTGCGCGAGCCGGAGGGGTGGGCACGTGGGGGCAAGTGGTCTGTCCTTGGAAGCCTGCTGCGGCCATCTGCTCCAGGCAGGAGGAGGGCTCCCGCAGCAGAGGCTGCCTCCCGCCCCTTTTCGCTTCCATTGTTCCAGGCTGGAGCTTCTCTTCGCATAGTGACCTTCCATGGCTCGCCTTGCTCAGTGCTGGCCTTGGGAATGGGAAAAGGGTAGGGGGAGGCTGGGGTTGAGAAGGGCTAGGCGGAAAAAGTGTCGAGCAGAGGGCTGAGGGCAGGTGCAGTCTGCTGGGCCTTTGTGATATTTGTCTATGGTGGCATCTTGGCAGCAATCGGTTCTCTGCTGCTTCTCAAGATTCAGGCCCCGCCTCACCTCCCCGAAGGGCCTTCCAGAGCTGGGCCATTCTCTTCTCTTCCCTCATCTCTCAGCTCTGCCCTTGAAATCCCTGGCAACTTCCAAGTGCCATATTATACTTGGGTTCCCCTCCTGCTCCCTCTGATCTATTCTGGAAATGCTGGCCACCAATTGTGTTGAGATGGCCTGAAAAGCACACGGCAGTCCCTAGTCACGGGGGGAAAGATGCCTGTCTTCTCTGGGCAGTGCCATAGCATCTCAGGAAGGATGCTTTGATCTTTCCAAGTGAAAGAGTGGAGCTAGGGCTGGTGGTCAGCCCTGTGGGGGAGAAGAGAGGTTAGACAGACTCCAGGTTCTCAGTGGCACCTAATGGCCTCAGTTCTCACCACAGTGAAGATGATGGCAGGTGTCCTCCTACTGGAGATTCTCCAGGACCGTAGGCCAAATGCACGTTGGTAGGGCTGCTGCATACATATGCCCAGTGTGTTTGCCTGATCAGGGTTACTGTCCCTCCTTCCTTTGGAAGAAGTGATAATCTGAGGTCCTACATCAACTGTCAGAGGAGGGGTAGGTGGCATGGGCTCTGAAGTCACACAGATGTGCACAATCCACTTCCCTCCTGTTACTGGCCAGGTGACCATACACAGCTCAACACTCCACATTCCACTTACCCTTTTGTAAAACAAACTTCTCGAAGAGCTCACATTCATCGACAGCCCTTAATGAATACTGGGCACTTTTGTGTGGATTGCCTTGTTTGATCCCAGCAGCAATCCAGGACAGCAAGTCCTGAGGTTGTTTCCATTTTACAGATGAGAAGACCTGGGCTATAAGATGTTAAGGTACTTTTCCAAGGTCATATAGGATTCAAACCCGTGGCTGACTCCAGAGCCTCTGCTTTTTTACTAGGGTTGAAGTAAAGATGAAGTGGGTACCATCCGTAAACTGGACAACACAGAACTTGGCGTGACTAAGACCTTTACGCATGACAGTGAAGATGGGATTATGGAACTGGAGAAACAATTGCCAAGAGCCATATCAGATGTGGACAGGTCTAAGTTGCAAAGGGACACAGATCAGAGCGCTCACTGTACCTGGGAAAGTCATCAGGTCCCAGCCTCTCCTGCAGTTGACGATGCTGAGACCCACTGAAGTTGAATGTGTTGTCAAGGTCACACAGTTAATTTTGAATCTGGCTGATCAGACAGGGCTCCTAACTGAGAATGTGCTGCTTCCTGGCCAGGTGGGACTGGCAGGCTTGGTAGGCTGCCTCTCTGAGGCTTCTAGGCAGTGCCAAGCTGGCCGTGAGTTCACCGTCTATGTCACTCCAAGTCCTCTCCCAAAGTCACTCTCAATTGCATGCAGTATAAATCATCTGAGCTCCATGGCCTTTCCCATTCTTGTTTCTATCTTGTTCTTCGATTTTCAGATACTGGTTTGTTTTCCTCAGTGCCTTTCCTCATTTTCTCTGCTATCATTCACGGACGTGTCACCATGGCTGGCTTGTCTGGCCGTGCATGGGGCTCTGCTCCCTTCACTTCAGTGGTCACTGGCAGAGGCAGCTCTTGGGCCCCACCATTGTGCAGATCTGGAGCCTGGACCACTGACACACGTGCAGATGCTGGCTTTGTAGTTTGGTATCCTTGCCACTTGCTATGTGACCTCAGGCAACTCCGCTTTTCGAAGCTTTGTTTGTCTCTCCTTTCAAGTGGTGCCACATCAGGACCTATGCTATGGATTTGCCACGAGGAGGAAATGCCATAGGGAGCATAGGACATTTGGTGTGGTGCCCAAAGTAAACACTCAATAAATGCTCTCTGCGATTGTTTTGAAATGGCTCTCTGACTTCAACTTTTTTTTAAACTCCTAATATCTGTCTCCCCTTCTTCTTCCAACTTCCATTTCCTAAATCTTGGCTGTTTTCCAGGGTCAGGGTGCATTCACCAGCCTAGATTGGGTGGTCCTCTCTCTGAGTGGTAGATGCACTCTCAAATTAAAAGTCCTTCCTCCCTCTTGGTGCACAGTAAGCCTCTCCAGGCCAAGTCTAGGCCTTCGCGTTTGTTCATTTGTATTCACTTTTCCAAGGTGGCTATCCCCAACTCTTGCACCCTTTATTTTATTTTATTTATTGATTTTTGGTACCGGGGATTGAACTCAGGGGCACTCAACCACTGAGCCACATCCCCAGCCCTATTTTGTATTTTATTTAGAGACAGGGTCTCACTGAGTTGCTTAGCGCCTCGCTTTTTGCTGAGGCTGGCTTTGAACTTGTGATCCTCCTGCCTCAGTCTCCTGAGCTGCTGGGATTACAGGTGTACTCTTGCACTCTTTTAGGCATCTGCTCTATAGCATGCACTGAACTTATTCAGTTAAGTATTTTAAATTATTATTAAATATCTGTTCCATTAGACTAGCCTGAAAGTTCTGTGAGGGGGTGACTTTATATGATTTGTTCATGTTAGACACATAGCTCTAAAACCTAGTGTGTGGATGTAGTCCACATGGCAACATCACCCCAAATTTATAAAGATCAGGATTGTCCAGCTCAACGAATCTCAAATATGTTCCTTCGCATTCTATATCCTATCTTCAGTCATCACTCATTTTTTTCTTCGCTTGTCCTTAAGAAGGACAAATTCTTCTACTTCTTGGTCCCTTTCCTCTAAAACTTGCCTTCTTTCCAAATAACCATCTTTTGCTCTTTGTTCTCTCCTGCCTTGCTTTCCTCCCTCTGTTGGCAAACACATCTGGAAAGAGTTTGCTTTGGAGTGATGGGGAACTGGTTGGAAATCTTGGTTCTACTCTTACGAGTGGAGTAATTGAGCAATTGATTCGACTTCTCTAAACTTTTGTTTCTTCCTATGGGAAATGGGGGTGATGTTATCTATAGATCAGCGTTGGTGTGAAAATAAACTGAGCTGGGGTTTTATAAAATCTCAAGCAGCCAGCATGATATATAGTAAATAAATAAAAGCCCCCAACCCTAAATAAATAAGTAAAAAGTAAGACGCTGTCTCCTCTAAGTCCTCCCTCCTTCCCCAGCCAACAGCAGATGAACTCCTGCCCACCTAATGCTAGAAAGTTCCCTGCATTTACACATGGCCTTTCCTCTTTCTCGCAATCATAATTCTGTTCTCAGACCTACTTCTTCTGCCTTTCTAGGGGCAACATTTTTTTAAAAATTAACCTTTCTTTCCTTTAACCTCAGTTCATCTTGCTCAAAAGCCTTTCTGGATCAGATCAACATTTAAACATACCTAAAGCTATCTTAAACAAACAAACCAATAAGCAACACAAGTCTTTTCCTCACTGCTTCCTCTCAGCTATGCTGGTTAATCTCTTTTCTTCCTTCTCAGCTCTTGCAAGCGACATCTGGATGGATGGTTTCCACTTCCTCTCCTCCTAGTCACCACTACCCTTACCACAGCATGGCTGGGGCCCCAACACGCTGTGGCTTGCATGGCTTCTGCCAGGCATTCCTGACTCTAACCACCCCTGGCTTAGTTCTCCAGATAGCCCTGGATCCAGGGGCCACTTCCTCCTCCTGGGAGTCTGCAGTGCTGTGCACGCCTCTCACCCTCTGGCTCTTTCGTGGGCCTCTTGGGGTAAGCCCATCCTAAAAGTAGACCCCATCATTTTTAGCTATTTTATTATTATCAAACACCAGCATTTCTAAACTCTAATTACTCAAATAAACTTTCTTAATGCTAGCTTTTATGCATGTGGTTCCCTCTTCCTGAAATTTTCTTCTCCATCTTCCCTTCCTTCTTTCGTTTAGCTTCCTTCTTAACTTCCTGTCTTGGCTTAGAAGCTGGTTCCTTCTGCAGATCTTCCTTCCTGCCTCAGCGCTGGCCCAGGTGCCCTTGCTAGGTCCTTACCTAGCCCCAGGTATTTTCCGTATTGTATAACTTAGCACACTTTGTCATTTTGTCATAATTATGTTGTTGTTGTTTGGCTCAAACTGCCCTTTGATGGCAAGTATATATAGGAGACCATGCTGTTGTGTCTGCTTTGAGACTTAGTAGAAGGCCAGGTCATCTGAGGGGTGAATGAACAAATGAATCCATGAGAACAGCATCATTACTACATTGAATCAGGGGTTAGTATACCTTAAGATTTTTGGTTTTGCTTTGGTACCAGAGACTGAACCCAGGGGAGCTTAACCACCGAGCCACATCCCTAGCCCTTTTATTTTTTTTCATTTTGACAGGGTCTTGCTAAGTTGCTGAGGCTGGCTTTGAACTTTTGATCCTTCTGCCTTAGCCTCCTGAGCTGCTGGGATTACAGGCAGGCCCCACCAGGCCCAGCTTACCTTAAATTTTAATGCAACATGTCATTAAAAAGTCAGAGGGCCTCCTGACTTCCCTTTCCTTACCACTCCCTGACCTCAGTGGGAAGTGTGTAAAGACGGACATAAGACCCATGAGCTTACTCACAGGTAAATTCTGAACAAGTTGATCTCACAGAGTAGGGTGCTGGTAACCAGAGGCAGAGGGGGGATCAGGAAAGAGTGGTCAGTGGGTACACAGTTACAGCTGGATAGGAGCAAGAACTTCTGGGGTGCTATTGCATGCATGGTAGCATGACTATACAGGACAATAATGTATTGTACATTTTAAAAAGCTAGGAGAAAGAATTTTGAAAGTTTTTACTGTCAAGAAATGATAAATGTTTGAGTTTAACCTGATTTAAACATTATATAATCTATTCATGCATCGAACATTACATTATCCTACTAATATGTACAATTTTTATGTTTTTATGTACCAATTAAAAATAAATTCACTTAAACAAAAAACAGCCTGGAAAGAAAAGATGGAGGCAGGCGGGGAGACCTCTGACCCAGGGGCCTTGGGTCTTCCCTGGTCCACTGCTGGTCACTGCTCAGAGTCCTTCCTTGCTGAACCAGCAGAGTCCCCTCAGTTCTCAAGTTCACTGGATGCCCTCAGCGGGCTTGTCTGGGCAGCAGAGACCTCCTGGAAGGCATGATCACTCTCAGACCCGAGTTTACTCTGGAGCCTGTGGAAACTTCGGAATCTCCACCCTGAGGAATTTGGAGAGGCCCCAGTGTGGGAGGGGCATCAAAGAAATCATCCATAAGAGATTCAATGGGAACTCATTTTATGATTTGTTCTCTGATATATCCAGAGACCTCGAATGGTACTTATCACATTAGTAATTTAAAAACCATACTTGAATTGAATGCATGATACTCAGGCCATCTCTGCCTCAACCTTGCGACGTCACTGTTCTGTGGTCACTGGATTCCCAATTTATCATGGATTCCTGCTCCCTTATAGAGTTTTGACCCCAGTGGGGGAATGGGGTGGGGGTGCCCTGAGCAGACTTCTCATTTGAGCCTAAATCATGTTCCTCTCCTGTTTGTCCCCTGGCACAGAGATGATTTTACTTCCATCCTGCTGCTGGGAGGTAACCTGAGATCATACATATCCTGCTTTCTCTTCTCCCCATAGCTCAGCATCCGGCCACCCCATGCTCTGGGTGTCAGCTGTGTGGATCTTGGCTCAAGCGATTGTTTTCATGTCATTAAGAGTAGTACGCCCTTCACTTGCAGAGACGTCCAGGCGTGGATGGTAAATTAACCAGCCACCCTACTTTTCTTAAACACTTTAAATTCCAATCTCCAAACTTAAATCTCTTTGTGATTTAAAGCTTAGCATTGAGAGCCTCGTGAAAACCCTTGTCTTTCTTAAGTCCCTAGCTCTTGGCTTTTATGACTGTTCTAGTGTGGACGTTAAAATATCTGTTTTGAAAGACAAAAACGTACAATGACTCTTTTATTACGAGAAATAAAAATGTTTCAAAAAAATCAAAAAATAAACCTTTAAATATATCAACCACCTGATGCCAACAATCCATTGAATGATCCTGGCCAGTACCCTGACCTGAGGCATATTCATGGACATCAGATGTCCATGTCGTCACCATCATCATCATCATCATCATCATCTAGAATTAAGAAATGTGAACACTTTGTCCTCCTAGTGAACTTCAGAAAAGAAAGAAAAAATAACACTGGAGTCGCTTTTAACCAGCGTGGCACTTCTTTCTTTTACTTTCCTCTGAGGACAGTTTATAGAAAGCTATAGCTGTTACTGGATTAGAGGAGAGCTGTGAGGGTTAAGATAATTTATGAAAAAATATTTAAAATAAAAACATTTAACTGAAAGCGCAGGGTGTAAATAAATGTTATTTTCCTTCTGAACTTGATGTGGTGACCCTGATCATCTTGTGCTGATTGAAAGCTCTGCTTGGTAATATGGATGACATTGATTAATAAGAATGACAGGATGTGTTAAGTGTTAAATTATTTGGTAGGAACATTATAATCTACCTCAATTAAACATAATGTGATAGGCAAATCTTAAGTAAAGAATGCATGGAATAAAACATCAAAATGCAGAGCCTCAAAGGTTTTCTAAAGGAGGCTGGGAATGGTGTCCATGCAGCAGAATGGCATACTAAGTGAATTTTGATAGGGTGTTTACTCAGATATTTCTCTGGTCACCAACTGGCTCTGAGACACACACATTCGTCTCTAGCTTGTCTTGCAACAGATCGTGCATTTTTCAGGGTGTTGACTTGGATTAGGGTAGGGAATGGGATGCGTATATTACCTTGGCCTAATTAGCAACATGGGCTCCCCTGTAGAGCCAGGGACCACCAACTCTGCATTAGAGAATGGGTCATAAACACTGAGGGCTGAGTAGAAGCGACCAGACCTTCCGTATTTATGATTGTGGCTTTTTGAACTTTCCTCCCTGGTATTGCTCTGACCCTTGGACAAGAAGCACAGTTTTCTCTGAGGATTCCTGTGTGTTTAAGAGAAATGAGTTGTCAAGAGAGTGTGGCAGCAGTGGGTGTGGACACTTAGGGGTGCCCTCACACAATCACTACCTCTCTCTCTTCTATAGTTCTTGCACTTAAGTTTCTTCCTATCTCTTTTCTCTCCATTTCCCTCCCCTTCCTTAGATGGGGTGGCCGCCTTCCGCGCCTTTCTGAAGACTGAGTTCAGCGAGGAGAACCTGGAGTTCTGGCTGGCCTGTGAGGAGTTCAAGAAGACCAGGTCAACCGCCAAGCTGGTTTCCAAGGCCCACAGGATCTTCGAGGAGTTTGTGGATGTGCAGGCTCCGAGGGAGGTGTGTCGAGCATGACAACCATCTTGTCAGACCTCTGTCCTTGGCTCCTGGCCCCCAATCTCTCTCCTTGGAGAGGGTTTGATGCAGGTTTGGTGAGGACTTTCTTCTCCTGAGCCTCACCACTCTGGTGACTCTTGACGGAAAAGGGATTATTTATTTTAGGAGCACAAACTGTCTGTCATGTGCTATCAGGAACTGTGTTGCTACAGGGATTTGGCAAGAATAGACACCACTGAGTGTGTGTTTGTTATCCTAACTGCAAGACAGTAGAGTTTAATGGAATAAGTATCTGCTTTGGGATTTTGTTCCAATCTCAGCTCCACCACTAACTAGCTATGTGATCTTGGTTAAATTACTCAATCTCTGTGAGTCTCATTTTCCTCAGTGTAAAAGGGAATAATTCCACCTATCTTTTAAGACTACTCTGTTAGAGATAAAACACCTATTCAATATTTGCCACTGCTCATTAATAAGTATGTAGTTATTTATATATATTTTTATAATTATGTAAAGTGAGGTGAATTTCTGTGAATTGCTGTTCTGAGTTATCCTGCAGAATTTCACTTGGGAGAGTTTAATTGAAGAAAATATTTGCTGTCTGTGAGTGCAGGTGTGCTACATACCTGGAGCTCTTCAATTATGCATTGGCTGGGGAGTGCATGAGGTCTTTACCAGGTGAATAGGATGCTAGAAGCTCCCTATAATGCTGATTGGAATAGAGCTGTACATCCTGACCAGAGTCTCTCTCTACAGGGCATTAGTTAAGAAAGTACAGTGGGACCCTGCATTAACACTTGGCTTGAATCTAACCCTTTCCTGATGTCAAGATGTTTGAATTAGGAGTAAATGGATTTGGGGTTTTAAAATTTGACTCAGTTACTAATTTTCATACTACTTCAGACAAGCTTTGCAGTCTCTCTTTTCTTCAGTGTCCTTATTTACAAATTGAATCTAAGAATATCTGGTTTTCAGATTGCGTGGGATTCCTGCCGTGATACTCAGAGATGTGATCCATGATAGCAGCTTAAAAAGCCAAATCACCTTAAAGATATAAGATGCTGTCATTAAAGATAATTACATAGCTTTGCCCTTGGGAATTTGTGAACTTGCTCTCTGTTTGTGTCTCCAGGTAAACATCGACTTTCAGACCCGGGAAGCCACAAGAAAGAACATGCAGGAGCCATCCCTGACTTGCTTTGACCAGGCCCAGGGAAAAGTACACAGCCTCATGGAGAAAGACTCTTACCCCAGGTTCCTGAGGTCCAAAATGTACTTAGATCTGCTGTCCCAAAGCCAGAGGAGGCTCAGTTAGACCTCAGATGGGGACTCTTGGAAATCACTGGCCTTCCCCCTTGCTGCCAAGACCATAATCTAATGTGAAGTGTCATGGGATGTTCAAAGGCAGTGGCATTCGGGGTGGGAGGCTGGGGGTGAGAAAGGAACGAAGGGCCATTCCAAAGTGTGACCCAGCTGCCAGAGCTCGGACTCTTCCATTTACCCACGTTTGTGTTTGGTTAGTGGTAGTACCCTGCCGCTATCACCCTTCTCTGGATCAGCAACTTGCCCTTTATAATGCCTTGGGTCATCTCCACTGAGAAGGCAGATCCGCTGTGCTAGGCTCATCTGTAAATAGTGCAAATGCAATTTCCACCACCTCCACACCCTCCCTAGTTAGGGTTCCTGACTCTCCACTTGTCCCTGACCCCTGGCAGGAGTAGCTGGAAGACTTGGCCTCTTGCTTGTGATTTGCTTTCACAACATAGTGGCCAACCTAGGGTGCTGGGACCTCACAGCTTAGGAGAGAGGTCTGTGTGGAGTTCAGTTTTTTAGGATTGTCATATAGAATCCCAGGTTTCTAGCACATCTACAAGTGACCTCTGGGAGAGGGCAAATTCCATGGAGTTGGCTCTTCCTTCCATTTCCATTGGACCCGTGTGAGAATCTGTGATCACTGCTCATCTTGGCCTAGGAAATTTGTAAGAGTTCCTTACTCTTGGATTTCCAGAAAGGATCTTGGGAGATTTCCTTCAGAACTTCTGAGTGAAGCTGTCATTAAGAAAGACACAGCTTGCAAATCTTCCTCAGTTCTACCAAGAACTTTTCCAGAAGAAGAATGACCAGGGAATGTAGCACCAGTAGACTTCTGTGCAATGGGCTCCATATAACCTGTCTGTTGCTTAATGTGTTCTCTGCCCTTGCCTCCCTGTGGCGTCACACATCACTGATCTTTTAGGATGACAGAGAGCTTGGCAAAGGGAGGTGAATCTCATAGCATGACCACTCTCCCAGTGCCTAATACTTTCCCTGTCTCTCCACGTCCTCCTTCCATGCAGGCCATGTAATTATGATGGGGGAGAACGGGAAATTAGACCGAAACTCTTTCCAGCTTGCTTCCTGAAAGCATGCTTTCTTAGGAAGATCCCTCTCTTGGCTACAAAGGAACAACTTTCTTCTTGGTCTCTGGTCTTTGGGATTGAACTTTAAATAGGTGTGCCTAAGAAGATCACTGTGAATACCTGACTGTGAAGACCTTCCAAAAATGCTTTCATGGTACCCTGGGGCTACTGTTGGAAATGTGTCAGGAAACTCTTTGTTGGAGGATGAATGAGCAACACAGAACCTTCTCCAGCTACCCAGGAAAGAGCTGACTTTGTTGGAAGAGCAATGTCAAGGGAATGAATCCTCAGCAGAAAGATCAGAAGGTGAAAGAAGATCCTGGAAGATGCTGGTTTCCAGATAAACTGACTCACAAAGAATATGGTGGAGGTATTACTGGGATAATTTATGACCAATGGATTTGGATTCATTTCAGATCTACAAACCTTTTGGCTTGGCTGAATGGAATGGCCCATGTTTAGACACACGCTGGAGTACAGGGATGGAGAACTAGTTGATGGAGCACTCTTCTTTTGTGGGGTGCTAGGTCATTTTAGATTACACTGAGGTTCCAAAGTTTGCATTCCTGTCCAGTAACTTTGAGAATCACTACCCTCCTTGGTTGTAGCCACACAAGGCCAAGAAGGCCCTTGAATCCCACTAGTGATAGTGCCTGCTGCTGAACCATGGTACTTTGTCATCTGTGAGTGGGGGTTGGAGAGTCTACGTGAACTTCTGGGGAGAGAGGACACTTGCTTTCTAGGCTTCACACTGAAGAGACCTGTGGAAGTTCACGTTCAAGAACTCCAAAGCCTCACATGATGTTCCCAGTTGGATCAGATAGTATTTCCCCACCATGGCCAAAAACAATTCTTATCTAAAGCTGCCAGAATTAACTTAATGATTAAATTCTCTAACAGGGTATTTTGAACATTGTTTACATATTGAAAAGTGCATCTGCTGCCAACTCTACTGTCGAAGATGAGGTGCATAGAAATTGGGACTGCACAGAGATGGAGATGTAAAATGTCCTAGGAGGGCCTTTTCACCACTTCCACTATTCCAAGGAGAAAGTTCTAAACAAGAAGGTTGTGTGGCCACCTCAGTTGGGGCCTGGAGTTCTTGCCACATACTGGTGGAAAGAAGGCTGCAGATAGTGGGGTCATGGCACCCTGGTGACTCCCTCCCACTGTGAGATGTGTGAGGGAGTCTTGAATTTTGCAGCTAGACAGGGGCATGTGAATGTGTGTCCGTGCATAGAGGAACATGATAGCTCTATTTATGGTTCTCCTGTGGAGCGACTGTGTGCGTATGTGTGTGTAATGATTGTGAACATGAAGTAGTACACTGCAGTCATTATCTTCCTGTGGGGGTGGCTTCTCTCACACCCTGTACCCTTTGCTTCCTACAAAAGGCTCAGAGTTCTCCACTCTGATGCCCGCTTTTAGGCACTTTGGTCATGCCAACCCAGATTTTGGTCTGTGATGAAAGAGAAATGTTTACAACATCTAGAGCAATATTCAAGCATACCTCATCCCTGACCTTCCATGTCTCCAGTCCTGTCCCCCTCTCCCGTTTCCTCCTTCACAAGCCTCGTCCACCTCACTAGTTCGGCATCCCAGGTGCCAATTCCATTGAACGTCTTCCTTTGCTCCTCATGCCAGGCTTGTGCTGATGGCCGTCTTCTGGACTCAAGGGTTGCTCTGGGCCTGGGACCTGTACAGGCTCAAGCAAGCCTGAGCAGCAGGCTGGGTAGAGCTGTGGCTTTGAGATCTGATCTCCATCTGTGAGTGGCCCTTTGACCCCACTGGATCAAACCTGTTTTGGGGCTTGCCATGGTGGACTAAGTAGAATACAGTCATCGACAACCATTTACAACCCTGGGCACCTCTGGGGTGAGGAGGGATCCTCTGATCAGTGTTTTTATTAAACTTGAGCATGCACAGGAATCACCTCGAAGGCCTGTTAAGAATGCTAATTCCCAAGTTGCATGCCCAGAGATGTTGAGCTTATAGAATGGGGAGAGTGGGGGCAGAAATCTGCGCTTTTTCATAAGCTCCTGTGTGTGTAGTGACCTGTGGCCTTTGAATAAAGATGGTCTAACACAGTGGCTCTCAAACTTGGCTGTCCATTAGACTCACCTGGAAAGCATTAAAAACCTGATTGTCCAGGTCCCACTCCAGAAGAGGTAAATCAGAGCTGTAGGGACCCAAGTGGCAGTAGTCTTTAAAACTCCACAGGTGGCTCAGGTGTGCAGAGGGGGTTAGGAAGCGCTGTCCTGAGGACTGAGTGAGACACAGCTGTGGGGCCGAGAGGCCTGGAGGCCACCCAGATGCAAAAAGCACAATGACCAGGAAAGCTGGCCACTCTGAGTGGGACTACTGGGGTAGCTGCCTTTGCCCTCCCGGCTGCCTCACTCCTTTGAAATCAGTGTTCTGGCCTAAGCACACATGTTGTTTGGCAGCAGGTATGCCAGGGTGGGAGCTGAAGGGTACTTGATCAAGAGATGCTTCACCATGCCTCCTGCGTCTCGTTCGCAGTGCTTGCTCTGGGGCTGCCTCCTGGGCCATGTCCCCTGTTTGTTTTCCCACGCTCTGTGTTTTGCTGTTTCATGTCAGGCTGTGCCTCTGTACCCGAGGCCATGCAATAGGGTAGTTGGAACTCAGGTAGTACGTGAAGGGTGATCGTGGTAGTGACAGTAGTAATAGTAACACAATGACTTCCAAATTTTGCAGCGGAGGGTGTCATATCGTGGGGAGTATCAAGATCTGGGAAGCCTTTCTAAGATCTCAGGGGGTTTGGTCTTTGTTCTAAGCTCTCTGCTTTCCCTCTTGGTCCCAGGTTGGATGGGCAGCTGGGAAGCTGCTGGCTAGTTTACTCTTGGTGCTCTCTCCAGAACTTGCTGCTCTGATAAACCAAAGCTGTGAAGGCATCCTGCCCAGGTTGCAGGGCCAGCCACTGAGTGCAGGCCCTGGACACTCGTCTGCAGTGGGGCTGGTGGGGCCTGTGACCCTAAGCCCAGGACAGTGGAGAAACTTGGTGCGCTGTGAGGGGAAGGCATGAGCCTATTGTGCGGAGTTTGGGAAGGGTGGGAATGGGAAGACTGAGGAGGAAGGAGCAGGCAGGAGAGACAAGCCGCGGACGTGGTGTCTGCTCCTCATTTTCCCGGAGGGAAAGTGATGAGGGGCACATTCAGAGGCAGGATGGCCTCCCGCCCACAAGACTGCCCACTTGGAAACCAGGCAGAGGAACTGTGGTTTTCCATCCTCAGCCTTGAATCTGCCGAGTGTCAACCCTTTCAAAATCTGTATCCTCTGGGTTAAAACAAGAAAGGTGGCAAAGTCACTCCTGGCACTGAGAGCCTGTGCCACCATGCCACTTGGCATGAGACTGTGGAGGAAGAAGCCAAGAGCAAAGATGTCTTCCCATCCCTGTGGCCTCTCTGGACTCCCATGATGCTGTGGACCATGATGGGAGACTTCAGGATGGGGCCACTGGCCTTCCCAGGTTGGGGTCTGGGTCTTCTTAAATAACTGTTCCTTTCTTGATTCTTACTCCTTTGGACCTGTTTGCTCCCTCCCCTCTGCCAGGTGCGGAAAAAGTGGCTGGGCTCTGTGTGCACTCTAACCGCGGTAGCATTAGCTGGTCACTGGCCAGCACAACAGATTTGTAGATGCTCATCGCCATATAAACCGCTTGGCTGACGGAGTCCTCATTGAGTTGTTTCATTACCATGTAAAGTGGAATAATGTCATTCACCTTTACTATCAACAAGGCTGTGAGAACATAATAAACAGAACCTGAACAAGCTGCCTGTTGATCTCTGTCCACATTTCTGGCCGACTGACTCTTTATGAGGAGACTCTTCACAGAACATGTGGACTCCCAAGGGGAGGGGGCACGTGGCCTTTCTCTGCAGAGGCTGGCACGGGGCTGGCCACCAGGAAGAGCAGGGGTGTGGGTGGAAATGGGAGGTGAATGGTCTGGGATGAGCGTGAGGGTGGAGAGTGGCTTTGGGTTATGAGAGTGGCTTTGAAACTGTGAAGTGCTATACAAATGCCAGGTGGTATTTTTATTTGTACCACCTACTGCTTGGAAAGGCAGGGAGAGAAAAGGCTGGGGATGGTTTATGTATTTGTTTAGCTGGAGCAACCTGAAAATGCAGTGGGCTGGTCTTTGGGCTGCACCTCACTTTATACAATTGACATACCTCTGAAAGCTGTGATTAGTCATCAAATCTTTGACTGTCTGGTAATCAGGTCCCGTGGAATGGACCAAAAGAGAATATACCACACTATCTGTTGGCAAAAGCTCATTATTCAGGTGGGGTGATAAGATAGAGACATACAAAATTTTAATCATCCAAATAATTTAAAATGAAGCCAGAGAAGGTCCATCTCTAAAGGAAACTAACTTTCTTTCTTTCTTTCTTTCTTTCTTTCTTTCTTTCTTTCTTTCTTTCTTTCTTTCTTTCTTCCTTCCTTCCTTCCTTCCTTCCTTCCTCCCTCCCTTTCTTTCTTTCTTTCTTTTTCTTTCTTTCATTTCTTTCCTTCCTTCCTTCCTTCCTTTCTTTCTTTCTCTCTTTCTTTTCTTTCTTTTCTCTCTCTCTCTTTTTCTTTCTTTTCTTTTTTGGTACTAGGAATTGAACTCAGGGGCACTTAACCACTGAGCCACATCCCCAGCCCTA
Organism: Xerus rutilus; assembly: GCA_028644305.1. Taxonomy (NCBI): domain Eukaryota; kingdom Metazoa; phylum Chordata; class Mammalia; order Rodentia; family Sciuridae; genus Xerus; species Xerus rutilus. The sequence continues at coordinate 77,385,370 of CM053410.1, forward strand.
TTTTGTATTTTATTTGGAGACAGGGTCTCACTGAGTTGCTTAGCGCCTCGCTTTTGCTGAGGCTAGCTTTGAACTCTTGATCCTCCTGTCTCAGCCTCTCGAGTCGCTGGGATTACACGTGTGTACCACTGCACCCAGCTGGAAACTTTTTTTCCAAGGTAAATCCTTTGGATTCAATGAAAAGCTTTTGTTACACAAATGATAACCCCAAATTCCAGTTTTTTCCCCCATAGCTTTATTGGGGTAAAATTGAAGTACAATAAAATGCACATATTTGAAGTATGCAATTTGATCAGTCCAAATTCCAGTTTTGTAGATGGGGCAATGAGTGGTGGCAGGTGGGGCTGCCGCAGACAGGAGCCCACCATCGGGAAGGGGATGTGGCTGGCTTCTCTCTTTCCAGCCTGGCTTTTCTACCTCTATCCCTGTTGCCACCTGGGGTTTCTCACCCCACTTTGGGGGCAAGAGGGAAGGTGAGGGAGCAGGGGGCTCGTGCCTGGCATAGATGCCATCTGGGATAGGCTGTGGACTCCCTGGTCCTGGAGGACTCTGGTGGATCCTTACTGCTGTCTCTTGGGAACCCCCTTCTGCTCCCCCGAGGAGGGCAGATGATTCCCACTCTGGCGGTGGCCTGCTCCCTCCTGGACAGTGCTCCAGCTCCTCTGGGAGACAGTCTGTTTGCTCCTGTAGTCTGTCCTCTTGGACAGGTCCTGGGAGGAACCCATGCCATGCTTTCTCTTAGGACCCCCACCCCACACTGCTAACCCATTGGGAGTATTTAGGCTTACAGGCCCCTGGAGTTATAAGACAACAGCTCTTCCCTTTTGCTCTGCAGCTAGGGCTCCCAACCAGACCACTACTCTCACTACTGATTTTCCAGGCTGGATCAGATACCCATTGCCTGGTCTTTAGGCATCAGGGGCACATGCCAGGCTCTCCAAGACACCCATGGAACCTGCTCCCATGAGAATAAGGCAGGAGGCGGGCAACCCACCCTCCTCCTTCCAGGTAGGTGGGGCACAGTGCATATGATCAGCTCTCTCCACAAACCTTCACAAATTCTCTCCAGCTCCTGGTTTTGTCCCCTGTGGAACAGGTTTTCCGTGCCTTCTTCCTGGTTTTTCATTCCCTCCCTAGAGCATTTGCTTGTTCTGGAACCCTCTCCAGTAATTTAGCTCTCTCTCCTAGGCCCTGACAGAGCTTATACACACATAAGACACTTAGCACAATGCCTGGCCTCTCACTCACACACAGTATTCATGGAGAAAACAAGTCCTGAATCTACATCAACCAAGGGAGAGCCATGGCCAAAGGCAAAAGAGGTAATTGAGATAACCACCTTCTTCTTATCTGGGTTCTGCTTAGTCTGTTTGGGCTGCTATAACAAAGTACAAGAGACTGGGTGGCTTATAAACAACAGAAGTCTATTTGCTATAGTACTGGAGGCTGGAAGCCCGAGACCAAAGTGCCCACATGGTCAGATTCTGGTGAGGGCCCTCCTCTGGTTGGCGGACTGCCAGCTACTCACTGTGCCCTCACAGTGGAAGGAGAGCAAGCTGGCTCTTTGGGCTCTTATAAAAGACACTGATGCCATTCATGAAGGGTTCACCCTCAGGACCCGATCATCTCCCACAGGCCCCACTTCTAAATACCATCACATCAGAACCAGGCCTTCAACACAGGACTCTTTTGGAGGAAGCACAAACATTTAGTTCATGGCAGGCTCTGTCTTGGTCCTCTGTCCAGGAGATAGAAGACAAAGCCCTGAAGGCTAGAGGAATGTGTTATTGGTGCCACCTCCACTGTCCATACCTCATTCCGTACCAATGAGGGGAGTCTGAGCCCACCCTCAGGTCATAGTGCCCAGCTGGGCCAAGAGAAAAGCCATACACCCTAGAGGGCTACCTTTGCCCAGGCTCCATCGGTGCTCTCTTCCTGATCATTTGAGTTCCTGATACTGAATTGTCTTAGTTGGAATTCCAGCTTTAATCCTCACAAGTTGTGTGGACCTGGGGAAATTCTCTTTGCCTCCATTTCTCATCTGTCCAACTAAAATAATAATAACAGATCCACTGCTTGGGCCATTGTGAACCTTGAGTAGGCCAGCCTGGGAAGTGTGTGGACCATGGTGGGCACATGGTCTGTGTGAAGTGGCATCTTCTCTCACACTGGAGTCAATCTAGCACCTCTATCTATAGCTCGTTTGCTTCTTGGTTGGGTGCAAAAGAAACACATGGAGAGCAAATGATATTACAGGATCAAGGTCTCTGCCCTGCCCTGGCAGACTCTGAACTCCTTGAGGGCAGGGACAGGGTCTGCCTTGCTCTCTGCTCTGGACTCCAAAAATTTATTGAAAGAACATTGAATTCACATGGAGTCAAAGAATCCATGGAATCCATGAATCCAATGGGTATTTCTTGGGGAAGCAAATGTGTTCAGGGCACCTCTCAGAGATCGGTTACTTGGGTAGATCGGGAGCAAAGCAAGAAGTCTAACCTGGGCCCTCAAAGAACTCACGCAGCTCTGACAAGCACTTCCTGCCCGACCAGCACTAGCACTGAGAGCATAAGTGGTAGCGAATGTAAGTGGCTGCATATTTACAAGCAGGAAAACTAGCAGGTGACATTTGGGTGCCAGGAACTCTGCTGAGCAGTTTAGATGGATCCCTGTCATGATCCATCTATGGGGATCTGTGATCCATCTATGAGGCTGTGCATCAGCCAGCCTGGCTGCCAAAGCAAGATAGCACAGACTGGGCGGCTGGAACAGTTAAAGTCACTGTCATAGTTCTGGAGGCTGGAAGTCCAAGAGCCAGGTGCTGACCATGTTGGTTCCTTCTGAGGCCTCTCTCCTTGGCTTGCAGATGGTCGCCTTCTTCTTGTGTCTTCACACATTCTTTCCACCGCACCCTCGGGCTTTTGGTGTCCCTTGCTCTTCTTCTAAGGACACTGGTCATGTTGGATTAAGACCTTGCCCTGAACAGCTTCATTTTAACTTAATCTCATCTTTAAAGATCCTTACTCTCAATTCTGAGGTACTAGGGATTAGGATTCAACACATGGACTTTGGGAGAATACAATTCAATGTTATCAATCCCATTTACCAAGGTGGAGGCTGAAACACAGAGAAGAAAGGCATACCCACGATCAAACAAGGTGTACCTGGCGGAATGGACGTTAGAACCGTGGTGTTGTAAATCCAGGGCCAGCCTCCTGACAGCCTGCTGCTGTGAGGCAGAAGGTTCTGGAAGGGACGGGGCAGGTGGAGGTGGCACAGGGATGTAGCTACTGATGGAGGAGTTTGGGGGTGCTGGAACTAAACTGCTCATAGGAGAAGAGGGGTGAGCACACACGGGTGCCAGCCACTGGGGGGGGAGGGTTGGATTAGAAATGCGGGTCAGTTTTCTCACTTGGGCTTACTTGGTAGACTGGCCTCCTGGAGAAGCTGGTGGAAGATAAGGCTGAAGGCATGCTATGAAGCCCACTTGAAGTTGAATTTGGTGAATTATGTGCCAGGCTGTTCCCTGGTGGCAAGCTGGTGCAGTGGCTGGGATTGTTTTGTTTTGGTCCTGACCTGTGTACTCTCTCCATTAGGACATGTCTGCTGCTGTCTCCCACAGCCCAGCAAGGCCAGCATCCTCACAGCATGTCATTCTTCCTGGGAGGCTGAGTCACATCTTGGGACAAATGTTGGCTCCATCTGTTGTCTCTGCCATGGGAGAACACATATGTGGGGTGCAGGCTCCAGCATTGTCCTTCTCCAGGAAGGAGAAGCAACCTCATCCCTCAGCCACTAATACCAGCTAGTTAGCACCAACAGGGGCCTGGGCTCTCTCCAGAGCCATGTGATGGGGAAGCACATGGGATCTGGATGCCAACAGGCCAGAGATTGAATGTTGGTGCTAATGCTGTGCTTGCTGTGTGTGTGAGCACAGAGGAAGGCACTTAAGGGGATGATAAGACCTACATTTCTGGGCAGGGTTCTTTCAGGGATTAGAGATGATTTTTGCAAAATGCCTGAGGCAGCAGCTGGTATTGTGGAGATGCTCAAAAACCCATAGCTGTAATATTGGAGGTCCTGATCCTGGTGTACAGCCATCTCAGCACTAGGCACCTCAATTTTGTCTGGGGTCTGATCCTTCCTAGGAAGTTGGCAATAGAAGTTCTACCTAGGTGGGTGCATACAGGCCATACCTGAGCAAAAATAGGACTTCTGTCAGCTGGAATTAAGATGAGGGCCTTTCATTCAGGATGGTGCTCTACCCTGGCAAGGGCATTAGTGCTACCCCTTAGGTGGCCTACGAGCTAAATATAACAGGGGTCACTCACAGGTCACACAACTTTTCAATGCAACACAAACACAAACAGATAAACTGAATGTTTGAGTTGGCAGAGTTAAAAAATAAAATCCTTGAGCCAAATCAACTGATCAGGCACTTTGGGTGTGCTCTTCTTTAACTTATCCTGGCATGACCAGCATTCTACTTTTGACCTGCTGATGTTGGAGAAACACAGGAAGTGGTGATGTGGACCTTCAGAGTCTAGGTGAGAGAGTGAAAGCGGCTCAGAAATGGATTGAAATGGAAGACAGAATAGCTATGTGTAGGTTTGCTGGGATATCAAGGGGAATGATTTTAATCATATGTTCTAAAAATGAAATTGTTGGGATTTTCCAGTAAGGGCTTTGTCAGGTCAGTTGTAAACAATAAGCAAGGATGATTTAAACCCATAATGCTTCAGAACCTTGATTGGCAGCGTCTTCCAGGAAATGGCAAGGAAGGGGTAAGAAGCCGGGAAGTGGGGTTCTCAAGTGTGGCTTCTGGGACCACATGTGTCCTAATCACATTGAAATCACAGCAGCCAGGACACAGTTGCATGGTGGATCAGGAAAAAAACCCTCTCCCTGTAACACAGGGAGGACAGCTGACTCCAGATGAATGTGGGCAGTCGCTTGTAAGTAACCTCATCCTCATTTTGGCCATGGCGAGGTTGAAGAGGGGGCAGGGCCCATGAGGACTGATTCTTGTTGGGGGGAAAATAGGCTTGCATGCCTGACTTAGCCATTGCTAAGAAGAGGGGGAGGGTGGGTAGCCAGGGGAGCTGTGGGACCCTCACAACCTCTTGCTGGCACATGGCCCATTGCAGACGGCTCTGCAGAGGGACTGGTCCCATCCAGGAGGTAACATTCTTGTGCAGAGGGGCGGCATCTGGCCTGTTCTGCAGCCTTGGAGACACGCTTGCTCTATTGAGGGAGCAGCTGCTGGCCACCTGCTCACCAGCCTGGGCTAAACTCTCTTTTGAGCAGGAGTCAGGAAGCTTGGCTCCAAGAATAAAGGGCTGGAGGAACAGTGGAGAGACACCATGGTGTGTTCAACGCCTCCTGTGTGGGCCATTAGTGTCTCAGAGTGAGCCCTGTGCAGTAGCCCAGGTGCCTGTCACGTGTCCTCCTCTTGCCTCGCCTCAGGTCCCCCACACAGGGCCCCTCAGTGTCCTGGCAGCTGTCCAGCCTGTGGGCCTTTTTGTCTCACTAACACCTGCCGCTGCTCCTGCTTCCCTGCAGTGTCTGTCCCAGAGCCAGGCCAGCTAGCAGCAGGCTGAGCGGAGGCCAATGATGCCTGGCCACTTCAGAGGGATTCAGGACTTTGGCCTACTGTGCTTGTCCCTCTACAGGACACGTGGAGCATATCCTGCAGGCTGCTGAGCTGAGCCAAGCAGCCCTGGGGCATCTGTGCTGCTGTATGTGGGGGTGGGGTGGGTAGAAGAGCAGGAAGATGCTCTCTAAGGCTACAGAAGAAAGTGCCATTGTGTACACGTTTACCATCCATCAGGAGGGGCAGGAAACAGGCCAGAAGGAAGGGAGCAACCGCCCGCTAGTGCTTGAGTTTGAGTGGAGGATTTGATGGAGGAGGGGCCGTTCAGTTCCTGAGGTAGGGATGGCCCCTCTATGAAGCCCTATCGTATTTTACACGTTAGCTCGTTTAATCTTCACCGCAGCCCTAGATAGCAGGTAGGGTTATTCCCACCACACAGAAAAGGTAAGTGAGCCTCTGTAGTCGTTACCTGTTGACCTGATTCCCCAGGTGAGTGGCCGGATGGGATTACAGACTCATGTCTTTGGCAGCATGGTGTTCTTAGCCCTGCTACCCTTTGCCTGTGCTTGTCTTCCAGAAGAGGATCCCTGGCTCTCTAGGCCACGTAGCCTATGGAGGGCTGAGGCATCTGTTTAGCTCCAGCTGGGGGCTTAGCTCTCAGAGTGAAGAGTCCAGCCGATTTACCTTGACTGGCAGCCCCTGCTGCCTCTTGCAGAATATGTGACCGCGACACCTCAATGCTCTGTGATTTAAGGCGACCCTGGGCCATCCTTCCTGGGCAAAGATGATATCCCTGACCCTTTATTCAATACTAGGTGGGGTTTTTTTCCAATTGGAACCTACACTCTCTCTTCTGATCTCCTTTGAAAACTTCAGCAAATTCCACTGGGAAATGAAGGCATGGGTGAGAACAGGTCAGTGGGCTTGGGAAAGAGCCTCCTGCTCCTGAGCCTAAGGGCCCTCGAGGAGGGGTTTTCTAGGCCCTGCCACGACTTTAATATGCTCGGATCTGAGAGTCCTGTAAGCCTGAGGGAAGTGAACAGCTGGCTGGCTGCAGGCATATTTGCCGGGTAATTCTAATTTCTATTTGAATGCCTATCTGCCCATCACTGATATCATGGTGCAGCTGTGAGTCTTGTTTTCCCCCCTGTTGCATGTGCCTCCAGCGTGGCCTTGCACCAGGGATGATTAAATGGCTCTGTGGGTGGCCTCACCCGAGTTGTTGTGTGCACAGGGTGGGGGCAAGTGAGGCCAGAGGGCAGTGATGGGCAGAGCAGGAACAACAAGGAGGCCCCGGCTCTGTGTGGATATGCTGTGGGGGAGGGGCACCCACCTGGGGCCGTCTGGGGGGAGCGCCTCATTTTGTGAGAGGGAGAGGGTGTCCCTGGGAGGAGGCTGCTCCTGAAGCCCACAAAGGTTTACTCTTTCATAACAAAGCACTCAGCCTGGCGTTAAAGGACTCTTTAAAAAAAAATTAATTAAATAATTCTAATTAGGTACATATGACAGCAGAATGCACCTTGGTTTATTGTACACAAATGCAGCACATCTTTTCATTTCTCTGGTTGCACACGATGTAGCTGGTGGGACTGCAAATTGGTGCAACCCATCTGGAAAGCAGTATGGAAATTTCTTAGAAAACTTGGAATGGAACCAGCATTTGGCCCAGCTATCCCACTCCTCGATCTATACCCTAAAGACTTAAAAACAGCACACTACAGGGACGCAGCCACTTCAATGTTTATACCAAATGACTCTTTATCCTGAACAAAGGCCAGCAGTTCCCTCACCCTGCAGAGCCAGCACAGGCCACAGCTTATGGAAACAGATGCATGACCTGCTCTGCACTTTCTGCAAACAGAAGTTTTCAACATAAGACTGTAGAGAGACCATCCTCATTACTTTGATTCCCTCTGCCTCAACTTTCCCCTTATCTGTTTGTTATAGAACAGAAATTGAAAATCTCTCTTCTTCAGGTCTTGATTCTAATTATTTACTTGCTCTGTTATCTTAAATAGTTTCATTAATTTCTCTGAGCCTCAGTTTTCTAATCTGTAAAATGGGCCCAGCAATTCCACCGCTGGATATATGAATCTCAGAAACATACAAGCATACCAGAAACCATGTACAAGAGTGTTCTTAGCAGCACTGTTAGCACTAACAAAAGACTGGGTACCCCACAAAGGGCTTTTACAAGAAAAACAAATGGCAGCACATTCACAGGGATAGCGTATAGCTGTGAAAATGAAGAGACTACAGTGACACTATGCTGTCCCTCTAGGTGAACTTAGCAAAATAACATGTGAAAGAGCAAGTCCATTTATTAAGATTAAAGTACAATAAAAGTGAATAATATGCTTCAAGTTTTTCATACATGTGCAATAAATCTTAAAGAGAGCAAGGCAGTGATTGATAGGGGGTGTGGTTGTCTTGGGCAGCCAGAGCTCGGGGCAGGAGAGGGGAGGAGCATGTGAGTAGATGTACATAGATGTACATCAATATTAGTGTTCTAGTTCTTGAGCTGGGTATAGTTTCAAGCCTGTTCATTACATCACTGAAACAAATGACTGAAAGAATAAATTAATTATCAAAACCCAAGCATGGACCAATGAGGACTGTATAAAATGAATCAAGGATTATAAAGATTAATTCAGCTTTGTGAACTGAGATCTGTTAAAAATACGATCATAGGGATTGCAGAATTACTTTAAATTCGATAATATGCATCACTATCAACAAAGGCACTATCTTTTACCTGGAAGTATTGAAGAAATAAATTCATCTCTCCATTCTCCCAGTCAGGCAGGGACTTTACCTTGGTGTCCCTCACTCAGGATTCTTAGTGTTGTGACACTATAGGACTGAATCCTAAATCACTCACTCAACTCTTACCATCTCCTTCTCTTCCCAGAGCAAATAGTTTCTCTTTTTCATGTTACACAGAGTTATAAAGACAGTGTATATGAGAAGTTTTGAGACTATTAAGTGCCCCATGGACTATTTTCTTATATGCCCTGCATTTTGCCAGGAGATGAAAAGAACAAGACACAACTCTTGAGCCTGGGGAGCTTCCAGTCCTTCTGGAGGTCCACTCACAGGTGAGATACGTGTGTGGCCATGCTGTTGATGTCAGCGGCTAGAAAGACTGATGTGACTTGTGATATCCCAGAGAATGCTAGAGCAGATGGCCTAGGATGTCACTTTCTTATAGTTTGGATCTTAGTTTTCCCCCAAGAGTTTATGTGTTAGGCAATGAGGGCATGTTCAGAGGTGAACTGGATTGTGAGAGCTGTAGCCTCATTAGTGGATTAATCCATTTGAAGAATTAATACTTTGGAGGGACTAACTGGGTGATAATTGTCGGCAGGTGGGGCATCCTGGAGGAGGTGGGTCATCGAGGGCATGGCCCCTTCCTCTCTCTCTCTCTCTGCTTCCAGGCTGCCATAAGATGAGCTGCCTTCTTCTGTCACAGCTTTCTGCCATAATGTCCTGCCTCACCTTGTGCCCAGAAAAATGAAGTTATCCAACCATGGACTGCACCTTGGAAACCATGAACCAAAATAAACTTTTCTTCCTTTACATTGTTCTTGTCAGGTATTTTGGTCATAGCAACAAAACTCTGTCTAATACACACCTGGAACAGCATCTGTGGTCTAATGGAAAGAATCTTGGACTTGTAAAGCATGGGTTAGAATCTTGAGCCTTTCACTTATTCACTGGTTGTAGGTGGGAAGTAAGCTTCACTGCGCCCTGTTTCTTTTATTTTGGTACTGAGGATTGAACTCAGGGGTGCTTAGCCACTGAGTCACATCCCCAGCCCTTTTTAAATATTTTTTTTAGAGACAGGGTCTCTCTGAGTTGCTAAGTGCCTCGCTAAGTTGCTGAGGCTGGCTTTGAACTTGCGATCCTCCTGCCTCAGCGTCCCAAGCCACTGGGATTATGGGTGTGCACCACTGTGCTGGCTTAGCCCAGCTTTCTCCATCCATATGATGCAACTTAGAATATTAGTTACGCGTGCGCGCGTGCGCGCACACACACACACACAACCAATACGATGCTTGGCACAGAATGGACATTCAAGATAGCTTTGCTGCATCTGAATCCCACTTCCTCCCCAGAGCTCCATTTTCCCTCTAGGAGAGTGATGTGCTTCAGCCAGAGGGAAAATGGTCTAACCCAGACTTGGCCAAAAAGGATCATTTGGAGTCTCATCACTGATACCTGGTGGGACAGACAGGTGACATTTGTTACAGGACTGGAGGAGGTTCCCTGAGTCCTACCCATGTTCCTCAATCCCCATACACACTGGACAAGATACTACAGGTCTCAGCACTGGGCCATTTTTCTCAATGTTTGTGTTCAGTGGAACCAAGGGAAGGAGACAACCAAAGCTGGCTTACCAAAGAAGGTAAAAGGACCCAATGAAAAGCATCTGGGGAATCTCATGGTGATGGAAGTTGGGAGGAAAGTTTGGGTGTGTTGGTGATTTTATGGTTAGGCTTGGCCCTAGAAAGATATCTCCCCTTCCCCCGCCAAATTGAGTTAGCCAGGCCCAGTTGCGTGATTCAGTCTGGGTCTGTGAGACAGACAGGAAGCCTGGGTTGAAATCTGCTAGTTATTTCCAAAAGTGTCCATTATGTGTTGGGCACAGTGCTACGTTTCTAATACCTAAAAAAAAAAAAAATCTGTAGTATCTAATCATTGAATGTCTCCAAATATTCATTTTCTGCGTAAGAAAGAGACTTGAGGTCATTTTTTTTTAGGTCAGATGGGGTTACCCAGAGATATATAATGAAACCATGGATGCGGGAAACCAAGTGTGGGGGAGGCAGTGACTGATGAAGGTGGGTGCTGCCTGCCACCATAGACAGGAAGTGCAGGCGCCTTGATCTCAGGTCACAGCTGCCTGTCTAACTCAGCAGAGGGGGTGACCTCTGTGGAATTTGACCCAGCAGTTATGAGACTTGGGAGGGTGGCCCTTGGAGGCCCTCAGCTTCCTAGTTGGAAATATCCCTGCCATTACTGACCTTTTCAGGCAGCCAATCCTGCCACACTCAAGGGAAGGCAGTGGGTCTGATGTCTTCCCTGGGTGTAATGGGGTGGAAGCTTCACCCTGAGGGGTAAAGCTTGGTGAGCCTTCAAACATCGGTCTGAATCTGTGGGGAAGGAAGATTTATAAGGCACCTTTGGATGTCCTCAGCACTCCAGGGGCAAGAATTCTGCCCTAGTTCAAAATGTGGGGTGCCTCTCCCTCCCCTCACCTCTCATATCATTCTGGGCTACTTGCTTGCCTTTGTGAGCAGGGAAAGGCCTTTTACCTATGGAAACTTTTTTTTTTTTTTGAGGTAAGATATATGAAAGTGTTTTATAAATAGCAAAGGTTACATAAGTGTAAGGTGATGCTTTCATTACTCCTTCCTATGGAGGCTGCAGGCGAGGCCTCCGCTCCCAACTCCACTGGAAGCCTGACCCAGATTGGAGGTTCAGGAAGATGTCTTATGTAAGAATTGGCTAAATTGAAAACAGTCCCTCTTTCAAGTCCAAATTTGGCTTGATTTATTTCAATTAAAATTGTTTTTACTAAGTGTTCACCACATGCCCAGGCCTAGCTGACGGTAGAAAGGAAAATAATACAAGCGTGGTTCCTGTCTTCGCGGAATTTATCATTTCGTGGAGTGGATTTAAAAAAAAAAAGGAGTGGAAATTGTTTTGTTGAATGAAATTTTAGTTCAAACCCCAACACACGAAATAAACAGGGTGCTTTACTTGAGCTGGAGATAGAAGGGGGTGGGGTCTTGCAGCTGGACCTCAGCCTTTTTCCTTAAGACTCTTTGAGGCTTCCTCATAGGCCAGTTTAAAAAGCAGTGATTTTCATAAGGCTTCTAGAAGAACACAAGAGTGTGCTTTCATGGCTCAGGGATGGGCAAAGAATTTTTAAGACACAAAAAGCACAAAGCATAAAAGGAAAAAATTGATCAATTAGGCTACATCAAAATTTCAAGCTTCTGCTCATTAAATGACACTATTAAAATAAATAGAGAAGCCAGATTAGGTAAAGATATTAGCATTATATGCATCTGATAATAGACTTGTATCCAGAGCTCCTAAAAATCCATAGAAAGCCAACAAAAATCAATTTAAAACATGATCAAAAGGCTTGAACAGATACTTCACAAAATAATGTACATAAAAGGCCAATAAACTAAATTTAAAAACTGACCAATAATCAATCACTAGGGAAATGCAAATCAAACCATTTGTCAAAGTTTGTTCTGTAAGTAGTGGTGCCAGAATTTAAAAGAGCTTTTTGCCCTTCTCAGTTTCCTGGGTCCCTATATATCAGTCAACTTTTCATTATTATAAGGAAATACCTGAGGTAATTAATTTATAAAGAGAAAAGGCTTGTTCAGGCTCATGGTTCTAAAGCTTCCAGTCCAAGATTGGGTGGCCCTGTTCTTTGGGTCTCTAGTGGAGGCACAGCATGGTGGGAGTGTGTGAAGGAGCAAAACCACTGTATCACAAGCCAGGAAGTACAGAAGAAAGACCAGAAGCCAGGGTCCTACAATCCCCACCAAGGGCTTGCCTCCAGTGACCTAAGGACCTCCCACTGGGCCCTGCCTTTCCGAGGTTTCATTAGTAGCACCATGCCTGGGACCAACCCTTTCACACACAGACCTTTCGAGGACACCCTCCCAAAGCATAGCAACCCCAAGTGCATTTTTCTTCTTTAGTTACGAAACTTCTCTCATCTCCATCCTCTGCCTCCAAATCGTTTTTATCTACAGCACTGAAGCTATGGGGACACAGCTAGATCTCCATAGGTGTCAAAGGTTACATAATATTCCACTTCTGGCCTTAGAGACCTCTTTTCTAAATCCACCAGTGATGTATTAATATTTCTCTTTTCCAGGGAGCAATCTCCCATTGGGTCAGTTACTACCCTCTGCAAACATGCAAACCCATGTTACTGTCAGGGTAGCCCTAAAATGGGTTTCATCTATCCATAAACAGCTGCGTTTCTGAAGTATAAATGGCAGCCAAAAAGAGTGCTGGGAGACCCTGCTCGGAGATCTAAGAAGCTCTCCCAGGGACTATGGAACATTTAGAAAAACAATGCCAAAACCCTCAGTGAGATTCCATTAAAAACCCACCAGAACGTGTACAATGAACATCCTGATCACAAACGTGGCTGGCAAGGATGTGGCATGCCTGAAATTCTTACATAGTGCTGGTGTGAGTGCAGAAAGGTGCAAAGCACTTTGGAAAGCAGCTTCGTAGCTTCTTATAAAGCTCGATGTATAGCTACACTGGCCCAACCACTCCACTCACAGGCCTGAAAACATGTCCACAAAAACATGTGTATGCAAATGTTCACAGCAGCTATTCACAGAGGAAAGACTTTGAAACAACCCCAATAATTAGCAGAATGGCTAAGCAGATTGTAGCATATTCATCTCATGGAATACTACTTGGTAATGCAAAGGAAGGTAGTTCTTACTGATCAATGCTCCAACATGGATGAATAGCAACAGCACGTGGGGTGTTAGGAGCCAGACCCCAAAGACCGCATTCTGCATGATTCCATTTGCGTGAAATTCTAGACCCAACAAACTAATCTATGGCCTAAAAAAAAAATGAGAAAAGTAGATGCCGGGTTGGGAGTGGAGTGGGGTGGAGGGAAGGTCAGCAGGAAACTGGGGAAGGGCCCAAGGGAACATGAGGGGTGTTGGGAATACTCCATATATCTCTAGTGATGTGAGTTACATGGGTGGATGCCTTCCTACAACTCCTTGGGCTAACACTGTTAAAACCGGAGCATTTTGCTGTCTATAAGGCAGACACTTGATATTAGGCAGTGACATTCTGGAAAGACAAAATCGTGGCCATCGTGAAGGGGTCAGCGGTTTACAGGCGCTGTGGGGAGGAAGGATGAATTGGCAGGGCACAGAGGATGTTGAGGGCTGCGAAACTGCTCTGGAGGACACTGTAATGGGGTTGCATGTCACTGTACATTGGCCAAACCCTCAGAATGCATGACACCAAGAGCAGACCCTAATGTAAGCTATGGACTTTGGATGGTGGACCAAAGTAGGATCGTCAACGCATGTACCTCTCTGGTGGAGATGTTAATAATGGGGGAGGCTGTCATCGGTGGGGGAAGGGAGTAGATGGGAAATCTCTACCTTTTGCTCAATTTTGCTGTGAACCTAAAAACACGCTCTTAGAAAAGTCTAATAAATATGAGGGAAAGAAATCCCTAGTATCCATTTTCAAGATGAGTCAAGCCCTTTCTTGTACCCTTTTCTCTCAAAAACTACCCACAAATAACTAGTAGAACAAATAACTAGTGAGCAAAACAAACTTGAGCTCAGTGAAACTAGATAAGATCTGTACTACACAGAGACAGAAAGCAGACAAGAGTGACAAATGACTTCCCAAAGAGGACTGAAGCTGAACTTGAGCCCAGAAGGAGAGGGGTGGAGGGAGGTGTTGTTTGATTGACAAGAGGCAAGTTTTGTTGTCTGGAGAGTCCCACAGAGTCTCGGGTAGGAAAGTGAGCAGGAGGGTGGGGGACTGACGTGGACTGTTTGAGAGCCTGTAGAGAAGGGTCTCCCTCACCCTCTCCTCCATTCCCTAAAATACCCTGGGTGTGAAGCCACAAACCCCTCTTACTTTCCTGCAAACCTGGATCCTTTTCAAGGGTTGGAGTTTAGGGAGTCCAAAGCCAGGAAGATCTGTAGGCTACTTCTGTTTTTCTACTCTGTACACTACTTCCTGGGAAAAATAAGGCACAGAGTTAGCTATTAACTTGAATGAAGGAAAGAAAACAGGAAATTTTAGGTAGGCAAAAAAAACCAAAAAAACAGGTTACTGTTACTAAATATCATCTGACTACTTACACAAGCAGATGTATTCTACTTTTTTCAGCATTACACTTATGCAGTTTTTCCACCACAAATGAATCTGTGAGGTAGTGCAGACACTATTATTCCCATCATACTCATATGAGGCACAGAGTGTCATATGACTTGTCCAAAGTCATACACTACTGCCTAACCAGAACAATGGCCCGGCCTCTCCACTGTAAGGTCAGTATTCCTGTACCACTATTTAACGATGACTCTTTACCATTCTTCAAAAATCTGGGCCAACAGATGAGAGGGAGAGGGGAGTGTATGGTTCCATTTTTAAAAATGCAAACTAATCCATAGTGACAGAAACCAATAGTCACCTGGGGCTAGGAGATGGGATAAAGAGGCAGGGATTCCAGAAAGGCATGGGAGACTATTGGGTAATGAGTGTACTCACCATTTTAATTGTGATTATTTCGCCAGTGTTTACTCATGTCAAAACTTATTGAACTGACCACTTTATCCACATCCAGTGTGTTCTATGCTGATTATCTGTTAAAAGCTGTTTTAAAAAATATAGGCAGAAATTGAATCAGTTGCTGGGAGTTCCTACAATAGTTATTTCTACCTTTTAGCCCTGACAGAACATCCAGGTATGTGCTAGACATACAGAGTAATGGAGAGCCTGCCCTCAGCCTTCTTCTTTTGAAGAAGAGGACTTCAAAAAAATGGAAGAGAGCAAAACATTTACTGAAAATCTAGCATCCTATCTTTTGTGATCTTCACTAAACCCTATGAGACAGTTATTACCTTCATATCCACTGTGCTGGTAAGGAAGCTCTCAGCTCCGTTGTAGGAAGTGTTGAAGGGAACCAATCACTCACACTTCTTTTTTGTACCCACTTCCTGAGTTCTACCCCCTTTGACACAGGAGTCAGACATCCGGTGATGAGAACGTCAGCTTTATCACTAATCAAAGCTGATGTGAAGGACTTGGTTGAGAGCAAAATGCTTCCAGATGAGGCTGCTGAAAGGGTCTCCTGAATGGAACTGAGCTCTCTAATGGCTGGCTTCTCTTTGAGCTTCCTGGCGACAGGCCTCTCCTGAAGAGCAGTGGACATGTCCAGTTCCCTTTTCTAAACTCACCAACCAGGAAGTTGCTCCTTCCATGGGTAGGACTGACTAAATTTGAGATGAAAGTTGGGGAGAGGCCACAGGTGTAACTTTAGGGGAGCCAATTCACAGGAAAACACAGGAATCAGAGAGAAGAGCTCCCCTGACCGCTGAGCGGACGCCAGACCCAACTTCACAAGCCTGAGCATTTACGAGTGGTTTTCATTCTAAGAGTTCTGTGACACATAAATAATGTTTGTGTGCTGAGTCCTAAATTAAATGAATGAAAGGGCATTTGATTTAAAGGAACCTAGTGGTGAACTTTTCTTTATGAGGTAACTTTCTACGTTCTTTCATTCACTCACCGGCATGCACACACCTACTCTGCAGCAGGCCCTGAGTTCTTTATCAGGCAGGATAGGATCAAGTCATGGTCCCTGTGTTGAGGTGGAACTATATGAATGAATAACATCTAGCTGCTGGATATTGCAAAGATCACCCTTTACATGTCGAAACCCTGTCCATCCTCTAGGCCCACCTCCTCCGTGAAGCTTTCTCAAGTTTCCAGCCGGCTCTGGTCTCTGGTATTTGCCTGCTGCAGAAATGGAGCTGCAGCTTTCACCTGTGGGTGGGGACTCCTTAGCCACAACTACCTACAGGAGCACAATGGAAATATCCCATAATTCTGTGACGCACTTTCACGCTGGGTCCTTGGAAAGTGGATCTTGTATTCCCTCACTTAGAATTTTGCTGCCTAGTGAATAATGGGCAGGAAAGGACACAATCTATCATTGGCAAAGGTCACTATTTGCTTGGCCTCTCCCTGGGACCCTGTTTGGCTCCCTCCCCCTCTAATTCACCTTTGCCTCAGTGGCAAAGGAAGACTCCTGTTGCCATGGCAACTGGTCCTCTCTACCTCTCCTATCTTGCCCTTCTGTCACAGCAGCCTCTGCTCTTCAAGCATGAATGAGCTCCCCTGTAATCCAGGACCTCGCCTTTTCTATCCACCCTTTTATTCATTCCATCGTCCAAATCCATCACCAGCCAGCGAAGCTGCTCCGTCCTGGACCTGGAGCCAGATAAAATTTCCATGCAACACTAGGGACCCTAAGGACTCCCCAAACTGTTTCTTAACTGACATTTGGCATAATTATAGTTTTTCAGAAAGCTCAGACACATTCCAGATGGCTGTGGTGCACCTTGGTCTTGCTTAGCATTTAAACCCCTTCCTCCTGCCTTGGGGTGTGGGAATTGTCCTGTTTTGCTGCTATACTTTTGTCTGTAAGACCCTAATAAGTCACACCATGCAATCCTGGATTTGTCTGCCTCTTTCTTGGGCTTCTCCACCCCTACTTTTGGCATCCAGTTTTCCTGTACCAAGTTTTTCTTCTGAAACAATGGTTGTATAAATATTTACTATTAAGCCAAGTAGTACATTCTAATTTACATATCCCTTCTTGCACAATTATTTTGTTTTTCCTGGAGTTAATAATTGCCTCTTATTTCTTCGTTTAGTTTTCTGTCAATACCTAAGTCCTCTCACATGCTCCCATGGCTCAGTGAAACACTGCTCAATAACATTGCCACATTGTCAGCCTGTCAGGTACACATGTCCTCTCTCAGATGTCTCCCTGAAGCCCTCGGACCCCATATGCAGGACCAGGTGCCCTCTTGGTCTGCTGTTTGGCTATTTTCTCACCCTTTCCTCTGGTCTGTCTCTTGTCTCCTGATTCTTCTCTTCCATCTCAGTCTTCTTGGTCTTATTTCAACAGAACATATCTTTCAAAGTAGCTAAGAAAGGGTGCATGGGAGATAAGTTTTTGACATTCTGGCCTAAAATTCTTTATTCTCTGCTAGCTCTTGGTTTGGGTGGCACAGAATTCCAGGTTGACAATAACTTGAAGAACTTTGGAGGTGTTACTATGTGCCACCTTCTTATTCTACATTGTCATGCTGTTTCCTGTTCTTTGCTGGGGCCTATTCCACTTCCCCTCTGTACCCAGGGTTATGAATTTATTATGATGCAGGATTTTAATATTCAATGTGAACTCTTGGTAGGCTTTGTCAGTCTGGAGACTGACATCTTGGGGACAGTTTCTTGGGGACATATCTTTAATAATTTCTTGCACCTTGTTTTTTTCTTTCTAGCATTCCTATTAGAAATGAGACTTCTGGGCTTTGTCCTCTAATTTTATTTATTCTTTCCCATTGTTCCTTCTTTTATCCTTTTTTCAACTTCTTGAAGGACTTCTCCCAAATTACCTTTGAACATATTAGTTGTTTTTTTTTTTTTGGTATTATAATTTCCAAGAGCTCATAATTTTTCTCTGGTTCCTTAGAAAACAAAATTCTGTTCTTGTTTCATAGATGCAATATTTTGTCCTATTTTTCCAGGGATACTAATGATGAGTTTAGTTTTGTTATATTTCATTTGCTTTTTATTTTTTACTGTGCTGAGGATGGAACCCAGGGTCTTGTGCATGCCAGTCAAGTGCTCTACTACTGAGCTACATCCCAGCCCAGTTTGGTTTGGCACAGAATTTCAGGTTGTTTTTATTCTGGAATTCTTTTTATTCTGTTCCTTGCATTATTTCTGTTCCCTGCATTTAGGTTTGTTTTAGCCTCTTTCTTTCAAGCTTGAGGCTTTACTTTAAGGGCTGGTGATTCCTGATCATTCACTCTTATTTAAGAACATGACGTTGAAACATGCTGGAAGCTTTAGGTGAGTGTGAGGGATTTGGGGGTAACTTGCTGTTTTTTTTCCACGGGGAACCTCAAATGTCAGTCTCCTCTCTGGAACAAATGATTGCAGAGATTTCTGAGCTCTTCATTGAAAAGAGATGCTCCAGGGGCTGAGATGGGAAGGAATAAAGAGTTTCCAGGTTGTCAAAGCAGAGGGACTTGATTTCTGGGAGTGTCCTTGGGAGACCAGCAAAGCCCCAGAGAAGAATGGTTGGAGGGACAAAGGACTACCCAAAGACATTGCTGCAAAAGTCTCCTATTGACCAAGAGAAGTAATGAAGTAGCAGACAGCCCCTAGGCCCAAAGGAGTTTTAGATGGGCACTGACTGAGCAGAAACCTGTGTGGAAGAAAGGCCAAAGACCAGAGTGTCACTCATGCCTGCTCCTCTGTGTCCTGGCTTTATATAAAAGCCTCACAACTCTGGTACCATTCATAGGTATTTTGTGAAAGTCTGATTTCTTGTTTTATTGTATTTATTCATTGCCTTTCTAGCAGTTTGTGGAATAATTGGGAAATTAGAGTGCTCTGATTGAGAAGTTAGGGCAACCAAGGGAAATAAAGAAAAGAGCACTTTGTGGGCTGAGATTCATAACTGGTATGCGCACATTTGTGTATAAGCTAAGTCCAATTGTATCACATAATGACGACATGAAAGAAATTCCCAGGCCCCAAACTGGGTAGGCTTTTGTAGCTCCCTGGCTGCCCACAGCCTCTGTAGTCTTGGTCTTCCCTGCATCCATCATTGGAGGAGGCCACCGAACATCTTTCCCTTGAAGTTGCACGTGGATAACGGCACCCGACCTGCCAACAGAAAAGCAAACAAATGCAGTTGAAATTCCTGATGTTCCTGGAGAGAATTTCAGTAATTCAGTTTAGGAATCACACACATATGGGCACGAATGTACACATGTGTGCACACAAGGACTGGTTTCTAACTCAAGTAATCTCAAGACAGAAGGGGGTACCAAGCTCACTTCTAGCCTGACCCCTGCCCAGGGGTTTCCAGGCAAAGCCCTAGTGCCTCTGGACGGTGCAGTCACAGTCCCAAACAGGTATCTGGGGCAGGGTCTGTCCAGAAAGGTGGGGTGGATAACAGATGGAGTCTGGGCAGGGAGGCACCCAGGGGGGTGGTGGTAGGATTGGACGCTCTCCTGAGCCCTGGTGTGAGGAGCCCTCCCTCCCCTCCTCCAGCTCCCTCAGAGTCCCAGTGCTCAGGCAATGTGTCACCATATTTTCAGCAATGCTGCTAAATTGTGTCTCTGAGATGCGCAAGACAAATCTCCAGAGGTTTGCATGTTTGATTCACACCTAAAACAGCAGCTGTCTGCTGCCATGGGAAACACTTCTGCGTAGATTCCAGAAGCAGTAGCAGAGGCAGTCTTCAGCCTCTTCACTTTATGCTTGTCTGGTTGTTGGGGCCTTGGAGAAAGTGTGCACGATGCAATGCCAGCCCTCCTTGCTAGCAGTGACTCAGGTACTGGCACTTCTGGTAGACAGAAAGCTGGCCCAGGGGAGAGCACTTAGCAAGTGGTGGCAGCAACCTCTCCATCATACTGGAGGCCAGAGTCTGCAGATTGCATTCTAATAATACATGTGTTGATC
This sequence comes from Xerus rutilus, assembly GCA_028644305.1. NCBI lineage: Eukaryota > Metazoa > Chordata > Mammalia > Rodentia > Sciuridae > Xerus > Xerus rutilus. The sequence goes on from CM053410.1 coordinate 77,405,270, forward strand.
CCAAATAGTGTTAAAGAGAGCCTTGTTAATATCTCACAGCAGCCTCATGAAATATACAAAAGACTCTATGCTCTGTATTGCCAAGAGAGAAGCTGAATCCTAAAAGGTTGACTGGATAGCCCACAAGTAACCAGTATAGAAAGGTCCAGAAGTCCATACTCATTCTCACTGCCTCTCTCCTCTCTCCATTCTCTATGAGCAATTCCTCATTTTAAAGGACTGATTTATTACTAGATGGCTAAGCCTATACATGCAACCTGACTAATAAGAACAAAGGAGAAAAAAAATTCAATTTACAATATCACTGCTTTAGGGAATGACCTTTCTCATCCAGTGCAATTTTTTCACTTTATGAAATCATGTCCCCTGGGAATCCATGGATGGTGAACTTCCTGGTACATTTAAATATGGGTGTATGAATCTGCTGGCTAAGAAAAGTAGGGGAGGGAGCAATGGAATTTTCAGCTGAAGCCCAGTTGTCAATGAGAGCTGAAGAGTAGCTCGCTGATCAATAGTTTCTATAATGTTGGGGCAAGCTTTCTCTCTCTCTCTCTCTCTCTCTTTTTGGTATCGGGGATTGAACTCAGGGGCACTTGACCACTGAGCCGCATCCCCAGCCCTATTTTGTGTTTTATGTAGAGACAGGGTCTCACTGAGTTGCTTAGCGCCTCGCCATTGCTGAGGCTGGCTTTGAACTCGTGATTCTCCTGCCTCAGCCTCCCAAAGTCCTGGGATTATAGGCGTGCGCCACCGCACCCGGCTGGGGCAAGATCTTGAGCATGGAACTGATGCACACTCATGTAGCTCTCATGCAGCATCAGGGGTCATGTGTTTGCTATCCAGCAAGCCCTGCCTGTAGCAGTGTAAACCTAGAAGTGTAGACCCCCAGAGGACCTTTATAGAGGCTTCACAAGGCAGGCTTCACTTACCTAGGAGGTGGGGACAGCTGCAGTGGTCAGAGCATTGGGGCAATTGACTGAGTGGGGACTGTAGAGTCTTTGGCCTAAACCCATAGGGAGTGGGTTGTCTTTTCCCTTGTGTATCATGGCCAGGATTCCAGGGGGGTTAGGGATCACTTCAGTGCCCGTAATCTGTCTTCCCTTCCTGCCAACCCCTCCCTCGGGAGGAAGCACGTGGTCCTGAGAGCATAATAAATCTGAGTAAATAAATTTACTGTCACTTAGTGCAGAGAGCCAGGACAAGAGTCCTGACCTTCATTAGCCTTAGATTCTGCATCTGAAAATGGAAAGCCTCATCACCTTACAAGGGGATAGTTTTGAGGTCTGTGAAGGATTTGCATCTAACAGGCACTCAAAATTAGCAGCTATTATTTTTATTGCAAGAGAGACTGAAATTCTCTTGGGGGAAGGAGAAGAGACTGCACCAGCTGAAGTGGGTTTTGTGTGTGTGTTGCTTCAGGAAGGGTGGACGGCTCATCAGTACCCTTTGCCTCCTACCCTAAGCTGTCCTGCACCCAGCTCTGTGTGCCTAGCAGAGCGGCAACTGTGCTCACAGCTTGAACTCTACCTCAGAAGCATGAGGTGGCAGTTAGACGCCCCTACCCTCCCGCGACCTTGAGTCAGGAGACGGTGATGCAAAGAAATGGGGTGGTGGAGAATCCACTTTGTGGCTGGCTGTGGCTGCTGCATCTGGTTTCTGGGTGTCAGAGTCACAAGGCCGTCTGGGGAGTTCCCAGGTTGGTTGTGAAGGAGGCCGAAGTGTCTGGCTTCAGCTGCGACACCCATTGGGCCCTTGCTAAAGTGGTTTTGGGGAGGGATTTTTGGCTGCCAGATTTCCCTTTATTCTTGTCTGTATTCTGAGATACCCTGAAAAAATCTGTGACCCGCCCTCATCAAACTCCTTACCAGAGTTTTGTTTTATTTTTCTCTTTCAGTTAGAGAAGGTCTATTTCTGCTCTTATCAACAGAAACTTGATCAGTACCCTTCCCAACCCTTCTTACTCAAAGTAGTTCTCCTTTTCACTGTTTCCTTCATGGCATTAATCATCCGTAGTACCATTTTGCCAATTTGATACTCGCCCATTATCTATCTTCTCTTCCAGAATGTGAGCCCCTGACAGGCCTCATCTGCCCTCCTTGTTATGCCCCTCCACTGGCCACCCCCAGAAGCTGCTTGGCACAGTGTGGTTGTCAGGATCTTGCCTGGCATCATGAGGCTGTGGGCCTCTGTGTGTCTCGGCTTCCCCATCAGGGATGACAGCACAGCCTGCGTGCCGTAGAACTGGGAGAATTAAACCAGCGAGTGGACACAAGGGCTGCTGGGCACACAGTGTTGGTGAATGGATGGACTTAGGAGAAGTTCAGATGAGTAGCAGTTGTTTTTCAGGATTTCGGGAGCTTCAAACCTCATATGTAGTAGTGCCCCTACCCTAGATACAGGCTGCAATTTTACCAAACTGGAATTTTGGATCTGCTGGGCCCAGTCTTTATGGAGGGTCTCCACTTTGGGATACTTTGTGCCATCATGTTCTGTTGTTTTTTTTTTATATATATATATATTTTAGTTGTAGATGGACACAAGGCCTTTATTTTGTTTATTTAGTTTTTTTATGTGGTGCTAGGGATTGAACCCAGTGCCTCATGCATGCTGGGCAAGCGCCCTACCACTGAGCCACAACCTTAGCCCCCATGTTTTGTTTCATAAGCACTCAAGTCTGGTCCTCAGAGCTTTCATAAGCACTCAAGTCTGGTCCTCAGAGCTCTGGTCCTCAGAGCTTCCTGGGAAGTCAGTCTTCTCTGAAACCACTGAGTCATGGGACCTCTGCAGCCCACTTCTACCTAGTCTGCTAGGGCCAGTAGGTGTGCCACTTCTTCCAGGAAAAGGCACTCCTTCGGAGAGACCAGGCCCCAGAGCCCACAGGAGCATCAGAGCAGAGCATCTCTCCCAGCGGGCTGCAGATGGGCTGCCAACCCAAACACTGCATTCCTGGATGCTGGCTCTTCTCTGAAAGGCGTATGTTTCTTTTTCCACGGCCTGGGCTTTTCTGGCGCAGAGGGCTGGAGGCCACGTGAGCCCACTGTGTGTGTATACTGAGCGAGCCGGCTGATGGTGCAACGAGCCCTGGCCTGAGAGCCGCAGATATTTGCTGCTCTATTTTAAGATTCCCAGTGTTGTCTGTTTCCCAGCAGTTGTCACTTGGTCAGAGGAAAGGGAAAGCGGGGGTGGGAGGCAATGAGGCCAAGCCACAGGCATACATTACTTCCAGCTGTGTGGAAATCCCCCCCCCCCCCATGGAAGCGAAGCAGCCCCTTCCCCGCCCAAGTGACTCAGGATTCTTCACTGGTCAGGGCAAAGGCATCCCAGGGCACTTGGAACCTTACCCCCACTTGTTAGGTAAGAAAGACATGACTACTCCCTGTTAGCAAGTGAGAAAACTGCAGCACAGAGAGGTTAGGAAATATACATGGTCACAGAGCTAGCTAATCATAGAGGAAGCCACACAGCTAGATCTCCTGAGTTTGAAGTTACATTCTCTCATTCAATAAGTAGCAATTTATTATCTTCCTTGCAGGCCAAGAAGACTCCACTGTGCTCACGTGCATCTTGTCATAGAGAACAAAGCAACAAACGGTGGTGAGGGGTGATTCTGGTGACTTCCTATTCTGCGGCTTATTTCTCCTCAAGTACCACCTCATGAGGAAGGACGTTCATTCATGCAAATCAGCAGTTGCCTACTGTGTGCAATACCATGCTTTGCATAAGTTATGTGAGAAAGTTTCCAAGCACATAATTATGATACAATGTGATAAAGCTGTTGGCAAACAGCTTCCATTAGGGAAGCAGAGAAAGAGGTAATTTGCATTGCTGGGGGGCAATGAGAAGAATTTAAAGGTTTTTCCTTCAGCATTTTATTACAAAAATTTCAAGCATACAAGGTAGTTGAGAAGTGGTTACAACCACTACCACCAAGATCCAACCACTGTTAGCATCTGCTGTATGGCTCTGTGTCTCTTGATATGTAGATATGGACATATCGATCTGTATATATATAGGTAGACATACAGCTGAAGCATTTGAAAGGAAGTGAGGTATGTCTGAAATTTGCTCCTAAATATTTCAATTTTGAAGAATAAATATTTTTGAAGGGGTGAGTTTTGAGTTGGGTTTTGTCAGATGAATAGGAGTTTACTGGAACAAAAAGAGAGAGTTGTTCCAGGTAGTGGCAAATTGGTGCAAAAGCAAATGGGTGAACTACAGGGAATACTGAGGGGGAAACTTGTTGAATATGACTGGACAAGGGGTTAGAAGGCAGCTGAAGGAGGAGACAGGAGTAACTGCTTGGAACCAGACTGTGAAGGAGCTGGAGTATCCTGATAAGGAATTTCGGTATGACTCCAGGGGGTGTGGTGTGTGGGAGTCACTCAAGGTTTTTAAAGTAAAGGATGAAGCCGGATGTGGTGCAGCTCAGGAGGCTGAGGCAGGAGGATGACAAGTTCAAGGGCAGCCTTAGCAATTTAGGGAGGTCCTAAGCGATTTAGCAGACTCTGTCTCAAAATAAAAAAATACAAAAAAAGGGCTGTGGATGTGACTCAGTGGTTAAGTGTCCCAGGGTTCAACCCCTGGTACCTAAAAAAAAAAAAAGAAGAAGTAAAGGATGACATGCTCTGATTTGTCTCTTTCTGGCACTAGAGTGTAGGACGGGGATGATGGGGAAGACTGGTTAGGGTGTGAGAGGATGGCAACAGTGTTTGTGTGGAGGAGGGGCCATTCCAGAGGCCAGATTAGAATAAATAGGACAGAGACGGAAAGAGGAGGGAGGGGAGTTGCAGGGCCATTGACAGTGAGTGAGATTTCTTTAAAAAGCCGCTGAGCAGACACTAATAATGAATGCCCCTGGTCCATGTGGTGCTGTGTACAAGACACTGGATTAATTTGGGACAACTATGAAGACACCTCATTTGTTGGTGGAAATATGGGTCTGACGACCTAGTAGAGGCCAGAGAGAGGTTTGGGGATCACATGCTTTATAGCCTGTGGGTAAAGAAATAGCAACTGACTGGCAGAGACTGTTGGAGCGGAGAAGAGAGTCCAGGTTGCAACCCTGGGCAGCATCTGTAGAGCGTGCACAGATAGATGACAAAGAGGAGCAGCCCCGGTGGTGGAGAAGGGCCAGCGTGGCCAAGCCTCCCTGGCCTGTTTGCAGTGAGCGTTGGATGGGCTTACACTTCTGAGATGGATCCCAATCTCTGTGCTACGGCTTCATAGTTGCTGGATAAGTGGACATACCATGGTTAGAGGGGACAAAGGTTCTAGAAGGAGACAGTGGCCCCAGGGCCAAAAGCTACAAGGTTGGCCTTCTGTAAACAGCACTTAGGAAGTACTTTCCTCTGCTCCCTCCCATCTCTCCTGAGAAGCGAAGACCACATTGAACTGTAAGAGGTGAACCGGAGCTCAGGGCCGGAAAGCACCTTCTGTGACCCTGGGAGAGGGAATGGGGGGCAGGCTGCAGAGTGAGCACTGCATGGACGCTGCCGTCGGATGACCCACGGTCACATCATGGCTCCAACCTTCTGTCTCTCCCTTGGTTAACTGCGCCATGCCTCAGTTTCCCCATCTGTAACACAACAGTCAGAGTGGCTTCTCTAGAGGTTAGTTGAGGACCAAGTGATACAAAGGCAGTGATAACAATAATAGAGCCCAGAGGAAATGCTCACTACATGTTCCCAGCTGTTGTTGCTACTGCTGCAGCCAGGCGGTTTGGGAAGCCTAGGGATTTGGATCCAGGAGGTTCCCTGGTGGCCACCCTTGGAGCAGCACAGCCAGCGTCCGCTGAGGAGCAGTGACTCAGTCACACAGCTGCCCGCGTGTCTCCTCCTGCTCAGATGCGCAGGGCCCATCAGGGAGAGCTCATCTCTTTCTCTGCAAAACATCACGCGCTCCCCGCGGTGCTCCTCCCTCTGTCCACCTGGGCCAGTTTCTAGGACAGCTGCTGTGTCAAGGCGGATGGCCCGGGAGCTCGTGAAAGGACCACCTGTTCCTGTTGCTCCCTCCTTCCCTTCCCCACCCCAAGGCCAGCCCCAGCCTCCCAGCTGCTCACGCATCAAACCACGCTTCTGCTCAGGTGCTGGGGCACACTGTGAGAGGCATGTGTCCTTACGACTGGCTTGCATGGCAGCAGCCAGGGCCCGTGCTTTACAAGTGGCACCTCCCCTGTTTTCCTGTAAACCACTTTTCTTCTCTGCCTCTGCGCCCTCTCCACCCCCCGACCCCACCCTCCCTATTGACACGGGGGTGGGGTGGGGGGGGAGAACAAAGGAAGAAGGGGAGTGGCACTGAGGGCAGGTCCCTAAGTCTCAAGAGATGGCAAGGCCTCTTGTGCTTCTGGCTTTAGACCTCTGCCAGTGCCAGTGGTGTCCACCTGCGGGGGCTTGCTGTTCCTGGGGTCCTTGTGCCTCCTCTGTGGCCCAGGTGAGCCTTTAGAAGTCCCTTGGGGCCGTGCGGTGCAATGGCTGGAAGTGGCAGCCAGGGCCTGGCAGGAGAGCTGCTTGGAGGCCAGGGGCCCAGCACTGAGTAGCCCTGGGTTTGGCCCTTTTAGATGGAACTGGGTTCCAGACCCAGCGCCCTGTTTACCAGGTGTGTAGATTGCTAACCCACTGAGGTCCATCTCCCCCTCTGTAGGATGGTGTCTGTAAGGCATGGAGCTCAGGGTTGGGTCATGCATGGCCTAAAAATGGTAGTTTTCCCTTTTCCAAGGATCTTTCCTAGAGCAGAGACAGGTGTTAGCCTGGGAAGGTCAGCTGAGATCTTCTTACTATGGAACACAGAGCTCAGCTTGGCTACCAGTGTCTTCCTAGTACAGGCATCTCTGGGATACCTGGGAGAGGGCTGGAAGGAGGCAAGGAATGCCGGGAGCTTTTTGCACTAAGAACTTCAGAGGGCCAGAGAGTGTTGGCTTGGTTGCCAGGTATGTCTGGCTCCCTGTTTCAATCCCAGCTCTAGGTCCTTGCTCTCTGCTCTGTACTTCTCTACTTTGCTCCAGGTTGCTCTACTTGGGGAGACTCCCTGAGTTACAGGGGTGGGCCATGTTAGGGGGTGCAGAGCAGAAAATTCACTGTGTAATCCTGTCTGTCTGGAATCCATTTCGAGAAAGTTGTCTGGCAGACATTCAGCTGAGAATTTGCAGTCTAGGACCCTGGGGAGACAGAGTGGACAGTGACTCTCTAAAATATTCATCATGTCGGACATTGGTTTATTTAATGAGTATGTATTTTGTGTCAGATCCTTTATAGGGCACCAAGATTTGGCATTTCAGAACTCCCTGAGGCTATTTTAGACCTTCCCAAGTAAGCACCCACATCTCAAATGCAGCTTCCAACCGAGGACAGCACTGGAGAATCCTTGGGGCAGGGGTAGTCTGATTCTTGAAGTCTCCCTAGAAACTATGCTTCCTCCCCACCTGATCTATGTCCCTGTTGTCCCCTTGACCCACAGTTAGGCTGTCTACATCTTCCCAGAGAGTTCACATGTCACGTATCAGCAGCGGCCATGCCATAGTTGGAGACTATGGTGGGGAACCATGGTCGGGGCCCCTCTTCTACTTGGATGGAGGTGGCATCTATTAGGATTCCCCAGTGCATGTTTCTGCTTAGAGGCAGAGGCATGATCTGGGTGCAGCACCTGCCTGCCTTTCTAGTTCTGAAATAAAAAAGTGCTCCATCCTCAGTCTGCAAAGAAATAGGGAACTAGAAACCTAACCACCACTTTCAGTCATTTGTAAACATCAGCCCTCACTTTCCCCCTCTACTCTTTCATTTCAAATGGGTTCTCAGGGACTTGGAAATTCCTAAACAAAAAAGAAAAATCCAGAATTTGATGAACTCTGTTTCTAAGTCTTCATAAATATCCATAAATGGACAAAGGTGAAGAAGGAGATAGGTAGGGTGAGAAAGAGGAAGATATTTAGAAACCCAGGATTCTTAGGTAACTCTCCTATTTTGGAAATGTCAGAAGAAAATGGGGGCCCACTTATTGCTATGGAATGTGTCAATATGATAAGTGAGGGCTGGAGTGTTTGCAGGAGGCATCCTGGGGTGAGTGAGGGTAGAGAGGCTGAGGGACCCCGGCACTGGCAGGCAGGGGTTATGCTGGGCAGTCGGGTTATGGTGTAGGATACAGCAGACATCACAGCCAGGCAGACAAACCATGTGGGTCAGACCACAAAGCTACATGCTCAGGGCTTATGTGGGGCCAAGCCAGCAAGTAAGAACCAAGAAAGTATAAGCCCCAGAGAGCTGCTCCATCCACCAGCAGTCAGAGTCCCAGGGCTCCTTCCAGGTGGAAAGGAGGGTCTTCCAAGGGCCAGGAGTACGGGCAAGCATGGGCTGGAAAGGGTGGCAGGGGAATGCAGAGCTTAGATATTAACAAGGGACTTCAGCAGAGGACAGGGCTTTCCACAGCCATGCTTAGGGGAACTGAATATACAAGGGACTGGGGGATGAGGAAGCACAAAAATCCAGAGCCAGTGACGACACCATAGCTAAGGGCAGACAGAAAGTGGAAAATCTGAGTGGGGAGGGAGGAATGGAGTGATCAGAGAAGAGCGGTGGGGAGAAGATTCAAGGGAACAGGGGGCAGCAGGATGAGTTACAGCATCCTGCCCTTATTCCCCAAGGACAGGCTTCATTCCCCTACAGCGAGCCAGTTCTGAGCTGTAGAAAAAGCACACAGCAAGCCGACATGGTGCATGTTAGGAACACAGGCTCTGGAGTTAAGATTGTCTAAGATCAAAACCCAAGTCCACTGCTGCCTAGCTTTGTGACTATAGCCAAGTTAGTTCACCAATCTTCACTCCAATATAAATGAGGACAATATGTGACCTGTCTCACAGGGATGATTATCAGGTCCAAGCTCACATAACGGAGACTGGGACATGGTAAATGTTCAATAAACATTTACTTCAATATATTTGTGTTGAAACAGCCATCTTCCTGGCCAACAGTTATGGACCATGTGCTAAACTAAGTATGGTGGGATGGACTGAAGATAAAAAGATGGCTAAGGTAATGGTCCCACCCTTCAGGAGCTCACAGTGGGAAGTCTGTGAGTCAGTTCTGTGAGTGAGCACAGGACAAGAGAGAAAACGACAGGGATGGCTCAAAGGAGGGCCTGGTCAACTCTGCTTGGAGACTGGCACGGTGAGGGAATTAGGGAAGATCTCAGGGTGGAGAAGGCACTTGAGCTCAGGTGGAAAAGCCAAGAAGAGTCTAGGACTCAGGCTAGCGGTCACCTCTGTCTGTAAGGTGAGCAGCTGGAAGGGGCATGAGGGAAGTTTCTGGAGTGATGGACTGATTTGGCAGCTTGACTGGGTATTGGTCACAAATTGGTAACCTATTGGTGAATGGGTATTGCACACATTTATCAAATTTCATCAAATTGTACACTTAAGATCTGTGGATTTTTTATGTGAATTATATTTCAATACATAAACAAAGTTGATGTATTGAAAATATATACTTTTTAAATGAGTAGTTGAGGGAGGGGGAACCCTACGCAGAACCTTCAGCCAAGAGCACGCATGCTCAGGGGCTTGCAGGTGAAGACATCCTGTGGTGACCTGCCAATTACTGAATGTGGCTGAATTTTAGGGGGTTAGAGCCTTAAATGGCATACAGAAGCATCTAGACATCATCCTCCAAGCTTTAGGGGGAGGGAAGAGGAGGAAGAGAACCCAGAGTAGAGAAGAGGGCAGCATACTGAGAGGCACCCTGTGCCCTAAGGGTCATGGCAGGAAACAGGCCATTTCTTTACCCAGGCTGCACTCAGGCAACCCGCTCAGGAGTGGGGGGTGCTCACAGTTTCTGTCATGATCTGGCTGGGAAATGTCTGCAGGGACTGTCAGTTTCACATCTGCTAAGGTGATCGCTGCCTCCGCACCCAGCTGCGTCAGGATACATGTGGGTTCCTCTGTTTTTAGGCTCCTAAACCATAAAGGGGCATCCAACTGTGTCCCCAGAGACTAAGCAGCTATGTTAGTGTCTAAGGAATTTCTAAATCTTCCTCGCTCTACCTCCAAATGACAACAGCTTTTCCTAGCTGCTTCACCCATGTAAAGAACACTCCCTTCTACCTGCCCCACATCAAAACCTTGCTGCCATCCATGGCCACCAGAACGCTCACTTTTTAACAATACTGCCTATCCTCTCTGATCCCTCCACATCTGTTTCAGCAACAGGCAATGGTTCCTTTTTCTGTCCCCCTCCCCACCATGCAATTGTTTCCTAGGCTAGATTATAAGGTCCTTGAGGTCAGGGAAAAGCCTTATGAACCATTGTTTCCCACCAACTTGGGAATATAGGAAATTTGTAATAAATATTTATTGGTAAATTGATAACTGGATTCAGAGAATCCAGGCCACTGTGGGGATCATCTGTGCAAAATCAAAAATTGAGAAAGTGTTTTTATTTCCCCTAAACATTTTTAGTAGGCAAAGATCCTGTCTAGAATTCTGCTATTGTGGAAAGGGTGGTGTTGGGGCATAAAAGATAGTGTGCCTGGGACACTGTGGGACATCTAATTCTGACTCCAGCTTTGCCCAGATTGCTGATCCCAAATGACCCAGGCTGCAGAGCTGTATCCCACACCCTCCATTAAAGAGATGGCAGCTGTGCTGGAAGTGCTGGGCAAAAATGAGGTCAGGTTTTTTTCAAAGGCAGTGCAATTCACAAGTGAGTTCAACTGGCTGGATTTACAGCAACTCTCAAGTCATCCACATTACTGAAATTGCACATATGAATCAACCTGCTGGGAAGAGAATTTGGGATAAATTGTGAACTTCAAAAAGTTTCTGCCTGGAAACCGAAGGGGTAACCATAGCAACTTGAGACAGGTTGAACTCAGAGAGGGCTCTTCATCTTCAGCAGGGAGCCTGGTGCTCTCCGATTTGCCTGTCTGCGCACTGCACATTAATCCCTTTGTCTCTTTGCTTTCTTTGTCGGATAGTAGAAAGGACTAGCACAGGAATCTGGAGATGGGGACCTGCTTTCAGCTGTTTCCAGTTCCAGCGTCTCAGGGACAGCTGTTTTGTTGTCTGCAAAACTGAAATAACAAACCTCCTCTGGCCTATTCACAGGGACGCAGAAACGCCAGGCAGGTCTGAGGGGGTTCTCTGCATAATCAGTATTATTGTTGTCATGTGGCCATGTCCAGACTGATTCAAACATGGTGCTACTGAGGGCGAGACTGTGGGTTTGAACAGCTGTCTCACAGATGACACCCCTATCTTCACCTGGCAATTGCACAATAAAAGCACGTCTGGGAGCACGAGAAGCTCGGGTGAACAAACCCTCACCCTGGCTGGCCAACCCCTGCAGCAGAATGCCCTGCTGATGGGCTGGGGCCAGCTCTTCACCATGTGGATGAAGGACCGCTGAGAAGCACAGAGGTTCGACAAGGTAGCCAGCTCCCCATGGCCTGGCTGCATGCCTCTGCCCTGCACTCGTTCAGCCCTGGACCTGTGAGGAAGATGGAATGAGAGCTCGGCTGGCAAGATGGGAATGAGGGCGGATGCTGGCATCTGAGATGGTACTGCCATGTGAGGGCTGCTGTGGTACTTGCCTGCACTGGGAGGTTTGGGAAGGACCATGATTGGCAATTCAGAGTTCACGGTTTAGAATCACTGGGTCATCTTCTACAGGCCCTATCTCAACAAGGGAATCTGCTTTGACAAAAGATCCCACACAGTATTCTGATTTGGGCTTCTGTTGCTCCAGTGGCTTCAACCACAAACTCACCTCCTACCCCCACCTGTGGTTTTTCCCTTCCTTCCCCTACCACCTTTCCTTGGCCTTCTTGCTGAGCTCTCAGGTGGAAACCTCTGTGTTCCTCTCTTTTCTAACCCTTTACTTCTAGAAACACAGAGCAGGCCTTGCTAAAGATCAGCAACTCTTACATACTTCTTATGAAATAGAAACCTACATCCTGAGAGGCACAAAAATACTTGCTATTTTCCTTATTGTCTAAAATCCCAGTATCTTTATATGTAAAACTAGAAGCTAGCATTTATTGAGTACTGACTGCATGCTGAGCCTGTTCTAAGCACCTTACATGTTGCTGCAGATGCTGTGGCATGCCACCCAGGACTGTGGCCCCCATGTCCCAGTCTGGTGTCTATTGTAACTTTTTTCCAGGAGTTGTTCTGGATAGAAGGAGATGCTTTGTTTAAGATTAGGCCACTTTCTCTAGGCAGCTGTACAGATTCAGAGTTCGAAGGTGTGTCCCCTTGCTTCAGTGGAAAACCTAATAAAGGGCCAACTGAACCCCAGAGCATCCTCTGGGCCCGGCTGAGGGTTGCTGAAACGGCATGGCATTCACCCCTCCCTTTGCCCAGGATTGCAGTGCTGGGCATTCTCCCCAGCAAACCTCCTGCAAGCAAGCCTCTGCCTGAGCATGTCTTTTGGGGGGACTCAAACCAAGAATTAACCTGTGTAGTCCTCACAACTACCTTATGAGATAAGTGTATTGATGTCTCATCTTAGAGACAAGGAAACTGAGGCATGGAAAGGTTAGGAAATTTGCTCCAGGTCTCCTAGTAAATATCAGAGCCATGATTGGAAACCTGAAAATCTAGCTCTAAACTCTGTACCCTTAACTTCTCTTTAGCCTCTTAATAGCAATCCCCATAGGAACTGAGGGGCAGTGGAGGAGACGTAATTCTTTCATGGGAAGATGAGAAGAGGCACAGCATTTATTACCTGTGTCTAGGGGATGGGGACACTGAGTTAGTCTATCGATCCTGCTTAAAACCCAGGATCATTCAGTTACAGAAGTTCTGGGAAATTTTTTTTTCTCTCTTTTTCTCTCCTTCTCTCTCTTTCTTTATGGCAGTGGAAAGAGCATGATAAATTCATATCTGAATTCTGGCACCAACACTTATTAGCTGTAAAATTTTGAGTAGTTCGTTTAACTTCTCTGTGCCTTATTAAAAGTGCCCCTATATATCTGCTATTTCCAAGTCTGATTGGGCAACTCTCTTTAGCTTTTAGAGCCTCAGTTTCTTCATCTATAAAATGGACACGATGATGATGCTGATGATAATTTACTCAGCCCCATGGCTGCCGTGTAGGAGCACAGTAAATGGTAGTTGACAGAATAGTCGCGGGTCAGTTGCACCCTAGGCTCCTGTCCTTCAAGCCTCAATAGGCTCAGACATTTCTGAGTTCGCCTGTGTGTGGACCTTCCCCACCTGCCACCTCCACACAAACCCTCCAGACACCACCGTGTTAGTTTCCTGCTTTTACTAGAGGTTACCGGGTTTTTCCCCACCAAGCTGGGCTGTGCGTCCCACCTCCATGCCTTCTCTCTGTCGCTCCTTTCTCGCCACGCCACATTCCGGGGAGGAGGGGGCAGCCCCGCACGCCCGCCGCAGACGCTGTTGTGCCAGTCTCTCCCTCCCACGTGGGGCCCCGGCCCCGCCTCCGCCCTCGCGGCCCCAGCCACGCCCTCCGATTGGTCAGCGGCGCCCCGCCCCGCCCCGCCCCTCCGAGGGAATAAAAACCCGGGCAGCCCAGCCAGGCGCATGCAGGCTGACAGACCTGGCCGGTGCACGCTGAGGCCTCCGCCTGCTGCTTGCGAGTCCTCTAGAGCCCGCCACCATCCTCCTCAGGACGTGCTGCCCAGCGCCCGCAACCATGTGTCGCACCCTGGCCACCTTCCCCACCACCTGCCTGGAGAGGTAAGAGGAGTTTGTCTAGCTACCCCAGGGAAGGAGGCCGAGCCCCACCAACTCTTAGGGAGCAGAGCGGCAGGCCTGGGGACTTGGGTGGATGGGGGAATGGGACTCTAGTGACTTGAGTGGGGAGGCAGGAGGCAACTTGATGACACTAACGGGGAGAAGAAAAAGCGAAGGGAAGCCGAGGCCAGTTGTTTGCTGCATTCCGTTCCCCAGTCTCCAACAAAGGGCGGTTAGCCTGCTCAAGACCAGTCTGCTGGAGACCACGTTGTTGCCTCCAGGCAGCACTGAGCCTGTCCCAGTTTCTTGTGCACTTGGTTTTGATTCCATAGCGCAGAGACCGGTGCTCGACTTCCTTTACCTCTGGTAAGGCAGGGAGGTCTTTTTCCTGTCCCACCAGCGAGGGATGTGTAAACTTCCCAGAGAGCTATTATGCAGCTCCCAGTCCATACTGGAGTTGGTGTCCCTGGGGGGGAAAAAAGGTAAAGATGAAGGCGGGAATCAATTTCCCCGCAGTTCCAGAAATACTCCTGACAAACCTAGGGGGTGCTGAATGGCACAAAGATCCTACATTTTAAGTAGCAAAAAGTCTATATGCACAGGACTGTAAGCCCAGAAAGTGTACACCTACTAGGACACAGTTCAGACGTTGCTGTTGTTGCTTCAGTCGTGAAGATACTAGGAAGAGAAGCACAATTTGGGCCCTGGGAACAGCCATGCATTTCCAGGAACTCTTGAGGCTGAAATTTGGGTGGTAGGATTCTTTTGGGACCCCACAAACCTTTCTGTGCTGACTGAGCAAATAGAGAATCCTTTCATGCTCATGATTTGTCTTTCAGAGCCAAAGAATTCAAGACGCGTCTGGGAATCTTTCTTCACAAATCAGAGCTGGGCTCTGATTCTGGGAGTGTTGGCAAGTTCGAGTGGGGCAGTAAACACAACAAAGACGGGTAAGTCCTGCCATCCAGCTCAGGGCCCCTAGCGGGGAGGGAGCCTGAGAAGGAAAATACATGGGGAAACTAGGACATGTTAGGGTGAAGCTTGGCAACCCCTCTCTTAAGATATTAGTTGGACTTCTTGTCGGTCTGGTGGCTGCTTGATTGGGAGAGTATGGGTTGGTGGCTCCAGGCTTCTAAGTCTACTAACATGACTACACCCAGGGCATGAATAGTTACCAGACTGTCTCTTCTGGAAATGTCATGGCACATACATCTGGGGGATAAGACAGTGTGCAGGGCCATTTGAAGTTGTTATTAATGATTCTACTTCAATTAGTGTGCACCTTGCCAAAAACTCTTTCATACTAACATCAACTGTGCCAGCAGCTGCACTGGACTCTGGGGTGATAAACAGGAATCTATATATGAGGCCCCTGATTTCCTTGTGGAGGTATACACAACAAAGCTCTGAGAGGGGGAAAGAAGCAATATTGGAAGAGAAGAAATAGCCTTAAAGACACATACTAAAGACTAAAGGGTTCCTGGCTTTGGTTTCTGATTGCTGAATTGACACCACCACTTATCCTAACTCTAGCCAAGAGTTTGAGGAGTCAGCTTCGATAATCACTGGCACGTTTTTGTGTGAATTATGCAGCGTCTCATCAGGCTAGGATTTGTGCTATGGGTTTTTTTTTGTTTTGTTTTAATTTTAAAATATTGCTTTTTTTTTTTTCTAGTAGAAGCTTCTCAGAAGATGTGCTGGGGTGGAGAGAGTCCTTTGATCAGCTGCTGAGCAGTAAAAGTGAGTAGCTCTCTGTTGTGTCTGTCTGTGGATGGCACATGTGTTCTCATGTGCTTTGGAGCCAGTCTGAGGGATGCTGAAAGCACGGGCGAAATAATAGTAGTAGTAATAATAACATGATCCCCTAGTGTGCCAGCCTCTTTTCAAAATACAAAGGCAGGTCCTTGTTTGAGAAAATTGCATTCTAAAAATAGAGCCATTATTGCAATTGCTGTCTTTTCTTCTTTTATTCCTGGCTGTCCCCAGTCTGACCTGTCTCCTCCTTTCTCCCCTCAACCCCAGATGGAGTGGCTGCTTTCCACGCCTTCCTAAAAACGGAGTTCAGCGAGGAGAACCTGGAGTTCTGGCTGGCCTGCGAGGAGTTCAAGAAGATCCGATCAGCTGCCAAGCTGACCTCCAGGGCTCACCGCATCTTTGATGAGTTCATTCGCAGCGAAGCGCCGAAAGAGGTCAGTGCCCTGACATGGCCATGGATCCTCCAGACCCTGCCTGCTCCTTTCCCTCTGAGAATAAGGAATAGTGGGGGGGTCAGTAGGTGAAGGATTGGGCTTTGAGTTGGAGTGGGCTTCTTTGTCATCGGAGGAGTGGGCTTCTGTGGCCAGAGACTAGCAAGCCCAGGCCATGTGCTACTGCCCAGTGCTGCCCCCTTCAGATTCATAATCAGGCAGGATGGGTCAGCAGGTTTTTTTGGCTTCTGTCCATGCCCACCTTTGTAAGTCGATTCTCTTTAGAGCCTCAACACACTTACCAACTGGGGAGACAAAGTCATGACCAGGACCTTGTGTAGCCTGGCTCATCCCCAGCTCCCCTGCCTCAGGCCTCCAGGTCTGTGGTCCTTGAATCTTTCCAATTCAGCCTTTGTTTCTGGCTGTTTCTGCATGGCAGCTGCTTTTGATAAAGAACATGGGGCCACCTGGTGGAGAAATAAGAAAGCGTATTTTGTATTTTGTGCTCTGACCACTTTTCTTTCTTTCACATTGTTCCATAAAAATTCATGGAACACCAGTTACAGGCAAAGTACTGTTATAGTCTCGGGGGAGATAGCAGTGAACAAATCAAACTCCCTACCCTGATGACACTTATGTTACAATGAGAGAAGATACCAATAACCAATTAAACAAATATAAGCCAGCTGGTGATTTGTGCTGTGATGGAGACCAAGTAGGCAGGGGGAGATGGGGAGCAGGGTGATAGAGGTGAGGTCTTTCTGCTAACTAAAGGAAGGTAGGAGTAGGCTGTTGGAAAAGGTGGCATATGGACAGAGAGATGAAAGAATTAAGGGAGGAAAGGAAATTCTAGCACAGGAAACAGCACGCGTGAAGGCCAGGGAGTGCCTTTTGCAGTCACAGAAGAGCAAGTGGGCCCATGTGGAACAGGAAGAGAGAGTAGGACATGAGGTCACACAGCTGGCAGATGGCCAGATGTGGGTCCTGCAAGCACTTGACTTTTCCTCTGTGTGACATGGGAAGCAACAGAAATGCCACCAGACTGAGTGGGTTTTAAAAGGCTCAGTTGAGCTGCCAGGAGGACAGAGACAGACTGAGGAAGAGAGCAGAAGAGAGAGACCAGTTAGGTCTTGGCACTGATCTGGTGGTGGTAACTCGATCCAGGGTTGTTAAAGAAGGGGTAAAAAGAGACTAGATTTGTGCCATCTTACTATATCCTCATGCTAGTTCTGAGAGATTAGAGGCTAACATTGGTTCTGATGTGGGAACAGGCCCAGAGCTGAAAATCTAGTCAGTGGGCAGACCCTAGGTTCCTGATTCAGAATCTGTGCTGTTCCCACCACCCACGCCACCTGCCTGTTGGCCCTTCCCCCATCCACGAGGCCCTTGCCCTTCCCTGATCTGCCCCCACTCACTCTATGTTGCCCTCTTTTCCACAGGTGAACATAGACCACGAGACCCGGGAGTTGACCAGGACAAACCTACAGGCCACCACTGCCATGTGCTTCGAGGTGGCTCAGGGGAAGACACGCACCCTGATGGAGAAGGACTCCTACCCGCGTTTCCTGAAGTCACCCGCTTACCAAGACCTGGCTGCCCGAGCCTTGGCCGCCTCTGCCTGTGCATCTGGCTGCAGCCTGGCTGAGCCCTCACACACCTGAGCCACGAGGAAGCCAGCGGGCAGAGGTGGAGTCACCCATCCCTGAGGCGGCCACCCCTGCGTGGGAGGCAGGTTCTGCCCAGCAAGTGCAGGAGGACAGTGGAGGGAAAAGGCACTCCAGAGCCTGCGTGGGAGCAGCAGCCTCTCCTCCAGAGACTGTGAACTGAGTGCCCTGTGGAGGAGGGCTCCCCGCTTCCAGAAGCTGCGGGGAAGGGCAACAGGGGGACTGTGTGGGGCTCTCTGGGGACAAGATCGGTGGTGTGGCAGTTAGCACTGGCTCTTGGCCTTCCCACAGGGGCAAGGAGATATTCCAGGGTGGCTTGGGCAACTTGAAAAAGAGTGAGGGAAGAAGGCAACTGGATCAGCTGTTGGTTTGTGGGGCGGTTGACTTTGATCACATCTCAGAAAGAGCCATGGGTGTGGAATCTTCCCACTGTGCCCTCCTCTCCTACCTGGGCTCACCCAGGGTTCCTTAGCTTATGCTCCTCTGTGTGCATCCTCACAGTCTTCTCAAGGTCAGCGTGATTCTTGCTTAGAATGAGATGTTTATACCTCAAAAACTGGCCTTGGAAACCCTTTGCAGGTCAGTAGCAAGTCCTGAAAGGGCCATACTGCTCTTGTGGACGCAGCCTGGGTGCTCTGGATGGCCTCTTGCAGGTGGCCCCTGATCATGTTTGCAGCAGGCCCACCTGTGAGCAGGTCTTCTAAGGGGTTTCTGAGCCGTGTGCTGCCCTTGAAGGTAGGGCCAGGGGGAGGGAGGAGGGAGGCCTTAGGGATAGCATGGAACAGAGAAGGGTAATAAGAAGCAAATCTCTCGGTGGTACCTGAAAGTCCTGCTGAAACCAAGCCATTGTTTCCTGTGGGCATGAGAAGAGGGAAAAAGAGATGCCCTGCAGTGGAGGAGCATCTTTCTCGTGGACACAAAATGCACCACTGGAGTCTTGGGAAAGATGGGGCAGGGACCACCGTGGCCCTAAGACAGACTATAGAAACTGGGAGTGAAGCTGGGGAGCAGGGCTGCTTGGAAAGGCAGGACTGGGGGAAATCAGAACTTGCCTGTCACCTCAGGGCCTCACCGAACAAACATTCCATGATGGGATTTCCTGCACCAGAGCCCAGGGTGGGAGGTGAACTCACCAGGGCAACCCCCTTGTGCCCCAGGGTTCCAACACTGTTCTCTCTGCACTTGAGTCCTCCAGGAGAAATTTTATTTAAGTATGATTTGTGGCGGTGTGCCAATTGTCATAGCGTATTATTTTTGTTACCGTTGTTGCCGTTGTTATTTATGTTTTTCTCTACGGGAGAATCTCAGCAGCAGTGCTGCCTGACTGTCCCCTCCTCCACCAGACTCTACCTCTGAGCGTGCTGGGAACCACTAAGGCCTGTCAGGAACTCATTGTTTAAATATTTATTTATTGGTGACAAAGGGAGCTGGGTTCCTTAATGAGTGATGTTTGCAATGCCTGTTTTCCTGTTTCAGCATGTTATATTCTTGTAAAATAAAAATAAAACGAACGCAACATCCTTTCTGCAAGGGTTGATTGAGAGGCTGGGAGATGTGTGGAGGGGCTGGGAACTCCACAGGATGTGGGGACAGGCTCCCACCTCATGGGGCGGGCACAGGGGAAGACCTCTGTTCTGGTAGTTGGCAGTCTTGGAGAAAAGGTGACAGATGCTGATAGTGGCTATGTCCTTTTGCTGATGGCAGTTCAATTTGGGCTACCTGTGAATCGGACCAGGCTCAGTCTGCTGTCACTTTATAACAGGAACTGCTGGGACTCAGCGCAAGCCATTCTCAAACCTGCCCCTGATAGCGCAAGGGTGGGTCAGTAGCCCTAGGTTGAGTAGCTGGATTAATCATCAGGCAGTAACTTTTGTAGCTATGTCACTTCGGTCCATGTTTAATTTGCATTAGTATTTTTAATTTCATTTAAATTCAAGGCATTTAAATTATTATATCATCACAGACATCTGAGATAAAGTATGTGAGGCCATTCTGTGTACAAGGCTGTTCTTCTCTAGGGGCTGCGGGCATACAAGAGTTGGGCGGGGTATGAAAGAATTGGGGGGAGTTTTGCCAGGATCAGAATCTGTTCCTCTTCTGCCGATTGCCTATTGGTTCTCCTTTCTCATCCTAGCAATCCTCATTTTTTACTCCCTGATTGCCAATATTTAAAAAGGTTCTTTTTTCTCTGTTTATATACAGATCTGAACCTTATTTTGACTTTTATTTCTCCACTGTTTTTGTTTTTTGTTCCGGGGATTGAACTCAGGGATACTCGACCACTGAACCATATCTCCAGCCCTATTTTGTGTTTTATGTAGAGACAGGGTCTCACTGAGTTGCTTAGCGCCTTGCCGTTGCTGAGGCTGGCTTTGAACTCGCAATTCTCCTGTCTCAGCCTCCCTAAGTGCTGGGATTACAGGCTTGAGCCACCACGCCCGGCTTCCACTGTTATTAGTCTGAACAAAGCAATCAGAATTCAGACACTTAGCGTAAAACTTCACAGTCACACCTGAAGTCCAGAGGGGGGCCGCTCTCTGGGTGATTCTGATGTTAAGGTCTGAGACAGGGGCACACTGAGGCGGGGCCCTGACCTCATGTAGTCCTGACAACAGCTCTGTGTGATACAGGTGAGAAAGCTGAAATTCCCACAGGGAGAGTGTGTGGGGGAGCAGGCTGCTCAGGGCATCTGAATTGTTACATAGTGCCAGGGTGCCGGGAGGGGTCTGCCTGAGATGAGTGGAAGGAAGAGTGACTGGGGACCCAGGGAAGTAGTAACACACTTTCTTTCTCACTCTTTTCTTTCCATCTTCCTGCCTTTTAACATGCATTTGTTGAGTGCATCCTGTGTACTACCTGGTAGAAAACTAAGAACAGACACTACCATCAAATGCCAGAAGCCTCATTCAATGGTGGGAGAAGGATTCCGAATAAGCTCAGGCAAGGGCCAGCCTGTGTTTCTGAAGGAATGGGTGCTGGTAGGAAAAGGAAAGGGAAATGAACAGGCTGATGGGTGGCTTCTGACTAGGGCAGGTGCTCTCGGCTCCTCTGTCCAGCGAGACCATCCATCCTCTGGGCCAGTTCCCAGGGAACACTCCACTCTGCTCACCCTTCCTCTTGCATAGGGTGGTCTTGGGGTCAGTGGTGTGTCCTGAAGGTGGTGGGGGAACATTAGAGATAAGTAAGAAGAACTCTTCACTGACCCATAGGATTTCCCCAGTGTCAGGCTCAAAACAGTCCCATGGTGTTTGGTTTTCAGAGTTTGATGTACTGAAGATCACACAGCTAGCCAGGGATCTCCAACATCTTTCACCCCGCAGGCTCTGTCCGTTCCCCTTGAGTACCTCAGGCCTTGGCTTCATAGGCAAAGTGCCTCTTGAGCAGGCTCCCGATGGCCTCTGGGGCCTGTTGCCTTGCTACTCTCTCACCTGACCCTTAAAAACAAATCTGCCCTTCCCAGATGCACCCCACTTTTGCATACTGCACCACTTCCCTGCTGGGTCTCCTCACTGTCAAGGCTACCCACACCTCCTCAGTCTGCTTGGGTATGCATCCTTCGTGGGAGACTTTCCTAGTCTTAGGTCTGGCTATGGAAGCCTTTCCTTCGTGTTCTGCTACCGATGCTCACCCAAGAGATTCCTTAATGCCTGAAAGGATCATTACCTCCTTTTACCAGCTTGCGGACTCCTGGGATGAAGCACATCCTCTTCTCCAGTTTTCTGTTCCCAGGGGTTAGCACATAATAACTGCTTAGCAAATGGTTCTTAAGTCAAGTGTTAATTTTAAATCCAGGGGGAGAAAAGTTTGATTGCAATTCCAGCTCAGGAGGACTTCGTCGTCTCGTCCAGGATTCTCCCAGGTGCTCCCTATACAAACACATCCCAAACCTAGGTCATCCTTCTCCTCCTCAGATATCTTCAGCTTTCTTTTTCCCTTACCCTGATTTTCAGAGGCACTGTCCACACAGGTTTAGTCTTCTTCATCTCTTCCCCATCATGACTAATCCTTATCAAATCCAAATGGATGTTCTTCCTCACCTCCCTGAGACTTCCTCGGTCTCTCCTCTCCAATCTGGGCTATAATAACTGTTTCCTACCTGGTCCTTACCCTAGCCCTTCCTTGCTCTGTCTCCTTCTCTGCATTGGGCCAGTATCATCCAGGAGGCACGGATCTGAGTACTTTGTGGCTACATTAATGCCCTTCAGTGGCTCATTTTTGACTATAAGTCCATCTCTCACTTGTCATGCTAAGCTCTGTGACCCCATCAAAGTCCCTCTCCAGAATTATCTCCTGCCCAGTTGGCCTTGACCCACACCACAGTCTCTTCTCTTCCTGTTATTTGTGTTGCTGTCCCCTCTGCTTGCAATGCCCTCTTTTTCTTCCTCTTTTTTTATTTTTTTTTAAAATTGGGGGTTGGGAGGTGGAGAATGCCAACTTTCAAAATCTAGCAAAAATAGCACCTCTGAAGTGAACCCTTCCCAGATGTCCCCGTTGAGAGTTAACTAATTGCTTCTGCTTCAGTGATTCTAAGATACGCTGTTCTTACCCTGGTTGTGTCAGGAATGGCATGGCATTGTGACTAATCTCATCACAGCTTCTTCTCTTCCATTAAGCTGAGCTCTTCAAGGTCAAGGACTATACTGTTCACCTTGATAAGATGGGGCATACCAGAGCCCAGGCAGGCAGTTTATAGCCTTGCCTGGGAACTGGAATCTGGGCCGTTCACCTCCGGAAGTGATTTAAGCCTAAGTTTCAGTTCATCCACAAAATGAGCATAACAAGAGTGCACCCTTCACAGGGAATACTGAATGAGTAAAAGTGTTTGGCACAATGTTGATGTTCCATGAATATTGGCTATTATTATTACCTGATCCCTGTCAGGTTTGGTCAGGGTCCAAGATGCCCAAATAAGGAAGCTGGTCAGCAGAGCTGCAAGCCAGATGTGATGTCACTAGTGGACACGCCTCTTGTCAATCAGTGAGTTTTCCTGACCCATCAGGAAGGACTTCGGCCTTCTCTTCCTGTACCCAACCCCTCCCCTTCCTGACCGGGTTTTCTTGAAATTCTCTATGCACGGAATCCCCGACGCCATTTCTCCCGACCCGCTCTGATGGACGGGGGATCTGGTCCGAGAGCGGGCATTCCAATAAAGCCTTGCTGAGTGGCTTAATTCATCTTCTCCTGGTTGTGTGATATTTAAAATCCCCAGTGCTTAGCACGGTGCCTTGTATACAATAGGCCTTAGCTAAGAGGTACTTATTGACTTTGAATACAATGGAGGAACCAAGATTCAAACCCAGGATTCTAAATCAGCTTTTCTTTCTAGTATAGTTATTTAAATGTTATTTTAGGGGTGGGGGGATGGGAGGGGTTTGATGATCAGAGCATCCCAGAATCTCAGATGAGAAAATGTAAGGTTGGAGGCATTAAGAAAGCCAGTGTATTACAGGAAGCAGGATTCACTCAAACTCAGGTGTGCCAGTGCTTTACTCCAACAGACGGCCAATGGCTTCCAGGTCTGAGGGAAGCCAGCTCATCGCTCACCCTCTGCTGCCTCCCTGTGGCCATTTCAGGTA
Source organism: Xerus rutilus (assembly GCA_028644305.1). NCBI lineage: Eukaryota > Metazoa > Chordata > Mammalia > Rodentia > Sciuridae > Xerus > Xerus rutilus. Next base: position 77,428,383 of record CM053410.1, read on the forward strand.
AGACAAGCTTTGTCCTTGGCATAGCTTGACCTCCATCATTTTAAAAAATTTGTTCTTTTTAGTTGTACACGAGTGTATAGTGTATTTGGACAAATTATATATACATGGAGTATAACTTATTCTAACTAGGATCCCATTATTGTGGTTGTACATGATGTGGAATTATTCATATATGAACATAGGAAAGTTATGTCTGATTCATTCTATTGTCTTTTCTATTCCCATCCTCTCTTCTTTCCCATCATTCCCCTTTGATCCAATGACATCTATCATTTTTAAAGTTTAGGTTCTTTCTTCAGAATTATATCTTAGTGGCTATAATTTGTTTCAATGCAGTTTTGTTAATTAATTCTAATTAACACATGAATTTCAATTTAATCAGAATTATTAGCGTAACTGCTAATATAGCCCAGTGGGTGTAGGAATTAAGCCAAGATTTCTTTAGTTCACAGAGCTGAAATTAACTTTAAAAGTTGAAGCTCTTAGGTAAAGAGAAAAGGTGTTCAGGCCTATTAAGTGCTGATCTCCAGGTAATTCACTGTTATCGAATGCTTTAAATTGGTCCAGTGATTCAAATTGCTTTTGGAAAGAAAGGAAAGATTGGAAATTTAAATAACTGAAGTGTGACTAGATAATGGAATTGGAGTCCACATCATTTAGGGAAGTTATCTCCTGACTTATAGTGTTGATGATTTCTAAGCCATGATTACTATATTTGATTTAACATATAATTATTTCATTTAAACTTCAAGAAAAGCAAGAATGTGTGGATTAATCCTTTATTTTGTAATGAATTCCCACTGAACGGATAGTTCTGTGCTGGCAATATAATCACCTTAGCTAATCGCGTCTTGTCAGTTCCACGGGGGCAACTTGACAGACAGCATGGAGCAATGATTCAGAGCTAGGCCACTGAACCCAGCCCCACATCTGCTGCTTATCAGCTGAATGATCTTTAGCACATTTCTCATTTCTCAGAGCCTCACTTTTTACTATAAAATGTGAATAACAATAGTATTGCCATCAATGCACTTTTGTGAGGAGAAGAATTTATGAAAAGCATTTATCACGGGGCTTGATAGCAAGTGCTCAAAAATGGTAGCTACTTGTATGTGACAGGCACTAAATTTCCCATATATGAATTTCTGCAATCCTCATAATATTCCTCTGAGGCAACTGCTACTATTATCACTCTCATTATTTTACAAATGCAGAAACCAAGGACCAGAAAGTACATAAATTGCCCAGATTCAAAGAGCTGGCAAGTAGTTACATCAGTTAGTTACTGCTGCATAAAAGCTGCTGGAGACCACACTCACACTGCTGATGTGGGAAAATCAGTATTCTGTTTGATTCAACTTGACTCCATTGTCTTCTCATCAAGATCCGAGAAGAAAGCTTTTGGTACGTTCCATGCAGCTCATTTCTAATCCACGTAGTTCAGGGGTCCTTTTGGTCAAAGGAAGGAAAGATGGAGGATGCTGCTCAATTCTGACGTCTTAGGTATGGGAAGGGGACAGCCAGAGGAAGGAGGGAGATGAACTTACATTTCATCTTGGCCTTGTTTTTCTCTCCACATCCGCAGTTCAGGATTCCCATCCACTTCTCTCTCTGTCCTTGGTGATTCCTTCTTTAGAATGTGGACCTCAAAACCTAGCCCTGTGGCCGGGGTCTCTTTGTGGACTGACAGATCTCTCTTCCTGCTACGTCAGACTCTGCCTATCTTGGGCCACCTCTTCCTTGGTTCTCCTGGTTCAAGATGGCCTGGGGATTTTCATGGTTCCTACCTCATGCTGGCCCACTGGACTGACACTCCTCTGTGTCTTCATGTCCTAGCTCCCGCCCTTCCCTGAGAGGGGTAGTTGGTGCCAGGTACTTCTCCTCTCATGCTTGCCTGGGGACCTAACAACAGCACCTACCCGCAGCAAACAGGTTTCAAACTAATCAATGGTGGTTTCCTCTGTGAGGGTTACTTTTCACCCTCTGCCTCGACCTTGACCCAGAGTTAAGGTTTTGAGGAAATGTAATATTCTCCTCATCCATGATTCATTGCGTTTCTTACTCTTGTGTTAGTAGTTTAGAGTTTTATTGTATCTGTGCTTTTTATTATAAAGGGGCTCACATCCTTTCTGGAAGTGGGTTTTTTTCCCATATTTTTTATTGGCATATTATAGTTGTATACAATGGTGGGATTCATTGTTACATATTTGTACATGCACAAGATATAGCAATATAATTTGGTCAATATCACTCCCCAGTATTTCTCCTTCTCTTCAATGCATGTCATTTCTTTTTTTTTATTTGTTCTAATTAGGTATAGGTGACAGCGGAATGCATTTTGATTCATTGTACACAAAGGAACACAACTTTTCATTTCTCTGGTTGTACATGATGTAGAGTCGCACCATATATGCAGTCATACATGTACCTAGGGTGATGATGTTCATCTCATTTCACCATCTTTCCTGCCCTCACACCTCTCCTTCCTTCCCTCCCCTTTGACCAATGTTCCTTCATTCTCCTCATGCCCCACTCCCCATTATGGATTAGCATCCACTTATCAGAGAGAACATTTGGCCTTTGGTTTTGGGGGATTGGTTTACTTCACTTAGCATGATATTCTTTAACTCCATCAATTTACCTGTAAATGCATAATTTTATTCTCTTTTAATGCTGAGTAATATTCCATTGTGTATGTATACCACAGTTTCTTTATCCATTCATCTGTTGAAGGGCATCTAGGTTAGTTCCATAGTTTAGCTATTGTGAATTGAGCTGCTATGAACACTTATATGGCTGTGTCACTATTATAGTATGCTGATTTTAAGTCCTTTGGGTATAGACAGAAGGAGGGGGATTGCTGGGTCAAATGGTGATTCCTTTCCAAGTTTTCTAAGGAATCTCCATACTGCTTTCCATAGTGGTTGCACAGATTTGCAGTTCTACCAGCAAACGTATGAGTGTGCTTTTTCCCCTACATCCTTGCCAACACTTATTATTGCTTGTATTCTTGATAATTGCCATTCTGATTGGCGTGAGATGAAATCTTAGAGTAGTTTTGATTTGCATTTCTCTAATTACTAGAGATGTTGAACATTTTTTCATGTTTGTTGATTGATTGTATATCATCTTCTAAAAAGTGTCTGTTCAGATCCTTAGTCTATTTATTGATTGGGTTATTTATATTTTTGGTGTTCAGTTTTTGAGTTCTTTATATATTTTGTTAATTAGTTCTCTATCTGATGTGCATGTAGTAAAAAGATGTTCTCCCACTTTGTGGTCTCTCTCTTCACATTATTGTTTCCTTCACTGAGAAGAAGCTTTTTAGTTTGAATCCATCCCATTTATTAATACTTAATTTTATTTCTTGCACTTTAGGAGTCTGGTTAAGGAAGTTAGGACCTAATCCAACATGATGAAGATTTGAGCCTACTTTTTTTTCTGTTAGGTGTAGGGTCTCTGGTCTAATTCCTAGGTCCTTGATTCACTTTGAGTTGAGTTTTGTGCAGGGTGAGAGATAGGTGTTTTGTTTAATTTTGCTGCATATGGATTTCCAGTTTTCCCAGCACCATTTGTTGAAGAGGCTATCTTTGCCAGTGTATGTTTTTGGTGCCTTTGTCTAGTGTGAGATAACTGTATTTATGTGGGTTTGTCTCTGTATCCTCGATTCTGTACCATTGGCCTACATGTCTATTTTGGTGCCAATACCGTGCTGTTTTTGTTACTATATCTCTGTAGTATAGTTTAAGGTCTGGTATTATGATACCTCCTGCTTCACTCTTCTTGCTAAGGATTGCTTTGGCTATTCTGGGTCTCTTATTTTTCCAAATAATTTCATGATTGCTTTTTTTATTTCTATGAGGAATATCATTGGGATTTTAATTATAATCATATTGAATCCATATGGCACTTTGGGTAGTATGGCCATTTTGACAATACTAATTCTTCCCATCCAAGAACATGGGAGATCTTCCCATCTTCTAAGGTCTTTCTTTAGTGTTCTATAGTTTTCATTGTACAGAGCTTTCACCTCTTTTTTAGATTGATTCTCAAGTATTTTATTTTATTTTATTTTTTGTGGCTATTGTGAACGGGGTAGTTTTTCTAATTTCTCTTTATGAGGGTTCATCACTGCTGTATAGAAATGCACTTGATTTATGGGAGTTGATTTTATATTCTGCTACTTTGCTGAACTCATTTATTAATTCTACAAGTTTTCTGGTGGAGTTTTTTGGAACCTCTAAGTATAGAATCATGTCATTGGCAAATAGTGATAGTTTGAGTTCTTTTCCTATTTGTATCTCTTTAATTTCTTTCATCTAATTGCTCTGGCTAGAGTTTCAAGGACTATGTTGAATAGGAGTGGTGAGAGAGGGCATCCCTGTCTTGTTCCTGTTCTTAGAGGGAATGCTTCCAATTTTTCTTCATTTAGAATAATGTTGGCGTTGGGCGTAGTGTAGATAGCTTTTACAATGTTGATGTATGTTCTTACTATCCCTAATTTCTAGTGTTTTGAACATGAAAGGGTGTTGTATTTTATCAAATGCTTTTTCTGCATCTGTTGAGATGATGATCATATGATTTTTTATCTTTAAGTCTATTGATGTGATGAATTGTGTTTATTGATTTCCATATGTTCAACCAAACTTGTATCCCTGGGATGAACCCCACTTGATGATGATGCACTATCATTTTAATATGTTTTTGTATGCAATTTGCCAGAATTTTTTTGTGTGTGTGATGCTGGGAATTGAACCCCAGGCTTAGTACATGTGAGGCAAGCACTCTATCAACTGATCTGTATCCACAGCCCAATTTGTCAAATTTTTATTGAGAATTTTTGCACCTATGTTCATCAGGGATATTGGTCTGATGTTTTCTTTCCTTGATGTGTCTTTGTCTGGCTTAGGTATCAGGGTGATACTAGCCTCATAGAATGAGTTTGGAAGAGTTTCCTCCTTTTCTATTTCATGGACTAATTTGAGGAACATTGGTATTAATTCTTCTTTGTAGGTATTATAGAACTTGACTGAGAATCTGTCTGGTCCTGGGCTTTTCTTGGTTGGTAGACCTTGGATGGCATCTTCTATTTCATTGTTCAAAACTGACCTGTTTAAATTGTATATGTCCTCCAGATTCATTTTGTACAGCTCATGTTTCTCCAGAAATTTGTCAGTGTCATTGATATTTTCTATTTTATTGGAATATAGATTTTTAAAATAGTTTCTAATTATCTTTTGTATTTCAGTGGTATCTGTTGTGATGTTTCCTTTTTCATCACAAATTTTAGTAATTTGAATTTTCTTTCTCCTTCTTTTCATTAGAGTGGCTAAGGATTTATCAATTTTATTTATTTTTTTCAAAGAACCAGGCTTTTGTTTTGTCAATGTTTTCAATTGTTTCTTTTGTTTCAATTTCAATCCTGATTTTAATTATTTCGTGTCTTCTACTACTTTTGATGTTGATTTGTTCTTCTTTTTCTAGGGCCTTGAGATGTAATGTCAGGTCATATATTTGTTGACTTTTTCTTCTTTTAATGAATGAGCTCAATGTAATGAACTTTCCTCTTAGCATCGCCTTCATAGTGTCCCAGAGATTTTGGTATGTTGTATTGGAATTCTCATTTACCTCTAAGAATTTTTTTTATCTCCTCCCTGATGTCTTCTGCTATCTATGTGTCATTCAATAGCATCTTATTTAGTCTCCAGGTGTTGGAGTAGCTTTTATTTTGGACTTTATCATTGATTTCTAATTTCATTAATTATGGTCTGATAGAATGTAGGGTAGCATCTCTATTTTTTTTGTATTTTCTAAGAGTTGCTTTGTGGCATAACATATGGTCTATTTTGGAGAAGGATCCATGTGCTTCTGAGAAAAAAGTGTATTTGCTTGTTGATGGATGAAATATTCTATATATGTCTGTTAAGTCTAAATTATCAATTGTATTATTGAGTTCTATAATTTCTTTGTTTAGTTTTTGTTTGGAAGATCTATCCCATGGTGAGAGAGGTTTATTAAAGTCACTCAATGCTATTATGTTGTGGTCTATTTGATTCTTGAAATTGAGAAGAATTTGTTTGATGTACATAGATGCTCCATTGTTTGGGGCATAAATATTTATGATTGTTATGTCTTGTTGATGTACGACTCCCTTAAGGAGTATGAAATTACCTTCTTTATCCCTTCTGAACTAACTTTGGTTTGAAGTCCACTTTATCTGATATGAAGATGGAGACCTCTGCTTGTTTATGCAGTCCATGGGAGTGGTATGTTTTCCCCATCTTTTTACCTTCAGTCTGTGGATGTCTTTTCCAATAAGATGAGTCTCTTGAAGGCAGCATACTGTTGGGTCTTTTTAAAAAATGCAATCTGCCAGTTTATGTCTGTTTTTCAAAATTTTTAAAATGAATTTATTTATTCTAATTAGGTATATATGACAGCAGAATGTGTTTTGATTCATTGTACACAAATGCAGCACAACTTTTCATTTCTCTCATTGTACACAATGTAGTATTACATAGTCTATGTCTTTTAATTGATGATTTTAGGCCATTAACATTCAGGGTTATTATTGAAATATGGTTTGTATTCCAGTCATTTTGGTTTGTTTTGGTTTTTCACTTGTCTTGGTTTCTCCTTCAATTAGTATCCTTTAATGAAGTTCCTCCCTTTACTGATTTTCATTATTGTTTTTCATTTCCTCTTCATGGAATATCTTCCTGAGAATGTTCTATAGTGCAAACTTTCTCACTGTAAATTCTTTTAACTTTTGTTTATCATGGAAGGTTTTTATTTCATCATCAAATCTGAAGCTTAATTTTTCTGGATATAAGATTCTTGGTTGGGTACTGGGGTTGTAGCTCAGTGGTAGAGCACTTGTCTTGCATGTGTGAGGCACAGGGTTCAATCCTCAGCACCACATAAAATAAATTTTAAAAAACCCACAAAGGTATTGTGCCCATCTACAACTGTGTAGTGTGTGTGTGTGTGTGTGTATGATTCTTGATTGGCATCCATTTTCTTTCAGAACTTGGTATATGATGTTCCAAGATCTCCTGACTTTCAGGGTCTAGGTTGAGAAATCTGCTGAGATCCAAATTGGTTTTCTCTTATATGTAATCTGAAACTTTTGTGTTGCAGCTTTCAAAATTCTATCCATATTCTGTATGCTAGGCATTTTCATATAATGTGCCTTGGTGTAGACCTGTTGTAATTTTGTACATTTGGTGTCCTATAAGCCTCTTTTATTTGATTTTACAATTCATTCTTCATTTTGGGGAATTTTTCAGATATTATTCTATTGAAGAGATTGTGCATTCCTTTGGTTTGTATCTCTGTGCCTTTCTCTATCACGATAAATCTTAGATTTGGTCTTTTGATGTTATCCTATTATTCTTGGATGTTCTGTTCATGGTTTCTTACCATCTTCACTGTGTGGTCAACTTTATTTTCAAGATTGTATATTTTTTCTTCATTGTCTAAGATTTTGTCTTCCAAGTGATCTAATCTGTTGGTGATGGTTTCTTTTCTTTCTTTCTTTCTTTTTTTTTGTACTAGGGATTGAACTCAGGGGCACTCAACCACTAAGCCATATCCCCAGCCCTATTTGTGTTTTATGTAGAGACAGGGCCTCACTGAGTTGCTTAGTGCCTCGCCATTGCTGAGGCTGGCTTTGAACTCGCTGTTCTCCTGTCTCAGCCTTCCAAAGTGCTAGAATCACAGGCATGCTCCACTGTGCCCAGCTGTTGGTGATGCTTTCTATTGAGTTTTTTATTTGGTTTATTGTTTCTTTCATTTCAAGGATTTCTTTTCTTTTTTTTTTCAGAATCTCTATCTCTTTCTTGAAGTAATCTTTTGCTCCCTGTATTTGCTCTTTTATCTCTTTGTTGGAGTAGTCAGTCCTTGCCTATATTTGCTCTCTTATGTCATTGTTTGATTTGCAGATCATTATAATTATGTACATTCTGAATTCCTTCTCTGACATTTCATCTACTGTGCTATCAATGGATTCTATTATTGTATCATCTTGGCTTGTTTGGGGTACTTTCTTCCCTTGTCTTTTCATAATTTCTTTGTGTCTTCCCTTTTAGCAGTGTGGATCCAAGCTATTACAGTTTCTACCCTATAATCTTATAGTGTCCCTGCAGGTTACCAATGTCTCACCTTTAAGGGGGAAATCAATATTAACAGCACTCAATGCAAATGATATGCAGCCTTAAACCAAATAGATGATCATAGTTTTATCACAGTAAATAAGATTGATATGTTCAACTTTTATCTGTAATCTAAACAGTAGGTTTGAAGAAGGGTCTTTAGATTCTAATGGTGGACAAAGAAAGGAGGTGTAAAGGGTGTGATGTTTCTGAGGTAGGAGGTGGGAATATGGAGGTATTAGATCATAAGAAGCATGAAAGATGAATCAAAAGAAGATGGCTGTTAACAGGAGAAAAGAGAGAAAGAGGCGACCCCATGCAACAAGATGGTGGCTATTAGGACACCCAGTAGGGATACCTCTGGTGTAACCAAGCCTGCAGGGACCTTGCTGATGATCTTCTGGGCCCTGGCTGTTGTTGCCAGGTGGAAGTGGCCATGTCTGTAGTTGGTGGTGGGGTTCTCCTGGGCCTGCCTGGTCTCTGCGGAGGTCGGCGGGCCCTGGAAGTGGGTTTTTAAAGTCAGAGAAAATGTCCACTGAGTATTTTTTGAACCAGCATAGCAGGTAACCTCTTAAGAAACAGTCAGCCTGGCGCAGTGGTGTACGCTTGCAATCCTATCAGTTGGGGAGGCTGAGGCAGGAGGATGGCAAGTTCAAAGTCAGCCTTGGCAATTTAGTAAGGCCCTAAGCATCTTAGTGAGATCCTGTCTCAAAATGTTAAAAAGGGCTGAGAATATAACTCAGTGGTTAAAAGCCCCTGGATTCAATTGCTGGTACAAACAAAACAAAACAAAACAAAACAAAAAAATAGTCAGAAACATGAAGTCTGGTAGGGTCATTTGACTCTCCTCTGGGAAGGAGGTGTTAGGGTGAGGGAAATAATAATTTTCCAAAATGACCTATTCAGATTGGTTAAATTTTTTCAAGTGGAGCTCATTCTTCATTTTATAAAATCAAATATATGCTTTGGAACCATGACAACTCTAAATATGAGAGGAGAGAAAATAAAAATTGGGAAAATGACCCTGGTAGCAGGCAGCTAACAGGTGAGCTGTCTGTAGCACTTCCGCTGAACTTAGTCGCCCCCACAGGAAGTCAACAACAATTGACCAGGTCATCCCTTGACTATGGCAGAACAAGACAGAAATAAGGCCACTTCCTAATGAGGGCTGAACAGGAGACAGCCACTACAGAAGTAACCGGATGTCCTCCTCTCCTGGCTGGTGTGAGCTTCTGCTGCTTCTGAATCAATGCCAACTCTGACTCCACTGTGTGCTTTGTTCCCTAGACAATGGCAATTAAGGCAACAATTGTCAAATTGCTCCTGCTTCCTGACAGCACCCAACTGGGAACAGAACCCCAAATCACCTAATGCTGCCCTTACACTGTAACAAGCCCCTGCTGGCCGCCTCTCAATATGATGCTCTGCAGTACCTGGGGTGAGTTCTGCCTGGCTGCATGGGTTAGTACACCTACGTGGTCTCACTACAGGTGCGTTCGTGCACACTGGGCTTTGATATAGATTCACATGAGTGGAAAGGAAAGCATTCTCCAGGAGTCTGTCAAATCTTCTCTTTAGGAGAGACCAATGTCCACCTGGCCTCTGCTACTACCCTGATCTGGGCCACCATTGGCTTTTATTGGATTATTGCAATAGCCTCTGCAAAAAGAAAAACATCAAAATTTTTGGTACTCTCTCCAAAAACTTGAACCCAGGGGAACTTTACCACGGAGTCTTTTTTACTTTTTGTTTTGAGACAAGGTCTCACTAAGTTGCTGAGGGCCTTGCTCAGTTGAAGCTGGCCTTGAACTTGTGATCCTCCTGTCTCAGCCTCCCAAGTCCCTGGGGTTACAGGTGTGAGCTACCACATCTAGCAATTTAGCAGAGTTTAATTGAGCAAAGAATAACTCATGAATCAGGCAGCCCTCAAAATCAAAACGGGTTTAGAGAACTTGAACCTGCGGTGTGGTCAGGCAGCATTTATGGACAGAAAATGGGAAGTGAGGTACAGAGGCAGCTTGATTGGCTGTAGCTTGGCCTTTGCCTTATTTGAACATGGTCTCTTGAGTTGGCCATCTATGGTTGACTGAAGCTCGGCTGCTGATTGGCTGACTCAACTATTTGTTACAAAAGCACACTCCTAAGTTAAGGATTCAGATAGTTTACATACAGTTAGGATGTAGTTCAACATGTAGGACTCATGTAATGGAGTCCAAATTTGGTTTAACACCTCCTAACTGATTTCTCAATATTTACCTTTACTTCCAATTCCCAGGTTCTTTTCAGCACAGCACAAAACTGATTATTTAAAAATATAGTTTAGATTATGTGACTCCTCTATGGCAACACTCCAGTGGCTGTCATCTTGGTCAGTGTTGAAGTCAAAGTTACCTTGGTGTCCAAGGCCCTCCATGACCTGATCCTTCACTTTTCACCTTCCCTCCCTCACTCTGTTCTAGCCTCTCTGGCCTCTGTGCTGTTCCTTGACCACACCAGGCCTGCTTCTGCCTCAGGGCCTTTGCACTCCCTGATCCTTTTGGTTACTGAGCTTTTGCACATGGATTTGCATAGTGTGCTTGTGTATTTTCCTCAAGTCTATGCTCAGCTGTCACATTTTGAATAAGGACCTCCTCAACTCCAAGTAAAAGTACGTTCCCTACTCTGCCACTTTTAACCTCCTGATTCTACTTGAATTATTCCCTGTAGATTTTTCACCAAAAAATATACTATATGATGTACTTATTTTTCTTATTGTCTGATTCCAGCGGGAACGAGGGCAGGTACCTTTCTCTGTGCTTTTCCGTGATGTAGCTCAGATCCCTAGAACGCAACAAGATACCCAGCCACTTTATGCCTCGGTTTCCTCATTTGTAAAATGAGGACAAAAATAACAAACTGTATCAAGAGGATTATCTTTCATGAATTAATATCTATAAAGTTAATATCCTGGAACACATGAGAGAGCTATGCAAATGTTGGCTTTTATAAATGTCTTCCTTTCATCATCGTTCTTACTGTTCAGGTAGCAAAGCAGCAGACACAGAGACATGCACGTACCAAGCAGAATGGAGTTGGGGACGCAGCCAAGATGCCCACCAGGAGTAGGGACTGTATATTTCACAACCTGAAATTCTATTAAATGTTGATTTTTTTTTCTTTCCATTGTTATGATCTCTTTCTACAAAGATGCAGGCCCCAGGAAAAACTGCATGATTTCTGGGCAAAGCACCATAGCCCAAGCCTTCACAATAATGACTGGCAACAGAGCCGATGCTTGACAAACAGTAACTAAGTGAATAAGGGGGAGGTGTTTATTTTCCATCCCCCCTCCCCCAAGACAAGGGATTTGCAATAAAATGGAAAAGACACAAGTGATGGATGGAGCTGCTTGCTGCAACCCAACAGGTGGAGAGGTGATAGGTGCGCAGCCCGATTCTGGACATCGACTCAGTCTTCAGCTGTCAGAGAAGAGCCATGGTGCTCCCCCGGGGAACTAAAAGCGCCCAGCTGAGCCACACCTGAGCCACACCTGAGTGTGGCTGTGGGCCAGCTCGCCCTCCGTGATCTGTGATCTCCCTTGTCATTCCTTTCTTGGCTCCGCCCTGCTGGTTGAGTGACGCACCAAGAGGAAATGTTTTCTGGCGGGCAGCAGCCTTCTAGGATTAGTTGCTGCTGAAAGAAGAACCGAGGAGGACCCTGAGTGCCAAGGTAAAACGGGCAGAGGGAGGAGAGTGGGAAGGCTTGCAAGTCATTCTTGGAAAACTCCTTTGTGCTTTGGGTCTGGAGATGAAAGGGGCTGGAAAGTGGAGAGGAAGGAGGGAGCAGAGCCTGCTGGTCCCCTCTGGGGAGCCCCGAGACCTGAGCCCTTTCCTTCAAGTTGTGACAACCCACACTCTGTTTCCTTAAGTCCTCTGTTTCTAGGGCTTCTCTAGTCACCAGGAGAAATTGAAACTGAAAGCAGGACTTTATTTCCGGTACTTGAGTGTTTTGCTTAGGGTTTCTTTCTTTCTCTGCTCCTTTATTTATACCAGCCCACCTCATATCGGGTTGTAACCAGGACTGTCCATGCAAACTTTGCCCCAAAGATTTCATTGCCGGGTGATCAAGATGCATTTGAAGTGATCATGTTTAAGATGCTCAACTGATTAGACCTCAAAGAGGTTGGCTTGGTGAATCCTGTAGCCGGTGCTATTATTTAAATTTTCAAAATGGGGCTGACTGTTGATTGAATGAGATCTTATGTGTGTGTTCAGAGCTGAGCGCAGTTGGATTAAAGCGCCCTGCCCTACCTCTCTATTTGTGTAGTATTTATATGCACATGGATGGGGAGAATAAGATTCATTACATTTTTTTTTCTTAAAGGGATGCGATTAACTCTACAATTCGACTGCCTGATATTTGCTACACGCTGTACTTTAATACCCTTTACATATATGGCTGTGTTCATTGTTGTCCTCACTTGAGGAAATTGGGACTCAACAACCTGGGATTACACAATCAGGAAGTAGCAGTCAAAAGTTGCAAAACCACAGCCTCAGCAACTGCGAGGCGCTGAGCAACTCAGTGAGACCCTGTCTCTACATAAAACACAAAATAGGGCTGGGGATGTGGCTCAGTGGTCAAGTGCCCCTGAGTTCAATCTCCAGTACCAAAAAAAAAAAAGGTTAAAAAACCAGGTCCTCAAACTCTGAGCTCTTTCAGGCCAGAATTCGAATTATTTCCACTCCTACTTTGAATTAGACATTCACAGTTGTACAAAGGGGACATGCACCAAGTCAACAAAGGCAGTGACTGGCCTTGCTGGTGATAAAAGATGCAAATGGTTCAAAACTGTGAAGTACACTTTTCCTATTAAATGAGTTTTTTTTTAAAGAAACTATCTTTTGTTAGTAAACGCTTATATAATGTTGAGCGAAATTCGTTAATATAGATTGAGAATGCTAAATGCCATCACAACTTTTGACCAGTCATGCAGTTCTTTGAAATCTATCATAAGATCTATCAAAAGATAACAAAATAAGCTGAATAATAACTAAAATAAGCTGAATTTGCAGCAACATTCATTCAAAATTATTTAAAACTTTTGATTAAAAAAATCTTATTGAAAACATTCCTGGGTGGCCCTGAGTGCTGTATCCTGGGTGGCCCTGAGTGCTGTCTCCGCGTCTCACTGATGCCCCTGCGGCTCAATGTGGACCAGGATGCCCTCTTCTTCCTCAAGGACTTCTTCACCAGCCTGGCAGCTGGAATCAACCCCATGGTCCCAGGGGAGACCTCTGCTGAGGCTCACCCTGAGACCCGAGGCCGGCCCAGCAGCCCTCAGGAAGGGCAGCCCAAGAGCACAGACACCAGCGGCTCGCAGGAGGCCCCTGGCAGTGGATACAGTTCCTCTGTTGAGCAGCAGCCAATCTCCTTCAGGGAGTTCCGCTTCACTTCTGAGGTGCCCATCTGGCTGGATCACCATGGCAAGCACGTCACCATGGACCAGGGCACTTTCGCGGGCCTCCTC
>CM053410.1:77442544-77462862 GCA_028644305.1 Xerus rutilus
CAGGCCTGGGCCCTTCAGGGGACAGCCACTGTGAAGGACACCTGCCCAGCCTGCCCGTTGCCAATCCGCTGTGAGAGTGGGGCCTCCCTGCCTTGGGGCCTCGACCTCGTCTGTGCACTTTTTCTTTGGGGAGAAAGGGCCCTGCCCCTCCCCTCCACCTGGGCCACATTGCTGCCTTGTCCCAAGACAGAGGCTTCTGGACCCTTGGACTCCAGCCCCACTCGGCCAAGTGTCTTTCCGTGTCTCGTGGGGAGGTGGAGAACAGACGCCGTGTGGTTCTGTATTATTTTTAAGCACCTTGAGCGTGTGGGTCAGTGTCTGCATGAAGTGGAATAAACTGTGCCCACTGCCAAAAAAAAAAAAAAAAAAAAAAACATTAAGAAAACAGTCATGGAGAAATGAAACTACTGTGTGATAATCTATTACACACCACTGAGAATGTTTAAAAAGGTTTCCTAGTAACATAGGAAATTTTATATAGGATGACATTAAATGGAAGAAACCAGGATACAAAGTTATACACAGCATGATTCTATTTTTTTAAAAGTTCATAGAAAAAATATAGTAAAATATTATTCATGACTTTCTGGATAGGGAAACTACAGAGTAATAATAGTCTTATGTTTAATTTAAATATATTCACAATATTCTGTAAGGTAGAAATTCTGTAATAAGTAAGTAGATGTATTCACAAGTTGCTAGTAAAACTCATGCATGTGACTCAAACGTGTTTTCTGTGATCTGAAATGACAAAGTGCCTCCCTTGTGTCCAGGTGGGATGTCACAAGGCTGAGGGCATTGTTCCTCTTCATACTGCTAGCCACATCCAGGTCACCCCGATGTACACTCCAAGGCTCTGATCAAGTCCCAAGGAGAACAGCCGCTATTTTCTGAAAGAAAAATGCAAAAAGTTGCAGCCAGTGGTACTTAACCTTCATGAAGACCAAGGATCCCAAGGCCACCCAGGAGGAACCCATGTCCTGCGGCAGTGGAACAGCGACAGTAGAAGGCTGTCTTCAGTTGATTAAAGCTGTTCAAGAGGAAAATGTGGGTAGAATCCAGCAATTGCTGAACGGAGGGGCTGATGTCAACTGCCAGGAAGAGGAAGGCGGCTGGACGCCTTTGCATAATGCAGTCCAACGCGGCAGGAAGGACATTGTGGAACTTCTGCTTGGTCACGGTGCTGACCCTCACCAGAGGAAGAGGAACGGGGCCACTCCCTTCATCATCGCTGGGATCATGGGAAATGTGGAGCTGCTGCAGCTTTTCCTTTCCAAAGGGGCAGATGTCAATGAGTGTGACTCTAATGGCTTCACAGCTCTCATGGAAGCTGCTGGGCGTGGTAAGGTCGAAGCCCTGAGGTTCCTCTATGAGAATGGAGCAAAGGTGAATCTGCGTCGAAACACAAAGGAGGACCAAAAGCGGCTTAGGAAAGGAGGGGCCACGGCTCTCATGGATGCTGCTGAGAAGGGTCACACAGATGTCCTGAGGATTCTCCTCGATGAGATGGGGGCGGACGTCCATGCCAGGGACAATATGGGCAGAAATGCCTTGATCCACGCTCTTCTGTCAGGTTCTCCTGATCGTACTGTGGAGGATGTTACCCGCCTTCTGCTGGATCATGGGGCTGATGTCAATGTGAGAGGGGAAAGAGGGAAGACGCCCCTGATCCTAGCAGTGGAAAGGAAGCATGTTGGCTTGATAAAGATGCTTCTGGAACAAAAGTGCATAGAGATTGATGATACAGACAGCGAGGGCAAAACGGCCCTGCTGGTTGCCGTGCAACTCGAACTGACCGAGGTGGCCAAATTGCTGTGCCACAAGGGGGCCAGCACCGATTGTGGGCCTCTCGTGATGATGGCAAAGCGGAATTATGACCATTCCCTGGTGAAGCTGCTTCTCAGTCATGGAGCTAGAGAATATTTCCAGCCTCCTGCTGAAGACTGGGAGCCTCAGAGTCCACGTTGGGGGTCAGCCCTGAAAAAACTCCACAGGATGTACCGCCCGATGATTGGCAAACTCAAGATATTTATGGACGATGAATATAAAATTGCTGGCACTTCTGAAGGGGGCATCTATCTGGGTTTCTATGAGGAGCAAGAGGTGGCTGTGAAGCTATTCCCCGAAGACAGCACACGTGCAGAAAAGGAAGTCTCCTGTCTGCAGAGCTGCCGAGAGAACAGCAACTTGGTGACACTCTACGGGAGCGAGAGCAGCAAGGGCTGTTTATATGTGTGCGTTGCCCTCTGTGAACAGACTCTGGAAGAGCACTTGGGTGAGCCCAGAAGAGAAGCTGTGGAGAACGAGGAAGATAAGTTTGCCCAAAATGTCCTATTATCTATATTTAAAGCTGTTCATGAACTTCACTCATTGCATGAATACACTCATCAGGATCTGCAGCCAGGAAACATCTTAATAGGTGAGTCCCTATCTCAGTCTTTTCTTTGTGCTGCTATGACAGAATGCCACAAACTGGGTAATTTATAAAGAATAGAGATTTAGTTCTTAGGGTTCTGGAAGTTAGGAAGTCCAGTGGGATCTGGCAAGGGACTTCTTGCAGTGCCATCCAGAAGGTAGAAGGGGAAGAGAGGACAAGAGAGCAAGAGGAAGCCACACTTCTTTTACAACAGACCCACTCTCAGCATAACAAACCCACTCTCGATAATGGCATTCGTGAAAGCAGATCCTCATGATGTACTCAGCTCCTGAGAGTCCCACCTCTTGACACCAATTATAAACCATAAAACTCCTAGAAGGTAACATAGGAGAAAAATTTAGATACCTTTGGGTTTGGTGATGATTTTTTAGATGAAATATCAAAGGCATGAACTATGAAGGAAAAGAAATGGATAAGCAATAAGAACTAATTGACTTGAGTAAAATATAAACATTTCTGCTCTGTAAAAGAAACTTCAAGAGGGGCTGGGATTGTAGCTCAGCGGTAGAGCGCTTGCCTCGCATGCGTGAGGCCCTGGGTTCGATCCTCAGCACCACATACAAAAACAATAAAATAAAGACATTGTGTCCATCAACAACTAAAAAAATATTAAAAAAAAAAAAGACACTTCAAGAGATGAAAAGGCAAGCTACAGTCTGGGAGAAAAAAATCTATAAAAGACATGTCAGTTAGAGAGTTGTTACCAAAATATACAAAGGACTCTTCAAACCCAGTAAGAGAATGGAACAATTTGATGTCAGAGGAATGACATTTAGGCTCATTGGTGGCTGGGTGGAGGGTAGATCCTAACTGCCCACAAACTGTTTTGAAAAATTTTATAGCACTTTAATATTATCTGTTGAATCTAATTATAAAAAGTTGGGGCCATGTGTTAGAAGAGCAGCAAAGTGTCCCAGGTTCCTCTCAGCCTCAGGAACTCCTGTCTGGAATTCTACTTAGCTTTTTAGTCTAAGTGTTTCTTCCTTAAAGAAGACCCCGCCCCCCAATAATCATGTAGCTTTCCTATGGCTAACGAACAACCAGCCAGCAATGCTCTAAATCTAAGACTGTCTTGGCATAGTGTTCCACTAAATTAAGCCAACTAGCCACAGTCCACCTGGACATTTTAGACAGTTATCAGAGCATCCTGTACTTTTTGCTAGTGTTTCCACAATTGCAATGATGTTTTCACATTTATTTTTGTGCTTGTTCATTTAATATCTGTCTCCTTGTTTGGAGACTCTAATCTTAAACTCTTGGATGATGTTCTCCCCCCCTGCCCCATCATGTTGCCTCTCAAGAAACACATTGAATAATTAAATGGATTCATTTTTGTTAGGTTCTGGATTCCCAGCTTGAATGTCTGTCTAAGTTTGGAACCAAAGGGGTTCTAGAAGCACACCATTGCATTGGCCTTTGTCTGGCTTAAGGTTAGCCAGCCTTCCTTCTCAGACTCCTTCAAGCCAGAAGCAGGAGACCATGTCCTGAAGGATAAATCACTACCATCTTTTCATCTTGTTTCTGACCCCTCACATCCATTCATCCCTCTGTCTAAGGGCTCAGTGGCTTTCTTCTAGGGGAAAAAAAAAAAAAAAAAACTGAAAGGGATAAGGAGGCAGGGACTTAGGATAAGCACATCACAGACTCAGGGTAAGTGCCTAACTTGTCAGAGTGGGCAGTGGATGATTGGCTTAGTTTATGGGTGGCTGTGCCAAGATGCTCCTGCAGGTAGAGTCTTGCTGGCTGCTGTTTGTTAGTCATAGGATGTAACTTTAACGCCCTCCAGCAGCTGCTTTGCGAATCTGTGCTGTTTGCCTCAGGAACTGCACAAATGGGGGCTGATTAAATTTATCTTCATCCTTTTCTACTCTCTGGCCTGGAAAAAATAAAATTATGTCCTGCCCCTGGCAGATACCTAATAAATCAAATGTTAACTGCATAGGACAGATTTTGAGGAGTACATAGCATTATTATTTACCTTCATCAGAGATGATGGATCATGCGTCACGTTACATGTTTATTTAAATCAATAAACTATTACATCATGGAGAATGAATGTTTTCCATGCACTTCTCTACACTATCCCTTAGATTCCAAGAATGATATTCGCTTGGCAGATTTTGATCAGAGCATCAAATGGACTGGAGATCCACAGGAAATCAGGAGAGACCTAGAGGTAATTTCTACAATCTGGTTTTCTTTTTCTTCTTTCTGCTTCTTTGCTTCTTCATTACCTTGGTGCATATGGCTGATTGGAGGGTGTTTCCTTTTTAACCAGGAAGGAAAGAACTTTCAAGGCTCCCTCTGTCCCCCCAACCCCACTTTGCCCACTGTCCTCACTCCTCTGCAGACACTGGCTCATTCTTGGGTCTCTCCCACAGCAGAGCTTTGGCAGTGCAGAGGAGAGGTGTAATGGTGGGGTCAGTGTGGCACTGCTTGTCGCTGTGGCCCCTTTCTAGTCTCTTATTATCGCTTTCTCCCTCCACTAGCTAAATAAGTAACTAAATTGAATATGCCATTCGTATTTTCTAAATCATTCTGGGAGGTATTTCCAAATATCACCAAAACTCCTTCAGGAGATGCTTTCTGCCTAAGGAGAAGATGCATGAGACTTCTTTTCCCATGCTGTTCAAACGTATGCGCTCAGCTCCAAAGAAAGTCAGCTACTGAGGCCCCAAGAAAACTCCGGGGAGGGATGGGGTCCATCTCCAACTGGAAAGAAACAAAACTTGACCAAAAATTTAATTCCCTGACATAGCTGTTGCTCCTGAGAGGACATGAAGCCTACCCCTGCAGACCAAAGCCCCTGGGGCATCTGGCTCCTATGGGGCATTTCTCTCCTGGAGAAGGACCTCTGGGCAGGAGCTCTTCACGCATGTGTCTGGCCTCTTGGTTCAGCAGCTGCATATGTCAGCTGCTCCCCTGACTGGTGACTAGTGCAGGGGGTCCTTTGCTGGCCTCTTCTCTGCCTCTCCTCCCCGCCTTGGCCTAACTCCTGGGTTGCACTGTGCTGTTTCCTACCTAGACAGGCTCTATCATCTGCTGCCTCATGGAGCCCTGGACCCGAAATCCCAGTTTCCAGCCAGTCCCTTGGGATTCAGCTTGTTTTAACATTCTCTCTTCTCTGATTTTTCTATATTCCTTCAGTGCAATTGATACCCAGCTCCAGCCCCTCTTCCTCCATGTAATCCCCCTGACAACTGTACCCTGAGATTACCTTTTATACTGTGCAGACCATACACTACTTTGAAGAATTCTATGCGTGAATCTGTCTCTTCTCTCCCTAACAAGCCTGCAGGCTCTTAGAGATTCCTTCCAGCACACACTATCCATTTACCCAAATCGAGAGATATTTCATAAGCCCCTTTGGCTTGATTTCTGGTTTTTGTGTAGGCCCTTGGAAGACTGGTCCTCTATGTGATCAAAAAGGGAGAGATTCCTTTTGAGAAGCTGAAGGCTCAGAGCAATGAAAAGGTGATTGAACTTTCTCCAGACGAGGAAATTAAGGACCTCATTGATCACCTGTTTTGTCCTTTGGAAACCATGAAGGACCATCTCGGTGATCTTCTGGATCATCCTTTCTTTTGGACTTGGGAGAAGTAAGTAAAACTCAAGTGTGGATCTCAGGCCTCAGAATGGAGAGGGAGGGGTGGTACAGGCAGGGTCAGGGTCAGGGCCAGGAATCAGTAGATTCAGGCTGTTCTCTCTGCTTGGCATATACTGGCTATGTGACCTTGGAGAGGTAATTTAACCTCTTGGATTTTGGTTTCCTTTTCTTAAGAATAGAGGAAAGAGAGACAGCTGCCTCTCCTATCATGCAGAATTTTAAAAGTTTCACTACTTTTATTAAAATCCAAAAATCCAGTTTTCTCTTTCTGAAAGTGGTGGAAGAATGGAATGACCATGATAATTTTGTCCTTCTCAGACGCTATAGGGCACTTCGGGACGTGGGAAATGAATCTGACATAAAATGTAGAAACACTAGAAGTAAGATCCTCAAACAACTAACACCTGGGTCATCTGAACCTCCCAGAAGTTTTGACCAGTGGATATCTAAGGTATGAACAATTTCTGTGGTATAAGTGTTATTCTGGGATGAATTCATGTGATATTTTATGTTAGTTTTTTTTTTTTTTTTATACCAACCAGGAAGTGAAAGGGTGATATTCCTTCCCTCCTTCTCCATCCAAGTCCCTCTTACCACTGGTTCTTCCAGGTCTCTGCTCCCCCTTTTAGAGACCAGTCCGTGACAGGTTCCTGTTCCAGCTCCTCCTTAGGTTGGCCTTGACCCAGCCCAGGAACCTTTCCCTGAAGCCTGGCCAGGGACCTGTAACCATAGTAATAGGGTGGCTAACTGAATAGAGCAGGCACTCCACCCTGGGGTGCTTCTGCCCGGGGAGATGGCTGCCTCCTCTGCCTGTGAAGAGCCTAGCTGTGAGCATCCGCGTGCAGGCCTACATGCTGCCCCCAGAAACACACTAGGGAGAAAGGATTATCTTTAAAAACTCCCCCTCTTCAAGAAACTCTGACTTGAACTAAGTATAGGAACTCCACGGAATTCATCACCATCTCAGCCTTGCCTTTACCATCAGAACTTGCATTAGGATGAATTAACAAACATCTATCAAATAGGCCAAGGCAGACAAAGCAGGATAGCACAGTCCTTAGGGTGCTGGATACCTGCAGAAATAATGCTGTGCGATGTGGGCTGGGTGCCCCACAGACACACGTAAATTGCTGTGAGGGATCTGTACTCTGAGGCCTTCAACTGGAACCAGGAGCTTCCCTCCCCCTGGCCTCGGTTTCCCCTATACGTCTTTGTTTCTGGTTCTCCTTTGGCTCTTCTGTCCTTGCTTGTCTCTAGACTACATCTTGCACTCATAATGGCTAGCTCAGCATCTGCTTTCTTTGCTAGTCTCCAAGTTCCATGATGCTGTCTCACTGGCATGAAGTAGGTCGGCCGTGACTTTTTGCTAAATGAACATCTCTAAAACTTCAGCGCAACTTTGTGGGAACAGAGACATTTGAAACTAGAGCTGGTGACAGGGACAGTCAAGATGATGCAGCTCTTGACTACTATATGGTGGCCATAGTTCTTAGGCCTTGGAGTCCCCACATGTAATCCTTAGAAGAACCTTTGTGGTCATTATCTATGTTTTGCAGACAGGTAAGCTGAGGCATAGACAAATAATCTTTCAAAGGCAGAACCAGTAAGGGGTGCTGTAGGATTTGAAGCTGGGAAAAATGACTGCAGAGGCTGAATGCTTAAGCCACTCCAGTCCATGTGCTACGATCCCGTCAACTCCACCAACTCCTTTAATCGTGGGGGAAAGTGAGGCCCAGAGAGGGTACCTAAAGTATCTGGGTTGGGGCAGCTGGGAAGAAACACCTGTTCTTTTGTTCCCCAATGCATTGGTTGTTTTTCCTAAATTTTATTGACATATTGAATTTTTATTGAGTTCAAGTCTTACCTTGTCATTCTTATTTTATTTCTTTATTTATTGGTACATTATAGTTATACATAATAGTGGGGTTCATTGTTACATATTCCTACATGCACATAACATGATTTGTTCAATTTAATTCCTGAGTACCTCCTCTCTCCGTCCCCTTGTCCCTCCCCTTGGTCCCCTTCCCCTACTGGTATCAGTCCTATTTTCATGAGATTATCCCTCTCCTTTCCCCCCCCCGTTTTCCCTCTCTAGCATTCTTATAAGAAAAAAACATGCAACACTTGACTTTCTGAGTCTGGCTTATTTCATTTAACATAACGATCTCCAGTTCCATCCTGCAAATGACATAAATCCATTCTTCTTTACGGCCAAGTGAAACTCCATTGTGTCTTTATGCCACGTTTTCTGTTCATCTCTTGACAGGTACAGCCTGGTTCCATTCCTAGTCTTTCGAGGAAATTCCATACTGATTTCCATTGTGGTGGTGCTAACTTACACTACCAGCAAAATTGTATCCAAGGGTTCTTTCCCCCGCACATCCTCTCTAGCATTTGTTATTGTTTGTATTCTTGATTAGTGCTATTCTGATTGGAGTTAGATGGAATTTCAGTGTAGTTTTGATTTGCATTTCCCTGATTGCTAAAGATGTTAAACATTTTTTCCTGTATTTATTGACCATTGTATTTCTCCTCTTGAGAAGTGTCTGTTATAGTTCTTTTGCCTATTTATTGATTGGGTTATTATTAATTTTTGGTGTTAAGCTTTTTGAATTCTTTATATACTTAATCCTCATGAGGTTTTTTTCTTGTTGGTTTTAGTGACTTGCTCATTTTTGCAGTCACATGGTTGTTTTCGATAGCACAGGTCTAGTGCCCCAGTTTTCCTGACCATCTATTGTATGTGGTTCTCAGCCTGCCCCCCACCACCACCCTACCCTGCTCATATTCTCATGCATACTCCCCACAGAGCACACCAGGGACCTCTGCGCAGATCCCCACTAGTGTTGGTCCAGTCACCAGTGGCTCTTCCTAAGTGATTCTGGCTTCACAGTTGTTTCAACTTCTTCTCTTACCCCAAACTCTTTCCAAATAGGGGGACACCGACAGGGTGACATACACAGAGAAAGGAGAAGGCATTAATATGAAGATGTTATCTTGGGACACTAGAGACAAAGAGAAGCCTTGGAAATATACTTTAAAAAACAGACAAAAAAACCAATCACATTAGCTTTGGATATGGCTGCCAGGCCTGCTGTCCACCTGAGCAAGCCTCTTTAACGAGGAAATGTAATCAAGTGTGAATTCAGAAGGGCAGCCACAGGATTAAAATGTGCATAGTTTAATAAGCAGATGTCCTAGTGTAGTAGCCAAAGATTGTTTTTAGCTGTGTTTTAATGTATTTAATTTCTTACGAAAACAATTCACTTGGAAAATATAGGCACAAATTTCAAGTTACCTATAATCTCCCATCCAAACACAACTACACTTAACATTTTGATATATAGCATTTACTTGCATTTGTTTCTTTATAGAAATTTGTGTTAGCAATTAGTAATAGGCACCATATATTTAAATTTATGTTTTGCCTTATGGTCTTCACGTGTCATCGGAATTTATTTGTGTTGCCACTACATTTTGGTGGAATGTTTCATTTTTTTAGATTGACGAAGACGTTATGGCAGACATGAATATGTACTATAAAAAAAGAGGCAATTTTTACGAGGACACTGTGGGTGATCTGCTAAAGTTCATCCGGAATATGGGAGAACACATCAACGAGAGAAAAAACAAATGGTAAGTTTTGTTTTCATTCTTACAAATCATATGTGAAATGAGAGCAGCTCTAAGGAGCGGGTCCCACTGTGCTCAATGGTGCTGCTGGAGAGCGAGCAGTTCCCGCTGGAGCTGACCAGGCTGTTCCAGAAGTGCCAGTTGTCCTGCAGTGTGTACCTCACCTTGAAGCAGTATGATGGTCAAACTAACCCGCACTGAGGGAGGGTTCTGTGGAGGGCACTGAGCCCTCAGACAACAAGTGTCTGTTGAGAGCGAGGGATGGGAAAAGGAGGATCAGCACAGGGGTTGGCTTCAAAGAAATGAATAAGCTTCAGGCTTATTCAAACCTACTGAGAGCTAACATGGATGAGCTGAGGAACAGAGACAAAAAGCAAGAGAAAGGAGAGCAAAACAGCACAGTGAAGGGCACTGAATTCCCTACCTTCACCAAACCACTGAATTACTACTTTTCCTACAGTTTTGTTCATAAATCTAGGTTTCTGGTTCCCTCATTGATAACTGTTTTCATGTGATATTAGGGTCATTTTGGAGAGAAGAAAAAGTCACAGTGTTTACAAGGTAGTTCTGGTAAGAAACTAGGTTATTTCAGATCTGGGATTCATGGTTATATATATCTCAATTATAGTTTTAAAAAGTCTCCATAAAGAGGAATGTATCACTAAACACCTGCTTATCAGCGAAAAAAAAAAAAAAGAAAGAAAAAAGAAAAAACTTCAAATCTAATTTCATAACTGCATGTAAAGAAGGAAGCTTATTTTGATAAAAGTAATGCAATTCCTCTGCTCTGTTTGGAAAAGGGGATCACTGTGGCCTTTCATCTTCCTTTTTAGTTTTTGCTGCACCCCACTGAACAGAAACTAGTGACTTCTTGTGTGGCTAACACAGGGGATGGGACAGCTGGAAAAAGTGAATGAAGAGTTCTAAAAGTCTAATGAAAGCTCCAAGTTAGTTAGATCAGCTTCCCCCCGCCAAAAAAACGTTACTGTGAACTCATATGCATACACAAAACCTTGCAGTTCAGGGTTCTTTCAGATTTGGAGATTGTACATAAGGGATTGTGGAATTATATCATTTCCGTTTGATGAATTAAAAAAATGAGGTTCAGAAAGATCAAGCCACCAAAGGTTGCACGGTTACTAAGGAGTCAGGAGATGCGTCTGGCTCTCACTTTCCCAAGTCCTTCATTATGCTGTAGAAATGAAGAGAGCAGAGCATCTCCTGGGTTGTGTGTTGTGCTAAAGAAGACCTACGGGCGAGCATGTCAGACCACTTGTGTTTCATTTCAGGATGAAGGAGAAAATTGGAGATCCTTCCTGTTATTTTCAGAAGACATTTCCAGATCTGGTCATCTACGTCTATAGGAAGTTACGGGACACAGAATACAGAAAACATTTTCCCCAAACCCACAACCCAACCAAGCCTCAGTGTGACACAGGTGGCCAGGCAGGGAGGCTGGCCAGCCCAGAGTGCTGAGTCTTTCAATTTCAAGGAGTCGCTTACTAGCTTTGTAGTTCTTGACAATCACAACTCTCTGAGCCTCTTAGCTACCCCGGTTGCTTGTGGGGAAGGAGTGTTGGACAGAGGTGTATCAGTTTCTGGCACAAGTATTCCACTCATTGGTAACAAAAGCAGTGTATGTCCAGACTACAGCACTCCATTATAGTGGGTGAAGCTTATTGGCAGGGTCTGGGAGAGCATCCTGCTAAGTTTCCTCTTGTCATTTGCAACAAAGGAGTGAGTGCCAAGACCTCTCAGGCCATGTGCTTTACAATGATTATCTCATTTAATTATCTCAATGACCCCCATAATAATAACCAGTATTTATTATCCCCATCAAAGAACTTGAGACTCAGAGAGTTTGAGCTACTTGCCTGAGATCATGCATCCTGCACAGAGCAATGTCTAAATGGAGGTGTTGTTATTGCTACCTCTTACTTAGGTACTATAAAAACTTAATTAGCAGCTCTGGGCTTTTTTGGATGAGACCCAAAAAGAATATACCAAAGGAGTTCCAGGAAGCTCATACATGCATTAATATTTGAAAGTCTACACACTAGTTGTATGAATTCCATTCCTATAAGCACCTGCACTAGTTTTCCAGGACCTTAAGGCAGTAGGTCTCAACTGGGGGTAATTTTGCTCCCCAGGGGGCATTTGTCTGTGTCTAAAGAAGTCTTTGCTGTCACAGTTCTGGGAGAGAATGACACTACTGGCGTTTAGTAGGTAGAGGTCAGGGGTGCTGCCAAACATTCTTTGATGCACCAGACAACCCCCACAACACGCAGTACCCAGATCAGAGAAATACTGTCTTAAGGGGCTGAGACACTTTTGAACTGGCTAGGGGAGTGTGTGAACCACCCCATAGAGGAATAACTTGGATTTATTTTCTTGCTGCTGGATCTGTCATGGAGCAGTTCCTTCTGCCATCAGCCACTCAGGAAGTTCTCCATCCACCCTCACTTCCCATGCTCCACTCTGAGTGCTCAACACATGCTTCTCTCCACCCTATAGTGTTGATTTTCCTACCAGAATTGAAGTTCCTTAGGGCCAATGACTATTTTGGAATTTGTATCTTCACTGCTTAACCAAATGCTTGTCCCACCATAATGCTCAATAAGTAGCCATTGAATAATTACTATTTATTACTCATGCACAAAGAAGGAGCCATAGTTGTACATGAATAATACTACTACTTTACATTTTTATGGTGCTTTATAATTTATTCATATCTGCATATTATCTCATTTGGTTTTCAAAATAATCTTGTCAGGTAAGCATTGAAATCCTTATTTTTCTGATGAGGAAACTAAATTGGAAATACTTTTGATGCACTCTAGGACATAACCAGGGAGTTGTCACTGTGTTTGAATAGATTTTCTGGCACTCAGTCCGGTGTTTTGTCCACTTTTTATTATGGTGGCTAAGTTAAGATGGAGCTTTGGAATGGGATGGAATAGTATCTTAGGTTCTTTGTGAAAAGGAGGAGTCTGGTGCTGGATAAATGGTTGTACTGAATAGAGGAAAGACATACTGGAAGAAACAAGCTGAAGGGCTTTTTAAAAACGAATGTCTTATGAGCAGCAAGATTGTTTTAGGCTTCAAAATTAAGTATTGGTTGTCTGAAATATAGTGAGTACTTGGATATGTTAGTCAAAATGCCCATGTGTGAAGGGTACTCAATAAAATTTTGATTTGTCTTATTAAATTTGATTTTCTTTGAGTGACATTTCTACTTTAGAGACTGCTAAATAAGCACTTCCAGAATGTTTTAAGGAAGGACATCTTGTTCTTTAAAAATGTGAAAAGAAGCCTATTTTCAGGCCTCTAGTAATTCTGGAACAATGTGGGCCTTGTGTGTTTTCAAGAGGAGAGAAGGAAGGAATTAGTAATTTTACCCTTGGCTTATACTCTGAGAATTTTTCTGCTGACATTTTGCAAATATTTCCCATTCGGTTGTCATTACCACAACCACTTTTTTTTTTTTTTTGAGCATGTAGCTCATATTAGGCAAGATGATTCTGTGCCTGGGCTTGCTATGGGGAAATATCAGTGACACCCAGAACAGACTGGACAAGCGACATAGGTGAGATGATTATGACAAAAGTATTAAAGCTACTGGGGACAGTGGCTCACACCTGTAATCCCAGCACTTTGGGAGGCCGAGACAGCAGAATCGCGAGTTTAAAGCCAGCCTCAGCAACAGCGAGGCGCTAAGCAACTCAGTGAGACCCTGTCTCTGCATAAAACACAAAATAAGGCTGGAGGTGTGGCTCAGTGGTCAAGTGCCCGGAGTTCAATCCCTGGTACCAAAGGAAAAAAAAGAAGTATTAAAGCTGCCACTTGCTGAGCACCTTGTTTTTCAATATGAAACTCTTTTACATATGACATCCAGTGGTGTTCTTGACTGTGCTCTGTGATTATTCTCATTCTGTAGAAGAAACAACAAATGCACAGAAAGGCTCTTTGAGATGCCAGAGTCCACAAGGTGGTAAGTAGAGAGGCAGGATGCTAACTAACCCAGGTCCGTGAGTCCACAGGGTGTGGTCTTTCTGCATGCCAAAGAGTGGGTGTGGGCAGGTGGGACCAGTTACCGTTTAGGTATACAAGGGCTTTCATCCATTCTTCTGCACTGAAGCCTGAGAGGTCAGCATGACCAATGACTTTCACAGTGCCAGAACACTGGGTCACACCCTACCTTCATCAACCTCATGGCCGCAGTGGAATCATCAGCTACTCTGTTTCCTGACACTCTTTTATAGCAGCCTCAACCCTGCGCTGACCCTCCTTTCCTTCGCATTGGATCCTCCACACAGCATCCTTTGCCAGCTCCTTCTCTGTCCAGCTGATAGATGTTGAGTGCTCCCTACCTAATCCTCAAGAGTTTCACTTTTTTACCTTCATCCCTAGATATTTTTTTAAATGTTGTTTTTTATTGTAGATGGACATAATATCTTTATTTTATTTATTTATTTTTATGTGGTGCTGAGGATCGAATCCAGTGCCTCATGCATGCGAGGCAAGTGCTCTACCACTGAGCCACAACCCAGCCCCCCTAGGTGATATTTTTGCATGCCATAGCTAATGTCATCCTCAACAGGCAGGGGATGTCCAGGTTTTGAAATTTAACTTCCACCTCTTGATGTTACCACCGCCCCCACCCCCCAACTTGCTCTTACAAGTACTGTGTTGTTTGACGCTGAAAATCAGATCAGGTTTCTTCCCCCACTTAAAACCCTCCAACAGCTTCCTATTGCGGTTAGAAGAAACCCCGAACTGTTCACCACCCTTTCCGTAAATGCATTGGCAAAGTCTAAGGCTCTGTGTTCATCACCTGTCACCTGCTTATCTTGAAGGCTTAAACTTTATCTGTAGTGATCTTATCTCTGCTTCCTGTGAGTGCTGGGAGCATGGCCTCCTCAGGCGCATTGGTTCTGGGGTTCCTTCTGCCTGGAGCTGGAGACTGCCTGGCTCTGCCTGCCAGCTCCTCTTATTTTCTGGGCTTCGACTACAATGTGACTTCCTTAGATGACACTTCCTTATCCAATGTCACTCCCAATCCTCATTTTTTTGATGACATTATAGTTCTAATCACTATCTAAAAATTAAATGTACATGTTAATGTGTTCTTAAAAATATATCTATCCCTCACCAGAGTAACAGCGTAAGTTCCATATGGCAGTGATGTTGTCTTATTTACTATCATATCCAAGTGCCTTTATCTGGTGCAACTTTCAGAACAAAAGAGGCTCCGATGAATATTTAGAGTGTGAAGATGAACGCTTCTATGATTGGAACACATCACTGTGTTATAACTACCTAGTTAGAAACTTGTGTCTTTAGGATGCGTATTGAAGGCCATGACATTTTCTCCTCCTTTGTGTCTGGCATAATAAAATCCATTGCACTGGATGAGTTGATTCCCTACTCCTAGGGACCTCTGGCATATTAACCTGGTATTTTAGTGAAGGAAGAGTTTTAAGACCCCAATAAAAAGTATTTGGAAGGTGGGCCTCGAGGCATCATGGCAGGAGGAAGGGAAAGGTGTTTGGGTGTTTTCTGGTATCTCCCACATGATTTCATGGAGGCATCTGCCCGTAAGAGCAGCAGCTCTTAAGTTCTTTACTCCCCTGGGGCTGAAGAGTATCCAGGAATCCCTGTCACCAGGCTCCTGTCTCAGTCAGGTTTTTCCCACCAGCCCAACTCCCTGGTATGTTTCCGTGTGCAGATGGCATTTCTTTCTTTGGATGCCACTGTGCTCTTGGTTTAAGGCAAAAGCTCTTCCTCGTCTGCTATGTTCAGTAGTGGTTGGCATTTATACCCATCTCCCCAACTGGACTGGGTGGGCAGAGGTTATATTCCAGTGCCTTTCCTGGTGCCTGGTGTGTTCTAAGTGCATAGTAGATGCTTCTTGCATTCCCTAGAATTGAGTAGTAGCTTTGAAATTGGAGGTTTGGAAGGTCCCTGCTGGAGCTGGAGCCTGGGAAAGAGGTAAGTCTTGGAACTGACTCTGAGGCCAACTCTCTACCCATCCCCACTTTAGAAGGCTGTGGGGCTTCAAGACGTTTTGGGTAAAGGACAGCAGAACCTCTCTCCAGAGGAGATCCTGGGAAATTCAGCTTTCTTTTTACTTTCAATCTGGAGATTTTCTCTCAAGATCATCTGTTAGTACAGTGCCTGCTATATTCTAGACACTCAATTTTAGTTGTTGCTGCTTTTAATCACTACCACGGAGTGAATTGTGTCTCCTGAAATTCATAGATTGAGGCCGTCACCCTGTGGGATGTTATTTGGAGATGGGAGCCTTTGGAAAGTAATTAGGGTTAGGTGAGGTTGTGAGGGTGGGCCCCCACGATGGGACTAACAACATTTTTTTTTAGTTGTAGATGGACACAATACCTTTATTTTATTTATTTATCTTTATGTGGTGCTGAGGATCGAACCCAGGGCCTCACACATGCTCAGCAAGTGCTCTACCACTGAGCCACAACCCCAGTCCACTAACAATCTTTTTTTTTCCCCCCAGGAGAAATAGCTTTATTTGGACCCAGAGCTGGAGAATGAGAGTAGGACCTGAGGTAGCGTATTGAGTTAAGAAGTAGAGAGTAGCTTACAAAAGGACAATCAGAGCTCCTCAGCCAAGTGGACTCCGCTCCCCAGCAGCCTTGCTGTTAGCGCAATCAGTAAAAGGACTGCTGGGAAATATATTTGCCACTAAATCACCCCAGTGTGCCATCATTACAAAATGTACAGGTTTTTCATCACAGTGAAATTTCCACAAATCCTCCCCCTTCCCCTTTTACACATATTATAAAAGGAAAATTTAAAAGATCACATTTTACAGAACTTAAACTTGTCTTCAGCATTTAGCTCAGAAGTCTCACCATCTTCAAAAAACAGCTTCCCTGCTAAACTCGTCAGCTATAAAATCTATCAGGCAGGGAGACGGCTGCCTTTGCTGGCCCTTTGCAACCCTCTTCCCATGTTCCTGAGCCGGTCAGGGCTGAACCGCAGGGTAAGGCTCCGGCAGGCAGGGGCAGGGTGGAGGGGCACCAGGGCTAAATCCCCCAAGTACAACACAGCAGCTGAAGCCTGATGGGAGAGAACTGGCGGGACTTGAGGGGAGGGTCCAGGCCCTGTGTTCATTCGGTCAGTCACTGCTGGAAGAGGAGGAAGAGGAGGAGTGCTTGCCGTGCTTGTGGTGTTTATCTTTTTATGAGCTTCCTTCATTTTCTTCAGCATCATCTTGTCCATTATCCCTCTGGGGCCTACCTTGCCAGGAGCCATGGGGTTCACAGGAGGCATACCAGGGGCAGGCGGGGGATATGGAGGAGGGTAGGGACCTGAGGGTTGGTGTCCTGGATATCCTGGCTAGGGCACAGGATAAGGGGACCCACCTGGAGGAAAACCTGGCATCCCCTGGGGAAGTCTTGGGGAAGTGGGACAGGGGCCAGAAAGAAAGGCTGGATTGACAGGTGGTACATGTGGTGGATACCCAGGATTGGAACCCCCCAGGGTGCCCCAAGTTGGGGGGATATGGATTTGGCCCTTGGTGCCTGGCACTGGGATTCCACATATTCAGGGATTTCCCCAGCGGGGTCACCTTCCAACATTTCCCCGGGCTTGATCTGTCCTCCTCTAGTCTCTCCACTAACAACCTTTTATAAAGAGGAAAGAAGGCTCTTTTCCTTCTCCCTGCCAGATGAGCACATAGCAAGGAAATATCTGTCTGTAAATCACAAAAACAATCCCTCTTCAGGAACCGAATGACCAGCTTGATCTTGGACTTGCAGCCTTCAGAACAAAAAAATTCAATGCCCATTGTTTCAGGCACCTAGATTTTGTTATCACAGCTCAAACTGACCAATCCAAGCACCCGACACATTTGCTTGCAGCAAATGTTTCTGACCTTCTTCTCTCCTATCGCAGGAAATAGAAAAAAAAAATTAAAAAAAAATGGTGCAACTTCTCATCTCCCAGTGTTTTTCATTTGCATGATTTTCAACTTGCCTATGGCCTGTATGTTTAAGAAGAGTTGATACTAACAAGAGGAGAGAGGGGTGACGAAAAAAAAAGGGAAACCAGACTTTTTAAGGCTCTAGAAAACCATTAACAGGATTAGGTGATTAGGTGGATGTATTTACTTTTATTATTTTTGAGGCTTCAAAACATAACCTCACGATGTTAGTCACCAAGGTTGGCTGATAAAATCTAACACAAGAAGCTTGAAGTGATTTGCTATCCACAGAAGAGGGGAATTCAAAGCACTGAGCACCATATGCACATAATTTCACTTTTTTTCTCCTGAAAATTTTCTCTGAGTATTTTTAGGTAGGAGGCTTTTGTATTTCAAGATTTTTTAAGTATATTTTTTAAAAAATTGAAGTAATCAGGTGTCATTTTGTTTTGTTGTTTTAGTAGCGACCCAGTAGTGGTGACTCACACCTGGCGGAAGGTCTACATTTCTCATGTATTAAGGTCTCAGCAGCTCAGCAGTGCAGGAAGTAGGGTGTGGTGCCCGCGGTTATCTAGAGAGCAGTTTTCCTACCCCTGGTGTTTAAATACTAGAGGCACCACAGGCAAACCAAGCCACAATTCCCCTCCTTAAGAGGCCTGGCCTGGCCAGGGAGGGGTGGGTGGTAATGGAGATAGTGTAGAGATGTACCAAAAAAATACAGTATACTAGGTGGGGATAATATCCAGGCAGAGAGTTAAGTAGGGTAGGGGGTTGGGTAGTCAGTGAATGTGGATGAATGTAAATATGGTAAATCAGTTGGGCCTCATCCAGAAGGAACTAATTAAGCAAAAATGACCAGAAGCAAGAGAATAAGTAAGCTTCAGAGATATTTGAGGGAATAAGCAGGGGGTACAGTAAGTTCAAAGACCTCGGGGCATGTTCACGCCTGACCTGTTTGAGGAATATGAAAGTGTGATATGTCACATACAGGGGAGCCAAAGAGTGGGGCTCAGAAGTGGGGAGAGAAGGGAAACAGGAAACCACTCAGGGAGGAACCCAAGGCAAAAGAAAGGGTTTAGGTTTTTACTGAGAGAGATAAGAAACCCCTAGTTGACTGTGGGCAAGGGGTGGCATGGTATGATTTAAATTTTAAGAGAATCCCTCTGGTTTCTCTCTGAGTAGACTGCAGAGGGGAAGAGTAAGAACGAGAGCATGAATTAGGAGGTCACCAAACTGTTCATGCGAATGATTTGGTGGCTTCTATTGGGTGAGCACAGTGCAGCTGATTTGAGGGAGTCAGACCCTGGGAGTGTTTTGAAGGGTGAGCCCACAGGAGTTGCCGCCAGAGGGAGGGCTGATGAGAGACAAAGAGGGGCGTCCAGGACAGCGGCAAGCATTGTGACCTGAGCCACCAAAGGAAAAAGGCTGCCCAATAGAAGGGTTCTCGGAGGTGTAGGGGGAAGACTAGGAGTTTCGTTTTGGACATGCTAGTGGTGATCTTCCTATTAGACACTTAAATGGAGATGCCATGTGAGGTTCGTGTGCACATCGGGAAATCAGGGAGAGGCTGGCTGGGGATAAATTTGCTGATCAGCTAATGATAGTTTCATAAGTTTTGTGTTGAGAAATGATTGTGTAGACAATGAGTATAGGAAGAAAAGAAAAAGAAGAGGCAGAGAAAGACAAGTAATTAACTTCTGTTCCTTCTGCTTACATTCTTCTGGTCAGAATTGAATTACATGACCCTACCTAACTGCAAAGGAGGTTGGGATGAAATTTCTGCTTGTGTAACTGAGGACTCAGCTAAAACTCAAGGATTCTACCACTAAAAATAAAAAACAGATATTAAGAGATAATTGGTAATGGCTTCCAACCTGGTGTTTATGATGCACTATTTGAAACAGGAGAACCTCTCCAAAGGATCTCTGTCTATGTTTGTCCTTTTTTCTTTTTAGGTTGCTGGTGGGTTTTGTGGATTTCCTCTGCCATCCTGGAGCACAGCCATGTGGCCAAACCTGGCCTGTGGGATAGAGTGGAGGTGAGGCAGGGATCACTATAGGGGCTGTACCACCTGCAATGGCAGGTACCAGCCACGGCACTACCAGGATGGTTTGAGAGGTAGTAGCAGATGCTGTCCTCATCTCCCTGCAGGGACACAGCTCTGCTTCTGCAGCCACTGCCATTTTTGCCCTTCTGCTGCATCCAGGGCAACTGCTGCTGCTTCTCCTGCTGCTGCTCAAGGGCTCACTGCCATCTGCTACCATGGCTGCTTCTGGCACTGCGTGGGTAACTACTGCCATCACTCTGGCAGATTATGGCTGTTGAGAATTTCCAAAAGATCTTCCTGCAGCTCCCTGGGTGGTGGTAGTGAGTACTTCCACTATCTCATGACCGCAGAGTGCACATGGATGCCATGTGCATGTGTGGATCCTATAGACTCAGGTACTGGGAGAAAAGACCCAGCATGGTGGCACAGAGATTCTACCACCAACAGCTCACTATGTGCCTGCAGGACCTGCTCTTTTTGCCTTCACTTTTTATATCATTAGAGAACCAGTCTGAGCACTCTACCTTGTGCTTGAGCATAAGCTCCAATAAAGGCTCTTTCAGATGGTTTTGTCTCTTGCACTTCTATCTTGAGCTGGTAACATTAGAAGTTGGTAACGAGCTGTTAGCACTGA
>CM053410.1:77463362-77502827 GCA_028644305.1 Xerus rutilus
AACAAGCCATTCCCCAAACGTGTAGAAAAAAAGAAATAATAAAGATCAGAGTCACAGTTATTGAAATAATTGGAAAAATCTAGAAGAAATGGATAGATTTCTAGACACACATGAACTACCAAAATCGAACCAAGAAGTTACTGAAAATACAAACAAATCAATAATAAGCAGTGAGGTTGATGCAATAATAAAGAAAAGCCTTCCAGAAAAGAAAAGCCTAGGACCAGATTTACTTACAAATGAAATCTACCAGACATTCAAAGATGAAATAATGGCAATGCTTCTCAAATTATTACATGGAATAGAAAGGGAGGGAACACATTCAAACCCATTCATCAAAGCAGGTATCATCCTGGTACCCAAACTGGATAAGGACACATCAAAGAAAGAAAACTACAGATCAATTTCCTTGTTGAATAATAGATGCAAATATCCTTAATAAAATATTATCAACTTGAATTCAAAACCACTTTACAAGGATTATACACCAGGAGCAAACTGGTTTTATTTCAGGGATGCAATGGTAGTTCAATATATGCAAATCCATAACCATAATACATCACATAAATAGAACCAAGGACAAAAATTACATGATCATTTCAATAAATGCAGAGAAGCCTTTGACAAAATTCTCTACTTAGGAGGGAGGGGGAATAGGAAAATAAAAGACAGTGGAATGAATCTGACATCATTTTCCTATGTACATGTACGCGTATACCACAGTGAATCCCACCCTTAGAACAGGATCTTAATTAGAATAAGATATACTCCATGCTTGTGTAATTATATCAAAATGTATTCTACCATCACATAAAACTAAAAATAACCAATTTTTAAAAAAACTATAAAGAAACAAGGGATAGAAAAAAATTACCGCAACTTCATAAAGGCTATCTAGACAAACCTAC
This sequence comes from Xerus rutilus, assembly GCA_028644305.1. Classification (NCBI taxonomy): domain Eukaryota; kingdom Metazoa; phylum Chordata; class Mammalia; order Rodentia; family Sciuridae; genus Xerus; species Xerus rutilus. The sequence goes on from CM053410.1 coordinate 77,464,271, forward strand.
AGCCAACCTCATACTGAACGGGGAAAAACTGAAAGAATATCCTCTAAAATCAAGAGTAGGATAAGGATGTTCACTTTCACCACTCCTATTCAACATAGTATTTGAAATTTTAGCAGAGCAATTAGGCAAGAGAATGAAATAAAAGGGATATAAATAGGAAAAAATGAAGCCTATTACTGTTTGCAGATGATATGATCATATTATTAGAAGATCCCAAAAGCTCCACCAGATTTCTAGAGCTGTTAAAAATATTACCAAAGTATCAGGATACAAAATCAACATATAAAAATCTACACATCAATAATGAATCTTCTGAGAAAGAAATCAAGAAAACAATTTCATTCACAATAGCCTCAAACAAATACCTAGGAATAAATCTAACCGAAGAGGTAAAAGATCTCTACAACAAAAATTACAGAACACTGAAAAAAGAAAGAGAAGAAAACACTAGAAGATGGAAATCCCTCCCATGTTCATGGATAGGCACAATTAATAATGTTAAAATGGTCATATTACCTAAAGTGATCTACAGATTCAGTGCAATCTCCATCAAATATACCAGTGACATTCTTCAAAGAACTAGAAAAAACGTTATCTAAAATTAATACGGAAGAACAAAAGACGCAGAGTAGCCAAAGCAATTCCAAGCAAAAAGAGCAACACTGGAGGCATCACCATACCCAATTTCAAATGACAGTATGGAGCTATATTAACAAAAACAGCATGGTACTTGCATAAAACAGACACAGAGACCAATGGAATAGAATGGAAGATACAGAGACAAAGCCATATGGACATATTCATCTGATCCTTGACAAAGATGCCAAAAACATACATTAGAGAAAAAAGTTGTTTTTAGACAAACTGTGCTGGGAAAACTGGGTGTTTTATGTAAAGGACTAAAACTAGATCCCTATCTCTCACCCTGCACACAATCCATTTCAAAATGGATCAAAGACTTAGGAATTAGAACAGAAACTTTGCAATTGCTAAAAGAAAACACAGGGGAAGCACTCTAACATATAGGTACAGAGAGTGACTTCCTAAATGGAACTCCTAAAACTCAAGAAATAATACCAGAAATTAATGAAAGGGGCATCATTAAATTAAAAAGCTTCTGCACAGCAATTAATAGCATGAAGAGAGAGCCCATAGAATGGGAGAAAATCTTTGCCAGCTACTTTTCTGACAAAGGATTCATATCCAGAATATTAAATAAACAAATAAATAAAAATCACAACACAACCCAGTTAAAAATGGGCAAATGAACAAAACAAACATTTCTCAAAAGAAGTATGAATAGGCAACAATTACACGAAAAAAGTTCAACATCTTTAGTAATCAGAGAAATGCAAATCAAAGCTACACTAAAATTTCATCTCACACCAGTTAGAATAATAGTCTAGAGGAGATATAGAAGGGAGAACAATAGAATAGAGAAAGGAGATGGAGGGGGCAGGAGGAGGATGGGAAAGGGAAGGAACTTTGGAATAAAACTGACCAAATTATGCTATGCACAAGTATGAATATAGCATAATGAATTCTACTTTCATGTGGAACGAAACGACAACGCACCAATTAAAAAACAGTAAATAAATGCAGAAGGAAGATCAGTGGAGGAGAAGAAGGGAACTGGGGGAGGGAGGAAGGAAGTAAAAGGGAAGTCCTGGGAATTGAAATGGAGCAAATTATGTTATATGCAGTTATGGATGTGTCAGAATGAACCCCAGTATTACCTATAATTATAATGCACTAAAAAAACACATTAAAATAGGATTTAGCTTAAAAAATACAAATAATAAATCCTGGCAAGCATATAGGGAAAAAGGAAATCTTATATGTTGTTGGTGGAAATGCAAATAAGTACAACCACTATGGAAATCAGGACGGAATTTCCTAAAAAGATTAAGAATGGAACTACCATATGACCCAGTTATATCACTCCTCAGGATTTATCCTAAAGAATCAAAGTCAACATACTATGGAGATACATGAATACCATATTTATAGCAGCATAATTCACAGTGGCCAAGTTATGGAACTAGCCTATGTACCTGTCAACAGATGAATGGAGACAGAAAATATGGCAAATATATGCAATGGGGTTTTATTCAACCATAAAGAACAAAATTATGTCATTTGCAGGAAAATGGTTGGAAAGCATCATGTTAAGCAAAATAAGTCAGATTCAGGAAGTCAAGTGCCTTATGTTTTCTCTCATATGTGGAAGCTAGAGAGAAAAAAAGGGGAATAAAAAAGAGGACCTCATGTAAGTAGAAGGAAGATTATCAGGGTAGAGGAAAAGGATCAGTGGGAGGGAGAGGAAGATAAAGGGGAAATACTGAGGAATTAAATTCATCAAATTATATTATGTGTATGTATGAATATGACACATGAATCTCACTGTTATGCATAATTATTATGCACCAATAATTTTTTTAAAAGGGGGAAATTTGACTAATGGGCACCTGCTAGTTACCTCTGTTTACATGATGATGATGGCTTGCATTTTACTGTTTTTTCATAATTTAATTCATCTCACTAATATGCAGTGCATCTAAATATGCTGTGTCCTGAGCTATGAGCACACAGGAATGATGGGCAGCATTTGCTGTCAGAAATCTCTCAGTCCTTCAGTGTCAAGCAATTTTGTTTGTTTGTTTCTAAGATATGGCACCAAATGTACAACTTTAAAAAAAATCAAAAAGTCAACTATACCAAAATTAAAATCTTTTTGTGCTTTAAACAATGCAATCAATAAAGTATAAAACCACCCACGGAATAGGAGAAAATATTTGCAATGAATATATCTACTAAGTGAATTGTATCTAGATAATAGATCATAGAACACAACTTAAGAATAAAAACATAAAAACAACCTCATTAAAAAATGGGCAAAGAATTTGAATAAACATTTCACTGTACAAAGATGTACAAACAGCCGATAGGCATGAATAAAGATGTTCACCATGATTATCCATTAGGGAAATGCAAACCAAAGCCACAATGAAGTTCCACATCATATGCATAGAATGGACATTATAATGAAGACAGAAAACGACAAGTTTTGGTGAGGTTGTGAAGAAATTGTAACTCTTATATATTGCTGGTGGGAATGTTAAATTGTATAGTGGCTCTGGAAATCTATTTGGTAGTTCCTCAAAATGTTGAACATAGATATCGTGTAACTCAGCGATTCTACACTTAGATATGAATACAAGGAAAATAGATTTGTGCCTCTGTATAAAACTTATACATGAGTATTCACATCAGCATTATTCATTATAGTCTAGAGGAAAGTGGAATCAGTTCAAATGTCCATCAACTGATGAATAGGTAGATGGAGTGATATATCCACACCATGAGATATTATTCAACAATAAAAAGGATTGAAATACTGATCAATGTTACAACTTACAGAAACATTGTTAAGTAAAGCATTCTGTAAATGAGAGAAGCCAGCCACAAAAGGTCATATAATGTGATTTGAATTATGTGAAATGTCTAGTATTGGCAAACTATAGAACTAAAGTAGTTTACTGGTTACAAGGAGCCGGGGACGTTAATGAGAAGAAATAGGAAGTAACTGCAGGTAAGTATGGTTGTATTTTTAAGGGGCAGGCAACAAAAATGTGTTAATGTTATATTGTGTTTGTGATATACAACGCTGTGCATACACTTTTAAAATATGACTATCCAATCTAAATGGGTGAATTGTATAGTAGGTTAAATATACTTCAGTAAGTTTGTTAAAAATCTTTAAAAAAATAAAAATATGACATTGCTTACATACTTTAGGGAGTGTACCTGCTACAGCCTGTTTTCCTTCCTTCCTTCCTTCCTTCCTTCCTTCCTTCCTTTCTTTCTTTCTTTCTTTCTTTCTTTCTTTCTTTCTTTCTTTCTTTCTCTTCTTAAGGTAAAGATTGGGGAAAGATAGATGAAGTCATAGAAAAATTATTTAAATTTACCAGAGATATTATAATATTACCCAAGTAAAAGGCCACAGAGATTGTGCTAAATGGAGAGACTATATAGGCACAAGGAAAAGGCACAGACATATTTTGTTGTGAGAAATAAATCATTATGCTTATTTTTAAGAAGTTGGTAAGGTACATTTGTACATTTTTTGTCATGCACCTGGAGAGAAATCTGGAGTCATGTAGACGAGGAGATTGAGGCAAACTGTCACTGTTCTCAAAACCACAGAAATATTGAGTAAGTATCAGGAAGGCAACTTTTTGCTTTAGTAGCAAAATCTAAAACTGTCTACTTCCCTCATTCCTGGCATAAGCACACAGAGAGCATTGAGAAGGGCAGGGCTTGGAACAGAACCACCGCCACCATATGGGCACTTATTTTATAGGACTCAAAGAACTGGAGCCAGCCTGGGAAGCCTGACGAGAGTGACTAGGGGCAAATAACTGTCTGTTCTCACTTCTTGCTTCTTGCCTTCTTCAGCCATAAAGTGTACATCACACCCATCAGTAGTTGTCCACCCTGGCTGCACATTAGAAACACTTGGGTCCCAACCCAGGCCAATGAAATCAGAACCTTGCATGGGCCCCAGCTGTTATTATTTAAAAAAATCTTCTAAGGACTTTTGATTTCTGATCTAGCATATAAACAGGTTAGAAGTCATCACTCCATCATAGTAACAAGTAAATAGTCAAACAAACTGAAAAATCAGCAATTCTTCTTAGATCCTGCATAGGAGTAAGGTTATGGGAAAATGCCTGCCCCCAAACTAGAGACAGGCAGATACAGAGAATCACAATTTAGAAGAAACCCACCTCCATGGGAACAAGTTCTGAGTAGGAAAACCTAAACTGCAACTGACAAATTGCTGGAGGCTCAATGTGGGCAATTCTGAAAGAGAAGGATTTCAAGGGGACCCAGTTGTAAGGGAGCCCCCACATGCATTGTAAGATTTACCTCCAGGAGCTCTATGGTTTTTATAGTGAAAATCAGAGAAAAAACATCCCATTAGGTTCCTAACATGGGATAGAGAAAAGTATCCATTTTGAAATATGCCAGAGCATTCTGCTCTTCTTAGAAAGCTTAGTTCTCAAGAGAATAAACTATTTTCCCAGAATCTAACATACTAGGGTCTTATCAAAGTTTAACCAACCTGGTCTCCTCAACTATGGTCTCTTCCAACAATTCTATAAATCTAAGAGGGTAGACAAAGGAAAAACCAGCGAGAAGCACATGTGAGGTTCACAGGGGCACTTACTGAAAGCCCAGGACCTAATCATAGGTCTCTGGAATGCTTCCTGTCCTCCCACACCTTATAGCTACATTACTAAAGGCTTATTTACCACATTTTTTTAACCCAGTATATCATGTTTAGCTTTCAACAAAAAAATTACAACGCACACTGAAAGGCAGGGGACACAGTTTAAAGAAACATTAGAACCAGACCCAGATATGACAGGGATGCTGGAAATAATAAAATATATTAATAATAAAATATAGTTAAAACTATAACTATTTAACTTAGTTAAAACTATAACTTAGATGTTAAGGAGTTGAGTGGAAAAGGTGAACAATATAGGAGAATAAATAGGTAATGTAAGTAGAGAGAAATGTTAGAGATCAAACACCAAAATAAAATGAAGAATTTCTTTGATGGATTCATTAGTAGACTGGATATAGCTGAGGAAAGCATCTTTGAGCTTGAGGATTTGTCAAAAGAAACCTTCAAAACTGAAAAACATAGAGGAGAGAGGCCAAGAAAAAAAACAGAACAGAAAATCCCTAAAGCATAACAAACACATAATGGTAACAACAAAAAGAAAATAAGGAAGGAAAGGGTAAAGGAAATACTTAAAGCAATAACAACTGGGAAATTCTCCCCAAATAATATCATACTGCACATCCAGAAAGCTCAGAGAAAATCAAACAGAATAAAGGACAAAAATCCTAAAGTTATTCACATCATATTCAAACTGAAGAAAATTAAAGTTAAAAAATCTTGAAGGACGCCAGAGTTAAAAAAAAATTATTACTTCAGAGGATCAAAGATAACAATTACATCTGATCTCTCCTGAGAAAACTTGCAAGCAAGAAGACAGTACAATGAAGTATTTAAAGCCTCAAGAGAAAAAAACTCACCAAACAAGAATTCTGTAGCCTGTGAAGCTGTCCTTCAAAAAGAAGGATAAGTAATGTCTTAGATAAAAATCGAGGCAATTTGTTGCCAAGAAATGTTGAAAGAAGTACTTCAGAGAGAAGGAAAATAATATAGGTCAGAAACTTAGAATTACATAAAAAAGGAAGAGTATCAAAGAATGGCAAGTGAAGATCAAATAAAAAGGTTTTCTTATTTTTAATTGATCTAACAGATAACAGTGTGTTACAAAGGACAGCAACAATGTATTTGATGAATGTAGATTATGTATAAGTGAAATGAATGACATCAATTATATTCAAAATGTGAGGGAGATATTAGGAATATTTTATCACTGTAAGTAGTAACACTACCCAGGAAGTGGTATTGTATTAACTGAAGTGTCTTGAATCAATTATAAATGTAATTTGCAATCCTAAGTCCCTGAAAGAGTAAAAAGAGAAGTGAAATTGCTACGCTAAGAAAGTGGAGAAAATGAAATAATACAAAATGCTCAATTAAAACCAACAAAGGCAAAAACGAGTGGAAGATAAAAATGGGACCAAAAACCAAGAGTAAATGAAGAAAAATCAGCAAGAAACATGGTAGATATTAATCCAAATATATCAACAATCATTTAAATATTAATGGTCTAAAGATACCAATTAAGAGATTGTCAGAGTAGATAAAAAACCAAGACCCAACTATATTTCATCTACAAGAAACCCACTTCAAATATAAAGGCATATGTAGATTAAAAGAAAGATGATGGAGATAGACTATGCTAATGTTAATCAAAAGAAAGCGGAGAAGCCCTAGTAATTTTAGATAGAGCAGGTTTCAGAGCAGGGAACGTTGATCAGGAATAAAGAGGGATATTACTTTGTGATACAGAGGTCAGTTCTCCAGGAAGACACAACTGTTTCTAATGTGTATGTACCTAGCAGAGCGTTAAATACGAGGCAAAAGCAAAGCTAACCACAGGGAGATGGAGATGCATTCACTACTGTAGTGGAGGCTTCAATACCCCTCTATCAGAAATAGATCCAGCAGGCAGAAAATCAGTAAGAACATAGTTGAAATCAACACCACCATCAATCCACTGAATACTCCGACATCTGTAGGCTACTTTATATAACAGCAGCAGAATCCACATTCTTCCCAATCACACCAAAGTAGACTATATTCTGGGCCATTAAGTACATTTTTTCAAAATTTAAAGAATAAAAAAATCACACATGGTATGCTCTCAGAAATTACACCAGAAATCAAAAACAAAAATAGCAGGAAAACCCCCTATACTTGAAGATTAAGAAACATATTATCTCAAGTTAGTCCTCAAACAACTCCATTTCACACACAAGGGTACTGAGTCTTGATGAGGGTCATTCTGAGACCACAGAGTTACCCAGGAGCACAGGGATTTAAACCCAGCCTGTCTTGAGGAAAACCTTGAACTCTGAAGGAATGGCAGCAGAGCCTCCTGGTCTGGATGTGGTCAGGGGACAGTCCAGGTGACAAAGCCACTGGAGGACACTGGCTGGCCCATGTTCTTGATCCAAGATGGGAAGTGTAATGTCCACTAATCTCTTAATTAGAAATGACCCTGGGAGCCTTCTGGGAAGTGACATATTGTTTTCTCTGCACCCTTTTTCCTAAGAAGAGGATGGCAGGCCCACAGTGGTGAGCATGGACATGCTTTATTTTGCCTAGTGACCACAGCCCTGATGGAGATGTAGGGGTGAGAACCAGCACTCTGAAGCCCTACATACATACAGGGGCCACCTTCTCCTCTGGGATGACGCTTGGGACACCTGGAGGTACTCAAAGTGGGGGAGGGCATATTTTTTTGGTCATATATCTGTAGAAAAGGGGGAGAGTTCATGTCACTCTCTGACACTAACTGAAAAGGCTCCTCTGAAGGTGGACACAGATCTCTTAGTTTCTCTTGTTCTTTCTTCTTTCCTCTCCTTCTTTCTGTCATTCTTTATTGTGGATGGGTTGTTTGTGCTTCCTAAAAAATAAAAAGTTCTTAAAGCATCAAGAATTATTGGAACATAAAAAAATTTCATTAAGAAAACAGCGTTTGATGATTCTTCTTTCTTGTGCTCTCACAATTGTAATTGACTATGGATTTGATTTTCTGGTAATAGTACTGTCTAAGGTCACCAAAGGTATAAACTTAGCACTCTGTTTCTCTTTCCACATTCCCAGCAACTAGCACAATTCATTTATTTATACATGCAATACATATTGATAGGGCAACTATCATATGCAGGCCACTGTGTTAAGTACTGGGGGTACAAAGAAAAATGGGACACAATCTCTGCCTTCAAAAGTACATGACTGAAGTCTATTAGGGTGTAAAGATCTAGATCACTATTTATCCCCTGTTAATCAAAACTGGATTATTAGTATAAGTCACACTTTCTACTCTTTGCTCCCTCCAAACTAGACCATCATTTTATTATTTTCTCCTTTATTGCAGGTCTCTTATGTAGATAGTCTCAGGCTGAAGGACTAACGTTCAAGGTCTACATCATGTGATTTAGAAAAATGTCTTTCTACATATTCAAGTGATCCTTTATTTTCTTAGTCAAACAATGATATAGATCAATTTTTCTTTTTTTGACTCAAAACTAATTCATGGGTTTGCTTAATTCTCCGTCGTGATTTTTCCATTGGAATTAATTTTCATACTGCTGAAGACTGACTGATGGCTGATGTCACCAGGACAACAATGGAAGGGCATTTTAGATAATGTTTTTGCTGGGGAGTGGAATGCATGAGAGGAAGAAGAAGGGCGTGGGGAGGAGGAAGGGCGGTTGGGGGGGGGGAAGAGAGATGAAAGAGATGAACCTGGAAGCTTGTACTGGGGTCACATTATCCATGGCCAGATGTTCTCCAATAAGGAATGGAAGCTCTTTTTGTTCAGGCAAAGAAGGAGGATTCAGTTTTCCACATGGAACAGAACAGAGTTGGGGTTTTTTTTGTTTTTGTTTTTTTAAATAATTTTTTAGTTGTAGATGGACACAATGTCTTTATTTTATTGCTTTGTATGTGGTGCTGAGGATGGAACCCAGGGCCTCATGCATGCGAGGCAAGCGCTCTACCGCTGAGCTGAGCTACAATCCCAGCCAGAGTTGGTTTTGATGTGTGGGGTGATGTAGAGTGTTTTGGGTGTGTGTGGAGAGAGGAGTGAGGAGGCTAAGAGTAGAAGGTGACTTCCCAGTGATGGTGACACAGGACGGGGGCTGAACTAGGCTGTGCCAGCAGACAGAGGGGAAGATTGGAGGGAGAGATGCTTCCAAGACCATATCGCGAGGACTTCCTGCTCCCACAGCCGACGTGCAGGAGGCAGGGATGTGGAATGGCTAAAGATGCTGCTTATGTCTTCTATCTGGGGTTGAGAGAGGGAGTGAAGGAGCCCAAGTGAGTTTGGTATATATTAAATTTGTAGTGTCCCATTATGTAATTGGAAATTTGGATTCTAAGCTTGGAGGAGAACCTGAGAGTAGGGATTTCAATCCAGGGCATTGTAAGAAGATAAGTGTGACAGTAAAGCCACGGAGCCTGATATTCATGGAAGAAGCAGGAGAAGAGTTAAGGAGACTGGGGCTGGGGTTGTAGCTCAGTGGTAGAGCGCTTGCCTAGCATGCATGAGGCACTGGGTTCAATTCTCAGCACTGCATACAAATAAATAAAAAATAAAACTAAAAAGGTCCATTGATAACTAAATATTAAAAAAAACAAAATAAAAAAAAAGAGTTAAGGAGAATGAGAAAGGATAATCAGAAGATAAGGCAAGAAGACAATGGTGTGCCCAAGGGTCTAGGAGGCAGTGATGCCATCGCAGTCCTGATTCTGAGTTTCCACACTCTTTTCTAGGGAGTTTATTCAAAGGACTATAGTAAGCAGCCTTTGTTGTAGCCATACCTAATCCCTAGAACCTGTGAATATTCTACCTTACATGGAAAAAGAAATTTGAGATATGAAATCAAGATTAAGAACCTTAAAACAGAGATTATCCTGGATTATCCAGGTGGGCTCTTATAAGGGGATTTGGAAGGCAGAAGAGGGAACTGGAGAGGTGCCATAGTGGGAGAGGCAGGAGAAACTCAAAGCATGAGGGGAACTTGATTTATCATCACCAGCCCTAAAGATGGGGGAGGAAGGAGGCCATGAGCTAAGAAATACAGGTGGCTTCTGAGAGGCTGAGAATGGCTTCAGCTGATCCCAGCAAGATGATCTCATGGGGGCTGGGGTTGTGGCTCAGTGGTTGAGCATTTGCCTAGCATGTGTGAGGCACTGGGTTCGATTCTCAGCACCACATATAAATAAATAAAATAAAGACCTATTGACAACTAAAAGAATTTTTTTAAATTAAAAAAAAAAAAAAAAAAGAAAAATATGATCTCATGGCTACTATTGCAAGGATTGGGTTTTGCTGGCAACCTGAATCAGCAAGGACCAGGCTCTACCCTGGGATTTCCCAGAAAGGAACACAGCTCTACTGACACCTTGACATTAACCCAGGGAGTCCCAGGTTAGATGTCTCTTTCTTTTTTTCATAAGTAGAAGGTAGGCTGGGTGGCTATCCAGAGCTGGCTGTCATGGTCCCCTTAGAGACATGCTCTTAAGTTTACCACAGTCTCTACCACTCCCTGATGTCTCTCATGGGCTACTTTACTAATTTATGTTACCAGCCCACACTAGGGGATTGCCTTTGTGACAGCATCCAAAACTGGCATTAGAACATGATAGAACTAGAATCTCTCAAGTGAGGGCATGAGAAACCTGAAGAAGCAATCAACAAGACTTGATGAAAGAGCAGATTCTTTTCCTGTCTGTGGTGGTCCCAGCAAGTGTTACCAGCCCTTTTAAATAACATGCTTGTGTGTTTTTCCATACCTGCATCTGAGTATGCCCACCATGAATGTGGAGAGGGAGGGAATTAAGGAATGGGAAGACTCAGTTTCAAGTGGGTCAGTTAAACTCTTTTTTTCTTTCTTAAGTTGAATCTGCTTCGTGTCAACATGTGGGTTCAGCCATGCCTGAGCCCCGTACCTAAGGGCCTTTAGACATGTGACCTGGGGCCCGCATTTTACTAGATCTTCATCAGTCACCTTGCTGCTGGCCTTACATTTGCTCTGGTCCAATGGGCAGGGCTCTTGACTTGTTCCTTTTTTTTGGTGGGGAATGGGTTCTGGGGGATTGAACTCAGGGGTGTTTTACCCACCAAGCCACACCTCCAGCCTTTTTTATTTTTTATTTTGAGATAAGATCTCTTTAAGTTGTTGAGGGCCTCACTAAATTGCAGAGGCCAGTTTAGAGGTTGGCTTTGAACCCCCAATCTTTCCGCCTCAGCTTCCAGAACCTCTGGGTTTACAGGTGTATGCCACTGTGCCTGACTACCTTTTTCCTTTTTGATCTAGCTCTTTCTTGGTACTTCAATTCCATAACTGGATGCTTCTCCTTTTCTTTCCTGGCATCTTGTCTAAGTTTTGGCCTGATTTTTAGGTATTCTGTTTCGTAGCCACTGTCCCTTTGATTAATTGAAGTCCTGCTTTGGAGATCTAACCCTGTCACAGAGGTGGGTGAAGAACCTCACTGGCTGCTTCTGGGCCTTCTTTCTGAATGCTTGCCTGGCTGGGCCTCCTTTCTGGGCCCTCGAGGCTCCCCACACAGCTTGCTCTCCTACTTCACACCTCCTCTGTAGTCATGTCTGCCCACAGTTTTTCTGGACCTTCTGTTGTCACAGCCCCATTAGATGATCTCAGTCCTGTTTGGATATCACAACATTTTCCATTCTTTGGAAAAGTCTAGGAAATAAAGGACATCAGCATCACAGGGCACTTTGGCTAGAAAATTGAAAGGATTCTCCAATAAGCTTTCTAGTCCTGCTGAATTCTGCAACCTACAGAGACGTCATGCCAACCTCTCTTCGGTTATCTATAGCGCGGAGACTGTTCAGGGAACCCTGCCATTTCACTCATGACTCTTTTTAAAGGACAGAAAATGAGGCTGGTTACTCTAAAATTAAGACTAGTGTTCAAGTCTTTAGGTCAATAACTTTTCAAAGAATCTATTAGTCAGCAAATGAACAGAATTCCAGGGCAGAGCTATTTCTATGGTGTATGAAAATTTGTATGGATGGCTCCTATAGAACAACAACAGGACAGGGTGTGCAGGCTGCTATTTATCACCTAGTGATCTTGGGAAAGTCACTCGCCTTCTCTATGCATCAGTTTTTTTCTTCATTTCTGAAAGTAAATGATTTCTGACATGGTTGCTCAGAGAGTTGTTGTGATGATTCTCTGAGACAATGGATGCGTCATTGTGCAAATGAAAGATCCTAGCATTAAAAGATCCTCTCTGTTACTGCTGAGAATAACAGTACCTTGTTTCCCACAGTGTTCAATGACATTTCCATCCATATGTCACAGGATTCTTCAACAACCCTGAGCCAGGGTTTGCACAGGGCCTGGTAACTGCTGAGTGAGCTCAAGGGCACAGGGACCCAGCTCATTATGGAAAGACCATCTCCAACAGGACTCTCAAGCTCAGGGAGGCCAGGAGCATCCTCTAATGCTCTCTGTCCACATCTTATTCACTACAGTCTGTTCCTACCATATCTGAGCTCTTGTCCCTTCTTGATTTTTCTAGGGGAAGATTGTACCAGGGCATTTCATTTCTGACCAGAAAATGTTCTGCCAGCGTTGAGAGGACTCTGAGAGATGATTTGCCTCAGTGGGGCCTGACTTGATTACTTCTTCTTTTTGGATTGGGGTGATTTTTGTCTAAAAGGAGAGAAAAGTTATCACAATGGCAACAAGGCAGCTGGAGTTGCTCTGTCTTCTAGTGTATTGTCGGCATGGTTTGTTTTTTTTTGAAATAGCCATGGCCAGACCTAGAGCTCCTTGCCTTGGGGACAAGGCTTTCTGCATGCTCATTCTCACCTTTCCACAGTTTTTCACCTCCAAAGCCATGTATTTCTTTGCCAGTGTAAAGAGCTTCAAAGTTACCTGGATGATTCCCAGGCAAATGACCACTGGCAAATGACACCCAGGAAACTCCAGGTCCTTTCTGGAGCTTGGAAGCTGGTCAGAGAAGGTGGAATGGCTGGGAAGAAAACAGGCCTGCCATCCTCAGAGGCTGCTGTCTGTAACCTTGAACTTCAAGCACCTTTTTGACACTCTTAAGCTGTGGTTTCCATGACCCGTGGACATCTTCCTAGAGCCCTAAGTCAGCTCCAGTTTCTCTTTGATGACTATGCAGAAGTGAGTTGGACTGAATCTGATTTTGGTAGGCTCAAATCCTTTCTGTTCTCATTGCCAATGTCCTGCCAAGCAGCACATGTTTGCTTCTTTCCTACCTTACACATTTTACCCTAAAGAGCTAGACCAAGTGGGAAGCTGGTAATAAGAATCATCTGGAACACTCTTTCTTCTGCAATAGTGTTCTGTTGAAAAGTGGGGCAGGGACTCCAGCTTCCTAAAAATGCCTGTCCTACTTCAAGGTGAGAAAGGATTCCCCACAGAGAAATCCCTGCCTAGCTAATCCTGCTCCAGGTGCCCCCCCTCGCACACACCCAAAACAGCAAAGTCAGCCTGGTTCTACAGGCTGGAGTTTTAGAATGTGAAGCTAGGTCTCTGAGAAGTCTATTTCATCTCCCATTGTATTCTTGGACAGAGCACCTCTGAACTGAAGATTTCCAGCTCATGCCTACCCCTGGACAGGATACAGTTGCACAGAAGATGCTACAGTTTTCGGTTGTGTAAGGTTGCCAGATGAAGCTAGACAAATACAAAGAAAAACTTGATCAGAACTCATGACACAGACTCCATCACTTGGGGACCTGTAGTCTGGGGAGGAACATCCAGGAGAGCTTCCAGGGAACCCTCCAGGGAAAGTTTTGGGAAAGCAAGGGTAGAATCGTGATGTTCTGGAGATGTTTAGGAGACCTGGTTTGCATGATGCATTATTTTTTTGGTGTCAACTACATAGACTCAGGGAAGTAAAATAAGGAGATTAGGCAGATGAACACTAGACTCACAAGACGTTAGGGCTGTTTGGGTTCCAGGGATCATGGGCAATGTTCCATAGTGGCCTCCCCCATTTAGCTACAAAGGAACATACACAATGCTGCTCATTTGAGTTGGCATTTCATGCCTATGAGAAGCCGAAAATCATTATCCTCACCTTCTCCAATTGAAAGCTGATAATTGGTACAGAAAGAAAAGGTTTATTGGGAGAAGCCATATGGAAAATAAGTAGGTCTACTGTCTCAGAGTGGGGTTCACTCCTTGTCAATAAAGCTGGGAGAAAATAGATGTATTATGCCCCCAACACTGGAGGCAAGGACCATGAGGTTTGCTACAGGGAGGAGAAGTCAGTAGTGGGAGCCTCCAGTAAGAGGACTATAGGACAGAGGCACTGTCCAAGCTAGCAGGAGATCTTGGTGTGAGGGGGAAGTAGTTACTGGTGGTCTCTTAAAGCTTGCACTTCATGCCTAAATTGGGCAGGAGAGTTAGCAGAGACAGAGAGAAGTTCAAGGCAGCTGCTTTAAGGAGCTAAAGAAGAATCAAGAAAACACAATTATTCAGATAATAGTTGTGTATGGAGCCCTGGAATTAGGCCAGGAAGAACCACTTTTCACTCCATCTCTGCCACTCATAAGCTGTGTGACTTCGAGCAAGTCACTTCCTGTTTTAGGGTCTCAGTCTCCTCCTACTCAAATTAGTGGGTGGGCCAAGCTGACCTTAGCCATCTTCTAATCGAGTAGTAGTGGACTCTTGAGAGCAGGAGATTTCCAACTCACAGTTTTGGACTGAACTTGCTTCCCCCCGCTGTTGAGGCCCAAACCACTCCACACCTCTGAGCAGGGTGAACCTTAGGACGCCATGGTCTCCTGGGGAAGAAGGAAAAGAGTGTGTTAAAAACCCTCCAACACCTGAGAAGATGAATTTTCCTAAGTAAGCAAAAAGCCCTTCTCTAACATTTCTCACATTGCAGGATGTTAATGATAAGACATGATCTAAATCCAAACCTTTGTATCTTAAATCTGGCACTCACTGGGAAGAATGTTCAAGGTCCCTCAGTCCATTTGAAGGCTCTCTGGGCCTGGGCCCTGATCCCTTAATTCTGGGCATTCCACTGCTCTCTTCTCTCTCTCTTTTTTTTAAAAAATATATTTATTTTTTAGTTGTAGGTAGACAGGATATCTTTATTTTATTTTTATGTGGTGCTGAGGATCGA
The DNA here is from genome assembly GCA_028644305.1 of Xerus rutilus. Taxonomy (NCBI): domain Eukaryota; kingdom Metazoa; phylum Chordata; class Mammalia; order Rodentia; family Sciuridae; genus Xerus; species Xerus rutilus. Next base: position 77,479,638 of record CM053410.1, read on the forward strand.
ACCCAATGCTTCATGCGTGCTAGGCGAGCACGCTACCACTGAGCCATAACCCCAGCCCTCTTCTCTCTTTTGATACCAGAGAAGATTTAGGGATTTATTTCCCTGGAGCTCAGCTACAGGAAATATGCCAGAGGCTAGGAGCTCTTGGGCTAGCACTACCGAGCCCTGTCTTCTCTGCACGGGTCTGAGAAGACCCATGCCCTGCCTATCTGCTTTTCTCCCCCTTTTTCCTCCTATTTCCTTCCTTGTTCTCCATCCACACTTTTGTTACCATCTGGGGCTGCTTGGTATGTTATCTCCACTCAGCAAAGAACTGAAGAACAGGACACAGATAGCAAGCAAGTAGCAGCTTTATTGCAAAAAGTGACAAGAGATAGATTTCTCTGAAGAGAAGGGGCCGTGGAGCTGGGAATGGTGGAGGAGTTTTGGCTTGTTCTTTTTATGGTCTCTGGAGTTTCTTCCTTTCCATATCTCCTCCCCTGTCCATGCTCTCCTCACGATTATTGATTGGTGCCCTCTCTGTCCACACACTTGTTTTAGTTTTTCTACTGGATCCTCCACTTAGGAGCACAAGTATGGAAGTGTCTGATTGGGTCCCCTGCTTGTGTCCACAAACATTTTTGTCAACAGGAAGTGGACTTCATTAGAAGACCCTCTCCATGCTCCTATGTTCTGGCCCCCAACCTCCTTGCTCACCATCTTGCCCTGGTTGCCTGAGCCCTTCTATATCTCCCTCGATCCTCCCCACAGAGGATACCTGACTACTGTTGGGAGTTGGGGCAATGACTGCTCTAGGTATTTCAGGCTGACAAGGGGTATCACTGGAGTAACCAGGATATCCTTCTGAGGAAGGTCTAGGGTAAGTGGGAAGCAGCTGGCTGGTCCCGAGGCCAACACCGGTGACATACAATAGTGGGTCTGTCGATGGGTCCCTAGGAGAAGTCTGGAGGGATGTCCATTGGGGGCCCCATTTGTAACACCATCTTAAGTTTTGTTGTCTCATCTTCTATGATTAATTTGGTATCCTTGAGTTACAGCCTGTTGAGCTTCTTCCATTGAGTACTTGAGGCATTCAGAGGACACAAAAAAAATTTTCCCATGAGTGCAGGGCAAGTGTGGAACCCTGTAAAGCAACTGCCTTGGCTGCTACATCTGCTGCCCTATTTCCTTTCGCTAGTGTGTCCTCTCCCTTCTGATATCCAGGAACATGGATAACTGCTACCTGAGAGGGTAGGAAGATGGCCTCTAGGAGGCAAAGAATCTCCTTGGCATGCTCAATGGGATTGCCTGTAGTAGTAAGCAATCCTCGCTCTTTCCAGATAGCTGTGTGAGAATGAAGTATTTGAGAGGCATATTTAGAATCAGTATCTATCGACTCTCTTATCTTTAGAAAGCTCTAGGGCCCAGGGGAGGGCAACTGATTCTGCCAACTGAGCACTGGTATTAGTAGGAAGTGGCCCTGATTCAAGAACCTCAAAATATGTCCCTACTTCATATCCAGATCGTCAAGTCCCATCAATTACCAATGAACTCCAGTCAGTGTATAGAGTGAGATCAGGATTATCTATAGGATAATCAGATAAATCTGGTCTGGCAGCAGAAGTTAACATTAAAATTTCATCACAAGAATAGAGAGGGCTTTCCTCTATCTTAGGTAAGAAAGAAGTTGGACTGAGGTTCTGACAAGTCTTTATGGTAATTTAAGGTCTTTCCAACAATAGGGCCTGATAGTTGAGTATACTGCTGTTAACCAAAGACTACCTTTAGAACTTAGAATTCCTTCTATGTAATGGGAGGTCAGTACAGTGAGGGGACTTCTCAGAGTAAGTTTATGTGCCTCAAGGACCAATAGTCCCACTGCAGCCACAGCTCTAAGACATCCAGGCCACCCCTTGGCCACCATGTCTCATTCTTTACTTAGGTATCCCACTGGCTGGAATGGCCCCTAATGATTGAGTAATAATTCCTAGTGCCACTCTGTTCCTTTCTGGAACATGTAATTGAAAGTTGAGCGGGCCAGCCTAGAACAGGGGCCCGGATAAGAGCTGATTTTAATATATCCAAGTTTTCCTCGCCTCAGGAGTCCAACTAATAATTGCCTGTGACTGTCCCGATGCTTCCTTAAGGCACTCATTGAGGAGTCTTGCCTCTTCGGCATACCCAGGGATCTAAGTTCTACAATATCTAGCTGTTCCCATAAAGGTCCTGAGTTGCTTTACTGTCTGAAGAAGAAGATATGAGAGTATGGGTAATTCTTTGGGGGCCAAGCATTTGAATTTCACTTTCCAGTGTCATACCCAAGTAAGTAACCCAGGGTAGGAACAACTGAACCTCCTCTCAGGAGACTTTATATCCTCTAGTGGTCAGGAAATCTAGAAGAAAGCCAGTGCTCACAGAAATTTTTTTTTTCTGAAAGTCCACACAAAAGAAGGTTGTTTACATTTTGAAGTATCGCTGCTTCAGGCTATGACAAGTCCATGAGGTCTTGTGCCAGTGCTTGTCCAAACAGATGGGGACTGTCTCTAAATGCCTGTCCAGGTAACTTGTCCTGTCTTATGAGTAGGATCTTCAAAGGCAGATAGAGATTGGGGTTTTTTTGTATGTAAAGGGATGAAGAAAAAGGCAACCTTTGAATCTAGGTCCATATAATAAGTAGTTCCCTTGGGAATCTGGGTAAGGAGAGTATATGGGGTTAGAACAACTGGATGCAAAGGCACTACTGCTTCATTGATTATAGGAAGGTCCTGAACTAATCTCCATTTATTGGGGCCCTTTGGGACCCTCAATGTAGGAGTATTATAAACGCTAGAGCACTCTACCAAAAGTCCCTATTGTTTCCAACTCAATATAATAGGTATCACCTATTCCTTCCCAGCTTCAGGTTTTAAGGGATACTCTTTTTGGTGAGGAAAGTAGGAAGGATCCTTATGATGAGTTTCAACAGGGATTGCAGTCCATGCCTTCTCCACTGTATTGTTATCTGATCAAACTGTGGGGTCTAGCTCAGTCTCTATTAAAGGTAGGCAGCTATATTCCCCAGGTGGCAACAACAAATTGACCCTTAATTGAGACAATAGGTCTCTTCCTAAGATAGGGGCTGGGGTCTCTTATATAATGAGAAAGGGGTGACAGAATTGGAATCACCTCAGAAACAAGCAAGAAGTCTAGTGAAATATCACTCAAGGGGCTGGCCCCATATACCCCAAATGGCTATTTTATCTTGGGACTGAGGTCCAGGAGAGGAGAATAAAGCTCCCCTGACAGGAAGGAAGTTTATCTGGTGCCTGTCCATGAGCAAGTTTACCCAGGCTCCTCAAGTTGGACTTCAGTCATGGGAGCCATAAAGCAAGCCCCTGTGACTCATCATTGGGCGCTGGTACAAAATGGCTTCAATCCCCTCAGGTTCCAAGGACATCTAGCCTTCCATTGGTTCCCCTGACACAGGGGACAAGGTCAGGGAGCAGTCCAATAGGTGGTAGATGCCTCTGAGGACAATCCTTTTGGAAATGGCTTTCTTTCCTGCAAGAGAAACAGGAGGTAGAGGAGGACCCCTGAGCACCTACTCACATGGCCGCCATCAATTATCCATGTCATTTGTCCTTTTTCTCCTTTTTTCAGTCCCTATTCTAGGAGATTGATGTAGCAGCTTGGACAAATTGGTCCAAGATTTTGTCTGATTCCTCAGCCAGTTTTTGGAGCTTCCTTCATATGTCTGGAGCAGACTGGGTCAAGAGTTTCTCTTTTAGAATGATTTCCTCCATCTGTGACCCTAGCTCAGTATTAGTGTGTTTGGTAATGGCCTCCCAGAGCTTCTGTAGAAAGGTTGCTGGTGGCTCCTTTCCCCTTTGAATCACAGTGTCCAGCTGGCGTAATTGAAAGGCTTAACTTGGCCCCTTCTCAGTTTGAACACAGAGTGCATAAAGTGACGTCTCCCCATCCATCTCTACCTCTGTCAGCATTCCAGTTTGGTTCAGTGAGGGGGACTGCCTGACTCCCCATAGGGATGTTCCAACTCTTGTCAGCCATGATTATTTTCCTTCTCCTGCTGTACAGTAGTTGTCTTCTATTCCAATAGCTCTAAGACATGTTGTTTTTCCAAGGAAATTAAACTTTGTATCAAAAGCAAACATAACATCTTTCCTGCTAAGTCATAAAGATTTGATAATTGCCGGAAGGTTTGAAGATATTGCTCTGGAGTTTTGGTATAGTTCCCTAGGTCTTTTTTTTTGTCCTTTAATTCAGTTAATAAAAAAGGGACATGTACCATTTGAGGTCCAAATCTCACTCCCCATGCTTGCCACCGCCAGCATTGTTCTGAGGGGAAATATGCCCTGAGTAGCAGATTTCCCAGCAACTCTGGGATCATAGGTGGAGTCTGTCCTTGGATAAGGAGTACTGGGCTCCAATCCTTTTAAATTGGGATATAAAGGGGAAGTAGTCTTGGGACCTATTTTTCCTTCAGATGGGTCTGATAAAATTTCCTGTTTAACTGGTGAAGGTCCCTTATTCTCTGTCAATAAGTTTTTCTTTTCTAGGGACTTGGTGTCTGGCTTAGAGCAGCAGACTGTCTCTAGGGTCTGAGGGTCAAGCTTGCAATCCTTTGCTTGTTCAGGATTATTCGTCTGATAAAAGAACAATTGTACATAAAGAACTTACTCCATTTACCCTCCCTTTTACAAAAAAGGTCTAATTGCTGAATAGTACTGTAATTTAGGTTCCCCACAGGTGGCCCTTGTTCTCCATCTCCTAACAGGCCTCAATGCAAAAGAAGATCAAGGATTTTCTTGATAATTGGGGGTCCAAATTATCCTTGTTTTTGAGCAGACAGGTGAGCCTCGTGGGATTTTTAAAGAATTAGATCCCATTAGAAACAAAAAGAAAGAAGAGGTCTTGATGGAGGTCGCCCAGTCCCTATCTCACTCTTTTACAAATCTGGTGTGGCAGCTCTGGCCTGTGACTCAGGTAGACTGGCTTGCCCAGAATCTATCCAAGGGGCATCGTGTCCAGGTAGGGACTAGCCAAGCTTATCCATGGCTTGCTGTCTAGGTCTCTGATTTTATTTTTGTAACCCAGATATCTCCGATGCTTCCATTCCTGGAAAGTGTGTAATTTCCATCTTATTCCTGTCAAAAAGGGATCTGGAATTCTCAGGAGAACAAGAAGCTAGAGGGGAGGCATCTACCTGTAAAAAGATTTATGCTGAAGTTTCTGAGATGGAGTCCCCTGAATTGGTAACATGATCTCTCAGCCCAAATTTATGGGTCTTTTTCCTGTGCAAGATTTCCAGCAGCCATTATAAATCAACCCCAGGAGATGTCCTATGATGGTCACAATGATATCCCCTCCTTTGTTTCTTTTTTCTTCCTTTTAGAGGGTCTTTAAAGCCACAAGGGAGGGAGGGATGTGGTTTCTCAAATTTCTCAAAAAGATAGGGAGTCTTCCATCATAGGCCATTTGATCAGAAACAAGATCTCTGCCAAAGTAAAGATGAAGTAGGAGTGACCTAGTTTCAACTGACAAATTGTGTTCCCAAAAGGAAGAAAAGAAATGTTGCTGATTCTGTTGTGGACTATGGGGCCTATTACTCATGTTGTTGTCTGAGAGGAGAGAAAGACAAAAAACCAGTTGGTCTGAGAATTCAGCAGTGCTAGTCATGACTGGGGACTTCCCGGCTTCAAATAGCCACAGAAGTGCTGGTTGATCAACAGTCACTTTCCAGGTCTCATCAGCTGTTTAACATGACTGTTACTTTGAGTTGATGGTTTCTTGGCTGGACGAGCCCTCAATTATGTTACCATCTAGGGGTGCTGGGTTCATTGTCTCCATTCAGCAAAGAATTGAAGAACAGGACACAGAGATAGCAGGCAAGCTGCAGGTTTATTGCAAAAGTAACAGAGATAGACTTCTCTGAAGAAGAGGGGTCCCAGAGCCAGGAATGCAATAGAGAAGTTTTGGCTTGTTCTTTTATGGTCTCTGGAATTTCTTCCTTTCCTTATCTCCACCCCGTCCATGCTCTCCTCGCTATTATTGATTGGCACTCCCTCTGTCCATGCACCTGTTTTAGATTTTCTATTGGATCCCCCGCTTAGGAGCACAAGTACAGAAATGTCTGACAAATTGAGTCCTCCACCTGTGTCCACGAGCACTTTTATCCCCAGGAAGTGGACTTCCTTAGAAGACCCTCTCCAGACTCCTTTGTCGTGGCCCTGCCCCCGACTTCCTCACTTGCGATCTTGCCCTTGCTGCCTAAGTCCTTCTATATCTCCCTCACCCCCACCTAAAATAAGCCCTCTCATCCATAAGGACATTTTGTTCCAAGAACTGAAAAGGTTCTTGATTTCCCGCTGCTGGCCTAACAGCAAAAGGCACAAAGTTATTGAGTTAGCATTCATTGTGCAACTTCAGCCAGGGAGGTAAGTGATGCGCTTCCTATGGGTGAGATTGAAGGATATGAAATTGATAAACCCCCAAGACAGTGTGGGACCTGGGAGGATGGGGGGGGGGAAGAAACTAAAGCTTTGATCCTTTGAATAAATCATTTCTCCATGATATAATAGTGAAACTACACATTAAACGTGTACCCACGGCAGTACAATGAGCCCTAGAGATCAGATGAGCACTGGACTCTGAACCCTGAACCCTCCATCCCCGCCCTGTAAAAGCATTGCTGAATTAAAAACCATGCCCAGAAGAACAAGTTCCAGATGTTTGCAACCTTTTGTCCACGTTCTGTTAAAGTCTTTGAGGACTGAGACACCCCCCAGCGTAACCTATATCGATCCACACCTCCCCCGTAATCAGTACCATTTTCTACCCAGAAAGTGAGCCCTCGATGCCTGACTCTGCTGCTGAATAAAAGGCTTTGCTGAATTCCTATCAGATGAGCAGGAGTCAGGCTCTGCAGTGGGCTGAGGGTCACTTCCCCAGCTGTTCCCAAGGGCTTTGCTGGCATGCTAAGAATAGGGTTGGGATGCATGTACGTGAAAGCTGGCATGGGAGCAGGGCTGGGTATCTGGAAAAATGGATGTGAGATTAAAGCAGGTTTCAGCCAAATCAAGAGAACGTTCTGTTCTATCATGAGGCCGTGAGCTGCAGTTTTTAACATTCCTGTCCTACCTCTGGTTTTGTTCTGATGCTGATCTTGTCCCTAGATTCACAGACTGGTTTTCAGAACTTTCCACTGAGAGACATCCAACCTTGTCTTCACTAGGCACTGACCTGTTCCCACACTCATTAAAATTCCCTTGCACTAAAGTACTAATCTTAGTTGTATTTCCATATTAGGAAAGGGACTGGGTTTAATGGCTTTGTGCCAAGAAAATTGTGTGTGTATATACACAATTATATATATATATATAAATTATATATAATGAATATATTCTTTAAAATATAAATAATTATACATATATAAGGAGTATATGTACTTATTTATTTAAATAATAAATATTATATTTTAAATATATACTTAAATAAGTATATATATTTATAAACTTAAGTATATGCTTAAATAAGTACATATACTTTTTATATTTTAAACAAACATGTTACTATATTTTAAATAATGTAATATCTTACAATAAATGTTATGTATTATGTATAATTTAAAATAAGTATATTAATAATACATGTTTATATGGTATATATGGATTAATCCCCCACAATCACACCTCTGAAAGATAACTCTATTGACATTTTTATCTTTATTTCTAAAAGTTTTTTCCTACATTTGTATACAGTTATATGTGTCTGTAACAAGATATATATACATATATATGTATCACATTAAAACTGCCATTAATCCAATTTTAAATTTTTTTCTCACTTAACTCTTTCAATTAAATGCTTTCTGAATGGTAGGGTTTAGTGGAGATAGTTGGGGCAGGGGGCCTCTTAAATAGCAGTGAAGCCGGTCACTGCCTCCTCCAGGTGCCACCACGTGGAACATGGCAGCCATGCCCAGAGGCAGCATGGGAGCCAGTGCTGGGGAGCAGTAAGGGATGAGGCATCCTCTTGCTAGCGCTGGAAGCCACAGATAAGATATACTTTACCCTGAGTCCTCTCATTTCCCCAAGGACCAAGTTGAGGAGCTATCTACTGTTGCAGCAAACACCCCCTGTGCCCTGCGAGTCTGACCGCTGGCCGTTCAGGCCCTTGCTTTCTCTTCACAAGTCTCAGTTGCTGGAGCATAAGGATGAGTGCTTACCTCCACTCCAAGGAGGGTATTTGTATGCAGGTTTAGGAGAACTTTTTCTGTCTTTGACTGTCTTTCCCATGTACTGCAAGTAAGAGCGGGCTGCCTTCCAAGTACAAAACCTGTAGGAAAAAGGGCCTTCAGTCATAAGAAGGACCCCCCACCACCCCGCTGAGGGGAACCAGGGGGATCCAGAGTGGGAGCAGTCCTCAGAGAGCATGGGACATCCAACGGAGAAGAGCAGAGCATCCTGGCCTCCAGTGCTGCTCTCAGAGGCCTTTCTTCTAAGTTCTCTTTGTCCAGACCTGGCTTCAGCAAGGGCCTGGCCTGAGCAGATTTTCTTCTGGAACCACCAGTGAATGGAGTCAGTGAAGAATCTGCTGTGCCTGGGCCTGGGGCGGGGTTAACTTTTAGGGCGCTTGCTAGAGTCAGACTATAAAATCTTTATTTAACCCCAGCTGGTGCAGCCAGAATGTCTGACAGGGTTCTATCTGCCCCTTCCTGAGGTCCTGGCTCTCCCGCCTTCTTCTCAGCAGGCCTTTCTCTGGAATAGACTGTGATTCCTCAGGCTCCTGAATCACTGTTGCTCCCTAGCGCCCCACAACACTCACCATGGTTTACTCCCTGGCCTCCTGGCTCCTCCCTACCCCAGCCAGCCCTGGGGTTGGACCCCTTGGTGCATCTTGGCTATGCTCCCTTGGCTCTGTGGTCTTGCCTGATGCCATCTTCTCCATTCACTGAGGGGCAGCTCTTCTATCACAGTTGCTTTGTCCCATCTCACCTGCCTCACAGTGTCCCTCTCCCCTTGACCTTCCAATATGCCACAGGTGTCTTACTTATGCTGGAAAGAGACCAAGAGAACTGGTTTCTTTTTTTTTTTGTACTGGAGATTGAACTCAGGGTCACTTGACCACTGAGCCACATCTTCAACCCTATTTTGTGTTTTATGAAGAGACAGGGTCTCACTGAGTTGCTTAGCGCCTTGCTGTTGCTGAGGCTGGCTTTGAACTCGCAATTCTCCTGAAGAGAACTGGTTTCTAATCCTGTTTTTACCACTTACCAAATAGTCCTAGGCAAGTCCCTTAACTACTCTGTGCCTCAGTTTCCTCATCTATAAAACAGGGGTAATAATGCTTTGCCCTACCCACCTCATAGGGTTGTTGAGAGCTTCTTTGAGATAATATACATGAACACAGTTTGCACAACATAAATCTCTTTATAAGTATATAGGAAAGCAAGTAAAGAACCAATTGCATGAGGATTAAGGATTAAAAACCTCCTGAAGCAACAGTAATCTTCCTTAAGACACACTGAGGAGCTGAGCCCTGAGTTGAACCGGGAGAAGCATGTTTTTCAAAAGTTTCTGATCCCTGAACAGGTCCCAGGATGAGTTTATATTTAGTCCTGGTTAAGAGAACTAAAATTAGGTGCCATCAGATAGCAATTGGTATTTAAAAGATTAATTGCTTACAAATAAAAAGTTTTGCATTTCTGTAAATTTGTTTTAAATAATTTATTATCTTTGGGATTTTAAAATAAAGGTTAGTGATTGGTAAGCAGATTTCACAATTTTATTTTACTAATGTCATATTTTGGAAAGGAAGGAAGGGAAACTGAGGAGACAGAATCAAATCATAATCCCCATTAATCTTGTCTGGGGAAATGTCACAGTTGTCCTCTGGTCACTGCCACATACCTGTGGAAGGCATGAGGTAGGACGGTGGCAGAACACAGGAGAACTGGGAGAACCGAGGCCACCCTCCCAGGCCACACCTTGGGGCAGGTTAGGAATCAGTGGGCATGGGTTGCCTTTGGTCTGTGGCTATTTTGTTCATGTTCACGTTTTGGCCTTCACAGGCTCCTCACCACGTTTTCATTTTGAGTTAGTTGCCACTTTAACCTTGGAAGGGATGTCATAAAATTCTGAATTTCTACTACCTCTTGAAAATTGAAATATTTAGCAAATTATCTCAGTGGCAATAATTTGGACACAGCAGTAAAATGCTTCTGTCTTGACTCCTTTCATGAGACTCCCAAGCACAAGCGACTGTGTTGGCCAGACTTGACATGATTTCTCCCTGAGGAGCTCTGGACCACTTTCACACTTAGGTGGGAAACAGGCCTAAGGAAACCTCACACAGTTACTCCACGCACACGCAGGAAGAGGAGCGTAGACGGACCCAGCATTCTGGTTCCCTGTCTCACTCCGCCTTCCATCCTGTGATGCAGCGTTCAGTGTGAGGGCCAGAGCATAGCCAGTAGGATAACAAGAACCGTCCTATCCCCTGAGAAACTGGAAACTATGAACTAGAGGCCCAGAGGAAGACAGCAGTCTGTCTAGAAGGCTAATTGTGTTTTCCTGACTTGGCAGTTTTCAGGTAAAGGGAGTTGATTACCTTTTCCAGAAGTACATAATGACAGGGAAGATGGACATAACAGCCCCGTGGAAGGTGGTCCGATCTAGGTGGCCCTCTGTAATGGCAGCAAGGACAGCCTCCTTCTGGGACTCAGAGATATTCACCTACCCACAGAGTGGAAGCCTGTCACTGACAGAGCCTCCAGGAAAGGCAGGCCATCTCTCCTAGCTCCCAGGGCCCTCAAGACCACCCCTTTCCAGAAGGCAGAGCTTTTTGTGGGCTTGCTACATAGGAGCTGAGTTGGTCCAAGATTCAGGACATGCCTGGCAATTAACTTTCAGGGTTCTTGTGGGGGAAATGCTTCTTGGTGAATGCCAAAGCAGAGTGGGAGACCTCCTTACCCTCAGCCTTGGAGGGATGTCAGAATTCAGGAAGAGCCTTAGGATAATGTTAATTTTGGACCGCAGCAGCAGTATATCATTCTCAGTGTATGTCCGGTTGACCTGCAGCACATGAGCTGAACTCACCAAATCATTAAATCTAAAAAAGAGACATTAAGCCAGAAATCACAAGGAGAAGATGAGAGCAGTGACTGTGTAGGGCATCAGACCTATTTCTGGCTTATAAAAGGCAGGGCCAGTTCTGGGCCAGGTTGTGACCTCATTCAATCATAATTCACTCATTGACAAGTATTGATTGAGCACAGACCACATGCCGGATAATAGGCTAAGTACTCTTTCAAGTGCATTTCTTTTTAGGAGATTTTAGGAGATTACAGCTTGGCGGGACTGAATCACTACACTTCTTACATCAAGCCAATCTATGCTGGGAGGTGTTAAGGATGGAAAGCCAGGAGAGGAAGGAGAGGAAGGGGAAATGGGAAACTTACCTCTCCATTTCAGATAAGAAATACAAATCATTAATTGCGAAGTTGACAGTGATGACCCTGTGGCCATATATTCGGCGCTTCAGAAGGGTGATATCTCCATTCTCTTGGTCTGCACTCCGGACATTTGAGGGCAATGGGATTGGACGTCCTGATGTGCTGGGTGACGTGGAGAAATCTGGGGGAGAGAGGAAATAACTACAATCTGGTTTGATGAAGTCACTCTGAAGTCTGAAGCGTTCAGCCTGGGCATAACTACAATGAAGAAAGGAGACGTGGACCCACCCCTTGGGCCTGTCGAAGTAGTCATTGCCAACCATTAGGCAACAGCCTCTTACTTAGACTTGAAGGGCTGCTGAATAATTCATCTGCTCAGATGGTGTGATAAGGCACATACAAAAACCAAAAAACTCAATTGAGCACCAAAGGATAATTTCATGGTACTTGCCTAAGAGAAATAGAATCACGGTGTAGTTATGCTAAATCTTAAGGTTTCTGCAGAGACTGTGAAAACCAAACATGCAGACTTGACCTTCTGCTTATCAAGGAAGTCATTTGGAGTAAATGAGGAAAGCAACACAAAGGAAAAGACAAAACATAAAAGTTTATTAAAGAAACTGAGGGCCAAGAGCAAGAGTAGAAAAGAGGTAAGAATAAGTAAAGGAGAGCCCAGAAGCTTCTAGAAGATTTGGTTTGTTTCAGAGAGTTTCTCGACTAGGATGTATCCAAAGAAACCCATGCACAGGGATTCATGTCTGAGAAGAGAACAGTTTGAGGCTGGATCTGGCATGCAGACCCTGGTTAGTTGCCTGTCTGGGATTAAGAAAACTGTCTAGTCCATCTCTAGTGTTCACACTTCTTTTCTGTAAATCCTTTATTCTGAGGTACCTCTGGAGTGATTGATGTGGGCGTGGTGCTCCCTGTGGTACAAGCAGGATTCCTTTTGGAATATGTGGGACAGGGGGTGGGGTGACAGTGACACCCAGCACTTGTTCTGTCCCAGATGCTGTGCTGGAGTCCAAGGGTTACTGCTGCACTAGATAAGGAACCTGTTCCCTGACCTAGTATCTTACAATCTCTCTAGTAGACTTGACTTGGAAGGAAAAGCAAAGTCTGGATAACAGTGGGAATTGAGGAAAGTCAGGGGGAGTAGGAAATGAAGGCACTAATTCCAACCAAGAAACATAAAAGCTGTGTTATGTTTGTAAACTGGCTCTGGTGGTGGAAGAGAGACCTGGTTTGTGTTATCTGTTGATTTCTGTAGTAAGTATTACCCCGTAATTGATTTCAAGCTACTGATGGCATGTCAATCGGCTCAAAAAATTTGCAAATATTTAATAATTATCTCTCACCAACTGATGTCAGAAGTTCCAGTTTGCTGTTACTGGGAGTCATACTTGACTGCCTCCTCTTTCCACATCCAATTACTCACGAAACCCTGTTGGTCCTGCTTTCTAAACATATTTCAAATGTACCCACAATTTGTCCTCATTGCAACTGCATTATTCTAACCATCAGCATCATCTTTCATTATTGTAAAAACCACTTAACTGTTCTCAGGGTCCAGACAAGGTAAGGAGACTGAGGTGCCCAGGACACAGACCTGAAGGACACACCTTTACTCAGTGTGGTACAAGTGCAGAGTTGGCCCTTGTGTGACCCTGAGAGTCACAGCCTTCTTACAAGGCCACTGGCCTCACCCTAGCCCTGACTGCTGTTCCTCCACTTTACTTCCTTGCGGTACATTCTTCACATTACGGTCAGGGCAATCATTCTAAACCATGAATTGTTAAACAGCCTGGAATTTTCCTATAAAGTTAACACATGACCCAGCAATTCTGCTCCTAGGTATTCACCTAAGAGAAATGACTTATCCGCATAAAGACTTCTACTTGAATATTCATAGCAGCTTTATTCATAGTAGCCCCAGAGTGGACACAATCTAAACATCTATCCATCGGTGAATGGATAAACAAGTTATGGTCTGGTACAATGGAATACTCTCAGAAACAAAAAGGAATGGACTGCTGAGATACACAAGGGCACAGATGAATCTCAAAAGCCTTATGCTAGGTAAAACAAGCTGGCTTGATTCCATTTATATTAAATTCTAGAAAAGGCTAAACTATAGTGAGAGAAAGCAGATCAGTGGCTGCCAGACCAGACTCTGGTAGTAGAAGGGGAGATGCTGACTAAAAAGGGGCATGAAGCAATTTTTTGTGGTGACAGAAATATTCAATAATGTGATTGTAGGAGTGGCTGCATTCACGACTGGTGAATCTTGCTATATGTAAACTATAGTTTAAAAAGTGACTTTTGAAAGTAGTCTAAAAATGAATGGGAAGAAAAGAAAAAAACAGCAGCCCAAATGCATAATTCTTGAGAGCTTTTGTTCAAAAGAGAAACGGACAAATATGTCAGATAACTGGAGAGGAATTATAAACCAGTGAGAAATTATTATTAATTTTTAGTGGAGAGGTGCTATGCCATATTTGGTGCTGACTGAGTAATTCAGAAACAACAATGAAGCAAAGCAAAACCAAAAAAAAAAAAAAAAACAACCCTAAACTTATGCAAGAGAACAAGCAAAACTGGCTCAATGAGTAGCCTGGGGAGATGCATGTGTAGCATGCTCATTGAAGAGGAAGAAAGGCACTTCCTCCCTGTGACAAGAACATTGAGTACAGGGGTTGCTGAGCAGACAATATGGTGGAAGAAAGCTGTAGAAGGTCTCTTCTGGTTGCTTCTTTTTTCTCAGGTAAAACAAAAAGCACAAAGTGGCCTACGAAAATCAGTAATAGGAATGGAGTGGAGGTTCCAAGGGGAATCAGAGGCTTGTCAGGATACTATAATGAGGGCATGACATGTGTATATTTTAAAGGACAATAACAAACACACACTTATGCTCAAGACAGAGGTTCCATTGGTGGTGGGTGATGGGGAGCATAGAGTATCATCTGAGTTACCCATTTTTCTATTTTTTGGCTTGGACGGGAGATATTCCATTTTTTCTACTGTCACTTATATGTATGCTGTACTTTAACATAAAAGATGTGAACCAGTGGCAGATTGAGTGCCACCAGTGCATGTGAGGGGAAGTGGGGTCAGGTAGGCCTCCCATGAGGCTGAATAGGCACTTTTGTTTCTAGGCTCTCAGACAACGCTGGGTAGGTGGGCAGTCGAGAACCATGAACTTGGACTTTCTACCATTCTGGGGCATGAGGTGTTGAGCTGATTTTCATTTAAAAGAGGAAACAGAAGAGTCAATTATTCTTGAATCCTAAATATTAGCAGTTAATGAAAGATACACACAAAAGTTTTTTGCAAGCTGGGCGCTGTGGTGCATACCTGTAATCCCAGCACTTTGGGAGGCTGAGACTGGAGAATCACGAGTTCAAAGCCAGCCTCAGCAATGGCGAGGCGCTAAGCAACTCAGTGAGGCCCTGTCTCTAAATAAAAACACAAAATAGGGCTGGGGATATGGCTCAGTGGTCAAGTACCCCCGAGTTCAAACCCCAGTACACCCCCTCAAAAAAAGTCTTTTGCAAATTAAAAAAATAATATTTACATTTCTATAGACAAAAAGACAAAGGACACAAAAAATACCCAAAAGAATACAAATGGTCAATAAATAAAAAGGTTTAACTAATAAAGAAATATAAATAACAATGTACATTATTTTTCATTTATGAATTGGCAGTTTTCAAAAATATTTGATATTCCATGTTGATGAGAATTTGAGGAATTGGACACTGGATGATGCTATTGGTGAGAGTATACATTAGTGCAGTGGTTTTGAAGGGCCAAAATGTAACTATGTTTAACCCTTTACCCAGTACTAACATTTTAAGGAATTTATTTCAGAAAAACACGCACATTCTCTGCCCCTGGCCCCCGCCAATAACTTTAAGTGGATGTTGGAACAACTCAAAAGTCCTCAAGAGAAACATAATTTGTCACTGCCAAACTCTTGAGTTTCATCTTAAGGACTTTCCCCATCGCATGATGTAGTTCGACTGGTCTGACTGCAGTCCCTGAGTTACCCACCCTCTTTCTTATTCTAGGGTCTTGTGCATACCTAGCAACCATCGCTTCCCTCCTACCCAACCTGCCTAGCTTGCTCATTCCTAAAAACCCTGATTTATGCTCTTTTCTGGGAAAAGTCTTCCCTGAGTATTACCTCACTGTTAATTAGGGTCTCCCTATAACCATCACTGTGATCACTCATCAAAATTATGTAATAATAGCAATACTCTGGTTGACTCTTTTAAAGCACATGCTATTGCCAATAGCTCTAAGATGATTTAAATGTATACCTCACAACATCTTCACAACAACCCTATAGGATAGAAAGAATTATTCCTATCCTATGGATTGGGAAACTGAGGCACAAAGTCACTTTCCCGAGTCATTGAAATAGAAAGTGGTAGATTTAAGCCCAGGCAATCCAGCTCCAACATCTGTGGCTCATATTTTCTATTTGAAAACCACAGGTGTCTCAAGGGCAGATCCTTGGCTGCACGTTCACCCCTGTGTCCCCAGCACCTGGAGTGTGTGCCAGAATGGAGTCTCAAAAAGTATGATGAGTGAAGGAATAGGTAAATGAAGCAGTCGGATAAATTCATACAACGGACACTTTGGTGCAGTCGAAAACAAGGCAGAGAGATGTCTACTGACATCAAATGACATCCAAGATATGATGTTAAGCAAAACAAACAAGTTATAAATGTAGAGCACATGGCATTTTGTGGAAAAATATATATGTTAAGATTTACACATAAAAATAATTAGGAGGTAGATATGCAAAGCTTTAACGATGTTATCTCTTGAAGGATTTTCACTTCTACACTACATATTTCTGTGATTTTTATTACCTCTTTATGAATATTATGTATTAATTTCACAAGCAGAAATTTTAAAAAGAATTTGGGAAGACCAAATTAAATAACATCAGGAAATCGTTTTATAAACTGTGAGACCCCACAGAGCCTTAGATTAAGCATCCTTCATTTTTACTGGCTCCCCGAGCAGAGGTCTCTGTCCAGGCAAGACTCAGAACTCAGGACCTGGGGCTCTTGCTAGACCCCAGGCTGACACAGGCATGACACAAAGCAATAAGCTCTGGGCTTCTTATCAGGGCTAACCCTGGTGGCTGAAATATGGACAGGGAGTAAACAGAGAAGTAACTTACTTTCTTTGGCATTGTGCATTTCCATGTGAAGATAGTCTATAAATTCCTGGCGCTTACTGGGACTTGAAACAAATTTGCGGTACTTGCAAAAGCTCTTGATAAAGCTGATCATTTTCATCCACCCTTTTTTCTGGGAAAAGAAAGTGAGAGATGTTGCATTCATTAGTAGAGCTGTTCACTGAGAGTCTACTGTATGTCAGAAACTTGATTCATTACATCTAATCCAAGATTTCTATAAAGAAAGAATTTTTAGCTCCAATTTACGTATAAGGAAAACGAGCTTATTTAACCTGTCCCAAATCAAGCAGCTGGTGGGTGGAAGAGTCCAGCTTCCACTAGGTGTAGCTGGGGCCATTGCCCATTCTCCTCCTATCAGTCTTTCAACAGTGACTTGAGATGCCCCTGGGAGAAGGAGCCTGGATGCTCAAAACAGGAAGCAACGCAGGACATAGATAAGGGCAGCTTACAAGAACGGGATGATGGTTCAGGCAGATTTTGAAATGTTGGAGAAACAAGGAAATGAGCAAAACCATTGCCAAGCACTGAAAAACAAAAAATATAATTGTCTGCACCCACTAAGAGCCCCCTACTCACATCCATAAAACTGTACCCATAAATTTTGTTTCTTTTTCTCTCTCTCTTTTTTCTGGTGGCCCGTATGGGGAGTGAATCTTCATCTCTTTTAATAGGTACCCAGTGACCATTCTCCAGTTCATTAACCCCTAAGTAAATGGATATTTATAGCCAGAAGGAATCTTACTGGTCCACAACTAGCTCAATTGTCTCATTCTACAGAGAGGGACCTCAATGTAAGCCTGGCTTTTGACACCATAGTGAGGTATGAAAAACACTGGATTTGGGATTAGAAGCTTTGAGTCTGGAGCCTAGCTTCTCCCTAATTATGTAATCGAATTCAATTTCCTTGACCTGTACCCAAATATCTCCATGTGTAAGATAGAAACAATACCCTTCAGTGTGGTGATGCAGCTTAGTGGTTATAAAGGTAAACCCTAACACAGAGCTTGGCACAAAGGAGGTATTATAACATGTTGATTTTCTTTAATTTTAACTAAGAGCAACTGGAAGATCTGAAATGAAAGCCAAGTGTCCTGGTTCTGAGTATAGTATTCTTTTAAACATCATATGTGATCGTTCACGGTACCCTGACATAAAGTCAATCCAGATATAGAGGAAATACAAAGGAGAAAGGAGGGAGCAACACATTTTCATCTCTGGAGTTTTGGGTCAATGGGCTTAGGCACTATTTTCAGATATATCTTAGCATGATCTTTGGAGTTATACAGTTGGGCTCAAATTTTTATGATTCTAACTGACTGTAAAATATGTTGAGCAAGTAATTATTTAAGGGGCCTGTATCTTTTCTCAAACCATGTGAAGAGATTTTCCTGAGTAACATTCTATCTAGTCTCTTCTTCCCTTTTTTCTTCCTGCTGCGAGAGCTAAATAAGCTAGATGACCATGTGTGAGAGAAGTAAATGGGCATGCTCTGCTCTCAGCCTTTGGCATGTGTCTTTGGGATTTGCTCATCTATTGAACTCTTGTTTCAGCTCCCCTCCACCTCGTCATACAGTTTGGGGCTCACCCTGGTAAGTGGAGGCTTAAGTTGTCCTGTTATGCCACTGATTAAATGTGGAAGTCAGTCTAACTGGGGTGCACAGAAGATTATAAAACCTCTTGGCTTCAGGGCCAAGCACATCCTCCATATCAGCTTTCAGCAGTGAAAAACTGACAGTTTGATCCTGTGTGTTCATCTCCTGTGTGCATCATAGGTTTTAATCATAGGTAGAGAAGGGGGGGACTTTAAGTTTCCAGGGAAACCATTTCTCTGAGCCTCAGATTCCTCCTTTATAAAGTGGGACTTTAAAAACCTAGCCCCAGGGGTCATTCTTTTGGTGATTAAATGGGTGAGCAGTGGTAATCATGTATAACTGGCAATGCCCAACAGTGACTCTCTGGTCTCCAATGTCTGGTTTTCACTTTCTTCTCACTGACCTGGGATTCGTGCAGGTACACGTTCATCTTTGACGGCTTCTTGGGCAGCGTTGGTACCTCAGGTTCTACCTCTGGAGGAGGACGAAATGGGAACATATCTTGGTAATCTTTAAACCTGCCAGAGGGGAGACCAAGAATATCAAATAAGGCGAAAATCTGGTACCTGAAAAGCAAACAATTGAGGCGAACCTAGCTCAGCTTTGGATAGAGTTGCAGTGGGAGATGGGGAATGGTGAATCACTCCAAAAACACTCGTTTTGCCATTTCAATCCTTGGCGATTATCAGTCTACCTTTACTAATCAACACTGTTCCTCTTTAAGGCAAAGCAGCAGAAACTCATGTGTGCGTGTGTGTGCATGTGCACACAAGTAGAGGGTCAAGATAAGCTTGGCTTTTTCTTTGCTCTGGGGTCTGGGGCAATGAGCTACGAGAAGGGATTGTGAGACCCTTGTTTCATATGGCTTTGAAAAGCCAACGGGCGACGCAGAAAGATCCTCGCCTTCATACTCACCACTTTTCATCCAGAGATCTCATGACGTGGCTCTGGACCATCAACAATGTGGTCGTACTGACATGACGCATATGGGTGATTTCTTTGATAAGAGGGGTATCACACTGCAGCATTTCTTCTAAAAAATTTAGGAAAGAGAAAAAGAGCCATCACCCTCTTCTCCCATTTCTGAGGTAGGATGTGTTTTCCCCTTAGAGACCCACAGTCCCCTGTTCTCAATCTGGTTTGACCCTGAGTCTTTCACAATTTGAAAATCTTCAAAGCCTATTGGGAATGGTATGTGCAAGTGTATTTATGGATAAAATAGCAGTCCTGCCTTAGGTCCATTCAAATTCAAAGATGACTGCTTAAAGGAAAATGAATTTTTTTATTTAAATTTTTCCCCATATTTTGGAAAAATAAATTTTTATATTTATTTATTTTAATTATTTATTCAATTTAGGTATACATGATAGCAGAATGCATTTTGATTCATTGTACACAGATGGAGCACGACTTTTCATTTCTCTGGCTGTACGTGATGTAGAATCACATCACATATGCAGTCACACATGAAGCTGGGGCTGTGATGTCCATCTCATTCCACCATCTTTACTGTCCCCATGCCCCCTCTCCCGCCTCCCTCCTCTTTGACCAAAGTTCCTCCATTCTTTCCGTGTCCTCTCCTCCATCACTTATCAGAGAGAACATTCGGCATTTGGTTTTTTGGGATTGGCTTACTTCACTTAGCATGATGTTCTCCAACTCTATCCATTTACCTGCAAATGCCATAATTTTGTTCTCTTATAAGGACTCATTACTACAGCTGGTGGGAAGTTGGAAGTTTAGGGAGAGAGCATAAAAGTGAAGGACTAAAGTTAAATTGGTGGGGCAGATGAGGAGTCCGGGATTACCAATAGGTAAGGTAATGGCAATTGGTGCTCATGGGGCCAGAGACTGCCATGCTGGTTAATAAGGCTCAAGGATGGGTCAAGGACAGGATCTGAGTACTCTTCTTTCTCTTCTGGTTCATTCAAAACCATGTATAGAACTCAATATTCTGAGGCTCCACAAATAAGTATTTCTTACACAAAAAGACTTTTACCTCTTTTTCTATTTTTCTGTCTATGCTCATATCTTGGTTAACTGAAAGCAAAACTCCCATAAAACCCATTTCTGTTCATCTATGCTTAAACAGGAAGCTCTGCCTTCATAATTTTTTTTTTATAGATTTGATCACCTCCAGGATGGGATCGTGCCCCCCCCCCCTTCCCCAGTCAATATTTTACTTGCAGCCTCCGCTTCTGGCCAAGGTGAATTTACATGGGCCAGGTTTCTGCCTTAGGCAAGAAAACAAGACAAAGTCTGTGGAGGATTTTCAGCCAGACAGTTCTCCCTGGTACAACTGGAACAAATGTCTTCTCAATTCACGTGGGTGGGTGGGTGGAGGGGTGGTGGTAACACTCCAGCTTTGCATGCAGCTAGCCTTGCTTTTGCATCTAACTCCAGCCTAGTTGATCTGATGATTGGATGACTTGATTCTAAACTCAAGTTCTACTAAGCTGGTTCTACCAACAGGTTAACTTCTCATCTTCTCTTAGAAAAGGCAGCAAATTATCCCTTCCTCATAGGGATTAAACAAAAGTCTGTTTTTAGGATTAAATAAAATCAAATGAGAGGATGTATGTGAAAGTATTTTACACCTGGCTTCTTTTACTAGTATTACAACTTTGGATTTATTATCCTTCTCTCCTTTCACGCCCCTCTTAGTCTTTGTCTCTATTCTGCACCCATGTGGCCACTGCTCTGTGGGACTCTCTTCCGGGGCGTATGTGACACATATTTCTCTGGACGCTGAAGGGAGAAAGAAATAGGATCAGGAGAAAAAGATGCATACCAGGAGGGAGTCTGCCGTGGAAGAAAGTCTTGATTATATTTTCCAATGAAGACTTGTTAGTCTTTTCATTGGATTTAATATTCATCTTCTGTATAGCTATCAGGAATTGTAATGGGCTTTCCGCGTTATGTTCTCGGAGGAACTCCCTGAAGAGCTCCAAGTGCTGTGAATTTAGGAGGACTTCTGTCAAGTTCCTGGAAAATAGGAGAGCATGGCTTATGGAAAGAAAGGGATGATGACCCTGGGTCCTGCTCCAACTAGGTAGAGGAAGGGCATCTCTTAGATGCCCTTACAGAGCCTCTATCCATATGTGAAGAGCGTGGCTAAAAAATTGGTTAGCTCTGTTTCCTAGGAGATTAGTTTGAATTTTCATCTGCCCTTTCTAAACCTGGTTCAATTGTTTGACAACCAGGTCGAGGAGGATGGGAGGTATTTTAAAGGGTGGTAATTTATTTTTCAAGGGAACTCTTTTTTCATTTTATGGATTTAAAGCAACTCCCAATTGGCACAGTCATTTCTGTGAGACACAGCATGACCGATCAGCAGTTATTGATCCATTATTTCAAAACTTCCTTTGCTGATTCCTTCTTTCACTGTTCTTTAAATACAAGTGACTTTAATGTTTCATTTTCAGTCCTCTTTCTTTTTGCCTTGTAGGTTTTTTCTTTCTCTGGGTAACCTGTGCTTCCCTCTGGTTTCAGTTTTCACTAATATGGTGAAACTATATCCCCAGTTCTCATGAGCTCCACTTCCACATTCCAGCTGCCCATTGAACCTCATCTTTATTTCATAGTTATTATTTAAGCCTATCTATACACAAACACATGTTGACAATTAATTTGTTCTTAATCCTTTACGTACCTATTTCATTATGTGTGATATTAGCTATAGCTTTTTCATAGATGCCCTTTATCAGAATGAGTTGTTTTCTATTCTAATTTTATTGAGATTTTTATCATGACTAGATGCTGAATGTTGTAAAAGGCTTTTTCTGCATCAACTGAGATATTTAGTTTTATTCCTTAATTTTTAAATATGGCATGTTATTTTAATCTGTTTTTGGATGTTAAACCAACCTTGCATTCATTGCATACATTAAAGTATATAATTCTTTTTTATATGTTGCTGGATTTGGTTTGCTAATACTTTATTGAGGATTTTTATACTAAATTCAAAGAGGTATTAGTTCATGGTTTTCTTATGTCTTTTTGTGGTTTTGGAATCCAGAAAACTTGGCTTCATAGAATAAGCTGGCACATATGATTTCTTCTTCTATTTTCTCAAAGAGTTCTTGGAATATTTGTATTATTTATCTTTTAAATATTTCATATACCTGTAATCCCAGTGGCTCAGTGAGGCTGAGACAGGAGGATTGCAAGTTCAAAGCTAGCCTCAGCAAAAGGGAGGTGCTAAGCAACTCAGTGAGACCTTGTCTCTAAGTAAAATACAAAATAGGGTTGGGGATGTGGCTCAGTGGTCGAGTGCCCCTGAGCTCAATCCCCAGTACCCTCCCCAAAAACAATTTTCATGGAATTTTTCAGTAAAGCCATCTATGTCAGGGCTTTGTTATATATGAAAATTTTAAATTACTAAAAGCACTATGTTCTTTGATACAGCTCAAAGAAGTAGACTCAATTTTATATCAGTACTTATTCCAATTTTCAATTGTTTTTTGCCATAGGTTTATTCATATTTTCTACTTCTCCCTAAGTAAAATTCAATAATTGAGGAATTTCTAGAAAATTATATATTGTATCTATGTTGTTTAGTTAGTACATTGCATGTACAGTGAGGCTTGTATTTCTTTATAATCTTGATAATTTCTGTAGAGTCTTCAACATCACTGGAATATTTGAAAGCCTTCAAATACTGCCTTTATATTAATGAGTTTATATCTTTGTGTTATTTCTTCAACATGCAGAGAGGGTTTAACCTTACCCACAAAATGCTCCTGTTTCTTTGCAACTAAATTTATACATGCAGTCCAGTGTCTCTTCCAATATTTTTAATTTGTCCTAGTCTTTACTCAAAATTTCTTTCTTTCTACTATACTCCTATAATAATTAGCTAATATTTTATGAAAACATTTTAAGATGAGCCTTGCATTTTATTTAGTTATGTATTCAATTAGGGGCAAGGGCTATGTCTTATTCTTGTTCATCAA
>CM053410.1:77503327-77560877 GCA_028644305.1 Xerus rutilus
CAGAGATTCAAGAAGCCCATGAACATGTCCAGAATTGGGTTTATGACAAGAAAAGGCATTAGAGGACCTCAAATTTCTGGAAATGCTTTGGAATAATAATAATACAAACTGCTGCTGATGATTGAGAAAGTAATATGATCCAGACATTGCCCCAAACTCCCTCTACCAGATCTCCTGGAAGCATTTCAGCAAGGCTAAGAGGAGATGACTACTGAGCTCATTGGAAGAGGAAGCAACTGAGCTCAGTGAGGTCAAGCAGCTCAATGACTTCTTTAGGAGTAAGTGATAGACTCAGGACCTCAGTTCTACCAGTCCCCCAAGACCATGTTCTTATCTGTCAGCTGAGAATAAGTCCTATAGAAAATGACAAAATGCTTAACTATCAGACTAAAAAGAAGTTGGAGAACTGAGAACATCCATGTTTCACAAGAATGGAGCGAACCTAATATCCTCATGCCCCGCTCTTGGGCAGGTAAATTTGTGCATTCGTGCATCTATCTTGGATGTGAATTTGACAATAAAAGTCCAAATCACTACACACAGAAAAAAAGAAGATCCCAAACTTCCATCTCTTGATGAATTTTAGGTTCCAGGCAAGAATTATAAGTGGTCTAGTTAAATGTGAAATGTTGAAAGAGTAACTCAACACAGAACCAATTTAAAAAGACCAGTCAAATTTTTCCCCTCTTTTTTGGCTCCAGGAATTTAAGGTAACTATCAAGATACTAGTTGAAAATAAGCTAAGAGAACATAGATTTTTAGTAGCTTCATCATACAATGAGAAATACAGACTTTATAAAAATCATTGAGAAGAGTCACCAAGCAAGTAAATACTACCAAAAGCAGTAACAAACTCAGGGAGAGTGGGGAGAATCTGATATCCAGAGAGGCCACAATCATAATGTTAAAAATAACTAATCTTCAACAAGAACAAAACAGTAACAACAAAAAAACTATGAGCATACAAACAAGAAAATGTGGCTCACTCATGTGGCTCAAAGGAACTTAGTAGCAATAAGTGCAGATATTAAAGAGAAGGTACCAAATCAACTTTGGGAACTAGATAGCCTTACATTTTCAGGAACTAGATAAAGAAAAGCAAATGTAAACTTAAAGCTAGTGGAAGAAAGGAAATAATAGGGAAAAGAGTGGAGGGAAACAAAATAGATAATAGGAAAGCAATATAGAAGCAACATTACCAACAGTTTTTTCTTTAAAAAATCAACAAAATCTACAGTCAGTAGACTGATTTATCAAGATAAAAGACTCTTATTACTAAAATCATAAATAAAAGTGAAGACTACCAACTTTACAGAAGTAAAAAGGATTATAAAAGAGTACTGTAAACAATTGTATGCCAACAAATTAGGTAATCTAGACAAATGGACAAATTTCAAGAAATGCATGAACTACAAAAACTGGCTCAAGAAGAAATAAAAATTTGAAATGCTGTATGATAAGAGATTGACTCAGTAATCAGAAAGCACCCCACAAAGAAAAAAGCCTTATGCCTGATGACTTTACTGAGGAATTTTGCATAAGATTGAAAAAGAATAATCAACACCAATCCTTTTAAAACTCTTCCAAAATATTGAAGCAAAGGAGACACTTCCTAACTCATCCTGGGATAATGCCAGAGACAAGTTCCACTCTTTAAAAAAAAACGGAAGTGATGGCTTTATAGTCTAAACAATTAAGTTCTGAAATTAATAGGGCAGAACAAGTAAGGGATAGCAGCAAAAGGAGGAATGAATCAAAGTGACACCGTAGGATGGCAGGTCCCAGGTAGGGTAAGAAGAACCTTCCCACAGGACTTCCCTGCACTGGGTTCTGAAGCCCGACCATGGTGAGGAGGGTATCCACATGAAGGTCAGCCTAGCTTAGAGAAATTCAGAACTGAAGCAGGATGAGAAGGACATAAGACGAAGTCTGGCCCAGTGTGGGGAGTGTAAGTGGGGTGAGATGAACCTCATGCTGGAGTACAGGGGGCAAGCCAGCATGGAGTACTGGAATTCGGGCAGAATGAGAAGGATATCTCACTAGGTGTGGCCCATGGGGTATCAGAACCTGAACAGGCTGAGGATTCCATTTAAAGGGCTTGGTGAGGGGTGACAGAGTAAAAGCAATATGAGAAAAGAACCCACAGAAGGAATGGATGAGGCCTGGTGTGGAGAGTCAGCACTTCAGAAGGGTGAGAAAGACGTTCCCATGAAAGAATGGCCTGGTGGGGGAAGGCAGAGGAAGGTGACCACACAGAGTGGTAGCCTGGCACAGGTAATCAGAAGGAGCAGAGTGAGGAGGGTTCCCCTCAAAGGAGGTACCCAGAGGTGGTGTTGGAGTCCAAGCAAGGTGAGAAGGGTGTCTGTGCCTGGAGGTACTCATACACCTAGGCGTGGAGCCCAGGTAAGGGGACAAGGGCATTTGGAAGGAGAAAAGGGTGGAGTGGGGACAGATTAGTTACAGGAAGAAGGTTAGTCAATTAAGCAAATAAATTTAGGACAATGGAGTCAGGTTTCTTATTGTCAGAGCAGAAAATATGAAAAAAGAGAAAACTAGAGTGAGCCAAATAGTGTTGGATTGAATTGAAGGTATTAATGTTAGCTCAGAACTTTCAATATATGGAGAGAGATACAGAAGTAGGCACAGATATCAACTCATCTCTGTGTGTGCACATACATATACATGCTCTCCAGCTCTGTCCATTGAGAAGAACTGATTGTAGTGACGCCCTCAATAGCACTAAAAAACCAACAGACAGGATGAACCAGCCAGTTGATGCCAGCAAGTCTCTGAGCCCATTAACAGTACCAGTACCTAGATGGCAGGGATGGAGTGTTTGTGTGGACCCTATAGCATGGATCCCATGCTCACCAAAGCTGGCTTAGCTACTGTTGCTACCAAACATTCAACCAACTACCAGCAGTAACAAATGCAGAGCCCCCAACACGTTAGCATCCATAACAAATAGACCAATTAGCTACTTTGTGGTAAATATATTACCCTTGCATCCCTTACAGTCTGGAAGGAGTAGCAATTCAGCTTCACTGAAACTGAAAAGTATTGCCTACTTGCAAGCTTCAGTCAGCATTGTCACCCAGGGCTGATGAGTATTTGATCCCTAAATGGGATCTCACATGACTCTCACCAGAGAATACACTTGTAGCAAAGTAAGCGTGGCAATGCCATTGGGCCCCAGGATGATGGAATCTGCCTGTTCTTTGAGAGCTGCTGGCTTGATAGGGTGATAGAGCTACTTTTTGAAAGCATAGCCATGAGTCCAGCTTGGAGATGATAACTTGGGAAAATGGAACATCAGCCACCAGAATAAATCAAAGACTATACGAAGTACTGCATCCTCAGCAGGTAGAGTACATGGTCCCAGGAACCAAAGAACACAAGTAGAAATGTTCCATTTACCAATAATCAGTGACTTGCCTAGAGAAATCTGTCATCCTCAAAACCTGAGATTCTTTTGGGTCTAAACTAGTGCTTTCCAATAGAAATATAATGTGTGCTACATATATGATTTAAATTTTCCAACCGTCACAATAAAAAGAGCTTAAAGGAAAAGGGTGCCATTAATTTTCATACCATATTTTATTCGACCCATTTGTTTCAGTCACAGTTCAAAAAGTCAGTGACCACATGGTGTAGCGGCTCCTGTATATGGTGCCAGTCTAGAGATTCTGGTTTCTTAAAAGAAAATGTTTCTAGAGGACAGAGTAGGTGTCCATTCACTTTAAACTCTTCATGTGAAGAGCCCAGCGGGCTACAAAGGAGTCATTATACTGGTAGGCTAAGTGATCCCAGTTACTGAGATCATGAGAATTCACCTGTCACTCATGGTAGTCTCTAGCTTAATTTTAATAACAAGTTGATGAAGGAAACAGCCACAGCCCAAGAAGTCATGATGACCAGGGGCTCAGGGATATCAGGGATAAGAGCCACCGCCCAAGGCCAGCAGAGATGCTAGTTAAGCAAGAGGAGAATATGGGATGGGAAGGAGAAGAGAAGTAATAATATTAGAAAAATTGTAGTAGTATAGGCTAACCTTTCTAGAATAAGTTCCCAAGGAAAAGAAACCAACCCAATCCCTGGAGAAGCTATTCTGGGATGGTGAAATTACTATACAAAGCAAGTAGGCAGTAGTGGATGCTACTGAATGCTCTCTACACCTTCCCTTTAGGACCAAAGCGTTTATTCCTAGCTGCCTAGAGTGCTGGCTGCTAACAGCTCCCAGTTAAGGCTCCCTCTGGGAGTCCCCAGCCCAAGGAAACTGCCTGACCCAAAATATATCCTCTCTGGAGGTGTCCATGTCTCTTCTGGGTCCATGTGGAAGTTCAAAGGCCCAGGTCCCTTGCTCCAGTGAGGGACAACTCTGGAGGGTTTTGGAGCTTTGGAGTTTCCTGTGCTATCTGCCAAGGCTCTGGGACTGCCTCACAATTGGGCAGTCCACCTCGACCTCTGCCCAGTGCTGCTGTCCTCTTTCCTTTAGAGATGTCCTCTTTCCTTTAGGTGTTCTCAAGAACACCCCTAACACACGTCCTTGCACAACCTCTGACCCCAGGAAACTTGGCAGAAGATGAATCCACATCATGTGAAACTCCTACTAGACAGGAAATTAGGAACGGACAAGCTTAATCATCACTATGTTTGATAATTTATAATTACATCTCATTCTCCTAACACCTTTCTATGGCTTTGTGGGAGACAAAAAAAAAAAAAAAGACAGACAGTCAATACCTTTTGACCACATCTCCATGACAAGCAAAATATGGTTCCTCATTGGATTTTTGACCCCTGAGTTTGGAAATTTTCTCTTAGATTTGAAAAAACCTAATTGCTTCAAATCTACCCCTGAGTTTAAACACTTGCCTATGTGAGGTGCTTTCTCACAGTATATCTTGTAGTCATCACTGATCATCTTTATGGCCAGCTTTGGATACTTAAAGCAGAGTTCCTCAAAAGTCAGTTTGTTTGTGTCTGTGGGGTGAGAGAATACAGAGACAGAGTCTAGTTATCCGCTCTAGGTTCAAAGATTCACTTGTTTTACTGGGGCATATGGCTTAAGGCTTACATAAAAAACATGAGTTTTGTAAGCCAAATTAGAAACAAGGAAACATAGACTTCCCTCCCTCTAGAATGGGAGGATTCTGCCCCCTGGAAGGCCTGACCCATGGGGATTTTCTGCTTGACGGATGCTAGTATACAGATATATGATGTAGAAGGAGCTACTAATTGTTAATGCATATACAGGAAATATCTCATTCAAATGACTGGTGACCCATTCAAAGCAACCATCTTCTGTAAGGTGGAGTTGAGAATGAATCTCAGATATTTTGCTGTTGCTTCAAAAAGTTGATGTATTTAAGGATAATACATGGCAAATACTGTTAGGACTTTTCTTGTTCTGGGCTTTGACTTTTGGAATTAATTTCAGAACTGACTGTTTATATACCCAAATAGCACCAATAATAGCAAATCATTGTTCTTTGGGGTGGATTTTTTTCCTAGAAACAGCTACACATGATTTCGAGTAATGCATGGTGAATTGAGAGGTAATATCTTTGTGTCAAAATGTGGTGGGACAATAAGGCTGAGCTGGCAAGGGAACTTTTAGAATGTTCTGGGCTATAGAAACAGAAAAGCAGTATTTTGTCTTCTTCCAAGAGGAAAGCACTCATTTGTTTTGACTTCTGGTGTTCACAGTGGACCCAGTTGCACAGAGCTCTTCTGAACCTATAAACTCATGTCAGTTCTGTCCTCATGGGAGCATCGTCACCGTAATCCTTACCATTATCATCATCGTCATCATCATATGTCAGTCAGGACAGTCGAGCCACAGTGGTGAGAGCAACAGGTTGTTTCGCAGTGGATCCAGGTTTTTAGGCCTGGGTCAACCCCTCCCTCACCAAGCAACCTTGGGGAAGTCTTTTCGCCTTCCTGGGACTCAGTTCATCCACATAAAGAGTGAGAGCATTCTAGCTCTGGTGCTCTGTGAGTTTATAGTGCAGCGTGAATGGAAT
Source organism: Xerus rutilus (assembly GCA_028644305.1). Lineage (NCBI taxonomy): Eukaryota > Metazoa > Chordata > Mammalia > Rodentia > Sciuridae > Xerus > Xerus rutilus. The sequence continues at coordinate 77,509,354 of CM053410.1, forward strand.
CTTCAGCCTGCCCGGGAATCAAGGCCCCAATATGGACAAATACCAAGAAAGTCCTTTATCAGGCCACACATGTGCTCCCAAAAGCAGTGGTAAAGGAAGTGGTGAAGCGCATGCTAAGAGAAGGGGGTCTGTGGAGGACGGTTCTCACTCTTCCCGGCCACACTTGGTTCTCCAGAGCCACCTAGGTAATGCCCATCACCAGCATGTATGTGGTGATGTTCACCAGCTGTCCTCTCTTCCATTTTTGTCATGGTTTCTGGGAGAAATGCTGTAAAGTTCAGATTTTAGAGGGAAAGTGGAACCTCTAAGGTAAAACAAGAAGACCTGAACATGCTAGATTTAAATAACCATGCCCAAGCACGGCTTCAAGGGACAATCATCCAGGGCATCTGTTTTGTACAGAGTGTATGTCAAAGTTTTTAAAAAAGTGTTACTTTTTTTTTGCAGAGGAGGTGGGTACTGGGGATTGAACTCAGGGGTGCTTAACCACTGAGCCACATCCCCAGCCGTTTTTTAGGTTTTATTTTGAGACAGGGTTTCACTAAGTGGCTTAGGGCCTTGCTAAGTTTCTGAGGCTGGCTTTGAACTTGCAATCCTCCTGCCTCAGCCTTTCAAGTCACTGGGATTACAGGCGAGTGTCACTGCACCCAACTGAGCACCAACCTGAGAACTTCTTTTATTAGCACTAATCTTCTCAATGATCCAGCAAACTACAGGCCTTTATTCCATTCTATAGCTGCAGAAATGAGGTTCAGAAAGATGAAGTAACTTGCCCAAGCTCACCAAGTAAGTGGCATTTACAAAAGCTTCTGCTTACTCCTACTTTAACAGTGTTTTTCAGAGTATGGGTCAGGACTCATTAGTATCCAAAGATAAGCTGAGGCATTGTTAGCTTTTACAACACGAAATAAGATAAAACAGAATGCTAGAGTACGTCTTCTTAGGTAATAAGGGCAACAATTACTTTGTGAAAAATTTTCCATGTATATGCATATATTTATGCAGTCATATATTTAAGGAATTGTGAGGTCAAATGTATTTAATGTGGATTGAAGTTTGAAAAATCCTGCAATTCTCCAACTGCCTCAGCAGAGATAGGTCAATAATAAAATTTATTTGAACTTGAATAATAATGGCCAACATTAATTGGACTCTTGCCAAACATTGTGATGAGAGATTTCGTAGATGACCTGGGGTTACCTTCACAAGTCTGCTAGTATTTCTGTTTTGCAGACGAGAAAGCTGGGGGTTAAGCAGAAGTTAAGTACATTGCTCGACTATACACAGTCAATAGTAGAGGCAGGATATAATCCCAGACCTCAGGGACAAAAGTGCTCCCAACCATTTCTCTCCTCTGCCTGGGTGGGCTGGTGAGATATGTTAGAGGAGGTAGGTGGCTCAAATATTTCATAGAAACATCCTTGGACCTGGTTCCAGGAGAGGGGTGGTGAGGTAGAAAGTCAGATGCATCAACCTAAGTGTTCAATGTTGACAGTGGTGATGTGTGAATGGGTAAGAGTCTGGCCAAACATGAGCGCTCTGGCTTCCTCAGACCCAGTAGGGGATGCAGGACTCTGTCAGAATTCAAATCTGGCCTTTTTCATTTAGGGTGGTTGTGACCTTGGAGAGATCATCCTCTCTGGGCCTTAGTAATGAACTGCCTAGGTTATTTTATTTGTTTGTTTGTTTATATTTTGGTATGAGGGATTGAACTCAGGGGCACTCAGCCATTGAGCCACATTCCCAGCACTATTTTGTATTTTATTTAGAGACAGGGTTTCACTGAGTTGCTTAATGCCTCTCTTTTTGTGGAAGCTGGCTTTGAACTCTTGATCCTCCTGTCTCAGTAGGTTATTTTGAAGATCAAATGTGGTAATTTTTGTATCCCACAGTGCTGACACACAGTAAATAATTAAATAATAATAAATAATTAAAATTTCCAGTTTCCCAGAAAGGTAAAAAACAAATAACAACAACAAAAACAACAACAAAAAACAAGTCACAGTGACATATCTTACCTTCCAGAAACACTGGAGACTGCAGTTCTACCTGGAGAGATCCAGTTTGGCGTAGGTTCTCAGTAGCTACCTTTTGCCACTGCATAGGATCCATTTCCTCCATGTTAGCCAAGGCCTGGCTTAACTCCAGAGATTGCTGAATCCTCTTATAAAGAAGAATGTTCTCTTCTTTGTTTATAGGTTTTTTTTTATGCCACCGCGATTTGATAAACCGAGTCTGAGTCTAAGAGAAATGTGTGGAGAGCAGGCAGCATTTGACATAGGAATTATTAGACCAGAAGCAGGAGTTTTGCGATAACTCAGTCCTCCTTATCTCCCTGTTACACAGCCTTATGCTGATTGTTTTCAATCTATTAAGAGCCAATGCTCTTTTACATACTAACCCCACTCTCTCTCTTTTTTTTTTAATTTAACAAAAAGTTTAATTTCATCTTAAGAAAATGATTTTCTGCTAAGCTAGACAGAACTACTAAAGTGATACATACCATTGCGTATGCTAACCCCCACTCTCTTAATCAAACCCAGTTTCCATAAGGGAGAAATTTCTATGTGAACATGACTTCTTCAAAGTCAGCTTTGTACTAAGTCTTCTTCCTTGAGTGGTTTAGCTTTAGAATATCGGAGACTGCGTCAATCTCCAGTTGCCTCCAGGAATAAGTCATAATTTCATTTACTTTAACAAATAAGCCTTCTAAAACCACCTTCTCCTGTTCCCTCAACCAAATAAGCCTTCTGTTTTCTCAATCCCACAATTTCTCCCCACCCCAAAATCCCTCCTACTGTAAAAATGAGAAACCAGTAGTCCTCTTCTTTCAGGAACTCATTATAGCAGGGACTGAGTATCTAAAATTCAAACACAACACAGGTATTAGGAGGTGATGCTCAGCTTGCTGCATCTTTCCATTTTGTGTTCCCCCGTGGAGCAGTTATGCTGCAGAGTCCCAAGTCTCCAAATTAGAGATCTGAAGGCACTGCCCACATCAGCTATGACCAGCCAATAGGCATTCCTATATTTCTCTGAACACAGCAGCTCATAGACTCTAAGTCTCAGAGGATAGCAATAAATATATACTTAAAAAGAGATATAATCATCTACACAACAATTATGTGACATCTGCATACCACTTGGCTCTTTTTCAAAGTTCTATCTTATATAATTTTCAAAATGGTTCAGAAAACCAAGCAACTTCTTTGATGTACCTGCTCTTATACCTCTCACTTGAAGATCTTACACTCTTGTAAATAGCATTTCTTACCTTAAACGACAAAAGCTATGTATTAGCAGAGAGCTAAATTTATTTACCCACACTTTCACTATCTTTAATTTATTTCTTTCACAAATATTTTCAGAGTGGCTGTGAGGTGCCACGTGCTGTGCAAATTTCTGGAAATATGGAGATCAGTACGCTCTGAGCCTTGTTCTAAGGACCTCACTGCCCAGAAAGATGGGCAGCGGTAGGACATATGCTGTGATAGATATATGGACCAAATAACGTGGGCGCAGAGAGAAGGGAACAACTCACGCTCTTCAGGGAAAATTCATAAGGCCAAGGAAATTTAAATTAGAATCTGCACTTTGCAGGCTAAGCAGAAGTTCACCGGAGGCAAGGTGAGTAAAGGGCATTCCAGGCAGTGGGAAGAGCTCAAGCAAAGGTACAAGATGAGAAGGGACATGTTGGAGAATGGCATTTACTCAGCATGGCTGAAATGTGCCATTCATGGGAAAAGCATGAGGGCTGGTAGAGTGGCCAAAGATGAGGCAGGGAAGTGGGGTGGTGCTGTACGTGAGGGACACGAATGTCTGGCTATGTAATCTGGGCATTATTTTGCAGGTAATGAGTTGCCAGTAAGAACTTTTTCAAAATAAAGATTATCTCCGTTAACCACCCCAATCATGCTGCCAAAAAGTGAGTTTAAAGGTATCATATTGTTTTTTTTTTTTTTGTTGTTGTTGTTTTTACCAAAATAACAGATCTGAGTTCTTGGGGAACTGGAGTTAAATATATTCCTGAGCAAACACAGCTCACTTATTGACTCCTGGCAACATATAATGTAATATAATGCCATTGACTAATGAATAAGCTCTAAACATATATTAAATATGAATGGTGAAAGAGCATTGTGAATGAATACCCTATTGATGTCCTTTCCAATTTACAAGATTTATGACTATAATAATTAATGAATGAATCATCAAATTGGTTTAAGAAGTTATACTTAATAGAGAATCTTTCATTTGAGAAGATAATCATATATATAGCAAAATAACAGAAATGGATAACAAATATGATAAAACAGTATTTAACACCTTATCATCATTTTTTTGTATTCGAGTTGCTTTCAGACTGAGCTTGTTCATCACTTGATAAACTTTCCTGGCCTCTCCTCAGAGCAGTGTGTGAAGTACTTTTTACTTCAGGTGTTGTGGGCTATCTGGTCTTTGCTAGAAGTACTCGGCTCTGCAGTTGTAGCACGTGACAACATGTAAACAAATGGGCATAGTTGTGTTGCAATAAAACTTTATTTGTGGACACTGAAATATAGATTTTATATACTATCTGTCTGTCATGTTACATTTCTCTTTGATATTTTTCAACCATTTAAACCATGTAAAACCAATCTCGTAGATTGCTGGCCATGCAAGAGCAGATGATAAACTGAATTTAGTTCCTGGGTTACAGTTTGCTAACCTTGCAATCAACTGAGCAGGAGTTTGGTCACTGGCCCAGCACCAGTCAGTAAACCACCGAGAGGCCTTTAGTCTTGGTCCCCTGTCTGTATAATAAGAGGGAGGATATAAGAACCTTGCAGGGCCCTGTCTTGGTCTAAGTTTCTATGGGTCTGAAAAAGGGTTGGAAAAGAATAAATATTTGTGTCCATAGTACTTGCTGGACATTGTACACGTAGTGTCTTTATTAAAGAGAGTCATATGATCCCTGATGTACTGAGGAAATCAAGGATCAGAAGTGCCTAGCAATCTTCTACCTAAGAACAAATTTTGAAAGTGAAGATATTAGAATTAAAATTCACTTTTGTCTGCCCTTCTCACTAGATCTCAGTGTTCTTTGTATCTTAGTCTTATTTTCTCTACTCTTTTTTATCATAGTAAAATATATATAACAGTGTTCTTTGTATCTTAGTCTTATTTTCTCTACTCTTTTTTATCATAGTAAAATATATATAACACAAAATTGGCCATATTAACTATTCTAAATGTATGATTCAGTGACATTATGTGTACAATACTTGTACAATTATTTCTTTTTCCAAAATTTTTTCATCATCCCAAACAGAAACTTGGTAACCTCTAAAAAGTTACTCCCCGTTTTCCTCTTCTAAGTCCTTGGTAACCTCTAATCTACTTTGTTAGATACTTTCTCTATCTAATTAAGGAACTTTTTGTTTAATTACTTGTCATCCTAATTGGCCTCTGCCAGTATATATAAAGCTTCTTGCTCTGTGCTGAGGAAGAGAGTTGTTCTAACAAGGGGAGGGAGGAGTGGTAGACCTCTAGATAGATTTTTAAGGCTGAGACAACAGGATTCACCAATACGTTAGACTTGGGTGTGAGAGGAGGAGGTGGATCAAGGATGATAACAAGATCTTTAGTCTGAGAAACTGTGATAGTCTAACCGTACCTATTTACCAATACTTTCAAATTTTTGCAGGTAGGGGATTTTACTGTGAAAATCTGCTAATCCACAGCCCCAATCTGAGCCTCTGACCCCACCTCCACAAAAGACAGGGAGGCCTCTGGGGTTTCATTAACCAAGAACTGGGCTGAGGAAAGCTATGTCTATGGATCTGCTGAACTGCTCTTGCCTGATACTACCTGGATGTCCATCCCCAGATAATCCTGCTGTGTTGGAAATCAAGAAGGACTTAACACTAAGAACATCTGCGTTCTGATCCTAGTTCATCTACAAGCCCATTATGTAACTTTAGGCTAATTTACTTAGCCTCTCTGAGTCTCAGCTTCCTCATCTGTAGAACAAAGACAACAATACAATACTGTCTGCCTCTTGGAGTTGCTAACACACAGAAGGAGACAAGGTATGTGCATGTGATTTATAAGGCATTATAAGCAGTAAATAATTCCATGTTTATATCCTCTTTTGCTCCTCCAGAGCTACTCTCTACCCTTTATCCTGCTGGACCTTAGCAGATTCACCTGTATAACTACATCAACAGGCTCTCTTATTCTATCATTGGGTTCATCTCATGAGGTGTCCTGGCAGGAAATCGGAAAGCAGAAGGTCACATCTGGATCACTGTGGACTGGCTACATCCCTTAAGGGATGACTACAGTTCCTGCTATGTGTCACTCCATACAGATGTTTCTCTCCTGATCCTAGTAATGCTCCCTCTCCTCAGTTCTTCAGGCCTAGGAATAATAAAGGTGCCCCATCCTTATTGGCTTTGTGGTAGGTATTGTGCTATCTTTGTGGTTTCCCCACCCCACCCACTGCTCTGTAAACAGAACCTTTTATTTGGCTCTTGTCTGTTATCCAACTTGACTTTTCCAATTCGTTTTCTGCCAAGCATCTGATGACACAATAATCATGGGCCTCACTTTTTGTATTCAGGATATTCCCTTTTTTGGGGAGGAGAGGGGCCACTGGGGATTGAACTCAGGGGCACTCAATCATTCAGCCATATCCCTAGCCATATTTTGTATTTTATGTAGAGACAGGTCTCACTCTGTTGCTTAGTACCTCGTTTTTTGCTGAGGCTGGCTTTGAACTCACGATCCTCCTGTCTCAGCCTCCTGGGCTGCTGGGATTACAGGCGTGCACCACTGTGCCCAGCCATTCCTTTTATTATACTAAAACATTACGTAAAAGCGGTCATTCCTCCCAATTGGTTATCTTCTTGATTGCTAGTTTAGGAAAGGAGGACCCCACTTTTCAATACATAACGTGCATAACAGAGTTCCTAAAACTTATCTTTAAAATATTCTGATTTTCATGGTTTTGGAATACTGAAAATAAGGAAAAGAAGGAGGAAGGGAAGGTGGATACTGACCACTCCCTCCCTGCTCCATTCTACTTCAGAGTTTTGGGGGGTTCATGGAAACTTGCAAAACTTGTGCCATAAGAGATTAAGCAGCTTTTCAATATGTGCAGATTTCTGTGGGTATGTATCATTAACTTAGCAAGTATAGATGACCAGACAGTGTGTTTGGTCAGTCTTGACTTGATCTGCAGAAATGAACCCATTTCTTTGAGGCAAGGCTTACCTTACAGATTTCCTTCTGGGCTCTGGGAATCCAGGGGGTCACATCCCCGGAAGGCAGCAACTTCCTCAGGCCCTGAAGAGTTTGCGATTTGAGTGGTAAGCATGGACCAATCTGCTCATTCAAGTAGAGCTCACAGATCCTATGACCCAGCATGTGACGGAAGATGGCTTTCCCATTCCTCCTGTTACTCATCAGAACACTGATGAAATGGTGCAGGTCCCGCCAGAGGTCCAGGAGTCGGGTCTCCACTTTCAATTTCATCTTCATGAGGTGGTGCCGGAAGGGACTCCCTGCATAGACATCAGCACATAGGGCCCAATATGTGTACCCCAAGGGGAGGCTTTTCTTGATGGCCTTCTGGATTGACATCTGTGATGAGTGATTAATGATAGGGGTGGAAGTCCTCAGATGGGTAGAGAACTTTGTTTCAAAGAGGCCCTCCATGTGGAGGTGGCCCTTGGATTTCTTTATAGTGGACTTAGCACAAGAACTGTCATTTTCCAGGGAGCTGATTATTGTCTCCTTTGGAGAAGCCACTTTCAGGGAAGGCATTTGTATAACCATCTTCTCCTGAGGACTCATCTCCCGTGTAGGCATCGTCCAGCTATCTGGCTTGGGATTGGTTTCCAGAAACCAAGAGCCTGTTTCTATCATTTGCCACATCATCTTCTTGGCCTTCCTGCTTGAGTACTGGTTTTGGTAATGGTGGCTTTTCCTGATGCTCATGTTCAGAGGGAGCTCTCCTGCGTGGGTGCAGCAAATGCTGTGTAGGCGAGTCTCATACTCTTGCATCAGACCCTGGCACGCTTCCTCACTGGCCATTGCCACCTTGGCGTGGGTATAGAAGTTGGGGAGCCAATAGCTCTGGAGTTTGAACAGAGCCACTTTCTGCATGTGGCTCAGGGTCTCCCTTCTGGTGGTTGACTGGTTGGGATGCCAGATGGAAAGGTTCAGGAGGGACTCTGGAAAGAACAGAGAGAGACGAAGGTGAAAATGATGTGATGATGGCGGTGATGACAAGAGTGGTCTTAAGGGGCTGGGATTGTGGCTCAGTGGTAGAGCGATTGCCGTGCATGCGTGAGGCACTGGGTTCGATCCTCAGCACCACATAAAAAGAAATAAAATAAAGATATTGTGCCCATCTACAACTGAAAAAATAGTTAAAAAAAAAAAAAGAGTGGTCTTAAAATTTTTCCAAACGTCTTTGTATATAAAATTAGCTCCTCAGAGAATTCTGAAAGGTGGACAGGAAAGACACAGTGGACACAGTTTTTCTCAGTACACAGTGACCTTTTTCTCTGATTATTTTTCTTCTTTCCCATGGAAATGAAGCATATTATGGGATCCCTTGAACACTGTTTAGACTACTGAATGTTACTGTAAAGAAAAACAAGAGGTATAAGGAAAGATCACTAAGAACAAGCGACACACATATCTGAACAGGATTTTCCAGGATCAGAGATGACCAATGGAGAAGATTTGGACTGGATAATTTGAAAGAGTCAAATCCTTCAAATAATAGTCCTTACTAGCCTGAATATTTTAATGTTATTAATTTTTCAATTATCTATATGAGTAGAAAGAAATATGGCTAGTACTAAGCAGCAGGTCTTCTGGAACACATTGGTATTTGGGTTTGAGATGCCTTCTTATTTAGCAAACAAATAAACATGGATGGATCTGATGTTCTAAAGAAAAGGTTGAAAAACTTTTGATGTAAAGGGCCAGATAGTATATCTCTTGGGCTTTGTCAACCACATGTAGTTTAGGTTGCCTAGTCTTCTTCCTCCTTTTCAAAATCCTTTAAAAATTAAAATTATTCTTTGCCCATAGGCACATAACTTCTTTTTGGCCTATGGGCTGTAATTTGTTCTAGAGAATCTCAGAGAGAGCTATTCAGGCTCAGAAGATATAGAAACTTTTCAATTACCCTGTTCGAACCTTCACGGGCAGGTAACATCTCTGGTAGAGGCAAGCACCAGCCTATCTAAAGACGGCTGGTCTCTTCCAATCTTTCTCTAGCTAAGGGGTGGGGTTCCCTCCACCATCCCTAATACCTAGCAGATGGAGAGGGTGGCAGTCTAAAAAGCAAAAGACAAGGGGCTCCCAGACGCTGGATTGATTTTTTGGTTCCATTCCCCAAGAATTTCACTTCAAATATGCTTTATAATTCTTACTGATGTTCACGTTGCAGAGGGTTAACACCCTGGATCCCTCCTGCAGATGGTTGGCCTTCAGCACGAGAAGGAGGGATAGGTAGTAGTCTCTCATTTTCAGGTCCATCTCATCTATGTTCAGGATCTTCTCAGCAAGGATCCAGAAATCCAGTAGCTCTTCACCTACAGATCAGACAGGATGGGCTTGGAGCTGCCTAATCTTGCCCCTTTGATAGTGCATCTGGGTAAAGCCACTTGTAACCCCCACCAGCCTGTTTGACTGCATCATTAGTAATTCCTCAGGGTAAGACATCATCTCCAGAAAAGTCCTAATGTGGGGGAGGACCAGAACATAGGGAAAAGGGACTTTATGGGTAGTGGTCCTTTGTGATTTGTTGTTGTTGTTGTTGAAGTGATAGAAAAACTATCACCTCAGAGAAAACTACAAGACTCTGAGTACGAATTATGAGATAGTTGAGTTTTGTCTAAAAAAATGAAGATCAGAGGAAAAAGAGCATTTCCTAGGTCATGGACACCCTGAACAGCCTGCAGAAGGACGCTGGAGTCAAAAGGCACCAAAGACCCACATTCCCTATTTTACAACTTCGCCAGAGCCAGACTGAGTGGCAAACAAATATATTGCCTGTCTAATTCTTCTTTACCTGGACACCCACGGTTTCACCCTTAAAACTAGGGCCTGGCCCTGCATAAAACTTAACCCTGCTGAACTGGAGTGTCTGTCAAAGCTGATATTTCCGGCTCCCTAGCTCCGAGAAATTACCAGACCCACCAGAAGAGAAAGCAGTGGTTTCCCATTTTTTCCCTCTTTCCCCAGCACAGTGGCAGTTTTATAAAGCCCTTGCTCTTTATAAAGCCCCTTGGGGCTCTTGTTCATCTTTAAATCCCAACCTACTAGCCCACAGGCTGCCACAAAGTGATGCCCAATAATTAATGTTAAGTGAATGGATAAATTAAAGGGGCCCTGATTGCTTTCACCTCTGCTATGGATCTCCATTTTACAGGATTTTTACCCTGTATAAATGTATTATTAAACATTTCTTGTATTTACCATAGATACACACAGCTGTCAACGGGAGTTCCAGGACAACCTGGAAACTATTATGAACTGTCCAAGTCCTTAGGAACAACTTCAAGAACCCACCTGCACTGCCCTTGAGGTAGGAACAGAAGCGCCACATCCCTCTGACTCCGCCAATGCATTTCTCCAGTAGCCACTGGTCTGCCGTCTTCCATCTCATCATCTTGGCTGCCAGGAAAAAGTCCACGGTGAGAGAGAGAATGGGCTCTTCCCCTGCCCTTCTCTCAGTCCTGCACACAGCAGACCCCCATTTGCTCAGTGTAAGAAAAAATGGTGGCCAGTTAGATAATGGGGTCCTGACAGTGGGGTGCATTTGAAGTTAGGCACCATGCCATCTAGTGACATGTGTCAAGTGACATGTGGAGCCCACAGACAAGTGCAAAGTCCACAGCTCCAAACTACTCTCTACTCAAGGCACCTCCCTATATAGTCTCCACCTGACCATGATTTTGCTCGTGGTGTAATTTTTAATCCACCTTTGCAAATGTCTGGATATAATGAAAGTGTGGTTGAATAAGCTTATTGTCTGTCTCTTTCACAAGAAAATAAGCTCCTGGGGATTTTTGTTCTGTGCTGTTGTATACAAAGGCCCTAGAATAGTATCTGGCACTTAGTAGGCATGTAATGAATATTTGTTGAAAGAATGAATAAACAGAATTTCCATCTGGGGTTACATTGGTAAATTCTGGCTCACTCACCAGAGGAAATTAATTATGTTCTACCATGGGCAAAGTTAAGGTCCAGGAGCATCCATGGAGTAAAACGTTGTAACAAATACCCTGCTACATTTAACCACCCTTTCATGGTGCTACAATATGGATGAGTAAATGCGTTCTCCAGTATGATTAAAGGTTTCTAGTACCACAGAAAAAGGGAGGCGTAGAACAAGGCAGAGGGAATTGGGAGTTCTGGGGGCACAGACTGGATGAGTGGGAACGATGTAGTATTCAATAGGATCATCAGAGTAGGGATAAGATCATTGAGGGGATAAGATTTGCACAGACATTTGGGGGAGGTGACAGGGAGCCATGCGGACATGTGGAGGACCATTCAGGTAGAGGGAACAGCCAGCGCAAAGCCTCGAAGTGGTGATGTGTCCTGCATGTTTGATGAACTGCAAGGAGATTGCATGTGGCTAGAATGGAGTGGATGGGGGTGATAAAAATAGGAGGAGATGAGGTCAGAGAGGAAAGGGAGCCAGGTCTCACACCCCCAGGGTCACTCTAGAGGTGTTGTATTTCGCACTGAGACAGGAACCACTGGTGGTATGTGTGTGGGGGAGGTGCAGGCAGAGCAGAGGAGAAACAGCATTGTTTACTATAGTAAAATACGTTAACATAAAATTTACCATTTTAACTCTTTTTAAATGTATAGTCCAGTGTTATTAAGTAGATTTATAATGTTGTGCAACCATCACCACCTCCCATCTCCAAAACACTCTTCTTCTTGTAACACTGAAACTCTGTATCCATTAAACAATAGCTCCTTACTTCCCCTCCTCCCAGCACCTGGAAATCATCATCCTGCTTCCTGTGTCTGATCTTGACTGCTGTGAGTACTTCATGTAATGGAATCAAACAGTATTTGTCTTTTCCTGATTGGCTTATTTCTCTTAGCACAATGTCCTTGAGTTTCATCCATATTGTAGCATATGGATGAATATGTAGCATTCTCTTTTAATGCTGAGTAATATTCCATTGTATATATATGAGGCTGGTTTTGAACTTGTGATTCTCCTGTCTCAGCCTCCCAAAGTGCTGGGACAAATATTTCTTTGAGTTGGGCATGTCTGTAATCGGAGAGGCTTGGGAGGCTGAGGCAGGAGGAGGATCCCAGGTTCAAAGCCAGCTCCAGCAACTTAGCAAGGCCCTAAGCAACTTAGCAAGACCCTGTCTTAAAATAAAAATTAGAAAGGGCTGGGGATGTGGCTCAGTGGTTAAGTGCCCCTGGGTTAAATCCCTGGTACCCCACCAAAAAAACATCTTCGAGACTACTTTCAATTCTTTAGACTATATACCCAGGAGTTAAATTGCTCAATCACATTGTTCACTTTTGAAGGACAGTTTTCCTAGATATAGAATTCTTGACTACTTGTATTTTTCTTCTGGTAATTTAATATATAAGCCCACTTACCTTTGGGGCTTCTAAGTTTCTGATTATAAATCCACCAATAATCGTATGAAATCCCCTTGTAAGTGACAAGTTGTTCCTTCCTTGCTGCCTTTAAGATTCTCTCTTTTTTTCTGTCTTTCAAAAATTTAATTATTATGTGTCTTGGTGTGAGTATCTCAGAATGCATCTTTCTAAGAGTTAACTGAGCTTCTTGTATGTTTACATTTATGTTTTTCATCAAATTTGGGAAGTTTTCAGCCATTATTTCTTTAAATATTATCTCTTCCTCCTTTTCTTCTCTCGTCTGGAACACATTGAATGCATGGTTTAGTTTTCTAGAGTATGCCCCACAAGTCCCTTAGGCTCTGTTCAATTTTCTTCACTATCTTTCTTCTGTTCCTCAGATTTTATAATTTCCCCTGACCTATCTTCAGGTTTTCTTATTCTTTCTTAAGTCTGTTCTATTCACTGATTTCCTCTATTGAATTTTTTTCATTTTTGTTATTAAAATTTTAAACTCCAGAATTTCTCTGTTTAGCTTTTCTATCTTTTCATTGATATTTCTGGGTTTTTTTTCACATGTTATTTTCTGAACTTTTTCCATATTGCCCATTAGTTCTTGGAGTAGCTTAAAGACAACTATTTTAAAGTCTTTGTGTGGTAGATCTGTTATCAGATCAGTTCTCCCAGAACAGTTTCTTTTATTATTTCTTATTTTTCCATGAAATGGGCTGTACTTTCCTGTTTCATTGTACTCCTTGTGACTTTTTGTCATTATTTTGACATTTGAATCTAATAATGTGGAACTCTGGAAATCAGATTCCACCCACCCCCTGCCTGGAGTTTTCTAATTTTTGTTATTTACTGTGTTTATTAAAGAAAAAAATTTTAATTGCTGCAAGCTGTTTCTGTGTCAAGATCAGTTTGAGGTATAAACTTAGGTCTTCTCAGGTCTTCCTTGAACTAGTGCCTTTCCCTAGGCATCGATGGTTACTTTTCAATTAGTTGCTCTTGAATGTCCAAGTTCTTAATCTCTGACTCCCCAAAAGGGAAAAAAAGTGAAAAATAAAGGAGAGATTAGATCCTCAAATGCTGAAATTACAAAATGGAGATGGGCTTATAGCAATGGAGGGACCACAGAAATGGCTGCCCGTGTCTGTGTACCTCTGTGATCAGAAGCAGCAAATGGCACACAGATCCTGAATATTTGGAGGATAAGGTCTTCTCTGATTATGCTGACCTTCACGAGCTGTGTCCAAGCTGCTCTGTCGGCTGGGATTATGATAGCTGCCAGTCATGGGGCTGGAGCTTGGAGATAGGCAGCTGCTACTGGGCTGAGAGCTGTGCAATTTACTGTCTGAGCCTTCCTGGGAAAGTTGCAAGCCTCAACAGACTCCAGAATAGTCACATCATATAGATTCTGCCAGTGCAATTCTTATCAAGAATGGGAAGAGATTACCAGTGCTTCCTGCTCTACCACCTTTCTACAATCCTCACCCTCTTCCTCAAAATTACGCTTTAAAGGGCTCTCTTTCTCTGGTTGCTGTAAGCAGGAGAGCAAGAGTAAAGCTGAAGAGATTGAGGCGATTTCAGAACCCAGGTAAGAAATAATGGTGGTGATTTAGACCAAATGGTAATAATGAAGATTTGTTTGATTCTATACATATGTTAGGCAATTTTATCATGCTTTGTGGCCACCATTAACTCTATAGTTTATGGCTACAGTGAGATAAATAAACGATCCCATCTGATTCCTGCTTATTGCTCTAGGTACCAGTTTTTCAGCTTAACATTTCACCAATGGACCACCCACATATCTGCAATGCATCTGATATTTTTATCTTGCTGATAGGCATAGGATCATTATGCAGTATGGCTTCCCATATTTCTACACACACACACACACACACACACACTTCTGCTTACCTCCTTCTTCAGACTTAATGAAACTGATGAATTCCTGACAGAGAATGTAATGGAAACACAAGTTTGTTTTGCAGAAGAAAGGTAACCTATATGTTTCCAACCAGGTCAATAGTCCTTTATACTTGGAAATCTAGAGTAAAATCAAAATAGCAACAGAAAGATAAATGAAACTTAACCATTAAGAAATGCTGCTTAGCAAGCAGGGAGTTTTTGTTATAATTTTGACATTTAAATCTAATAATGTGGAACTCTGGAAATCAGATTCCACCCACCTCCTGCCTGGAGTTTTCTAGTTTTTGTTATTTATTGTGTTTATTTAAGAAAAAAATTTTCTTAACCTCACATGTCCAATATCTGACTGGAAGTAGGGGTATGTTGGTTAAAAATCATATCTAAGTTCAGTGGAAACTCAAGCTGAAGCTCTCAAAGAAGTGAATGGACTGGGATTAACAAGCTTGGTCCTTCTTCAAAAATTCTTCCATACTTCTGGATGAATTTCTTTCAGAAAAGATCTAAGTCTTGATTTACAGAAGAGAAACAGAAAAGGTCTCAGTCTGTGGCGATGGGTCATTAACTTTGTTTAACTTGTTTTGTAAACACACATTATTTCTTACAAGCCTCTAACTCTTATCAATTGTACAACATGCACAAAGACACAGGTAGGCTCACACACGCCACCATTTAGAGTACAGAAGGGATCCCTGGGAGACCAAACCACTGGAGGAGGGAGAACAAATTTTAACAATTTAAGCTTCATAGTTATCTTAGGGAAACCAAATATAAAAATTAGAGTAGGTAACTTAGAGAAACTAAGTAACTTAGAGAAAAACAAGGCTTACTGTGAGCAGGCCTTACAGTGACCTTTCTGATTCCACATAAGACTGGTAATGCGCCTGGAAGACACCAATTGGTCTAAGTCTTGGAAAGGAGAAAGGGGAAACAAGGAGAAGAGAAAGACAATGTAGAAGGAAAAGGAAAAGAAATGTATGAAGAGAGAAAAGGTAAAGAGGAAAAACTTGCCTCTGTAAGAGAATTGCAGAATGGCATCTTACCTTGATCTATATCTGATAATGTGTCTCTGATTATACCTGTGTGAACCATAGATGGCCACTTCCTATCCCACCCACGGCAGCCATTGCCAATCAATTCCTGGACTCTTTTTGCTTAAATTTGGCCTCCGGGTTTTTATCAGCATAGTACTACCCCAGAATCACAGCAGACATGAGAGATGAATTCCAATTGTTAATAATGGACTGGAGTATAAAGGAAAGAATTCACTAGAAATGGCTTGCCCAAAGGTAAAAATGTAAAATGTTTACCTGGCTTGGTGCTAGTTTTTTCTACTCACCTGCTTCCTGGTTTCTTTCCATCATTCTCTGATCTCCTTCTTCCTTTCTCTTCAAATACAACTCTCTCTACCTCTGCCCCAAACCCTCTGCCATCCAAGACTCCTACTCACCAAGTCAGGAGGTATTTCTGGCCACAAGCTCCACTGTGATTTTTCAACAGTATAAAATGGAGTCTGACCAAAGACCTGTAAAAGAAAGCTAGGAAACACCAAAGAGCAAGAGCTTCTCTTCATATTCATGACATGCACCTGCAGCCACAGAGGAAGAGAGGCTCTGCTGCTTTCCCATTTGAGTGGACATTAATTCTTAAATGTATTACACCACATCAACTTCCCCTGCACAAAAAGACTTTAAATAGAGAGAATTACAATATTCATTCATCTTTTGACTGCATCCTGTCTGGGCCTGGGGGCTATTATTGCTTATGGGCAAAGCTCTTTTTTTTTCTTTTTTGTACCGAGGATTAAACTCAGGGGCACTTGACCACTGAGCCACATCCCCAGCCCTATTTTGTGTTTTATGTAGAGATAGGATCTCACTGAGTTGCTTAGCGCCTCTCTGTTGCTGAGGCTGGCTTTGAACTTGTGATTCTCCTGTCTCAGCCTCCCTAAGTGCTGGGATTACAGGCGTGCACCACCACGCCTGGTTCAAAAGCCCTTGATATTAGAACGCATTTACACTGTGGGTTGCCTTATCCACTTCCCTCATGAACTTAGAGAACTAAAGCAAAGTTCTACAACCTTTTCCTGATGAGAAGTAGCTTTGGATTTACCTAAACTCTTAAACTGGAGAAAGTAGAAAGGACTAAAGATATGAAGACTAGTGGTACAAATTACATGCTGAGGCTTTCAGAGTGTCCAGTTCTAAGCTACTGTTCTCTGTTGTCATGCAGGTGGAAGGGATTATCATCTAGGAACTGATGGGAAAGGCTTCTATGCTTACAGCACAGGGAAACCATGGGAATTAAATGATAGACATGTGTAAATTGACAGGAGTATTCAACATGAAATACTACTGTCTCTCTGCACACCACAGCTGCCTAAATGGCCAGGACTTATCTTACACTCTTGGCTGGAATTCCGTCTTCCTACATTGCTCTGTTTCTAGAACCTTGTCTTGGTAAATTGAGTGATTAATGTGTCTTAAGATGACTCAGGTCCCAGTAGCTCGGGAGCCTGAGGCAGGAGGATGGCAAGTTCAAGGCCAGCTTCAGCCACTTAGTGAGGCCCTAAGCAACTTAGCGAGACCCTATCTCAAAAAATAAAAAGTTCTGAGGGTGTGGCTCAGTGCACTGTTAAGCACCCCTGGATTCAATCTCTGGTACCAGAAAAAAATGACTTAGGAGACCTTTCATTAAGACAGTAGCAAAAGCAGTAGGGTGAGTAAGGATCACCTGAATTAAAGACCCACTCATGGAGATTTCTCTTCCTCTCTCCTTTTATTTTTGGTACTGGGGATTGAACTCAGGGGCACTTGACCACTGAGCCACATTCTCAGCCCTATTTTGTGTTTTATGTAGAGACAGGGTCTCACTGAGTTGCTTAGCACCTTGCCATTGCTGAGGCTGGCTTTGAACTCGAGATTCTCCTGTCTCGGCCTCCCAAAGCGCTGGGATTACAGGCGTGCGCCACTACACCCAACTTCTTCCTCCTCTTAAAATCACTTTGGCTGATGCCACTTTGCTCTCTCTCTTCTGTCTGTGAGGCCTTTTCTTCCTACTCAACCCCCTAGTCCTTCCTCCTACTTCTTTATCCATCCTTCCTGCCCTACCTTCTGCTCCTGTTGAGTTCTCAGATATCCACTCCTAAGATTTGGCTTGCGTCAGCTTCTCCTGACTCTTCAGGGTACAGTGGCCTCCCCGCTGTATGCACTGCTCTCCCACTGCCCCCTAGAAATTTCCGTCATGTCACTCATATCTTAAATACCAGTCTCTTACTTTAGACTGGGAGCTCCTTGAGGACATGGGTAGTGCATTAATATGTGCATCCCCAAAACTAATGCCGGTGGCTGGTACAGAGTAACCACTCAATAACTGAGATAATACAGTGATTTCCCCCACGTCTGAAATTTCATCTTTTAACAGATGACATCCCGTGGGAAAGGGTGCACTAGGATGAACCACAATTTATAAGGTGGCAGCACTAAAATGTCATCAAAAATTTAATCCAAAAGAGATGTAGGGGAAGCCTAGGTTTGGGTTTAAGAATAGTTTGATTTTGAGGTTTGTCTTAGGTACATAGACTGAAGAGGTACACAGTTTGTTTCTAGTCCACAACTTAACTGCTACACGTTAAACATCTGGTAAGGGGAGTAGAACAGAATGAACAATCCTTAGTCCTTGTCCTGAGAGAATTCGCCATCTCATGCTATGGTGGGACTCACACACGTGCCCACATACATGTAACACACGACAGCTGCAAACTACCAACAGGTACAGAGGCAGAAGTTCCACCAGGAGGTCCCAGCTGTAGGGCCTAGGAGTTCCCTAAGAAGAACAGAATTTAAGCTGAGATTGGAAGAGAGGTTAGGGGCGAGGGGCAGGTGTATTCAGCCAGGGTAAAGCGGCATTCACTACAGCACTAGGTATCAGCAGCTGAGGTGAGGGGAGGTGACTCTGGACAGGCAGAGGCAGAGGCAGTTAATGAGGCTGAGGCTTGAGGATTTGGCTGTATTAATAGTAGGAAGTTCCTGGAGATTGTAGAGGTGGTTCCGGTTCATATTTATTGGCTCAAATTGGAAATGTTTGGATTTGATAAGGAATTTAGTCAAAAACAAAATAAGAAAAGGGCTCTTAGCTCACTGAGGTTTATTATTCAGCTGTCAATAAAATATTTGGATTGAAGTTTGACAGTGCTTACCGGGAGAGAAAGAAATGTGTTGAAAAAATCAGCAAAGATTTCATCCTCCAGCAGAATTATAAGATTTGTAGAACGGATTATCTCTATATAGGGAGAGAAATAAGAAAATAAAACCCATGACCAGGATTGCACTCACGCTGAGAAAACGAAGATCAACTCCCATGGCTGAATCTCAGCCTGATGACATCGTTAGGGTCATTCACTCAACTTCCCCTTCTCCAGGACTCTGTGGTATCCCCTGCTTACGTACTCCCAGATGAGGGGAGCGCACTGCTTCACAGAGCTGCCCATGCCATTTGTGAAGAGAGAAAACATGAGGAAGATTTTCCTTACTGTGAATTGCCTTCTATTTGTGGAAATTCTACAATTCATCTGAGTCCTCTTACATAAGACAGTGCTTCCAATATTTATAAAGACATCGCAGCCTTCCGCTTACCTCCAACCTCTCTGGCTAGTTACTAAGTAACTCTTCAGCCATTCCTCCTCACACGGCTCCTTTTCAGCCAGGTGCCTCTCTCACAGGTGGGATTGGCACCCCCAACCCAAGCCCTGAAGGTGCTTCCCAGGGCAGAGGAGCAAACTTGCCCACGTGGCATGTCGCATTAGTGTGGCCTGAAATGGGGCCGGCTTGGGAGCTCTCACATTGCACTGTGAGCTCCACCATTCTTTATTTAATAGAGTGACTGTTAGGAACCAGGGGCAGGAATTTACATGCCCCGCAGTCACGTTTCAGCTGGTTAGTTTGGGTCCAGCATTACAACCTGGTAAGAGGTTTCTTGAATCTTGATTTGACCGTGCAATGTATTTATTACTCTTCTCAGGTTTGATTATTATTTTGTCCAAGTTAGTCAGGGGATGTGTTGAATGTCAAAAAAAAACAAAACAAAAAAAAACCTAAACATGGAGGCCCTAAGTGGGCTAAGGACCCCTCTAAGTTTACTCCAATTCACTGTCTACGCTCTTTAGAGCCCAAAGTTCACCTAGTGAGTAACAAGCTAATTGTCATCTAATGGGCCAACATTTCTCCATCATACCCAAAGTTCATAATAAAAGACTATAAAATCAATAGTCTAAATCTTACACAGTAGACTATCAGTCTGGTTAAGTGTCTGATGAGGTCTCGCAATCACTACAGCGCAGTTTTGACAACATAAGACCATTCACCTCCATCACCTTTCCTGATGACGCCTAGTGATCGCCATCTTTGAATAACAGAAATAGAAACCCAGATATTCAAACGCTACCATGAGCAGGGAGCTGGTGCCACT
This sequence comes from Xerus rutilus, assembly GCA_028644305.1. Classification (NCBI taxonomy): domain Eukaryota; kingdom Metazoa; phylum Chordata; class Mammalia; order Rodentia; family Sciuridae; genus Xerus; species Xerus rutilus. The sequence goes on from CM053410.1 coordinate 77,529,379, forward strand.
CTTGCTTTCTGTTCCACAGACAGTTTTTCTTCCTGTCTCGTGCCGCCCACATGCTTGCCTTCCCTGTTTCTTCGTCCCTGTTTTTCCATTTTCTTCTGTTCTGTATTTCACGTGAGCTTTCTCAGTTCTCTCTCACCAGCTCTCTGCTCTTCTTTTCCTGAGTATTCTCTGGCTGATTTAACCTGTGACACATACTTGATTCCAAAATCTGTGTTTTCAGTCTAGACTTCTCTCTGGTTCTAGTTGTAAATATCCCACGATCTTTGGGACTTCTCTACACATACATCCATAACAGTTTCATCTCAAAGTGTTCAAAATGTTCACGTTCTTAATGTGAACATTACACGACCAGGAGAAGATGAATTAAGCCACTCGGCAAGGCTTTATTGGAATGCGCGCCCTCGGACCAAATCCCCCGTCCATCGTCCATCAGAGCGTGTGCGGAGAAATGGCGCTGGAATGTCCGTGCACAGAGAATTTCAAGAAAAACCCGGTCAGGAAGGGGAGGGCTCAGGGACAGGAAGAGAAGGCCAGAGTCCTTCCTGGATAGGTCAGGAAAACTCGCTGATTGACAGGAGGCGTGTCCACCAGTGACGTCACATCGGGCTTGCAGCTCTGCTTCACAGCTGCTGACCGGTTTCCTTAATTGGGCATCTTAGACCCTGACCAGACCTAACACTTAACATGCCCCCTTTCCTATATTCCCAGTCTCAGTTACTGGAACCATTACTTATTCAATTATCTACATCCAGAAAACAGATTCATCCTGTCTCTCTCTCTCTCTTGCTCCCTCTCTTTTCTCTTCAATCCACCACCATGCCGTGGTTTCTCCCCCTGTAGGTATTTCTGGAATCTGGTTCCATACAGGCACTCTCTTATTTCAGATGCCTATTATCCCTCTCTTATAGAGGGATTATTAGTCTATTTTTATTAGTCTATTATTATTAGAGAGATTATCCCTCTCTTAGAGAGGATGCATTAGTCTTTTAAATGGTCTCCCTAGTTCCAGTCTCTTTTTCTTCCTCATCCATGCACGGTCACCATAATATGTTGATGCTACTATTTTTAAAACTCTTCAGAGACCCCTCAGTGTCCTAAGATAAAGTCTAAGCACCAGAGTGTCGCCCTATCTGGCTTTTGCCTCCGAGGCTTATCTCCTCCTACTGCCTCCATTTCCCAGGCCAAAACCAGGGCACTGTTATTTCCTGAATATGGTAGATATTCACATTTCAAACTCCATGTCTTTGTTCCTACCTTCCCATTACCTAAAATGTCCTTTCAACCCCAGTCAGCTTTATAAACGATTAGATATCCACAAGAACTGATTTACATAGAACCTTGGTGAACCAGGAATGGTAGAGTCTACTGCCGTGGTGGAGCTGCTCATGACTCTCCTGCACCATCATGAACGTCTTCCACTATGACAATTAATAAGCCACGTTATCCTCATCCATCGACATATCTTCCTATCTAGACTGAGTCTCTGAGGAGCGACTTTGTCTTCCCATCCTATTCTCCTAGGCACAGAAAATGTTTGCCTCTTATCCAAGGTCTGTAAATGCTGAATGAATTATGCTTTCAAGAGCTGATCTTTAATCTTCTGGGATTTGTTGGTTTCTCCGTCATTTATAAAACCTAACTTGGATTTCCCGAATGAGTATGTTATGGAGACTGTCTGCAAGCAGAAAAGTGGGGTTTGGCAGAAATCTCTCAATGGATTGTTTTCCTTATCTGCAGACACTTCTGGTGTCCTTGGAGCCTTGACAATGGTAGGGCTCACCACCCACAAAATAGTCTTAAGGAGACAAGGGAACAAAGCTACCTACGTTTGCCTTTTTCATTTCTTCATTCCTGTTTTCCTACTCTCTTCTGTTCTGCCTTCAAACTTCCTATAATTTGATAAAGGCTTCTGTGCTCATTCCACACATCATAATATTGACTTGGCACAAGAAATCACTGCATGATCCCAAACCCCGTGTAAGCCTTCTCCTTGGAGGAGGTGAGGCAGACGGAGGCCCAAGCCACACCTGACTTTCTCCTCTAGCCTTAGTTGTCTCATGAAGGAGGCCCTGTCCTATCCTTAAACATCTGGTAGCAGAAGTAGGAAGGGGCAGGAGAGAAAGAGGGGGCAAACAAAGGAGATGACTGCGGTACCCCTGAATGACTCACTCCAATGAACTGGGAAGGCAAGTGGTTCGCCTTGAGGGCTCACAGTCTTGGAGACATCTCACTCAGACACTCACCTGAGTTGCTCATGTTGCCCTGCTTTGCCCGCCCCTGTGACTGGTTAGAAACAGATTTAGCCTGTAGTCAACAGAAACCCGCCCCTTGTGAACACACAGTGACACTTCTGAGGGGTTCCAGATTCCATTGGCAGGGGCCTACTTATCTCTGATGGACACTACCATCTGAAGGTAAGTTTTTATCTTACCCGATCTTCTGGATCCCTCTGAATGTACCAGAGTCATCCTGGACTGGTCCATGCTGTTTTGTGGGTGTTGACAGGTTCTTTCTGCGTGTCCAAGCCCTCTTCATTACTCCATCCCTTCCTACCTTGTGACTTTTTGCACGACTCACTTCAGTTCCCAAAGACCTATAAACTGTTTTACTTGAAGTAATTTTAATAAGCAATGTCTCCTGGATATTCTGTACCCTTAAAACAACTTTCAAAGGACTTGACTTCCCTGTCTCTGAAAGGTTTTGAGGCACTTGAGCTTTGCATCCACTCTGTTTCTCCTCTTCTAATACAAAGTGAAAGGCCATCAGCCCTATAAACCCTAATAATTTAGCCAGGAAAGTCCCCCAAACTTGTGAGAATGGAGTTGTTCAATGTCACACTTATGAGAGGACTTAAAGAACTCTAAAGTTCTAGAATTGTTGGCAAGCTTATATAATGCCTAAAAAAAATCTTTGTTCTATGGGGAAAAAAAATAAGACTTTGGAAGTTGAAAGGAATGTTAATAATGAATTGCCAATAAAACATTACTTACATTTGAAAAGTTATTATATTTTCTTTAGTATATATAAAGACCAGATACTGTTAAAAGTTATTTGAAATGAGATTCTTTTTGATGTTTTGCTTGTCTCAAATGGGCTCACAGTCTACTGTATTTCTTCAATCTTTTATCATCTCATTTGTCAGTAATTATAACACAAAGATCTTAAAAGAGTGCAGGGTGAAGTTCTGGGTGGTCCTGTAATATCAGCTTATTCCTTGGATTATCATCCCCTTTTGGAAAAGGCTATCACAACTTCAGAAAAAGAAATAGAGTTGTGGTCTCTTCCAAAATTAATGGCACACACAGTCGTGATATGTATTTGTATTCCTTAAGATGGTATGCTTTCAGGCAGGTCTTCAAACAGGCTGTGTGAAGCTACTGTGTAGTCGTAAGCATTGCCCCACCACCTTCCCCACAGCTTAAAAAGGCTGATTACTGTAGCCATTAAGAACTGAATGGTGGTCCACTAACAATGGTAAGGACAAGAAACCCACATCACTGGCTAGAGACTTGAAGTACATAATGATTGCATATGCCCCTAACCTTATAGTTTCCCAAGAGAAGAGTACAAGATGGCTCCCAAACTTGTGTGATAATAAGAATTATGGGAGCGCTTGTTAAAAACATAAATTACCAGGTCCTTCCCTTGGCAATTCTGATTGAAGGGCTGAGGTTGAGCTCAGGAGTCTGTATATTTCACAAGTATTGCAGATAATTATTGTTATCAGGAAAACATAGGAAATAGTGGTTTTTAAATTAGATAGACCTGACTTCATATCTCAGCTCTGAGATTTACTAGGGGTGTGTTGTATCAAATCCAGGTTAAAATGATTTCCTATAGTGCTGAGCATCTCCTTTACGCTAGTGCATAGTTACTCTGAAAATGGCGGCAGATCTTTTTGGCAAATATTAGGAAAGATATTGACAGTAAACACTTGCAAAAATATGACATTCCTCTTTTTCTTTTTCTTTCTTTCTTTTCTTTTCTTCTTCTTTTTTTTGGTGCTGGGGATTGAATCCATGGCCTTGTACATGCAAGGCAAGAACTCTACCCGACATACGATGTTTCTTCCTCAAGGTAAACATGCTTTCTTTTTGAGAGCTTCTAGGGTCTGACTCACGGCTGCAAAATAGAGGATGGACCTGATTCTCTGTCACAATGGCTCCTTTCAGTTTCCTATCTGTTAACTAATTCACTATTTATTGAGCATTTCCCTGTGATGGAAACTTTTCTAGATGTTTTGGATGTGTCCATGAGTAAACCAGTCAAAAACACTTACCTTTATAGAGCTCATATTCTCCACTGAGCTTTCCATTCACCTCCTCAAGATGAAAAGTTCTGAGTGGAAGGTCTTGTTGCTGAGCCTAGGACAGGTGTCTGTTCTAAAACCTTACTGCCTGGGCCAGGAGGGGGACTGTCACACTCACTGTGGCATCCACACAGTAGGAGACAGTTCTTCCTGAAAGTCACACAGTGAGTTTTTAAGTACCAAATAGGAGCAGTGTTCAGAGAGTGAGTGACCCAGAAATTTTTGAGGCACACACACACACACACACACACACACACACGTGCACGCACACACACACACACACAGGCACACACTTCTGTCTCATAGATTGGATTCTGTGCTTATTCATGTCTACACATCTGAGTTTAACAGGAAACAGATGCAGGTGATGTTTACTGATTGTCTGGACAACACTTATGTGCTTTTCTTGTTCGCCTCCCCATCCCTCCTCCCTCACTTCTCTTAAATTGATACTTCAATACCAAATGGAGATGGAGTGGCCCTTCCAGTCTCATGTGGAAATGGCGCCCTCTGGTGGGCGGCGGGAAAGGCTATATCTTTCTCTCCAAAAACAACTCTTAATTTGGGGAGTTTCATTTGTGTTTTTCCCCAAATTAATCTTCAGTTGTTTTTTCTTTCCCAAGTGATTAGAACTAATTTCCAAGTGCTCATACCTACTGTGGCACAAGGAGTACAGAAAAACCCTTATCACCTGAACAGTAGGCCTGCTTATTCCACCACTGTATCAGATGTTGGCTATAATTCTTTGTGGCTTTGTAGCCCCTGCTGATATTGCTAATATTTAGTATTTTCCCCTGAAGATATGTGTTTTGAGACATAATAATATTTGGGGGCATTAATTTGCTACAAGAGATGAATTCATCATTTATTTAAAAGAACTTCAAAAGTACTATAAATGGGACAAATCTGCAGCTTTTAAAATATATATATATATATATATATTTTAGTTGTCAATGGAATCTTTCATTTCTCTATCTATCTATCTATCTATCTATTTATATGCAGTGCTGAGGATTGAGCCCAGGGCCTCGCACAGTCCCGGCAAGCACTGTATCACTGAGCCCCAAAATATGCTCCTCAAACTAGAGGGTGAAAGTCCTTGACAACAACTCCTTCCTGCTGCACCCTTACTTTTGAATAAGAAAATTAACCAGGAAGTGTAGGAAATAAGTGCTGTATCCAGCCCCACAGTCTGCAGCTTTGGTATCCCTTCATCTTTGTGGGGAGATAATATCTTGAAATACTAATATTTTGGCCTTGCTTTTCATCCCTTGTATATGCCGTTTCCCCTGGGTAGTCAAAGACTTTGCTTCATGAAGAGATCGGATTGTAATAGCAAGAGTCAATTTTTAAGTTTCCAAAAATCCAAAATATGCTCTTAAGATTAAAAAAAAAAAAAAAAGAGGCCTGAGTGAAGAAGAAAACAGAGTTGTTTTTGTCATATCAATAAGAGAGAATATAAAGGAAAAGCAGATCTCCTGTCACCCCAGCTTCAAGGCACCAGAGGAGGTTCAACCAGGCTAGAGGAAGGGGACCTATGAGGGGCCAAGGCCTGGAAGGATGTCCAAGGTATGGTAGGACAAGGGATGGGAACCAGAGGTGACGACCAGGAAAACAGCAGAGCCCCATTGGTTCCTAGGACCAGAGGGAAGCATAGAAGCTAAATTATGCCCAAGTCATGTTTTATTTACACACCAGGGTCCTCTGTTAGTCTCCATTGGACAGGAATGTTGGTGCCTGATGATCTCACTGATATGAGCCATCCACGGAAGCTGGTCACACACTGATGTCCAGCATGTGCTAAGACTTGGCTGAGCTCCATCTAAAGATTACAGAAAGTACCTCCCCACTGTGCAATAACAGGTTGCTCACAGCTCCCCAAACCAGAGGGTGAAAGTCCTTGACAACAACTCCTTCCTGCTGCATTCTTACTTTTGAACAAGAAAATTAACCAGGAAGTGTAGGACCAGAACCAAAGGACACATCTAGTTCTCCCAGGAAGTAGAAGAACAAAGGATACAGGAAGGATGGTGAACTCTCTGGAATCCCTGCCCCAGCCCTACTTTGTTCTAACCAGATGCTTTAGACTTAACCAGGAGTGAGAAAAACTTGATAAAGTCTTGTGTCCTATGGTTCCCAATAATTTTAACTCTACTCTTCAGAATTCCAGCTCCCCACAACCAGCAATAGCACCATGTGACATAGAAAAATGTCTAGCTACCTTAAGCTATTTCCTAACTCTTTTGAATTTTAGATTACATTCACCTATAACCTTCACTGACAGGAAAGTTGTGAGGATTAAAAAAAAAAAAAAAAAAGGATCCAGAAGAAATAAGCCATTGGATTTTATTATATATGAGAATCAGAAAAGAGTGGGTCCAGGTGAATCTACTACTTGAAACTTGAGTCTGAAGTGTATGGAGCTGTGGGGTGACATGCCTGGAGGGAGAAGCTGACAGTACTGGAAAAAGCAGTGGGGAGGACCCCTGGACGCAGACGGGCCCTTGGAGCCTCTCTGTGAGCAGGGTCCTGCTCTGTGCTTCTCGACCCCACAACACAGGAAGCTGCAAAGGGTCTGACTTTCTGCTTGATAAATCACAAAGCAATCAAAATAAGGAACTCAAGAACAGTTCTGAATTCTATTTAGTCAAAACAAGATCTAGTAGTTATAAGCATGGAAGAGATCCAGTACCAGAAAGGAAGAGGATGGTTATTATGTTGGGTAAATTATTATTATGTACTAAATTTGACTGTGATGGATATTCCATGTGGTGGAGTGAGGAATATTTGTAAAGAGTTTCCAAGGCAGGATATGGTAAATGTTTTTAATGTTCTCATGGGAGGAGAGTGAGAGATAGAGAGAGGTGCAGGCCAAGCAGGTGTTGTGGTGGCCGGAGTTGAGGAGGGAAACGCTTGAGGAGTTGAGAGAGAAGGTCTTGGAGGAGGTTGCACGACTCTTCTTTCGTTCACCTTTCCTCTACACACTGTTCAGCGAACGAGACTGAGAGAAACCAGAGGGGCGGGTGGGGGGCACGTTTATTCCAGCGGGGGCTGCTGCTTCATGGCGGGACACCCATGAAGGACACCTGGTTCTGCTCCCTGGCCGCTCACCTCCCACAGCTTCTCGTCCAGATGTCTTGGAGCATTAAGGCAACGGGGCACTACTGGGGGGCACGTCCAGGTTCAGTGTTTAATAAAAATGTAACAATACCACAAAAAAGAGAAGCCATAAATCCAGATCATCAAACAGGCATTGAGGATCACGTGCCAGCAGAAGAAAGTGGTGGCAAATGCCATGTCATTTTCGTCATCATCCATCCATTTATAGCCAGAGATCGGTCTGAACAACATAAAGCTTACCTGTACCAACCAAGAGCCTGTGATCATGTACAAAAAGGCCTTCATCACCCATATCAGTATGGCATTGGGAGCCCAGAGCTCTGCAGTCACTACCACCGTCAGCAGGAACAAGACCTGGGTGAGCAGGATATGAAATTGCAGTTCTATTCCGTCTGTGTCCTGCATGTGAGACACCATCAGGGGCAGAAACAGAAACATGCCCAAGGCTTGGGCACCTTGCTCCAGAACCACACACCTCTGGGGCAGCAGGTTCTGGCTCACCATATCTGCACACCCAGTCAGGAAGAAGGTCAAATAGAGAGTGAGATGCTGCCACTGTCTGCGGTACATAAAGTCTCTCTGATGATATATCTTGCTGATAAGAACAAGCTGTCCATGAATGTTATGCAACTCTTGGGCTACTAAAATGCAGGCAATTAAGATCTTCATCAGGCCAATGTAATACATCTGCCGTAGCTTCGCCCATTTTCCCTTGCTCCAAGGATGGCGTGGTGGATACTGGATGGGAGAGTTGCGAATCAAGGCCCTGGAGACGAGCTGTGCATGGTAAAGTCCACAGAGGAACAGAGACAGCCCTGGGTACAGATGACCCTCGAAGCCTCCCATGAGACTGAAGTGGGGGTGTGCCCAGAGGCAGAAGCAAAATATTCAGGGTTGGCCTTTCACACAGGGCTCTGGAGTGTGGAGGGAGCCTCTTGAAGCTTATATTGTGTACCCAGCCCACCGCATCCACACACAGAAGGGAAGTGGTTGTGGAGGAGAGCCTAACTGCTGGGGTGGGCGTCTTGGTTTCCGTTCTGGTCTACTGCTCTGGTTTGCTGATAACCACCTAACCACTGACGATGAAATGAGCGTGACCTTACCACAAGTCCTGGGTCTCTGCCATGGTTGGATCCTCTGCAGAAGGGCCCTCCCTGCCTCTCCATCCACTGTCCTTAATCCCAGTGGTACCTTCCTTACTTTCCTCTTCTTAAGTCTGTTCAGGCTACAAAATAATAAATGCTATAAATGATACCAGTAATAAAATATCACAAATGTGGCTTATAAACAACAGAAATTTGTCACATTTCTGGAGGCTGGAAGTCCAAGATCAAGATGCCAGCAGGTTTGGTGTCTGGTGAGGGCCTGCTCTCCCACAGATGGCCCTTTCTTGCTGTGTCCTCACACTGTAGGAGGGACAAGGCTGCTCTCTGGGGCCTCTTTTATGAGGGCTCTAACACCGTTCCAGAGGGTTCTGCCCTCCTGACCTAATAAACCCCCAAAGATCCTACTTCCCAATACCATATCTAGGGGTAAGGATTTCAATATGTGAATTTTAGGGAACACAAAATTCTGATCACAGCACCCCCAAATTCACAGGAAAAATCCAAAGAAGGAGTAGCAAACACACAATGTAGGGTATAGTCCTTAAGACTCCTTACATATTTTTGTTAGATTGTGTATTGTGTGCATGTAAGAATATATAACAGAGAATCCCAGCAGTATCAACAATTATAATGCACCAATTAAAAAAATGTGGGAAGAAAAAAGATTCTTTACATATAACCTTGTACAAACACAAGGTCCACATACAGTCCTAGACATAGACCTATTTATGTCCATTTTTACCTATTAATGTAAATTTATGTACAATTTGTTTCACATAGATATTTAAGAACCACCAGTGAACCTATGGGAGTGCCCAATAATCCTGATGTGATCTCAAAATTGCCAGAAAAATGTTCATTCCTAAGAATGTCTTTTTGCTGATCTCCAGAGAGAACTTGGATGCTACCGTCTGAGATTCCTTCCTTTGGACTGAAGCAATGTTTTTCCAAGTTAAAATGCAGGTGGATAGATTCTACTCAGAACTCTTGACTCAGAATTTCTGAGGCTGGTGTTCTGCAAGAAGCATTTCAATAAGCACTTGAAGGTGATTCTGGAAGCAACGTGTCCTACATGTAAGACATCATTGGGGACATCTAAATTTTCAGATGCACAGAGCAAAATGTTTAGCATTGGTGAGAAAGAAAGCTCAGTAAGCTAGTAACTTACTGGAAATTTGCCTTCAAATATTTTCTTTCTTGAAATATGTATTTATTTAGAATGCAATGGTGATATTACCTTTCATGACTGCTAACCCAAGTATAGGGGATATCTCAAATTTTGTTCCACATAGATCTTACATATTTCCATTTTTGTTGGTAAATTATCTTTTTTTGCTGCTGTTAAATTGATATATTTTATTTTATAATTATTCATACAAGGACCTATAATTTTGTATCGATCTTCATAATAATCATTTTGTCAAGTTGTCCTGTTGTTCAAATTTTCAAATGACTTTATATAGTCATCTCATCTGCCAAGAAAAACATTCTCTCCTTTTAGAAATACTTTCTTTTGTATCTTCTGTATGATCTCATAAAGTTAAAAAACACACAAAACTAAATAACACCAAAAAAATGAGTGGAACTCTAATCAAAATTCAGGAGAATGGTTACTTCTGAGAGGGGAAGAAAAAGAAAGATTTGAGAGGGACACATCATCGAAAATAATGAGAATGTTTTTCTGTTCTGGGAGTTAGTGGTGTGCATGGGAGTACCATGTCAGTACTTATATGTATTCTATAAATGTTATTATATATTCAATATTAAAATTTTTTCAATAAAGAAATGAGAATTAAGTAGCACTGTGTGGGTGAGTGAGACTCAATATCCAACAAGTCTACTTTGGGGTGAAAAGTTGGGAAGATAATTGCAGAGGGGCTTCCTCAAATGCTAAAATGAATTTTTTTTGGCGGGGGGAATAGGGGACTGAACCCAGAGGCACTTAACCACTGAGCCACATCCTCAGCCCTTTTTTATATTTTATTCAGAGACAAGGTCTCGCTGAGTTGCTTAGGGCCTCACTGATGGGCTGAGGCTGGCTTTGAACTTGCAATCCTCCTGCCTCAGCCTCTGAGCCACTGGGATTATAGGTGTGTACCACCTTGTCTGGCAAAAATGAAATTTTATCTAGGGCATCAACTCCTACAAGCTTCCCCTACCCCCATCAGTCATAGACTGTGTTAGTCAACTTTCATCACTATAACTAATACCTGAATTCTACCAACTTTCAATACTGCCATGGTGGAGACCAAGCCTTTAAAACAGAGGACTTGGGGAACATTCCAGATCCAAACTCTAGCATAAACTATTCTTTTTTTTGTTTGAATAGATAGGGACAAATCTCCCCTCACAGTGAGGATGCTGATTTTCACTCACCCTCACAACCTTTAAATCGGTAAGTTCTCTGCTCTGGATTCTCCTTCCCAAGAAAACCTGCTAGTCAGTTCCTTCCATTCCATTCCTACCCACGTCCCTTGTTCAGGCATCACCAATTCTGCACTATCGAAAGGTCTCTCAGTGAGGTTCCAGTCCTCTTCTATTCCGATCCACACTGCAGCCAGATGAGCTTTGGGAAAAGGAAGCTGATCACTCCATGGCTAATTTCAGTTCTCCAGTGGAATCCCACTGCCTCAGAGACAAAATCCATGCCCTTAGAATAAGCTTCAAGGCCCTATGTGCTTAGGCCTGGTCTCATTTCCAGTCCCTTTCTACATGTACCAGAAGCTCTAGCTCAGCCTGGAATGATCTTCCTGTTCCCCATCAATTCTCTACCTGGAAAATTTACTCTTCTCATTTCTCCTTCAAGCCTCAGCTTAAGACTGCCCCCTCCCAGTTGGACAGGGTACTTTTCTGTACAAATTAAACATATCTCAATCATAATATATGTCAAACCATTGTTTATTTGCTAGAAATTTTTAAAGTCAGAGACTATATCTTATTATCTTTGTTTTGTTTATTATTTATTTTTGGGGGGGATTTAATCTAGCCCTTTGCCTGGAAGTGCTCAATTCCTGTCTGATAGATGAATAAATTAGTGCACTATCAGGTGAACACAAGGTCTCTACCATAAAAGACTTTATAATCTAGTTATGAAGACAAAACATACACATACAAAAGATGTCAGGTCACTAATGCGAAGTGCTAAGTGACAAATGAGTGGAACAAATGACTAGAGCCACGGGATTACAAGAGAGAACTCATCCTAACCGTACAAGTCACGGCAAATAGGACCATTCACAGTTAATGGCTGGAGCAGCTCTAACATGTAAATTCAGATCTTGTCTTTGGTCCCATTGTCCATGGGCACAGAGAAGCAGAATGAAAGGTGTGGTTGACTTGGCATGATTTTCACTCCTCAGCAGAAACACTGACGTTCTTGCATACACCAATGTTTCTCAACACTTTTTTTTCTTTCTTTTTTTTAATTCTTGCATAATTGTACAGAATAATGGAGTCCACTGTGGCTTATTCATAAATTTATATAACATAACTTGATTCATTTCACTCCTCAATACTTCCCCTTGCCTTCCCCTCTTCCTTCTCCTAGGCCCCTCTCTCTACCCCGATAGTCTTCCTTCTGCTTTCATGATGATGCCCTGCTCTCTCTCTCTCTCTCTCTCTCTCTGTTCCACATAGAAAACATCTGATACTTGTCTGAGTCTTACTTATCTTGCATAACACGATAATCTCTAGATCCATCCTTTCTCCTTGCAAATGGTACAATTTGGTTCTTTATGGAGGAATGCAACTCCATCGCATATCTGTGCCACATTTCTTTATCCAGTCATCAGTTGATGGATACATGGGATAATTCCACAACTTGTCAATGGTGAATTTTGCCATAATAAACATAGACATGTATGTTTATTACTGCATGCTGTCTTTAATTCTTTTGGGTAAAAACTGAAGAGTGGTGTAACTGGGTCATGTCGTAGGTAACTTTATTTTTATTTCTATTTTTTAAATTTATTTTTAAATTTTTTTTTAGTTGTTGATGGATCTTTATTTCATTCATTTATTATTTATATGTGGTGCTGAGGATCGAACCCAGGGCCTCACGCATGCTAGGCAAGCACTCTACCACTGAGCTACAGCCCCAGCCCTATTTTTATTTTTTGAAGAATTTCCATATTGATTTCTGTAGTGGCTGTACTAATTTATATTCATACCAACAGTGCATGAATTCCTCTCCCGCCCCTATATCCTTGCCAGCATTTGTTATTTGTAGTCTTAATGACTGCCATCCTGACTGGAATTAGATGAATATCAGTGTAGTTGTGATTTGCATTTTCCTGATGCCAAAAGATGAGTACTTTTTCATAAATTGTTATCCATTTGCACTTTTTTTGAAAAGTGTCTGCTCAGACCACTTGCCTATTTATTAAATGAGGTATTTGTTTTTCTGCCATTGAGTATGAGTTCTTTTTACATTCAAATATTAATCTGTTGGAAGAGTAGCTGGGAAAGATTTTCTACAAATTCTGTAAGGCTGTTCCTTCACAATGTTAATAATTTCTTTTGCTGTGCTGAAGCATTTTAATATGATGCCATTTGTTGATTTATGCTATTTGTTTCCTGAACTATGGGAGTCCTATTCAGGAAACTAACAGTTTTTACTTTTGTCTCCCCAAAGCAGCTCTTCAACATGTTTTTCCTTATTAACTTCTCCCTATGAAAATTTAATATCACTCTGCTTATTAGAAGCAAGGAATTCAATGAGCCAGATGTATCATTGACATGTAAGATGAGCAAATGCCAAACTCGCTAAGTTATGTTTGGTGACCTACCTGTATGCTGCCACCTGAGACAACCTTCCAGGTACCCTTGTGGACATTTACCACTCTCTGGCTCTCCCTGTTCCTGGTGGGCACAGTATCACCTTGTTGAAGCTTTTTGAAAATAGATTACAAGTCCACCCAATCCTAGTGAATAGTCTCAGGGTTGGGGCTCATGCATCTGCATTGGAATCATACGCTTCTTCCACAGTGGTGACTTGATTCAATACAGGTCATTCCTCACCCTATGCTTGGAAACAAATGCACTAGATTAGAAACTACCACCTGGTTATCAGGCCACCCCTGGACACCTTATTCCTACCATCACCAATCCAGATTCACCTCAGCAGTATGGGGCAATGTGTTAGTCAGCTTTTTATTGCTATGATAAAATACCTGAGACAATCCATAGGAGGAGAGGTTTGTTTTGGCTTACAGTTTCAGAGGTTTCAGTCTAGGGTTGGCCCTGTCACCTTTGGAACTGTGGTAAAGCAGTATATCATGGTCATGGAATCATGTAATAGAGGAGTTACTCACTCATGGTCACCAGGAGGCAAAGAGAGAAACAGGAAAGGGCCAGGGTCCCGAAATACACTTCAAGGACATGTCCACAATGACCTACTTCCCACAACTAGGCCAGACTCTGTAAAGTTTTCACATTCTCCCAACAGCACTATCAACTGGGGACCAGGCCTTCAACACATGAGCTTTTGGGGGGACATTTAAGATCCAAATCATAACAAACCACATCTTCATAACAGACCACATCTTCAACAGACCTTCCTTCATTCATAAAGCAGATCCCAGCAATGAGAGAGGCTGGCGGGGGCTTGCCCTTGGGAGGAGGGTAATTGAGGAGGCAGGAGGCTTAGAGGTGGATGGATAGGGGACGGAGAGAAAGAGACAGGGAGAAGGCAAGAGAAACATGGAGAATTCAGAAAGAACAAAAGAGGGCAACAGCATCTCTGAGAGGGAGCAGCAAGGAAGAGGGAGCCAGGGGCTGTGCTTTCTCTCTCAATGACGGAGGCTAAAAATCCTCCAACTCAGACCCTGGGAGACATTATCTGTTAGCTATTAAAACAATGAAAGGTTTAATCTCAGGGGCTGGAGATATAGCTCAGTTGGTAGAGTTCTTGCCTCACATGCACAAAGCCTTGGGTTCAATCCCCAGTGTCACACACACACACACACACACACACACACACACACACGCTTTGATCTCTGTCTGAGACCTCATTCAATAATTTGCTGAGTGGATGTTTTAAGACAATCTGTCTTCTTTGAGACTGAATCTCCTAAAAAAAGACTCAATCTCCTTCTGTGTAAATGTAGAATTATGAGGATTTCATGGAATATTGTATTTTGAAGAAGGCTATAAATACAAATAATGTTATATTAAATTATATACTGTATTAACTATATTAAACATTATGAGACTATGAAGTTCATTTCTTTTCAATCCCCTTCTTTTTACAGATGAAGAAACCGAAGCCCAGAAAAAGTGGTTCACAAGATACCACATGACTATTGGGCTAGTTAGTGACAAAGTCCCACAAGCCAATGGTGAACAAAAAGTACAGGAATGCCCCAGCTCAGCACCAGCTGAGAATGAAAGTGGGCCACGATTGTCCCTGCAGCCCATGAGAGCCGCCCTCCCCAGTGAGCGCAGTGGCCCCCTGTTCACGGCACCCAGGCCAATCCATCTGGGTCTTCTGTCCCACACTGTCCACCCACTCAGTGGCACTGTCAGAAAGAGAGGCCAGGACTAGAGGACAGGAGAGTCAGCTTTAGAGGAGAGCAGTCATCTCGGCGAAAGTGCCCCACACTGATATACCAATGCTACACGCCTGCCATTAAAAGGCCCCCTTCAGTGCATCCTCCAGCCTAAAACAACTGAAAAAAGCTACATACGGATCAGTTCTTTTGAAGGCAGAAAGGGAGAAGCTGGTCACCAGAAATACAGACACTTGAAAGCAAGGATTCATCTGACTTTATCCAGTGCTGTCCAAGGAGAAAGACTTTATTTGGGAGACAATTAGTACTCTATTACAGAAGTAAAATCATCTTGAAGAAGATAATATTTAAGAATATCTTTAAGAATATATGTGGAGCTGGATGCAGTGGCGCACACCTGTAATCCCAGCACTTTGGGAGGCTGAGACAGGAGAATCGCAAGTTCAAAGCCAGCTTCAGCAAGGGCAAGGTGCTAAGAAACTCAGTGAGACCCTGTCTCTAACTAAAATACAAAATAAGGCTGGAGATGTGGCTCAGTGGTCAAGTGCCCCTGAGTTCAATCCCAAGTACCAAAAAAAAAAAATATATATATATATATATGGAAATATCTCAACATGTATTTTATTATCTGCTAGCCCAATAACCATGAAAGAAATGAGCTTCATGGTCTCATACAGCATGAAGATTAATAACTTAAAATGTTGATTTATTTAATGTTTATTTAATATATTTGAGCTTTTCCTTGCCTGCTATAATTTTCCCACAAGTTCATCCAGTTAATCTAAGTTCTGCGTCAATGTTCAACAGGAGTACTAATTAAGTCATCCCTAGAGTCAAAAGACAAAATTACAACAATATCAAAGATGTGAATGGACCTTTATTTGTGATTTTAGAATCAGGCAACATCTCACTCTACAAAACTGCTCTGATGAGCTGAGCCAAGGACATTGACTTTATAAGAAAACAGCTGGAGACAGCAGAAGCAGAGAATGAAGGATCTCCTGTCCAAGCTACTTTCCTTGTAAAGATTAGAGCAGCGGGGGGCCTCCTTATCATGTGACAAAAACTGGCCTACTGGGGGATTTGGACTACTGGGGTTTTGATTTCTTGGAAGTTCTGATAACAACCTAGTTTCAACTTAGTGGTGTGAAACTTTGGGTGAATATTTCTTTTTGATCTCTTGGGTCTAGTGCAGGAGCTCAGATCAAACCAATGGACTCCTATAAATTTGGTTTAACAGTAGCACCCCTGAACCCAGATGGAAGGAAGAGAAAAGTGTGGCTGGGCATGTGTGGGCGGGTGGGTGCATGGGGTAGGGGCGTCTTCTAAGTAGGCATGAGTATTTTGGCCATTACCATATCCTTTAACGCTAATGAATAAAGTGGGCTTCTGTTAACATTTATTTTAATGTCTCTCAGTCCTTTGGAACCTAAATAGACTGATACAATTGGGTTTCTAGATCAGTAAGCTGCTGTCTTAGTTCTTCTCAGGATTTATCCTTCCCCCTGTCCGCCCCCCACACTTCCTTGCCCCACTTTCTGCCATCTCATTTGCAAGAATATTCTAATATTGCCAAATCACATATTTCATTTAATATTAACCCACTCCATTTTGATTAGAAAATATATAACCATTTATAATCAACCAAACACTGTACTAAAATCTGATTTTACAAAGATAAGAGACATGTCGCCTGTCCTTAAGGAACACAAAAGCAATATCTTATCACTCAAAGTGGTCCATAGGCCACCAGTGTTGGTATCACCTGGGAGCTTGAAAGGAACTGTGGAATTTTAGACCTACTGAACGGGAATCTATATTTTACCAAGATCCTCAGTTGATTTTTACACAGAATAAGTTTGAAAAGCATCGTCCTAGTAGGAAACACTCAACAAAGCCATCTTTTTATTTCCATTTATTTATTCTAATTAGGTTTACATGACAGCAGAATGCATTTTGATTCATTGTACACAAATGGAGCACAACTTTTCACTTCTCTGGTTGTGCACAATATAGAGTCACACCATATGTGCAGCCATACATGAACCTAGGGCATTTTTTTAAAAATATTTTTTTAGTTGTAGATGGACACAATGTCTTTATTTTATTGCTTTGTGTGTGGTGCTGAGGATCGAACCCAGGGCCTCACACATGCGAGGCAAGTGCTCTACCGCTGAGCTACAATCCCAGCCCAACCCAGGGCATTGTTGTCCATCACATTCCACCATCTTTCCTGCCCCCATGTCCCATCTCCTCCCTTCCTTCCCCTTTGACCAAAGTTTCAACTAAGCCATCTTGAGTTGAATTTTATATAGCAGTATAAAGGAAGTCAATGGGATCGTAGAGAAGGGTGTGGTTACTTCTGATAGGGGAGGAGTCAAGATAACCCTTACAAAGCAGTAGACATTTACACTGAAATTTCAGTTGCACAGCCTGACAACATGAAGGGTGGGGAGAAAGCGAGGGTGAGAACATTTTGGTGAGGTGGGAAGGAGGCCACCTTGGGAACTAGACTAGAATAGACTAGAACAAAGGTCTTTTAAGAGCTCCCATCTCTCACCCTGGGATAGCTAGTCCCACCCAGGGAGTAGGTGCCATGTTCTCCCTGGCACTGACCCAGATGACAAGTCCTTCACCACCTGACCTCCATCCACCCTGGGAGCTGATCTATGTGTGAACAGGGAAAGGCCTTTTCCCAGCTTCTCACCCTCAGTGACCCCTCAGGGATGAGGGGCTGATGTTTGCAGTCAGCAAAGGATGCCGAATCTCAGATCTCATGCCAGGCCATCTGGTCTCTGGCACCAACTCTGCAGAGCGACCTTGGTAAGAAGTGGATGCACAAATTCACATGGATTCCCGGCAGCCCAAACAGCCTCCGAGGAGAGAGTTTCCCCTGTTTGGACTGCATGGGAAGTTGACTCTGGAGAAAGTAGAAAAATAGTGAAAAATAATGGAAAGGGATGGGGGCAGGAGTCCTGTCCTGGCCCCTTGCTGTGTGTTACTTCCAGCCCTGATAGCCTGTGATTCTGGCACCTTTTAGACAGGTTTAGAGAAGTCTGACATTTCCCTCCTTTTCAAAAATACTTAGGGTCTCTTGGAAATCACTTCCCAGTGTCAAAATAAAGCACTCTTCACAGGGACATGATCTTCACCCAAATCGCAAGAGCGGTGTCTGTTGAGTTGTCCGTCAGGGTTCCATTTAGGGAAAAAACATACTAAGTGATAATGAAATAGTTATTAAACATCTGCTGTGCTTTGTGGGGAGTGGGCAGCCGAGCAGGGCACTAAAGAAGCAGAAGCTTGAGTTCTGGCCAAAAATGTTCTCATACATATATTTGGAGAAACATGTCATATTTGTACAGAAGAAAGCAGTATATAATTTCATAACTAAGTGTTCTATTAATGATAATTGTGAACAGCTAACAACACTAAATACTTTATAGGAATTATTTCATTTATTCCACACAAACCTATGAAGCAGTCCTCTAGGAAATTTTGGCTATAAATAATAGAAAATCCTGACTTCATTGGCTTACACAGTAAAAAAAAGATTCTTTCATTTGATGACAATGTCAGAGGAAGTGCAATGCCTGAGCTGGTTAAATTGGTGGCTAAATGAAGTCATTGAAATCCAGTCACTTCTAGTTTATCTCTTTGCCATCCTCACATTAGCAACCACCATGGTTTCAAGATGGCTGCCATGCTTTTGGATACCATTATCCTCACATGTGCAGACACAGAAAAGGAGCTTTATTTTATATGTTTATGACATATCTATAGGGACCCATAGTACATTTTTCCATATTGTTCATATTTATGACAGGGGAGGGCCTGACCCAGAGATTCTGCAGCAAGCTACCCTTGAGTCTCCCCGACTGAGCCTGGATTTTGCACTTGTATTTCAACTCATCACCAGCAAGGGAACCACAAGCCTGGCTGGGAACCATCTGCTGCCATAGCTGGTGCTCATGCCCACGCTCTCTGATGCATGTTAAAGAATGGAGGGTAGATACCAAAATAATAACAACAAAATAATTAATTAGAAATGGAGTTCTATAAGAATAAAAGGCAGATGACTATTACGGCCAAATATTCCATGTGAAAGTTGAAGAAACTGAGATTTGGAGAGTTCAAGGAGCATGTTCAAGGTTACACAGTATATAAAGAGCATTAAAAGGAAAATTCCTTCTACCAACTAAATTTAGTAGTTTATTTGAGCAAAGAAAAACAAGACATAAACAACTCACGGGTCTGGCAGCCCCTAGAATCAAAATAGGTTCTGACAACTCCAACTAACAATGTCATCTGACAGCATTTATAGATTGTGGGAGGGACACACAGAGACAGTTCATGACAGCTTACTTGGTCAACTGGTCATAGAACCTCCTGCAGTTAGCTAAAGCTCAGTGACTGCGACTAAGCTCTATTTTGGTTTGGTCAGCAGAGCTCAGTGGAGGTCCACATTGATGGCCTCCTACAAATTTTATTTAATATCAGTAGAGTTGGAATTTAAAACCTAGCATATACCCTGGCACAACCCAAATCAGGACCAACATTCCCCTTCCCTGCAGCTTTCCCTGCCTTCCTGGCTCCTGTCTCCCCACTGTTCCCCACTCTGGGGTCACAGCCTCCTTTGCATCCTCGATTCTATAATGCACATCTTTTATTTGCTCTCCTATGTTTTTTCCTCTAGGGAGGAGACCAGGTCTCACTCATTTTTCTGTTTCCCTCCCTACACTCTACACCTTGCCTATTTACTTTTTAAATCAATCTCCATTTACCATTCTCACTGGACTGGATTTTCCTCCTCAGGACAAAGTATGTCTCCTTTCCTTTGCTTCTTCCTCAGCCTCACCAGTCACAGCCCTAACACCCAGGAAATATTCAGAATAAATAAGGGCTCAAACTTTAGACTCTGACAGGCCATGGTTTCAATTCTACCTTTGCTACTCATCAGCCACATGACTTCAGGCAAATGGCTTATCCAAGTTATAATCTCCTTATTCGCAAACCAAGGATATTTAACACACAAGAACTGAATGAAATAATATGGATTTAGCATAGTCCTGAATAAATGGGAATTATTATTTTTAATTAAAATAAAAATGAAAAGTAATGTTAGCATAGTGTATCAGTTTAATGCAAAGTGCTTCATTTTCTAGTCTGATCCTCACATTGGGTAAAGGACGCTTCCTCCCTGTGACAGCTAAGGAAGCTGAGCAGAGTGAGCTGAGAGTCCTGCCTTTTTCATATTGTTCTATTACGTTCTTGGATAACTACTCTCCCACCTTGTACGTATGGTCAGCTGACTTTCCTGGTGCATTGTCTTTATTATGGGTTGAATTTTGTATCCCAAAAGTCCTATGTTGAAGCCTCCAGGACCTCAGAATATAACCTCATGTGGGAAAAGGTTCATTGCAGATATAATGTCTAAGTTAGGATGAGGTCATACTGGAGCAGGCTGGGCCCCTGATCTCACATATCTGGTATCCTTATGAAAAGAGAAAATTTGGTTGCAGACACAACACAAGGAAATCATGATATAAAATGAAGACAGAGATCTGGATGATGCCTATGTAAGCCCCAAAATGTCAAAGATCTGTAGCAAACCAATCGGGGACAGAAGCGAGGAGAGCGACAGATCTCCCCTCACAGTCTCCAGAGGGAGTCCACCATGCTGACACCTTGATCTCAGAACCAGCCTCTAGAACCATGAACAATACATTTCTATTGTTTAAGCCACTTAGTTTGTGGTACTTTTTTTACAGCAGCCCTCAAAAACTAATAATAATCTCTTTAGGTAAAGGCTACGAATTTGACCATGAACCCATTTCAGTTGGGGATGTTTTTTCTTTTGGGAGACTCCTTTGCTTCTGTTGGGCACCCCAAGAGTTTCACTAATCCTGTGACAGATTTTACATAAATATCTTGGTTGGGATTCCTGCATCCCCTAAACCTGAGCAGTGTGAATTGGGAGAGGTGTGGACTCTCACAGGAGCTTCATTTCATTTTCTACCCTGAACTCTCAGCAGAGAGCAGCTTCCTTGCTTTTTCCTTAGCTGGTAGAAGTTTCAGTCTTCACAGTTAAGGGGACACACTTCCAAATCCAGCCTTTATGCAGGAATCTTGCTTTAGTTCCCTAAAACTGTATCTGCTGTCTCCAGCAGCATAGATTCCCAGCTGTTAGGACTTGTATCTGGGTCCTGTCTTACTCAGCTTGCTTCAGGGTCAACCCATGAGCTTGTAATCTATGAGTTGCATTTTGTATTTTATCACCTGGAGATTTGGGTTGTCTCCTTTGGCTAAACACAAATATATATCTTCCCCTGATTCATCTTATTTATCTTATCCAGCATGCCTTTTCCTGCAGGGGTGGGAGGTTGGAGATTAGATGTATCAGTCTGCCATGTTACCACAAACGGAAGCTCTGGGAATCAGAAGTTCATCTTCGAGAGAGAGTGAGGGTGCCTGAGTTGCGGCAGTTCTCACATCTAGGTGGACACTGGGCTTTTTTCTTAGGACTGGGTCCAGCCAACCCACTGTGCGCATGTGGGTGTCCCACAGTCTGGGAAGAGCTGCTTCTGGGGCTGGAAGCTCCTCCCACAGGAGGTCCTTGGTGGGACCTTCTTCCTTCTCTCATCCATTCCCATTAGGAAACTTCATTACTCAGGAAAAAGAAAAAAACATCGCTGGACTGAAATTGAGGCCCAGACCAGTCCCAAGAATTTCTAAGTCTCTGGGGAGAAGAGACATAAGGAAGCCAAGTAAAGAAGATCAGGATTGGAACCATCAGAAAGATCCCCAAAAACACATTATCCATGTTAAAAGTCAGGATTAGGAAGACCTGCCCACTCTGGTTATCATCATTTCCATCATGAGCTAAAGGCATCAAAACCATCCGAAGCAACCCAATTTCTCAGGTGGGGAAGCACTGGTGGAGGGGTCTGTTACTTTAGGGTCTCTAAGGATCTGAAGTCTCCTAAGCACATCAACAAGATTTGGCATGCAATGCTTCAGCCAATTAGTCACCAAAGGTGTATCAGAATGGCCTCGTGTCACACTACACTGAAAATGAGGTCTGGTCCCCAATATGCCTCTCAGAGAGGACACTCGAATTAAGAGAAGTGACAATTCCAGTATTACTTGGAGCAACAATTTCTAATTATTTGGGTCATTCTAAAAGAAGATCCAGGGGCCAGGCATAGTGGTACACGCTTGTAATTCCAGCAGCTTGGGAGTCTGAGGCAGGAGGGTTGTAAGTTCAAGGCCAGCCTCAGTAACTTAGGAAGACTCTAAGCAACTTACCAGCCACAGGAATCAACAGTGTGGCTACCTGAACATCAGGTAAGAAAGGATATTTCCCTTTTTCCTGGTTTCCTGACTGTGCAGATATGAAAGTTATACATAAATAGTTTCATACTCTCTGGACAAAAATAGTGTCACTGACTTCTGAAATGAAAACAGAACTGGCTTCAGTCACCAAATTGTCAGGAAATGGACCCTTTGTCCTCCAGTGCAAGGGATTCCTCAACCCCTTCCTCAAAGAACTTCACAGCTAATTGTTACTGCAGTCCCATAAAATCTGTTGAATAGTCATTCTCAGAAAAGAAAGAAACATGAAGAGTGCACTTGCTGTTGCCATGGCAACAAGCTCCTCACTCCTCCTCACCTCTGCTCCGTGTCTCCATCTTCCATGGAGAACTAATTCCATGTCTTTCTCCTGATGCAGCCCAGTGAAATGAAGAGGCTGCCACAGCCCTAGTCCCAGTTCCAGCCAGCAGGGCTTTTGAAGGAGGATAGCTCTCTGAGCAGCCAGTTCATTCCATGCAACCTCAGACACTGAGCTCCTTGTCCCAGGCCTATGTCTCCACTCAATCCCATCAGCCTCCTGCTGTCCCCTGTGAGATGCTGCACCGCCTGTATGAGTGCATCTATTCCTAGCCAAACCAACAGTTTCATGTTCCTCCCAAATCCTGGAATTTCTTCTAGGTCTGGACTGCCATTTACTTTTTAAGCCCCTGAAGTCCAAAAGTTCTACTCTGTCTCATCTCCTTCCTGGGTACCACAGGAAGGGCCTTCACTGTAAGAACAAAAAGAGAGCTGCCCATCCTACCAGTAGACTAGACAGATCCAGACTTTATGAACATAAAGAATAAAGAGCATAGCCAGGACAATTCCTTTCATTCCTTCTTGATGAGTCTCCATTTCCTAAGTAGAGAAAGGGGAACTTTTGTTACATCAGGGACACATGCACATACACACAAAGTTCAGTTCTGTAAAGTTCTCTTGATACACTGAAACATGAAATTCCAAGCTAAATTTTTATTGATTCACTCTATTACACCAGAAAATGAGGAATCATGAGTTCAAGATCTGACCTTTCTGCTAGTTTTCTACGCTTGACAATGTTTAGGCACATAAATTGTCTCTTAGTAGCAAGAAACTTCAGTTTATCTGTCATCAAATTGTTCAGGAAACTGGGAGTAGGGTGATTTTTCTTTTTAGGTTTTAAACTGTTTCAGATATGAATATTGCTAAAATGTATTGGAACATCTCTGCCATCCTTAATAAAGTATTCTGAATTTAGTTTAACTTTTATTATTATGGCTCTCTTACTTGTCCTGTTCTATTGTACAGGAACACGGTGAGTGACAGGAGTAGGGTGGAGGGTGATTATCTTATGAAATCCCAAATCATTATGAACTTTCAGGTTTTGTTCTGCTTGTCAGAGTTAATTCTCTCATCAGGCTGCCATCTAGCTTCCCCTGCTGTCAGTGGCAATTTTCTCCTTCACTTAAGGTCTTATAATCTCCCATTACCTAGGAAATGAAGTAGTTGGAAAACTGGTTAACACTGTGCGTGTCTCAAGAAAGAGCAAATTGGCTGTGAATGAGGTGGTTCTCTGCAGGACTTTCACTTTTTTGGGGGGTGGTACTGGAGATTGAACTCAGGGGTACTCGACCACTGAGCCACATCCCCAGCCCTATTTTGTGTTTTATGTAGAGACAGGGTCTCACTGAGTTGCTTAGCGCCTCGCCGTTGCTGAGGCTGGCTTTGAACTCGCGATTCTCCTGTCTCAGCCTCCCTAAGTGCTGGGATTATAGGCTTGCGCCACCGCACCCAGCTGAACTTTCACTTCTTAAAACAGTAGAACACTGAAGTTTTTAAGAGTGACCTTTCGTTTTTTTCTGGAACATTTTCTATATTCTAGAAGTTTCCTATGTATGATCTTTCAAAGGATAATGGAGCATAACTGTGTATTATCAGAGATTCCACTATTTCACACCTAATTCCATGCATCACAGTGTGGATTTCAGCACCTTTTCATTTTTCCTGTGTGGACTCCACCTTCCAGAGAACATTGCCTGTCCCTTTCTCTCTAAGCATGTATGCTGGTAGTGTTTTGTAATGAATGAAAATCAATTTCCCAAGTTGAATTCCCAATTTTTTTTACTACATAAACTTGCAAAGTCACATGGCTGGTCCAAACCTCAAAATCATTGTCTATTTTAATCAAGTAACATCATCATTATTAATTAATTCATTTTTGGAATTGGGGATTGAACCTGGGGCCTTGTGTATGCTAGGAGAATGCTCTACCCCTGGGCTACAATCCAGCCCTCATTATCTATTTGAAAATTCTTCTTAGTTACTAGGGCATTGTTAAAATTGAAAATGATAATGCTTATGGAAGCATTTTCTAGAAATATTGCCATTGCCTCTTTGTTCTGATGACAGGCTGTGTTTTTAGACTCACAGCACAGAAAGAGGAGGTGGAGAGACCCTACCCTATACATACCTCAGCCCAGTCCCTGTTCCTGGTCTGCACTGAGAATAGGGAGAGCATAGAGTTAAAAAAATATATTATCATTATCCAATGTAACATTTTCACATATCCTTATTGAAGAAACTTTTTTTTTTGTTCAATAGTGTTTATTCTGAATATTCTGGTACTAATCCCAGTTGTCATATAAGTGTACTTAGCATTATATACTAAGTAGAGGTAATAATTACTTCTTTTTTAAAAAATTTGTCCTAATTAGTTGTACATGACAGTAGAATGCACTTTGATACATCATACATAAATGAAGTATGACTTCTCATTCTTCTGGCTGTACATGATGTAGTTTACACAGATGGTGTAGTCATATATGCACATAGGATAATAAGGTCCAGTTCATTCTACTATCCTTCCTATCCCCCATACCCGCTCCTCTCCCTTCACTCCCCTCTTCCTAATCCAAAGTAACTCATGAAGAAACTTCTTG
The DNA here is from genome assembly GCA_028644305.1 of Xerus rutilus. Lineage (NCBI taxonomy): Eukaryota > Metazoa > Chordata > Mammalia > Rodentia > Sciuridae > Xerus > Xerus rutilus. The sequence goes on from CM053410.1 coordinate 77,554,691, forward strand.
CACTGCATTGCTAATACTTATTGAGAGTTACTCTGTGATAGACAGTGAGACTTTGTTTTTTCTTATTTAATAACAATAATGCTAATGATTGTCCTTGTTTTGAAAATGATGAAACTGAATCTTAGAAAGGTTAAGTAATTAGCCCAAGTTCATGCAGCTAATAAATAGTAGAGTCAGGGTTGAGTTCACCTCTAACCTCTGTGTTTATCCTCTAACACCATCATTTCTTCTAAAACCAAAAGAAAAAAACCTCTAGAAGACTTTCCTGAGTAGCCCCTATCCCTATCAATTTATTAGCAGCTTTTCAGGAGAACATTTACTGAGCATTTCCCATAGCTCATCATGCCCCTTTTCCTGACCTTATTGAGCCCTTTCAACACGCTAGGCACTAGGTGATTCACGTACCACCCAACATCTCTGCAAAGAAGTTGTTTATACTTATGTCTCAATTCCTGTGCTCTCATGCTCTTTTGAACCAACTTCAAAGAGACTCTTACCCCACCTTTCCACTGAAATTGTTCTTTTCAAGGTCAGTAATGATTTCTATGCTGCTAATCCAATGGTCGATTTTCAGTTCTCTTCACTAACCTCTCAACCATGTTTGATACAAACATCTGACTACGTTATAGCTTTCTTAACAAAGAAAGTTTATTTAAGAGAGGAAAGGTAATAGTCAAGAAAATATTTTTTCTTCTATTTGACCTTATGCAATAAGGGTTGAATAAGTATTTATATATATACACACACACATATATATATATAAACATATACATATGAGTATATGTAAGTATACACTATTGTTGTAGGATACAAATGTGGTGATTTAAACAACTGCTAATGCTGCTAGTAGTTTGTCTACTTCCCTCCAATTGTGAATAACATTTTTTTTGGTACCAGGGATTGAACTCAGGAGTACTCTACCACTGAGCCACATCCTCAGCCTTATTTTGTGTTTTATTTAGAGACAAGGTCTCACTGAGTTGCCTAGCACCTCGCCATTGCTGAGGCTGGCTTTGAACTCGCAATTCTCCTGTCTCAGCCTCCCAAAGTGCTGGGATTACAGGCGTGTGCCACTGCGCCCGGCTAATAATGAATGCTTTTGAGCAAATTCTAAATGAAACGAAGTGGAAAATTTTTTTGATTTAAATGATTTAATGTTAAGTTCATATTAAGCTGTAGTAAAAATACTTCACAATGTGAAGATAGGGTCTAGACTCCAATAGTTATAGGTTGTTTTATTGTTTTCATTTAAGTGAAGGCTTGACAGGACATTTAAAACTTGTGTGGGATATGAGATAATTCTTTTTGCTTGATACTGTCTCACTCACTGTAGAATATATCAGATTCCTGACTCTGGCCTATGAAATGATAGTAACATCCCCAATCATTGTGAAAAACAAAATTTTTCACAATGCTCTTTAGCAGGATGACACCGTGTTTGGAGATATCTTTGTGGATCTCTGCCATTTTTACATGGCTTGTGAACAGAGTATTCTGGACTAGCTTCTTAAGAATATTTGCATCACAAACAATGTTGCACACAGGGACAGCAGCCCCTAGGAAGGGTCAGCATGCTTCTTGTCTATTACAAAGGATTCAGGTTCCTCAGCCCAGGGTTCCTTTCCTGTATTGCAACCCACCGTGTGTACAGGCATCTTCCAGCATTCTTCACGCTGCCTTGGGGGAATTGAGACTCAGGGAAGTGGGGTAGGAAAATACAGATGCTCTGGTTACTGCTATTGCTGCAGTAAAATCCTTTAGCTGTGACCCAGGAGCCTGTGGCAGGCCAACTTGTTAGGTTGTAAATAGGATAAAATCTCAGTTCCTTCACAGTCTTGGCAACTACTCCACTGAAAATCCCCAACTATACGCTAATCCCCAGATTTATGTTTTTGTCTTGACTTCTCCCCAAACTCCATTTATAACCCATCGTCATCAACAATTGAAATAAGACAGGTATCTCAAACTTAAAATATCCCAAATAAACTTAGAGTCTTTTCCTAAAATCCTATTCCTCCTGAAACTCTTACCATATCAATAAAATGCAAATTCATCTTTCTGATCCCTTGTGCTAAAAATTTTAAGTGTCATCCTTGATATTGTTCTTTCTTCTGTATGATGTGTAAGCATCTTATTAATGTCTAAATCCTCTTGATACTAACTTCAAAAAACATGAAATCAGACCCTTTCTCTCCATCCTCCTCTCTCACATCCTGGTCCATGCCTCCATTACCTTGAATCTGGATAATTGCCATGACCCCCCAACTGGTCTCTTTCTTCCTTCTGGACCCCCTAAACTCCATTTCCAACATGGTACTGGTACCCACAATAATCTTATTTCATCTTAGGTCTAATTAATTTACTTCTTGGCTCAAAATTCCTTAGTGACTTCCCATTTCACTCACAGCAAAAGGCAAAGGCCTATGATATTCTTCAAAGTCCTTTGCAATCCAGGCCCCTCTGGTCCTCACTGTCCTGGTCTCTCAGCAGTATCTCCCTGGCTCACTCTGTCTAAGAACACAGCTTCTTTCTGAACTCTAGACATGTGCACACAATTGCTAAAAAACCTTTCATTTAGGTGTCTAAAAGGCACCTTAAACTGAACATATCTAAAATTAGACTCCTGATCATTTCCCTAAACATACTAAGTATGTTCCTGCCTCAGCGCCCTGGTACCTACCATTCCCTCTTCCTCGACAACTCTTCACACATATCTATACAACTCATTAGCTTCCCTTTTTAAGTTTCTGCTCAGATGCCATCATTATCACATAGATCTTCACTGATGACTCTATTTCAAATTAGCAGCTCCCACCCCCACTTCCTGGCACATGCTATTCCCTTTCTCTCTTTCCCTCTCCTGAGCATCTAATATGTATACACATGCTTTCTTATTCTTTATCATTTACCTTCTCCCATTGAAATATAACTATTTGTTGAGGGAATGGATCATTCAATACAAACATCACAGCATGTCCCTATAACTCCCAAAGTAAAACTTTTAAAAGATCTCTTACCCTTGTACTGCTCATAACATGTTTGGAGGATCTTGATTAGATACCATTAAATGACTAACAAATAAAACCTAAAGCCAGAAAGCCCAGGTTCAGATCTCAGTTATGTCACTCCCTAGTCTATATTGCCGGGTTACAAAATAACATCGAACCAGTTATTCCACGTGGTAAACGAGTATCTGGAGGAAATTCCGTGCCCATTCCATGGGTTGTTGCCACTATTATCAGCGAAATAGAAATATCCCAAAGAGGTTTGCAAACAGTAAACACTGTTTTCTTTGCTTTTATACCCAGATCTCAGCCACTAAGATAATAAAAGTCCAGTCAGTATATTCATCAAACTATACTGGGCCCAGGGAAGAGAAAACTGGAGGAAAGAGTTAATATCTTCCAATGCTGGCACATTTGTCCATGTCCTCTGCATGATCTCTCTCCAGAAGTCTCTGTGGCTTCCTCAAATATCACAAGGTCATGCACTAAGGCAACTCCATGTCCACATCACCCCTTGTCCAGATGGCGCCACACAACACCCTTCAGTTTGGCCCCTTGCGCTCAGCTGAAGGAGAGAGGAAAGGGACCCTTCATCCTGTCCACTGTCCAGTGGGAATCAGGGTACAGGAAATGCGTGGGACACCAATGCACATCTCTCTGCAGGGAATGCCCACTTCCCATCTCTGAGCAGCCTCAACTTCTAGGCCTGGAGCTGGGTAACGAACAAAGGTCACAACACTGACTTTGGGCCTTCCCTTTAAAAATCTTACAGTCTAGACACTAGCACGTCCCCCAGGAGTGACAGTAGGACTCTATTGTGGACAGTTTATTGTTAGCCTTTGAAGCCTCTACTGAAACTCAGACGAGAGGAGAGTTGCAGTTAAGATCCTGCTTCAGGGTTGAACTGAATATCGTAAATGAAAATGACAACATATGGCTCCAGAGGAGGTCCACAGTCCTGATACATGTCCACAAGGTCAATGTGGCTACAAACAGAGCACCTGATTAAATCATTAAGCTCCTTACTGGGAAAGTCTTCAGCCAGAAGACTGGGGCAGTAGGGAAGGAATTGTCTGAGAAAGGAGCTGTTCAGAGACAGGATTGTGGCAGCAGGTGTGGAGAAAATGACCACATCACCCCAGAGTTGTAATGAGGAAGACAACAGTGAGGGCAGTCAGAAGGTTCAGTCCAGAACTCATTCTACCAGGACACTGGGGTCCTTTCATGACAGGAGGGCACTGCCCTTGTTGGGGACTACCTGTAGCGTCCTAAACTTCCTTATTTAAATATCAGCATTCATCTTCAATTTGTGGGAATCTGCTTTTCACCAGCTTAGGGACTAGATAAAGGGGAAACCCAGAAACAGGTGTGGGAGATACTGACAACCATTATTTGAAAACATATAATGAACTAGACACCTTGACTATTACAATATGAATCATTTGATCTCCACAACTAATAAAGATAGATCTAGCCTCAATTTACTTATGGGAAAACTGAGGCTCAAGTTGATTGAGAGATTTCTCCCACCAAAACACAGAAAATACTGGCTGGGTAGGTACAACTGGCTGTTTCTAGAACATTCTCAGAACTTCTCTGCAAGTACTCACACCATGTGCTCCACCTAAAAAAACACTGTACTCCTGTTCAGATCCCACTGCTCTTAAAAAAGCAGCTCTCATTTAACTACCTGTATAGTCATCTCAGTTCCCTCCAAGGTGAAAGAACTTTATTCACAGCTTTATTCAATAAACTATATCTCTTTCATGACATGTCACAGTCTCCTTCCTACTATGGCTACTTGTGCACATACAATTTCCTGTCCTAGAATCTGAAATTCTCAAAGTGTCTTGTTCACCAGATATTAACCCAAAGTATTTAATCACAGCATTAGGGCAACCATCTTGCTCACAGCAGACGTTCAACACATTTGTTGAATGAGACACACTGTGCATTGCAAAAGATGGAATCTCAGGTATTCTGGTACCACGACCGACCCCTTGTTTGCAGCTCAGATGAGCAAGATCTGAGGGTTTGCTGTCATCAAAAAGCAAACGCTGGCTGATCGCCAGAGGGCATCTACCCCATCCTGGCTTCTGCTTCAAAGTTTCCCGAAGTTCCAGTGGCGGGCCTCTTGATCTTTCCTTGTTTGCTCATTAAAGTTAATTTGGGACATGAAAAGGTCCAGGACTAAATATTTCATTAAGGCCGGTTCTTCCTAATGCAACAACTAAGAATAGTAAAAATGGAGCAAAGGTTGAAAGGATGAGACCAGTGAATGCAGCTCCTGCTCAAAGCTCCGGCCCCTGTTCCTGGGCTGCCATCTTCAATCAGCTCTGGGGATGCTTACGTATCAAGGCAGGTGATGCCTCTGTGGAGAGTTCTGTGCCTTCCAGAAACACAGCTGTCCTTCTCAGGGGACCAAGGAAACAATAATTTATGTGACAATAGTCTCATCTACAGTCCTGTGTGTGGACTAATAATACTTACATTAATTACTAATAGTATCAGCTTTTATTTTCAGATTTCTTACACTGTGCCAAGGATCTGCTGAGTGTTGTTACATAGATTACCTCTTCGAATCCTCGGAGGTGATTCTGTTTCAACCCCACTTCACATATGAGGAAAACAGGACTTGGAGAGGTTGTTGAGCTGAGGTCTCATAACAGAAGGGCAGAAAATGTGACAAAATTGAGACTGCAGTAGCATCAGGGCATTCCTAGACTCCACACCCCTAACCACCTCACCTCGTTGCTTCTTAAGATGTTGCAGAATCTTTTGTTCTTTCTTGATGGCAGAGAAGACCAAGAAGTAACTGCTGTGTTAGATGGTGCTGCTCCAAGGAGGCTCCAGCCAGGCAGTCCTGACTTCCATGAAATCTCAGATATAAAGTTCATTTACTTGAGGAACAAAAGAATAAGGACTATCAGAAATGACTGGTGTCTCGAGAAGCCAAGAACAAATTTGCCTACGTGACATGTCATGATCTTAAGATTCAGTGGGATTGTTTTAAGGTTTTATACAGTTGGAGCTGCAATGCTAAGGCCTTTCAGAGAACATAAAAATGCAGTGGTGTGTGGCTCATCTCCAGTTCCTCCAGCCTTCTATTTGAACAGACCTAGCTTTGTTTTAGGGGAAATTTTAGTTCTAGTAGATGCTTAAGTTACTCATTTTTATGGAAC
>CM053410.1:77560977-77604040 GCA_028644305.1 Xerus rutilus
TTGGTACTGGGGATTGAACTCAGGGGCACTCGACCACTGAGCCACATCCTCAGCCCTATTTTGTGTTTTATGTAGAGACAGGGTCTCACTGAGTTGCTTAGTGCCTCACCATTGCTGAGGCTGGCTTTGAACTCGCGATTCTCCTGTCTCAGCCTCCCTAAGTGCTGGGATTACAAGCGTGAGCCACCGCGCCCGGCTTTTATGGAACTTTTTTAAAAGGAAGAACTAGGATCCAAAATACAACAGTAAGTCCAAACACATCAAGAGTCACAATAAATTTAAATATCTTAAACCTCCCTATCAAGGTAATGCAGATTTTGAGAACAGGTTAAAATTCTAAGTCAAACTACATAGTATCCACAAGACATGCTTAAAACAGTGGGACACTGAAAGGTTAAAACACAGGCATCTCTGCTGGAAAATTAATTTTTAAAAAGCAGATGCTGCTATGCTCGTATCAGACAAAAGAAAACTACAGCTGAGAAGCATTAACAGTGAAGAGGGACAAGATGTTTTCTTCTTTCTGTTATGTTCAACTCACCAAGATGTAATAATTATGAACCATAAGGTATTTGACAATGCGGCATTAAATTTATGCATGTATCATTGAACAAAACTTGATAGGAATAAAGAGAAAAAATAGTCTGAACCAAAGAATATAACACTCATGTCAGATATAATCACACCATGTAAAAGATTAATAGGAATAGAGAAGGTTTGAATACTGTTTCAGGAAATGTTTATGAAGAAAAACAATATAAAGAGCAGAAATAACATCAATCTAAAAAAAACAGTAAAAGAAAAAACACAATTCATTTGCAAATTAAAGGATTTTCTTCCAGATAACTTTTGGGTTAAGGAGGAAAAAAAAATGGAAAACTATTCAAAAGTGAAAGATAATAACCTCATATCAAGCCTGGAGGACCCAGGCAGGGTGGGCTCTGAAGAAAAAACAAGTCTCTTCCAAGTCCCACAATAAGGAAAGGGTGCCTGAGCAGGTGGGCCCTAATAGGTCCATTAGCATGTTCCCAATCTCCCAAGCCTGCCAACTCCTTTAACTAGAGCAGCACCACCCAATATAGTAGCCACCAGAAATGTGTTAAATTTAAATTCGTTAAAATTAAATTAGATTTAAAATCCAGTTTCTTAGTTGCACTGAGCACCTTTTAAGTGCCCAATAGCCACAGGTGGCTAGAAGTCTTCATATTGAACAGCATGAATTATAGAAAATTCCCACTGCTGCAGAAAATTCTGTGGGGCCATGCTTCTCTTGAGTTGGCCAGGGAAATTCCAGTATGTCAGTTTCACTGAACATAGATCACAGTTGAGTCCAGGTTTCCAACTGGCTGACCCAGCAGATGATTTATACCACTCCTAAATGTTCAAGTCAACATGTTAAATCCAGTATCTCAGGAAAGTAGTCTCATACTGTAACCCAATCAACTCTCCAGTTTCACTTTACACCTGTGGCCTGCAGTCCCATCCACGCTCACCACACTCTGGCCAAACCTTATTGGTAAGGACTCATGGAGTACTGGTTTCCTCTCCCACCGTAGACCAAGTCTTGTACACCTTCGCCTGGGCTACACTGGGACCTACTCTTGTTATAGACCTGGAGGTTATCAGAGTGGTGGAAGGGGATCCTACAGATTGGTGTCTCCTGGTGATGGCATCCTCCCAGGTGCAGCTATTAAAAGGGGTGTATGCAGAGGAAGGCTTTCTGTCTCCAGTGGAAGAAAGAGCTTCTTCAGTCAGTTAAGAGCCTAGGGAATCAGGGAGTTCAAAGTTCTCAACTTCACCTGTTCTCTCTCCCAAACACATATTACAGAGGTCTATTCCTTTTCCCACCTGCACCTTTGACTTAGCATTAGAGACTGGCATGGGCAGGCACTTACCTGGCTCTGCTACAAGCCATAAAATGCATCCCCTGTCAAGATTCTTGACTATATCTTCCCTGCAATCTAAGAAATGAGAGGTTCCTTTAAGATTAGCATAAAGGCTTTTTCATTTTCCTCCCATCTTCTGAATTGAGCATTTGAGGACTTCAGTGTTTTTCTCTCTTCACTCTCTACACCCTCTTGGGTGGCGTTCTTTGACACAACTCCATGATGATGAAATGTTCTGTCTATGCTGTCCTTTAATATGATCATTAGCCACACATGACTACTGAGCACATGAATAAGATTAAAGAACCAAATTCCAAATTTTATTTAACTTGAGCTAATCTTTATTTTAATGTCAATAGCCACATGTAGTTAGTGGCTACCAAATGGGATAGTATAGCTCTAGGGTCCCCAAAAGAGTTAGCTGACCACCTAGTTTTTAGAATCACTATTATCATCATATAATCAATTTGCCAAAGTCATTTTCTCTGCCAGTCTTTGCCTCTCACTTGTACTTGAATCCATGTGACTGGATTAGGTAACAACGATGCTACTGTTTCCTAAAAGTTAAATGTCCCATCTTCCCTAGCAAGGAGGTTACTCATGCATTTTTCATATATATGAGTTCCCATCTTGAAGGTCATTCCTGCCCACTCTTGATATGTTACTGTATCATTTGTTGATTTAGAATTGCACACTCACATGGGGTGAAATTATTAAGTGCATTCATTAAAAGAACCATTGAAAGCAATGCTTGCAGGAATGCTAAAATAGTCAAGGGTATGTGTTAGTCAGCTTTTCATCATTAAGTAAAATACCTGACAATAAAAACTTAAAGGAGGAAAGGTTTATTTATTTATTTATTTTTTATTTTTTAGGGGTGCCAGGGATTGAACTCAGGGGCACTCGACCACTGAGCCACATCCCCAGCCCTATTTTGTGTTTTATGTAGAGACAGGGTCTCACTGACGTGCTTAGCACCTCGCCCTTGCTGAGGCTGGCTTTGAACTCGCGATTCTCCTGTCTCAGCCTCCCTAAGTGCTGGGATTGCAGGTGTGAGCCACTGCACCTGGCGGAAAGGTTTATTTTGGTTCATGGTTTTAGGGGTTTCAGTCCCTGGTCAAGGTCTCCATTGCTTTGGGCCTGAGGTGACGCAGAACATCACGTAGAAGGATGTGGTAAAGAAAAACTGCTCAACTCATGGCAGCCAGGAAAATAGAGCAGTGTAAAAGGGGGAACAGAGACAAGTTAAAAGTCCCCAAGGGCACGTCCCCGTGACCTATTTCTTCCAACCATGCCCCATCTGCAGATGGTTTCCACCTCCTCCCAGTAGTCCATTCAAATGATTAATCTATCAGATGTATTAATGCACTGATGAGGTCAGGACCTTCTTGATCCAATCACTTCCCAAATACCCCACCTCTGGATATTGCTGCATTGGAGACCAAGTTTTCAACACTTCTTTGAGATTTTGAGGAATATTTCAGATTCCAACTGTAACAGGTTAGCATCAGTGAAGAGTTGCTAACCACATCTAGCCCTGATGGCTCAAGGAAGTTTGTTTACAAGACCTGGAGAGGTAGCTTTATCTCTAGGAGTGGGCCTTCCGCTGGAGTTACGACCTCCTATAAATGATGCAACCAATCTACCACAACCCAACAACCCAACAAAAGAGGGAAGTCGGGACTAAACATGTTGGACCCACTCTCTTCTTACCACCTCCTTCCCATGCCTTTCATTAGCAAACGTAACTACAGCCATAAAGGGAAGGAGGTCATTATTGCTGTCCATACAGCATAGTCTCCTGAGGCACAGAGGAAGACGCATAAGGGTGAACAAGATTCTAGAGTAGCAAATACATTATCCTTCACATTCCTGTTTGAGCTACTAAGAAAAATCTAGCCAGATGAAGCTTAGACTATGGCCTGGTGCTGATTCCCCATAGAAATGCCACCTTTGAATCCCTAACTTAGCCCCTGGCCACACAGCTGGTCTCCCCTCTCCTGCAGCCATTTCCCAAATGAGTTACAAACATTGACAAAGATGAAGATGATAATGACATAAACAATCAGAAGGAGACAGATGAAAAAGAGCTTCTGAAAGAACCTTACTCTAAAACTTCCCCCGAGTAACCTGCAGCGTTGTGTGACATGCCTGGGAGTGACTCTAACCAACCATGACCTCTCCCGTGACAACTCTTGCCCTTGAATCCTCTAAATTGCATTCTGCACAGCACTCATGACATGTTCTAATTCTAAGAAACTCTTTAATTAGTAATGTATATTTGTATATTTCATGTGTGTGCAGAGTGTACACGTATGCTATGCTTTTAGCTATATTGTAGTCTCTGTGAGGACAAGAGCCTGTCACTACAGTTAAAATTCATGTTTACTAAATTCCAGAGGACTTCTTTGCTCACTCTAGCAACTCATCATGGACAAATTGCATTGCATATTCCCAGAGACCCTCAGTAATGTCGAGGAGGCAGGTCGGAGGTGGGTGAAGAACCTCCACAGGCTCCTGTGGTCAAGCTGAATATCCCCAATAAAATAGCTGTCCAGGTACTCCCCACCCACAGACTCTGGAGCAGCCTGGCAGTTGGACCCACTAATCATTGGACCCACTGCTAATCATTCACCACATTTGGCTTCCCTCTCTACTACTGTGGGCAGTGTCTGGTCTGGGACATGTGGTTCCTATCTTCAAAGTCCTGAGATCAGGATGCTCATAGTTTAACAAAGAACATGTAGCCTTGAGGCCTGGCCAAATGCAGCACTGAACATCACAGATGGGATGTTTTGTGGGGATGACTTGTTCTGCATCTGTGCCACTTTCAACCTTGAACTTCAGGTGTTGCTTTGCTTGCTCTGTCCTCTTCTTTTAACTGTTAACATCCCTGTCCTAGCTGCCAGGAATGGTCAGGAGCAGAAGTAGATGTAGTGGTCAGGAGATGAATGGTATCAGCTTAACCCCTACATTCACCATGTCCCTAGATCAAGAGCCCCAAAGCACTAGAAGTGCCATTACTAGTGAATAAGTGCAGCTCTTCCTTATACCCACAGTCTAATCCAGGTGGACCTCAGAAACATGTCCTGGCTGTTGCTCATGGAAAATACTCAGTGGGGCCACAGACTGCAGCACCAGGGGCCACTTTTACTAAGAGCAGCTCAGCCATTTCTCAGAGCAAGGCAAGAACCAAAGAGAATACCAGGGATTTCTCTTCTTTGGTCCACTCCATCAGTGCCTCACTCACAGCTTCCCTTTGTATTTCTTCTCTCTGGGCATTCGGCCCTTCAAAGTTTTCTCAGTGTTTTGACCACTAACTAAAGAGGAGAATGTGCAATAAATATACCCACTCTATCCTATGCTATGCTTAAATTCTCTCTTTAGAGAACATAGATGTCAAAATGCTTTCTTTTCTTTAATAAAGAGACTGAGACTGCTAAATAGGGAAGAAAAATTGGGACTAGAATCCTAACCTCTCAATTTCCAGTCATTTTTTTCTATTCTCCAGTTACTATTTTTTTTCAGGTTTTTTTTCTTTCTTTTTTTCTTCAGCCTTGTCTTCTTAAAGCTGGGATCCTACAACAAATGCTAACAGTGGTTATTGTCAGGTTATGGTTCAGGTGCTTAATTTTTTCTCATTTTTTGCTCTTGTATTTGTCCAAATTTTTCTGTAAAGTCTATGTGTTAGTTTTGCATTAGCACAGAGAAATGAAATGAGATTAACGACATAGGCATTGTGACACAGTGTTAGGCTACAGTAAACACAAACTCCTGTGATACCATGATAGTCGCTCTAATAACTGAGCTGCCTACCAAGGTCATATATGGTCAGCTACATATAGTGTAAATACACTGGACAAAGAAATGATTCATGTCCCGGGTAGGACAGAGCTGATGGCACAAGATTTCATCATGCTACTCAAATAGTACATATCTTAAAACTAATAAATTGGTTACTTCTGAAATTTTCCATTTAATATTTTTGGACCATGATTTACTACAGGCAATGAAAATTGCAGAACATAAAACAAAATTGAGCATAAGAAGGGAACACTGTATTAAGTAGGTGCAGAAAATACTTGGGTGAGGTGGGATTAAGTGGGTAGATACTTGCATGAGAGTTAAGACAGGCAGTGAAGACTCTCATATACACCGGAAGCACTATCAGCATATTGATTCTGCCTCTTTGCTCCACAGCATTGCATATATGAGTCAGGTGGATGATTATGCAGAGGCATAAAGTCAGATAGATGGTTCATGTTCCTTTTCCCTCAGCACAACTACTGCACTTGGAGAAACTCCTATATACCCTCTGCAATCATCTCATAATCAGTTGTTTACCATGGATGCCTCACCTTGTTCTCCACCATACCCTCTAAATAAAGACTATGTATCTTTTGGCTTTTAACCCTTTGTCAGATATATGATTTGCAAATATTTCTGCCCATTTTGTAGGTTCCCTTTTAATTTTATCAATTTTTTTCTTTTGAGAATAATATTCTTGAATGTAAGTGGATTAAGTTTCTAAATTAAAATTTAGTGAGTGACCAGTGGCTCAGGAGGCTGAGGTAGGAGGATCACAAGTTCATAGCCAGCCTTAGCAACTTAGCAAGGCTCCAAGCAACTTAGTGACACCCTGTCTCAAAAAATTAAAAAGGCTGGGGATGAAGCTCAGTGGTCAAGCACCTCTGGATTCAATCCCTGGTACAAAAAAACAAAAAACTAGACCCAGTAATGCTGGGTATGCTGCCTACAAGAAACTTACTTCACTAGTAAAGGCACAGAATGAAAGTAGCAAGTAACAGAATGAGAAAAAATATACCATGAAAATGGAAACTGATATCAGGTAGGGATAGCTATATTTATATTAGATAAAATAAGAATTAAGTCAAAACCTATAAAATGAGACAAAGAAGGTCACTATATAGCAATAAGGGGATCAGTTCAACAAGAGGAAGTAACAATTGCAAATATATACGCACCCAACACTGGAGCACTAAATCATATGAAGCAAACATTATTAGATCTTAAAGAGGAGGTAGATTATAATACAATAACAAGTGGAGATTTCAATAATGTGCTCTCATCAATGGACGGCTCATCCAGTCCTGCCCCCACAAGAAAAAATGTGAACAAAGAAACACTTGAGTTAAATTTTACTACTGACCAAGTAAACTCAACAGATAATTACAGAACATTTCATTCAACTGCTGCCGAATACACATTTTTCTCATCAGCAAATTGAACATTCTGCAGGATACACCATATGATGAGCCACAAATAAGATTCAAATTAAAAAGAAAAAAAATGAAATCATAACATGTGTCTTCTCTCATCACAACAGAATATAACTAGAAATCAACAACAAAAAGAAACTTTCAAAATTGTACAAATACATAAAAATTAAACAAAAATCTCTTGAATTGCCAAAAGAATCAAGAAGAAATCAAAAGGAGATTAAAAAATTTATTGAAACAACTGAAAATGAAAACACAGCATACCAAAGTCTATGTGATACAGCAAAAAAGTAATAAGAAGCAAGTTTTCATCAGTTAAGTGCCTATATTAAAAAAATAGAAGCTGGGTGTGGTGGTGCACATCTCCAGTTCCAGCTACTTGGGAGAATGAGGCAGGAGGATCACAAGTTCAAGGCTAGCCTTGGCAACTTAGTGAAACACTGTCTCAAAATTTAAAAAAATATAAAAATTTCAAATAAATTACATAGTGATATAATTCAAGAAACCAGAAGAGTAAAAACAGACCAAACCCAAAATTAACAAAAGGAAGAAAATAACAAGAATAAGAATAGAAATAGGAGAGAGACTAAAACAAAACAAGCAAGAACAACAAAATCCCAGTGAAACAAAGAATTTGTTTTTTGAAAAGATAAAATTGACAGACTTTTAGCTAATCTAACCAAGAAACAAAGAGATAAGATCCAAATGAGTAAGATGAGATGAAAACAGGCATTATAACTGATACCACAGCAATAAAAAGGATCATTAGGGACTATTATGAACAACAACATGCAAATAAACCACAAAACCTAGAAGAAATGGATAAATTTTTAGATACATACAAATTACCAAAATTGAGCCATGAGGAAATAGACAACATGAGTGGACCAATAACAAGTAATGATATTAGAATCCATAGTAAAAAGTCCCCCAACAAAGAAAAGCCCAGGACCAGGACCAGATGGCTTCACTGTTGAGTTTTGCCAAACTTTTAAAGAATTAGCATTAATTCTTCTCAAACTATTCCAAAGTATTGGAAGGTGGGAACACTTCCAAACTCATTCTATGAGGCAAGCAGTACTTTTATGCCCAAGCCAGATAAGGACATAGAAAGAAAGAACAATATAGACCAATATATCTAATAAATCTAGATGCAAAAATTCTCAACAAAGCACAAGCAAACTGAATCCAACAGTACTTAAAAATGATTATAAACAGCCGGCACGTTGGCTCACGCTTGTAATCCCAGCACTTTGGGAGGCTGAGACAGGAGAATCTCGAGTTCAAAGCCAGTTTCAGCAACAGCGAGGCGCTAAGCAACTCAGTGAGACCCTATCTCTACATAAAACACAAAAAAATAGGGCTGGGGTTGTGGCTCAGTGGTCAAGTGCCCCTGAGTTCAATCCCTGGTACCAAAAAAAAAAAAAATGATTATAAACCACGATCAAAGTGGGATTTATGCCAGGGATGCAAGGATAGTTCAACATATAGGCAAACTGATAAACACTGATCAATAGAATGAAGTTTGAAACTATACGATCTTCCCCATAGATACAGAAAATTAATTCCATAAAATTCCATTCATTTCATGATCAAAACTCTAAACAAATTTAGGCATAGACAGAATGTACCTCAACACAATAAGATGTCTATATGGCAAATCTGCAACCTATATCATGCTGAATGGGGAAAAAAAATTTTCTCTCTATGATCAGGAATAAGACAAGGATGTCTACTTTCATCATTCTTATTCAACACAGAATTAGAGGTAGGTGTGGTGGTATACAACTGTAGGCCCAGCTAATCAGGAGGCTAAGACAGGAAGATTACTAGAGCCCAGGAGTTTTGAGGGCAGCCTGGATAACACAGTGAGATGCTGTCTTAAAATACATATACACATACACACACAATATTGGAAGTCTTAGCCAGAGCAATAAGACAAGATAAAAAAATAAAAGGAATTCAAATAGGAAAGAAAGAAGTCAAATAATCCCTCTTTTCAGGTGATATAATGTCATGTATAGGAAAATTTGACTTCATCACACAAGGGTTAGAGCTGATAAACAAATTTAGAAAAGTTGCAGGATAGGAAATAAACATATAATGAAATTGTTAAGAAATCCCATTCATAATAGTTACAAAATAGTACTTAGTAATAAATGTAACTAAGCAAGTGAATAATTTCTGCAATGAAAATTACAAATACTGATGAAAGAAATCAAAGAGGACAAATGCACAAAATGGAAGATAGTCCATGTTCCTAAAAAGGAAAAATATTTTTAACATGTCTGTACCATCCAAAGCAATCTACAAATTTAATGCAATTCCTATCAAAATATTGAAAATATTATTCACAGGAATAGGAAAAAACTAAAATGTATATGAAATTACAAACGACACTGAATAGTCAATGAAATCTCAAAAGGGGCAAAAACAAAAGACAGGGAGTGTTATAAATACCTCGTTTCAAAATGTGCTAAATGGCAATGGTAACCAAAATGGTATGGTACTGGCATAAAAACAGACATTCAGACCAATAGAAATAGAGAGTGCAGAAATAAACCCACATAATAAACACAGCAAAAACATACACTGGAGAAAGTAAACTCTCTTCAACAAACAGGCTAGGTAAACTGGACATCTATATACAAAAGAAATTTCTCCTATATGAAAATCAACTCAAAATGGATCAAAGACTTAAATGTAAGATCTGAAGCCATGAAACTACTAGAAGAAAAAAAAAATAAAGAGAATAATTTAGGATATTTATCTGGGCAAATTTTTTATATGACCCCAGAAGTACAGGGCCCAAAATCAAAAATTGATAAATGGGATCTCTTCAAACTAAAAATCTTCTGTATAACAAAGGAAAAAATCAACAGAATGAGGAGACAATCCACAGAATGGGAGAAAATATTGAAACCTAGCTCATCTGGCAAGGGATTAATTCTCAGGGTATGTAAGAAATTCAAACAACTCAACAGTGAAGCACAAATAATCCAATTTAAAAATAAGCAAATTCCCTGAACAGACATTTGTTGAAATAGGATACATAAATGGCCAGCAAATATATGAAAAAATACTTGACATCACCAGTCATCAGATATATGCAAATGAAAACCACAATGAGATATCATCTCACTGTTATAATTGTCATTAACAAAAAGACAAAAAATGCTGATGAGGATGTAGAGAAAGGGGAACTCGTATAGTATTGGTGAAAATGTAAATTAGTTCAACAATTATGGAAAACAGTGTGAAGTTTCTGTAAAAAGCTGGAAATAGAACTAGCATATGATCCTGCTATTCTACTATTGGGTACATATCCAAAGGAATTTAAATCAGTGTGTCAAAGAGATGTCTGCACTCTCTTGTTTGTTGCAGCACTATTCATAATAGCCAAGGCATAGAATTTACCTCGGTGTCCATGGACAGATGAATGGAAAATAAAAATACAGTGTATATACACAATGGAATATTATGCAGTCACAGAAAAAGAAAAAATCCATTATTTACAGCAACATGGATGGAACAGAAGATGATTATGCCAACTGAAACAAGTCAGACACAGGAAGACAAACACATTCAGAAGCTACAAAGCTGATCTTAAAGAAGTACAGAGCAGAATAGTGGTTACTAGGGAGAGGGAGTATCAAGGAGGAGCGGGAAGTGGGAGGGTGGTTAATGGGTGTAGAGGGTTAACAGGTAAGGTTGGATAAGAATAGCTTCTAGTATTCTATAGCACTGCAGGATAACTATGATTGACAACAATTAATTGAATATTTCAAAGCAGCTAGTAAAGAGGATTTTTAAATGTCTGAGATGATAGATATGCCAATTACTCTGATCATTACACATTGCATACATGTATTAAAATGGCACATTGTAGCCAATGAATGTGTACAATTACTGTGTGTTAATTAGAAATAAATATATATTTAAAAAATGAAGTGGGACCTTCGGAAGGGTGATTGAGTCATGAGGTGTATTTAGCAACCTCATAAAAGGGATGGAGGGAATTAATGTTCCTCTCCTTTTGCACTTCCATCTACTGCCACGTGAGGGTAACAAGGCAACCTATCCTGGAAGCAGAGAGAACAACCCTTACCAGGCATGGAATCTGCTGGAGCCTTGATCTTGGAATTCCTGGCATCCAGGATTTCTATTATTGATGAATTTTTTAAAAATTCGTGTAAAAAAAAATTCTGTGTAAAGAACCCACACAGACATTTTTCCAAAGCAGACATCAAATAGGCAACAGGTATATGAAAATGTGCTCAACAGGGAAATGCAAATAAAAAAACACAATGAGATATTATCCCACAGGGGGTTAGGATGACTCATAAAAAAGTCAAGCACGATGGTACACACCTCTGACTGAACCTACTAGGGAGGCTGAAGCAGGAGGATTACAAGTTCAAGGCCAGCCTGTGCAACTTAGCAAGCCCCTTGTCTCAAAAATTTAAAAGAGTGGGGAATGTAGGTCCATCTGTGTTCAATCTCCAGTACAACAAAACCAAACAACACCACCACAATAAATAAATAAGACAAAATAAATGAGTGTTGGGGAGAATGTGGAGGAAAGGGAACCACTGTACACTGTTGGTGGGAATGTTGGAGAAACCAGTGCAAAAAATAGTATGGAAGTTTCTCAAAAAATCAAAAATAGGATTACCATATAACCCAGCAATTCTACTTGTCCACATATATCCATGATGAAGTCAGCAGACAGCTTATCTGCACTCCCAGGCTGACTGGCACTTTATTTGTAACAGCCAAAACACAGGAGCAACCTGGCCATCAACAGAGCCTGGATTAGAAAATTACTACACTGTATTATTCAGCCTTAATATAGGAAATTTTGTCATTTGTGACAACATGGATCAAGCTGAACCTGGAGGGCACTATGTTAAGTGAAATAAGCTTAAAAAGAAGGAAAATATATTGATGGCATGATCTCACCTATACGTGGAATCCAAAAATGTTGAATTTATAGAAGCAGAGAGTAACAAATGGTGGTTACTAGAAGCAGAAATGGCAGTCAGGAAAATAAGGGATCTTGGTCAAAAGGTACAAGCTTTCAGTCATGTAGGATGAATATATTTTAGGGAGCTAACAGCACAATGACGAAGATTAATAATGAGGTATACTTGAAATCTGCTGTCAGAAAAGATCTTAAGTGTTCTCACCACAAAGATGTAATTATATAAGGTGACAGGTATGTTAATTGGCTTGACTGTACTAATCATTTCACAATGTATATCAAAACAATACATTGTGCACCATAATTATAAACAATTTTTGTTTTAAAAAAACGAAAATTTTTGCCTTGGTTGCATTCCCTCACACAAAGCTGGCTGTCATATAATGCCCAGGACTCTTTTTACCTGTAAGTATTAGACAAAGAGAATAAAGTTGAGGCATTAATTCACATTAAAATAGAAGCAGTTCCCTGGATCTACTTGCCTCACATATCTGTACCTGAATTTTAATAAGAAATTACACCATAATAACCTAAAACTGATCTCAGAAGATGGCATTTTAGGTTCATTTATTATCCAGGGAGAGAGATTTGGGGAGAGGTGAGCAGCTTCCTTGGTGGTCTCTAAAATCTGTCTGTAACAGAACAATGATAAGACCAACAAGGAACTCAGTATCTGCACATGTGAACACAAACCCACATGTTAATAACTTTTATGTCCATAAAGAATATATCTGCCTTCGGTGTATGTCCCAAGATATGAATAAGAGGTCTTGAAGGATGCACAAAAATTTGTACATAACCCAATCCTCTGGATAATCTCCAGGATCAGGTAGGCACCTCTCCCATTCTCTGAGAACTGGACATAAGCAGAAGGAAATAAGCCATGAATTGTCACCAGAAACTCCTTAAGGAACCCCAGGTAGTGCTCCTGAGAGTACATATTCCTACAGGTGCATACTCAGAAATATTCATCTTCCTCTGTGGCAGAAGTCAGTTCCCAGTGTTCCAGAATGGAATGGAACAATAAGACTCCTTTCACACAGACTGTAGGCTCCTGTCCAGAAATTTCCATCCTGTGGGAGAGTGCAGTGGGCAGAGGGAAGTAATAAAAGTAGGAAGAAGTCAGCTCTGCTTAGCACTAAAACTTGAGAGACCCAAGAGGGAGAGGAAAGCAGAGAATCCCTGAGTTTTGTTCTTAACTCCTAGGTCAAACAGACCAGTAATATAATGGGGAAATTCAATGGTCACGCTTACCCAGGGCTATTTCTTTTCTGTCATGGATTGTATAAGGCCATAGTGATATTCAATGCCTCCCTCCAACCTTTGTGTCCTCCCAAGAATAAAGGGAGATGGGCCAAGCTGTGGAAAATACCCTGTGAAGGTTTGTTGAAGATAGTGGCTGGCTCCCTCTTTGTGGCTTATGTCTTCACCTGCATTGAAGGAGGAATGACACTGATGGACAGGGAGCCGCCACCAAGGTTTCTGTACCCCAAAGAGTGGCAGCACGTCACCATGTTCACCCTCCTCATACTCAATGGCTGTGTAGATGTCATGAACAAGAACGTGCTGAATCAGAGGTGTGTGGCCCTAGAAAAAGGCGCCCTGGTCCTGTCCTTCTATGAGCTCCTGCTGCTGTTCGTGTCACATGCTAAGGAGTCATCAGGGATCGAGCTGCAAGTTCATTCTCTGATCATCTTGGTGGTGTTCTTGCTGTCGCTGGTGTTAACTGCAGAACTGTGGGCTCCTGACATGTTTCACCTCCGGGTGATGGAGACTTTTCTGTTTCTGATCATGGGCTCCTGGCTGATGCAGGCAGCCTTTATTCTCTATAGACCAGTCTATGGCTACCCATGGGACGATGACGACACCAGTGACCTCATGTTTGTCACCACCTTCTTCTGCTGGCATGTGCTGTTTGATGCCTTGTGCCTGTCAGGAATCTATGGTTTCTCTTACTTTTGGCATCGTTGTTACCACCCCAGCTTGAAGACAATGGGGTCTAAAGAAGCTCCCTGTCACAAGAGCACACCAGAACCCCTCTACAGGCTGTTGCAGGAAGAAGAGCAGCCAGAGAAGGAAGACCAGGCTCCTCTGCTTGCAAAGAGCTCACCCTGAGACAGGGCCTAGAACGCTTGGCACATACTCCCTCTCCAATGTTTTCCCCTGTGGATCTTCTCAGCCACATGCATGGCACCCTTGTTGCTCCCCAATGAAGGTAACAGCCCTAAAGAACAACAGTTGATCCCAACTATTGCCCTGTCTGTCATTGAACCTGTAGTTACTGAGGACATAGGAAGAAAATGGCATGGAAAAGTAACAGATGGGATACTATGAATGAGGGGAAGTGGGAGAGGAATGAGAGAACCAAGAGCAGGGAAGCATGTAAGAAATAACCACGGCAGGAAGGGGATAACAGGAGCAGGGTGCAGTTGGAATGCCATCGCCAGCTGCTTCTCAAGGTTCTAAGTAAGGAATAAAGAACAAATTGGAACTGCCATGGAGATTTCGGTTGATCAACTAGTTGATTCTGCCAAATGCAACAGCATAAGCAGATATAGCTTGACTCACACCACCTGGATGAAATTAGCAGAATCTTCTATGTGTGTATGTATGTTCTAATTTGGGTAGGTTAGCATTGTTTCAAATTTATACATCAGGTCAGAGTTAATACTTTCATATTTTAGTTTTCAAATTGTCACAAAGCAAACGTTCACTGAATGCCACTTTCTCATTCCTAACCTCTCATCCAGTCAAAGTGCTCAGCTACTTGATTACCTACCATGAGCCCCACCAGAATAGACTAGATCATTTACTATGTCCTGGACTCAAGTCTGCCACACAGTACTCTAAACAAAACCCATTGCCAGTCACATTTTCCCCATGTTACCATTAAATCCTCTTATACTGCTACCAACAAGAGGTCTCCCACCCTGAAAATTCTCACATATTCCTTGAATCTGGATTTGTCAGCAATTCCTCCAAATCTGTTGCCATTTTACTCAGGCTGAAAACACCCTTTTTGTCCTGTGTGTCAGGTTGTTTCTCTTGGGAAGGTTTTGCCTCACTACCTGAGTCAGGCTCTATAAGATCAAGGTGTTTATCATCCTCTCTTCACTTTCCTCTGCGTGTTCCAGAGTATCAATTGCTGCTACACCACGGATTATTAATAAAGTCTTATTTACTTCCAATTAGGTCTCCCTTTCGGTCTTATAAATGTTGGGTCTGACTGTTTTGCAGACTCTCAGGAGGTATCAGCAGTCTAAAGCATGAATCATACAAATAGCTCCTTCAGGTCCATGTGTACAATAAACTTCACTGACCTGACTAGAATTGTTATTCTGGGCCTCTCTGCTTACTGTAACTTCATGAGGTATGCCATGTTGACTTTCCATTTGACATATGAAAACCCAAAGACTCCAAAAGGGGAATGTGACCAAGGACTCACGGCTGGTCAGAGACAGACAAGAGACCTAAGTTTGTAGGTCTGAAAGTCAAAACTCTGCTTTGTATCCTGGGCTCCAAAGACTTCTCTGCAGAGAATGGGGATATGACTGATTTAGAAAAAATGAGTAGAAAGCAGGGGGTGGGTACCCAGTGTGCATGAAGAGTGGTGCAACTGTTTCCAGGCCTCCTAACGAGGGTATGCTTCACACCCTGATCCGTACCCCAGGGTGGGCTGATGGTTCCCCACACTCCTGGCTGGGGCTTACACTGTGGGTGCAGGTCAGAGTAAAGCCTGGGACAAAATGCTTCTAATATTTCTTTCTTCTCCCATTATACCTAGATCCTATGTTCTCTCATTATTTTTCATTTGTGCTCCTATATTGTTATTGTCATCTTGAATATTGCCATGGGAAGTGATGAAGAAACTCAGAAATCACTTCTCCGTTGCCTTTAACAAGCATTTATACTCTACTTCTAAACTGCTAAATAAACCTCTGATATTTAGTGAAATTCTCCCAACACAGTATCTCATAATTTTTTCCACAAAAACATACTTGTGTTTTCATATAGATGTATATCTAGTATGCCCATTAAAAATTTCCAATATAACCTTTACAGAATTCAGCAAACCTATTCTAAAATATATCTGAAAAAGAAATATTAAAAAAAGGCTTAGACTTATATTCTCCCAGAAGATATTGCACTTTTAGCTGCCACAGTACATTATGAAATTAATTCAAGAATTAAACAGCCTGATATAGAAGCAAGCAACTACCAAACCAACATAGTATAATATAATAGAAGCTCTGGAAACAGAAATAGGGAATGTGAGAATGAAGCACATGTTAAGAATGAACTCTTCAATTCATGTGAGGAATGATTGGCTCCCCACAGAGAAAAAGAATAAAAACTCACACAATAAAAAGCATGCAATGCACAAAATAAATAATAAATGGCTAAAAGGTTAAAATGAGAAATATGACTAAAACATTTGGAAAAGGTTAAAGGAAGATATTTTATAATGAAGGACATGAAAAGCTTTCTTGAGCAAGAAAACATTCTGAAAAGATTACACATTTCATTTATGGTTTTCTATAACTAAAAGTCACAATTAAAAAGGCACTGTGAAAGAAATATTTTTCCATATATCACAGGAAAAAAATCAATAGCCAGATATATAGAGATGTTCAAACATTAAAACCTAACATAAGGACAAAGGCTATAAACAGGTCTTGGAATACAAGGTCTTAAGATCAATCATCTCAACCTATTTTGAGGAAAAGAAGATTTCAATAATTTGAGATTTCCCATCAGGTTATCCAAATTGTCAAAAGCATTTTAAAAAATAGTATCTATGGTGGGACAAGATGTAGAGAAAATGGAATTGTAAATTATAGACAGCGATGTAAATTGGTCTACATTTTTTCTGAAGTCAGTTCAACACCTATCAAAATTTAGAGGGTGAACAATCCCACTTCCTGGCCGACAGTGGACATCTGTCATAAGGGCTGAACAACGTCTTGAAAAACATCCTCCCAACATTTTGATTAGGTCCATATTGTCAGGTCCACCTTCCTGGAAGATTTTCATTTTTAATCCCTAGCCTCCTTTTGCAGGTAGCTGAGGTATCAGCACATGACCAATTACACAGGCTACATAAGACTTCCACCCAGAAGTAGAAGTCTACACATATACACAAAGGGGTGTGCACTTGAATGGTCACTGTAGCACTGTTTGCACAGGAAGTTCAAATGACAAATGTGCACCAATCAGGCAATGTATAAATAAATTAGGGAGTATTGTGCAGGATTAAAACAAACAAGGGAGGTCGGTGTGCCTGATGTAAGGATCTCCATGATGAAGTGAAAATAGCTAAATGCAGAAATTATGGGACATATGGCACAGGATGGTATGTTCCTGTTCAGTGTTTTCAAAAGGTCTGAAGTTGTCTTATACCTGTTAACAATGCCTAGGACCATAGGGCAGTCAGGAGAGGGCACCATGGGGATGGTGTAACTTGCCTGGCTCACCATATCCTGCAGAACTTGTACTTCTATTTGAATGAAGATCTAATTGGATGAGGACCTATCACTAAAGTAACCCTATAATTAAACAAGTCTGGATGAGGATGCAAAGGGGCAAAATTAATTGTTTTTAACTTGGGAACCGGGACAACAGGTAAAAGCCTCATTTGCTCCAGGCAAATGAGGATTTATGACTACCCTGACTATAACAGAAAAAGAGATGTGCCGTGTATCCTGCTTGTTCTCCTAAGCCCTCCCCAACAGGCGCTCTCAATCTCTCTCTCAATCCCAGGAAGCTGACCTGGTCTCTGGCACATCAGTGAGTGATCTGATCCTCTGGCTCCTGGCAGGGTATGGCCAATGATGAACCCCAGCAGACGCCAAGAGGTGAGGGGAAGAGTGAGGTCAGGGTTTTACTCTGAGCTCCTGAGATGGAGCTCACTATGCTGTCCATATACCGTTCTGCCACCATGACACCCATATTGGTGTCCCAGGGCACCACAACAATTTACTATTAACCTGGAGGCCAAAATGATAGAAATGCAGAGCTCCACAGTGCTGGATATCAGGAGTCCAAAATCAAGGCTCTGAGGGAGAGTCTGCTCCATGCCTCTCTCCTCGCTTCTGATAGTTGCTAGCAATCTTTGGTATTCCTTGGCTTGTGGATTCATCACTTGTCTCTGCCTCCGTCTTCACATTATCTTCTCTTCTGTGTGTCTTTTGTGTCTTAAATTTCCATCAGCGGGCTGGGATTGTGGCTCAGTGGTAGAGCGCTTGCCTCGCATGTGTGAGGCACTGGGTTCCATCCTCAGCACCACATAAAAATAAATAAAATAAAGATACTGTGTGCATCTACAACTAAAAAAAATTAAAAAAAAAAAAAAAAAACTTTCCATCAGCCTTGGAGCAGAGGATGCAGGCGCAGGCCTCGGCTCGGTCGAGGAAGTGGCCCCGGCCCCGCAGCCCGCGTCACGATTTGTAAGAGGACCCCTCTGGGTAGGCATATCTATTTTGTTAAATGTGACCCCTTTGCTGATGCAACTAAGGGTGACAACTTACTCTCGGCAGGGACTAAGGTTTATATTCATATAAGAATCCAGCAATGGAACAGCAGGAAGACACTGACTACAGGTCAGGGCATTGCAGATGATTATGACAAAAAGAAACTTGTGAAAGCTTTCAAAAAGAAATTTGCCTGTAATGGTACTGTGATTGAACATCCTGAATATGGCGAGGTTATTCAACTTCAAGGTGACCAAAGATAAAACATTTTTCAGTTTCTCTTGGAGGTTGGCATTGTCAAGGAGGAGCAGCTTAAGGTTCATGGATTCTAAAATGAACCTAAATAACATGGAGAATTTCTTGAATGATTTTGTTCTCTAAACCCAGGGTGGCTGCCTTGTGAAATGATTCTCTGCAGTAAATGGACTTTTCATGTATTTAATCATTCAAACTTCCATTCACATCTGCATGATTACAGAAAACATGGGGTATGTAAGCTAGTAACACATAAAAAAATTGCAGTAAGATGGTAACGAAGCCCCGTATTCATCTTAACATGTTTCCAATGGAAAATATTTTGTTTTGAGTGTTTATTTGTTTATTTTTCAGTTTATTTTAATTTGATTAAATTTTTTGTTGTAATAAACCATGTATGTAGCAGCTTAACAATAAAAAAAAAATTTCCATCAGCCTTTTTCTTGGGAAGACATCTGTCACTGGATTTAGGGCTCATCCTAAATACAGATGATCTCATTTTGAGATGCTTAATTATAACTGCAAAGGTCCTTTTTCTCAATAAGGTCTCATGCACAGTATCCAGGGGTTAGGACTTAGACCTATTTTGGGGGCACCACTCACCCCACTACATAATCCTCAAACATAACAGGAAATTCCCCCATCCCCTCTCCCATATCCCCTTGGAGCCTGAAGGTAGTAAGGGCACAACTGTTACCCAGCCTATGCCTGTGGTATCTCTGTACCTTGCCCATATCTATGTAAGAGATTAAACCCTCTTTAAATGGCTCCGTTTGGGTTTCCATGTATTTCCCATTGGACCCCTGCCTGAAAGAGCACCCGAGGCACTGCACAGCTGGCTCGGTCCTTAAACAGATTCACCACCAGAGATCAGAAGCAATGGGAAGAAAAAAATACCTTTCACAAAACGGAACACACAATGAAGAAGACTAAAATGTAAACATGGCTAATAAATTAAGGAGATCCTTCCACATTCTATCCAGACAACCAAGGGATTAGTTAATCCATTAACAAATATCCTGAAGAGATGCTTTCTGGGTACAATTCAAGGATTGGCAATACAATAATGAGAAGGATACAAAGACGTACAATTAGGTTGCAATTTATAATAATGAATACAAAGGAGAAGGGAAAGCTGCGGCAAGCAGAATTCTTAAGATGGCCTGGAAGGTTTTGCCCCAGCGCACAGGCCCTGTCTGATCCTCTCTCCTTGAGTGTGGGTGGGGCCAGAGAATGTAATGGAATCTCACTTCTATGAGTTCTTGATCAGTTGACTTTGAATTGATCCATAGGGGATTTTCCTGAGTGGGTCTGACTTAGTCAGGTGAGCCCTTTAAAAGAAGGTGCATTGTCAAGGACTTGCTCTGGCTGGCAGGTATATTTCCATATACCTGTTGTATATGGGAATCACATGGCAGGGAATTGACAGCAGCTTCAAGTTGCTTTAGAGAGCAACACCTGGCTAACCACCAGTAAGAAAACAAGAACTTCATACTTAGAACTGCGAAGAACTCAAATTTTCCACCAGCCAGTGAGACTCAGATGAGGATCGCAGCCCTCACCAACACTTTGAAATAGGTTTGGTAACTCTGGGCAGAAGATTCAGTTAACCCACATTGAACTTCTTACACATGGAACCTGGGATAATACATTAGTGTTGCCTGAGCTCCTGAATTTGTGTTAATTTGTTCCACAGCAATAGAAAACCAATCTTGCCAGGCACAGTGGCGCATGCCTGTAATCTCAGCTGCTGGGGAGGCTGAGGCAGGAGGACCATGAGTTCAAAGCCAGACTCAGCAATGGCGAGGCACTAAGCAACTCAGTGAGACCCTATCTCTAAATAAAATACAAAACAGGGCTGGGGATGTGGCTTAGGGGTTGAGTGCCCCTGAGTTCAATCCCCAGTCCCCCTCCCCCAAATAGAAAATCAATCTAAGAGACTTTAATTTTTAGGGAAGGTTTATCCTGGTCAGTGACAGGGAACACTGTATCGTGTTAAGAAATGAGACCCTGAGGCCCTGCAACTAGAAGATGTTATCAAGGTGAAGCAGGGATTCTGATGAAGGAGATTCAGTGTTGCTGAGTTCCTATGCTGTGGGAAGTGAGAGTTCTCAAGGGACTGAGAGCAGGCCTATCCCTGTGTTCATATCCCTATAGACGCTCATAAGAAAGCCCCTAAAAGTTTACTTTTCTGGGCCCCAGGAAGCCTTTGCATTAGACAGGGCATTTAGGTATTCCAGATTCAAGAAAGTGAAGGTAGAGGAGGAGATGGGGTGGGATTAGTCAAATCAAAGTTGATGTCTAGGGATTGAATTTTCATGAGCTCCTAGTATCCTCTTAGTATAGGAAGATACAGTGGTAGCAGATAGCAACCGACTTAAAACAGATAAATGCTTAAGCCTTATTGGTTTAACACAGTGTAAGATCATTTCTCCCACAGGCTTAAAGTCAAATGCACACATCCTGGTTGGCAGGCTCTTTTGCACATGGTCTTTCAGAAGTCAGACTCCTCCCATCTTTCAATCCTGCCCTTCTGTAGGGACTCACAGTTCCCCGTACTCAGCCAGAAGTTAAAAAGATGAGGAATGGGAGGGAAGTTCTTAGGGGCCATGTCTTAAGGTGGTGTACGTCTTCTTTACACACTGTCTGCCATTGGCCCTAACTCAGCTATAGGGAAGTTGGAGATGTAGTCCCTGCCTGGGCCCCTCCTTCCCAGAAGCACCTCTATACTGTGGGAGTGGGGTGAGCATAGATGCATTTCCCACGTGGAATTTGAAATTTGGAGGTGGTTCTCAAATTGCACAATTAAGAATCTTGAACAAAGTCTGTGGCTGCTTAAGTGGTGGTGTGGTTGACAATCCAGGATCAGGAAATGCAGTTTATTGAGCCAAGTGGGCAGTTTGTAAAGGACTCAATTTGGTGAGAAAAGCGTACCAATTCCAGAAGATTGCCATGGCAACAGCGATAGAATTCACTACAGTGGGATTCTCTGGCTCCTTTGTGTAATTGATCCATATCCCTAGTAATGCCATCTCAGTTGATGGCTGAATGCTTTTTAACAGAGTGTGTTTCATCTTGGGATCTACTGAGCCAGTGATGGCTTTGAGAATCTTATGGAGTCAAAATTTGCCCATATATTTTTTTGCTTTTCTTCTCCTTCTAAGATGTTTTATGTTATTAAATGGAAATAATTTCAAATTTAAAAAGAATGAATCCTGAAGAAAAGGAACAAAGGATAAATCTCAAAGTCCAACTATATACATGGTTTGGAAGAGAAATATTCTATGGTGTGAGCAAACAGCAGTCATAGTGTTGATAGAGGTATAGCAGGGTAGTGGTTACATGTTTCTCTCTTGCCAAAAGCTTCCAGAAAAAAAAAAGCCATTGCAGCTGTTGAAATGTGATAGCTGTAAAGAACTTGAGATCAGCAAGGTGAGTGGTGAAATCTAAGTCATGATTTTGCAATGAGGCATAAAACTCGCATTATAGGAAATTTTCATAAGGAAATTTCTGAGCTCATGTGCCAGGAATATCAAGGATATATTTCCTTTTGAATTAAGAAATTAGAATGTGTTTTCCATATCTTGTGAAATTTGTTTTTGTAAGTCAACCCCAAAGTAGCCCCTACTTGAAATATCATGAGAGTTTGGAGCATGGACAGAGAGGATGTCGCTGACCTTGTGCTGTCTGCATGGACCCATTCTTTCGCAAACCTCTGGCCTCAGGCCTCCTCTCTCCTGTGGTGTATTTCTGCTTTGCAGCATAGTGAGTTGCAGTCACTTTTTGATGATGATGATGTCCCTCTTGAAGAGATAGGAGCTAAACTAAAATTTCCTTCTGGAAACCAACATCCTAAAATCATATTGCCATTAAGAAGTTCATAGTGTAGCTCTGGAGGTGCCATTTCCAACCAAACGTCTACATCTTCAATGGAATGTTCCTTTAAGAAAACCTTACAACATGTGCTTTACTCAACATGTCATTGTGTACTGCCTAAATCAATACAATCCAATGTGATCACATGTGGCTATTGAGCACTTGAGATCTGGCTTGTCTTAACTAGATGTGCTGTAAATGTAAAATGTACACTGGAGTTTGAAGATTTAGCACGAAATAAAGAAGTTCACAATTTTATGTAAATTAGTTGTTAAAATATTTTGAAGATTTTAAATGATTATATCTTTAATTTTATTTTTTATTCTCATTTTATGTGGTTGTTAGAAAATATAAAATTAGGGAATTGGGGTGTAGCTCAGCAGTAGAGTTCTGTAGCATGTGTGAGGCCCTAGGTTAAATCCTCACCATGAAAAAAACATTTAAATTACCTAAGTGACATTTGATACCTATGGTGCAGAGGTCTAAACCATGCTCTAGCATGTATGTGGTATGTGTGTTGAGATGTGGAGCCTTTCACTAAATTTCACCCTCTTTGTATCATATACTTCTGTGTATTCCCTGGGGCACTCAGCAGGTTCTGGTACAGCAGCTAGTAAATTCATGTTTACTGAATTTCTGAGCACCTTCTTACTCTGGCATTGTATGATTCAGGGAAAATGGCACTGGCCATTTGAGGGACTCTCAGGAATGTGGAGATCCTCTGGAAGGGGAGGCAGGTCTCAAGAATGCACTGTGGAGCAGCCAGGCCATGAAGACCCTCCACAAGTTCCTGTGGTCAAGCTCGTTTCCCCATGAAACACCCATGAAACCTCTGACCAGGTACTTGGTGTCCATAGACTTCTGAGCAGTCTGGCAGTTCTGCTAATCATTCACCTGCTTGGCTGCCTTCTCCACTACTGTGGGCAGATTCTGCTTTTCATGGGAGATTCCTATCTTCAAAGTCCTGAGATCAGGATGCTCAGGTGTTAATGAACAACACGTATCCTTGATGCCTGGCCAAGGCAGGGGCCTGAGCGTTCCAGAGGGGACCTTTGTGGGTTGACTTGTCCTGTGCTCGCAACCTTCCATTGCTGTTGGGTCCTGCTGCTCCTCTCTCCTCTCTGAGCACAGATGGCCTGCACATAGTGACCAGGCACAGCTGGGGCAATGATTGTGGGATAGAGGCAGCTCTTTTGGCCTGTAAGCCACAGGTTCCCTGGTCTGGCCCTGCTGATACTTAGATCCTGTGATTTTCCCAGATCAAACCCAAGAATCAAGAAGAGCACTTTTGGGGTTCTCTCCTCCCTGATTAACATAGCAACTGTCACGGTCAGATTTCCCCCTTGAAATGCCTCCCTCTGAGCATTGGACTCTACAGTGCTTTCAAAGGAAGGAAAAAGATCAATATGTTTTCCTATATGTAACAACATCCATGCAAAATGAAGTCCAATATACTTTTGTGTTTGTTGAGGTAAGGATATGATATTCAGCAAATCAGGGGAGAACTGGAACCAGGACTCAAATGTAGTTTCCACTTCCTCATATCCTTGTTAAAACTGTCTCTCTACCTCACTAACAGCAAGGGCCACTGCCAGGCTGTGGGATAAGAGGTAGTTTTTCAATGTACCTTTTTCCAATATAGTTCACCTGCTTTTCCAACAGTGACTACACACTAAATACAAACACCGAAAATCTAAAATTAAATGAGCAAAGTAGATCCCTTCAGAAGGCAAAACGAAGCTTTCTTTTTCCAAATAGTCTTCACATTCAATTCTCCAGTCCCACCAAATTTCTCAGTGACAAGAGACGGTCTGAATTATTGCCATCCTTAAGGGCAGACAGAGATGTGTAGTTCCCTGGCCGTACGCACACTTGAGAAAGAGTAAGTGGAAATAGTCCTTGGCTATGATGGTTCAACCTGCTATTTTTCAACCTTATGAAGTTGCAAAATCAACATGTATTTAGTAGAAACTGTAGGACTGATATTGAGTTCTGATGGATCCCTGAGCTAGTGACATGTATGGTGATTCTCAGATGATGGGTGGGGCCACAGCTCACAGTCAACCTTGCAATCACAAGAGCAAACAACGAAACTCTACAGGGCATGCTATTGCTATAATGGTCAGTAGGAAGGTTGTATCAACTTAACGTTTTTAATCTGTTTTCATCTCTGGTGGGTTCATCAGGACGCAACCCGCATTGGGATAGTACCTGCACTGCTCAGGCAGTGTTGTGACTTAGGGGTAAACTCTCCTCCTCCCCACTGGCGTGCCCTCAGCATGCAGGCGCCTCTGCTCTGCCCTACAACATTGCTTATAGTGAGGATATAGGTTTATGCAGAAGCCTGAAGTCAGCATGGTTTACCGTCTGATGGCCTTCTTGTCCCTCAGGACACCTATCACCCCCAGATACACTCCTATTTCCTGCACACTCTGCAACAAGCCCAGAACCATTGAGGTGCCCTTGGAAGGCATCGCATATCTTGTACTCGGTTCTCCCCATCCCTTCTACCTGTGCTCACTGGCTGTTTCCCAGTGTCCAACACTGTATTCCTAGGTGCATTAAACACCAGTCAAATAGAAAAATGAAGCTGATGGGTGAGTTCACATTAAAATATCAACAGCCAGTTTCTATCTACTTTTGGTATCTACACTTAAGGAACCATCCTGTAATTTCTTGTGTTAGTTAAGGATAGATGGTAGAATATGAACTGAGTGATATAGCACATAGATGTTTTAAGAAAGGTACACCTGCTTGGCACCGTGGTGCACGCCTGTAATCCCAGCTCCTCAGGAGCCTGAGGTAGGAGGACTGTAAATTCGAGGCCAGCCTTTGAAACTTAGGGATATAATGTCTCCCAATAAAACATAAAATGAGCTCATTGGTAGAGCATCCCTAGGTTCAATCCCCAGTACTGCAACAACAAAAAGTAGACCTCATATATTTGTGGGAGCTGGTGACAAAGTTTGTGGAAGGCTGTTGCTGTGGGCTGAGTGGTGGGCCTGAAGTTTTTTCAAGTGACAACAGTAAGGAAGAATATGACTTCAGGTGTGAAGTAGTGACGAGGACAAATGGAAATGTACCAGGACAAACTGGAGCCGTGTCTGTCTGTCACCACCTCAATGGCAGGCAACCTGCACGAGAATCTGCTGCTCTTCACTCTAAGCAGCTGGGGGAGTCTTAAGCCTGGGTGCTGCTCACACCTGGAGGCCACCAGCGGGCTCATAGAATGCATGGGCTACAGTGGTGCCCTGCACTCCCCACCTCCAGGGTGTACTTCAGCTGCTGCGTCACTTCCACCTCCAAGTTCTCAGGAAAATTTCCCCTGGAGCCAACCCTAACATGGAGCCATCCAGGGAAGGTCATTCTGGGAAACATGGTTCAAATTATGACACACTACAAAACCTACCACAGCCCCTAAGATCAATGTCAAAGGGTGGCTTTGGAGGTTCATTTACACCTGTTTAAAGTGATGGTGGTGGGGGCATATATGAAGGTAAGGAGAGGTGGTGAAGGGAACATTCTTTGTGATCTGCAAGATGTGGCCGTCACCGAAGAGTAGAAATGCCAGGGAGAGGCTACGTATATAGCATATGGTCACATATCCAAATGACTATAAATGTGTCCACAAAGATATCTGACTTTATGCTGGGACCAAAGCCATGTTTGAGAAGTCCTAAAGGATCCTTAGGTGTTGCTGAGTGCCCAGGGTCTCTCTGGATACTCCAATCTGACCCCACTCCATTTCCCTCTCCCCTTCTCCTCTGAACACCGGGGAGAACAAGAGCAAGGAAGACATGGGAGACAGGAACCCATATCACTAGCAGCTCCTCAAGGGCTGTAGAGAGGAGCCCTGGACACCCATTTCACAGCTTCCTTCTTTGGTAGAAGCCAGGTTGTTCCCAGTGTACCAGAGTGGGATGGAATAATGAGGCCATATTCTGCCAAATGTGTAGGTCTGTCTCAAGAAATGTTTCCTCTCTGTGGGGAAGCAGAAGGTGGAGTGAGATAATAAAAGCGGTGGAAGGCAATTCTTTCCAAAGCCCAGAACTTGAAGGGATCCCGCCAGGTGTGGCAGGCCTGAGTTCTGAGTCTGTACCTCAATGGGAACCTTTATTGGTCATGTATGTCCAGGTCTGTTTCTGTTCCTATATGGACTGTATCAGGCAATAGTGGTCTCCAGAGCTGTGATATTCAACGACTCTCTCTTGTATCCTTCGTGGCCTTCTAAGAATAAGGGGAGATGGGCCAGGCTGTGGAAAATTTCCTGCGAAGGTTTGTTGAAGATAGTGGCTGGCTCCCTCTTGGTGGTTTATGAGATCAGTTGCACTAATGGAGAGTTGACATTGATGGACAGGGAGCTGCCACCAAGGTTTCTGTACCCCAAAGAGTGGCAGCACGTCACCATGTTCACCCTCCTCATACTCAATGGCTGTGTAGATGTCATGAACAAGAACGTGCTGAATCAGAGGTGTGTGGCCCTAGAAAAAGGTGCCCTGGTCCTGTCCTTCTATGAGCTCCTGCTGCTGCTGGCGTCACATGTTAAGGAGTCATCAGGGATCGAGCTGCAAGTTCATTCTCTGCTCATCTTGGTGGTGTTC
Organism: Xerus rutilus; assembly: GCA_028644305.1. Classification (NCBI taxonomy): domain Eukaryota; kingdom Metazoa; phylum Chordata; class Mammalia; order Rodentia; family Sciuridae; genus Xerus; species Xerus rutilus. The sequence goes on from CM053410.1 coordinate 77,588,290, forward strand.
CTGCTGTTGCTGGTGTTAACTGCAGAACTGTGGGCTCCTGACATGTTTCACCTCCAGATGATGGAGACTTTTCTGTTTCTGATCATGGGCTCCTGGCTGATGCAGGCAGCCTTTATCCTCTACAGACCAGTTTCTGGCTACCCATGGGAGGATGACAACATCAGTGACCTCTTGTTTGTCACCACCTTCTTCTGCTGGCATGTGCTGTTTGATGCCTTGTGCCTGTCGGGAATCTATGGTTTCTCTTACTTTTGGCATCGTTGTTACCGCCCCAGCTTGAAGACGATGGGGTCTAAAGAAGCTCCCTGTCACAAGAGCACTCCAGAACCCCTCTACAGGCTGTTGCAGGAAGAAGAGCAGCCAGAGAAGGAAGACCAGGCTCCTCTGCTTGCAAAGAGCTCACCCTGAGACAGGGTCTAGAACACCTGGCACATACTCCTCACCCCCATCTTTTCCCCTATGGGTCCTCTCAGCCTCATGTGTGGCACCCCTTTTTGTTCCCCGATGAAGGTAACGGCCATAGACAATAGCAGCTGGTGTATTTGCTGTCTCTGAGATATCACTGCTGAGATAAGGAGAGTCCTGGGAAAGGGGTGCTTATTGGATTTGGGGAGAGGAAGGAAGGAAGACCAGGGGAATAAATGAGCATGCAAGCAGAGCCACTAGGGAAGAGAATGCAATAGGAGGGCTTTGAGGGGAGGAGTCTCTGCAGAGGGCTCAGCAGAGTCCTGCAGATATGCCATCGCAGCTGCTTCTCCAGGCACCTGTGACTGCCTTTACCTGAGGGAATAAAGATTTCTGATAATTCAAAACTGGAATCATTCAAGCCTTGTCCTATTACAGTGGGTATTGTGTGTGCTCACCAAAGCAGTGCCACCATGCAGAGGTACAGTCATGGAATTTATAATGGACATGCAGAGTTTGAAATTACGTTCTTTTTGCCTCCTTCTCACACACAAATTTAAGGTTTGGTTCATTTCCAAATTTTACATGTAAAGTGACTTAAAAAAATACCTTGAATTTACATAATTCAAGTTTTTATAGAATTTAAATGCTCAGTACTTTTTCAACTTCATTTTTCATTATTCCTACCATAGTCAAAGCTTATCTATTTTACCACTGCTATCCCTGTGCGTGTAATTTATTAGACACAATCTTTGGGTCTTTACAAATTTCCATTTCTTGCATTTCAAAGTTACAGAAAGTCATACCATGGTCATAGCTTTACCATGTGATTAGATGTTCAGTATAAACCCCACCTCCACCTCTACCTCCACCCCTCTGAGCATCTCCAAGGCGGCCTCCTCCAAGAACTCTTGAACTCTCGGGCACTTACATAAATCCACCTTGTTACTTTTCCTATGTAGCTGATTCACTTTGTTTTGTTCTGATTGGGGAAACCATTTCCCTTGGGGAGGTTTTTCCTCACCGACACATGTAGGTTTCTACAGGGTAGAACTTCACCATATTCGAGTAACAGAATGTCCTAAGTATATGCCAACTATAAGACATAGCAATGCTTACTAAAGGCTAATTTGGTTCCAGAACATCCCCCTGTTTCTTCTAGATGTGTCACAGGACAGGTCAGAGGGTTCATCAACCTCTGGGCCCTACCAGCTGTCCTAAATCCTGAGTCATCTCCTTGGTAATGGGCCAGCTTTCTTCCTGGCTCTTGGGGATAGTAACCTGTTTCCAAATTGTTTACTCTGATTAAAAAAAAATACTCACGGGCTGGGACTGTAGCTCAGCGGTAGAGCGCTTGCCTCGCATGCGTGAGGCCCTGGGTTCGATGTCGGCACCACATACAAAGCAATAAAATAAAGACATTGTGTCCATCTATAACTAAAAAAAAAAAAAATACTCACAAGTGTTTCTATAAGGAACCTCCAGGAAACAGACCCAGCAGGTTGATTTGTTTAAGTCTTATAGCTGCCGCAGGCTGGATAGGAGTTGAAATGCAGGTGTGTTAGAACCAATTCTGTGACAGCGCCTCTCAGGCCATAGTGACTTTGACAAGAAAAATGGAGAAGGAAGTTATCCTCAAAATGAAATAGAAAGGAAGGGATGGAGGAAGGTAAGAAGAAATGAAGGGGCCGGGGGTAGTTCAGCCAGAGGCCCAGGTGGAGGAAGCAGCGCAATGTGTATGCGCTGGACACCCCTAAAGGTTGTGCTTATGTTATACTTTCTGTCCCACTCTCACCACGGGCCCTCCCCTCTGGGAATGAGAATCTGGCCTACTCTCAACCTTTGGCTCAGTGTTAAATCTCTGGGTTCAGATCCAAGCGAGGGGAGAGGAGACTTGTTTGCGACTAAGTCTTCCAGTCCTTGCCACTTTTTTATTCTCATTTCCCAGACCCTGATTAGTTAGTTGCCTTTCTTTGGGGTCTTCCTTTACTCTTCACCTCTTACACACTGACGGTAGAGGATACACAAGCACAAATGCTGTTAACTGCCCATTTCCAGGCATTTGAGGTCTCATTTTATAAGGATAAACTTCTTGTAATCATGCAATACCCACAACACAATCCCTCTCAAATAGCCATGTAGGCAATGCACTTGTGCATTATTAATTTGCCATATATAAAATGTAACAGAAAAGCCCTCCCCTTGGACAGTCAAGAAAAAATTTCCCACTCATGCTTTGGGGGAGAAGATTGTAATCCTCACAAAATTCCACCAGAGGGCACTATGTTCCCATTGCCCTGGCCAAGCAATTCGTTCTTCAACCCCAGTACAAGTCTCCTAAGAACCTGTTTAAAAAGAGGGCCAGGTGCAGTGGTGCACACCTGTAATCCCAGTCACTTGGGAGGCTGAGGCAGGAGGATCACAAGTTCAAAGTCAGCCTCAGCAATTTAGCGAGGCCTGAAGCAACTTAGACCCTGTCTTAAAATAGAAAATAAAAAGGGCCGGGGATGTGTCTCAGTGGTTAAGCACCCTTGGGTTCAATCCCTGGTACCAAAAAAAAAAAAAAAAAAAAAAATGTGTGAGAGAAAAAAGGAAGACATGAAAAGTACAGAAACAGACTAAATATTGCCCAAGCATCCAGAAAACACCCTAGGGCTGTTTCCCGTTAAAATTTGGCACACACAAGTGAAATAAACCGGGATCCAAATCAATTAATGGGGCTGGGGTGAGGAAGGAAAGACTGGATTCAGCTGAGGATTTCTTTGGAAAAACCACCAACTAAAGGGCATTCTGATCCAAAATTTTTTACCAGAATTCCAAATTCCCTAAATTTGCTTTTCTTTTTCCATATTTTTAAATTGGTGCATTAGAGTTGTACGTAATGGTGAGATTTGTTGCCACATATTTATACACACATAGAACATAACAATATAATTTGGCCATAATTTCCTAAACTTTTAAAAAGCTTCAAAAATGCTTCAACAAAGACAGATCTGTGTATGCATTGAGAATAGGAAACAAAAATGATCTATGAAAATCCCAGATTTGCAAAATGAAACTAGGGGGAGATTATTATATGTGATGAATAATCTCCAAAGATTCTTTCACCCTACTGACTTATGTCCATCCGTGTGTGTGTGCAGTGCTGGCAATGGAACACAGGACCTTGAGCATGCTAAACATGTGCTCTACCACTGAGCTACACCCTAGCCCCTCCAAAGATCCCTTCAAAGAGAACCTGCTATATAGCACTTGTTTTCTTATAATCTAGTTATTTGCAAAGAAAATGTAAACAGAATGTCCACCATACAGAAGTCACCGGGTAAGCTGTAATGTAGGACTCTGGGGTAAAGTGGTCAGTCCCTGCACTCTGTACTTTCTCCAGTGGGTTTGGTAGGAATTGCAGTATTTTAGAAGTGGTGGCCCAGGAGCTCCACCCACAGGCTGAGGACACTGAAGGAAAGTGACCAGAGAAATGCTCTCAAAGAAATGGCACCTTGGAAGTATATTAGATTGTGAATGCTGTCCTAACCTGACTTCAGCAAGTTACAAGACCCAGGCCTCAGTTTCTCCTCTTTAAGATAAAATGGCATGAAGATCTAATTCCAGAACTGTAGGGCTTCAATTTTCTCTATAAGACTTATTTCCCATGTTGTGCAGTAAGATGAACTTGACTTTTCCCAACTTTCCAAGGAGCTTCCTAGTAAAGAGAAGGTTTAGAATGGAGCTCAAACAGACCCAAGCCTCCTATCCTAATGCACGGGGTGGGAAGTGAAGTGTTCCCTAAAGTTAAATGATTTCAGTGAGTAAGTGACAGACCCAAGTTGGGCTTAGGAGACATGGCTGAGGTTCAAACTTCAAATTTCCTTTTCTCTATTGAAGAATATCAAATAATCAAGATAAAGAACAATTCCTATGCTCAGTGGTCGGTTACTAAATTGAAGTATAATCTGGTCCTTCCTTCTTTAATTGTGTAGAGTGAAGTTTGAAAGGTCATCCAACTATACCTTCTTCCCAAAGTACGATTTAAGAGTAATGCTATCAACCTCCAAAGCTGTTCTTTTTCGTATTATTCTTTTCTTTTAAGATTCAATCATGGTTATTTTTTTTTTGGAAAGAACTGGTGTTGGTTTATTTTTTAAAAAGGAAAGAAAAAGTTGACAATATGGGTAGGATCTTTAAGGGTGTCTTCAATCCTGACTCTCAGTGGTGCCTCTTTTCACCCATCACCTGTTGACATTTGTCTACAGGGAAAACTCCATTTCCCAAATAACATAATATGGTGGAAGGTTTGGGTTCATTTGAGCCCTACTCTGAATTTTATGTCTAATGAGTGCAAGAAAACCACACAGGACCTGGAAAAGCCCTCTCAGAGCACTGGATTAAGGGCTTCAGATGGGCAGAGTGAGAAGTTACTTTTTCATATTAAAATCTAACGAGGAATTTGCAAGGTGCCTTTTACATTGAGGAATACTCAAATGTAAAGCCCAACCAAGACAAGGCCTTCATTTCAGGCAACAGAGCAGCAGTGAAGAAATGTTCTTAGTTTCAGGCTATGTCTGCAGATTTGGAATAAAATCTTCTGTAATATTGCTCTCCCACTCCACCCACCTCTGGGACAGAGCAATTCAGAGAGAACCTGGCTTCAAAGCACATGCTCTAAGAACCCCCTGTTGGCTTTGAAACTGTGCGTATCCAGAGACTGAAAAGTTCAGAGTCCAAGAATCTCCATGTTCTTTTTCTTTTTCTTTTTTTTTTTTTTTTGGAGGAGTAGAAAATGGGAGCCGTGGCAATTTATGGAAGAAGGGGAAGAAAGTCAAAGGGCAGCAGATAAAGCAAAGTCAAAGTAGGTGAAACAGGACGTTCTACTTTTTACTTCTCTAAAAGTACAGTCTGGTTTTCTGAGGGCGAACCAGCTAAAGAACTTTATTCTGCTTTTTCTTCCATCACACACTCTTAAATGTCCCTCCTCAGTCCTTGGACTTACTGGGTTCTAATTTGGTTGATTTAAGCAAGTGTGGGGCTGACCAAGAAGGTCTCTTGCTCACTCCTGAAAGAGCCAGTGGTCATGTATTATGTTCCTAACTGCCACAAGCATGCCCCTGGTCACAGGAAAGGATCAAACAAATCCATTTCCATTCTTGGAAAAGCGGCTCAAAGCACATGTTCTCTTGATGATGCCGCTGTCATTTTTGTGTGGTCAACAAACGTTTACTGAACGCTCACTCTGGATACTACTGGAGGATATGAAATTGACAGAGCTGCTCTTGGAGGTGAACATACATAGCAAAGGAGGTAGACACTCAAACAGCAGAAATGCCACAAGCTTTGAAAAATCACATTTGCGCCTTCCTATTCCACTTTCTATTATGTTTGCCATCCCCACCTCAGGGGTTAGTAATGACACAGAAGGCTCTGGTTTATCTTTGGCAGTTTGGTATCTGGAGATCAACATCTTGTAAAACAAGAACATCATTTTTCCCTTCCTTGGCTCTCTCCCTAACCAGTTCTGAAGAACTCGTCACAGAAAGAGATAGGAAGACAACTCATTTTGTTACCAGGTCCAAGCCCACTTTCATTCAACCAAAGATGAAGCATTATGCTAAATCAGAATGTTAATTTAAAACTCCTCAAATGGGAAAAGAAATGCTCTAATCTCTTCACATTATTTTAGCCCATCATACATAATGTTTTCTAATCTTTTACTATGTTCCAGGCCCTGCCTTAATCTCTTTTGCAAATGCTTATCACAATTAATCCCTATAATATATAGGTAGCTATTATTTTCCCATTTCATAGGCAAGAAATCGAGGCTCTGTGTGGCTAAGTAACTTGGCCAACACAAAGGTGGTAACAGGTCAAGTTCAGGTTTGAACCTAGGTTTGTCTGATCTGATGCCCTGCCTTTAACCACCATACCATAACGCTTCAACATGTAGCACTAAAATCTAACGAGGAATTTGCAAGGTGCCTTACCCAGTCCACAACATACCAGAAACCTGTGTTAGAGATGAATACTGCATCTATCACTTGAAAGTGCCACAGTGTTCAACACACTTAAAGGGAAGGGTTGGTGACCAAAGAAGCCAAGTAATGTGTGTGTGGTCACAAGCAACATTGCTTTTTCATATTTGTGGTACAAAACATAACCAGAAAAACAAACATTTTCCCTTCCTTTTCCAAAGGCACTGGAAGCATGAATTCTTGGTCTTTAAACAGAAAATCACAGTCTCAAATAGTGGGGCTCCCGAGACAATAAAGACCAGAAATGTCAGGTGGATTTCAGGCACTAAAAAAGAAGCCATAATTAATTGGCGAGCAAAACTGGGGAAAAATTCTTTTAAGGAATCCTAAATTTTGATGAATTCTGACTTCCGAGGATGGGGGGTGGGGATTGAAGGGGATCTGGGAAGAGCTGGAAAACCTGTGGCTTTCTTTTAGCTGCCTTTTCCGCACTTTGCACACAGAAATTTCAAACCAGGTGGGTGGCTCTGAAGGTCACTCTCAGAACCACTTCATTTTCCAGATATGGAAACTTGGGTCCAGAGAGGTTAAGACTTGCCAGTGGTCTGACCCAGGCAGGTCTCCTTTGTATATCCCTCCAGAATCCTCTGTGGAATTACAGAAACACAGCACTTCGGGTAAAAATATGAGGTCACAGGTTTCTGTTCCTAAGCCCACGACGAGTGCTCTTCCTAGCCTTGGGAGCCGGGTCCTCTGCAGGCCGACAGCCTCCCGCCCTGGCCCAGGCTGGCCCGGGCTCCCAAACTTCCCCCGAGCGCGCGCGGAAGGCGGGCAGGGAGGCTGTCTCACAACAAAGGGCGAAATCCGGTTTCTGTGGTTCTGGACTCGCAGAACCTGCACGGAGGAGGCAGCAAGCGGGAGGCCCGCGCGGCCCTGAGCGCGGGCGGGTGGCAGGGAGGCCCGACTCGGAGCCAGGCCGGGCCCTCCCCTCCCCCACGCCCCTTTCTCTTTCTTTCTTTCCAGCTCCCTCGCCCCACCCGGCGGCGCCCGCTCGGCTCCTCGCCCAATGGCCGCGGGGCCCCGGCGCGCATCAGCTGATGGGCCCCGGTCCCGGCCGCGGCGAGCCAATCAGGGCGCCGGGGGCGGCCCCGGGCGGCCGATAAAGGGTGCGGGGTGGCAAGCGGCCCGACAGAGCCGAGAATGGGAGAAGAGCTGAGCGATTGAGCGACACGGCGAACTCCTCTCCTCTCTCCTCACCTCGCTCTCACGGCCTGCTCGCCGCCCAGGTAAGCACGCGGCCGGCCCAGGGACGCAGGAGTGACGCGCGCTGTGGCCGCGGCGTCCCAGTCTTGCTTTTGGCCCGGCTCGACCCGGCCGCCTCCCACCTGCCGTCTCAAGCTCTGCGCTTCGGCCTCGACCGCGGGTTTCGCACGCTCCCGCTTCCCGCGTGCTCAGGCCGCCGGCGGCTCCGAGCCCGCCCCGTCTGCTTGGCGACGGTGGGGCGCGCCCTCAGCCAGGCTCGGAGCAGGACCGGTGGGGGAGGTGGTTGTTTTGATCCTCCTTTCGCTACTTGCGGCGGGAAGCGCCGCCCCCAGACGCCGGCGCCCTGGGTGGCTTGTGTCGTGTGGAGCGAGTGGCCGCAGGGTCCCCATCGCGAGGTCGCGCGCTGCGCTGGCTGGGCGCAGGCTCCTCGCTGCTCCCTCGGCGGCCGCGCATCTGGGTGGTCCTGGCCTTTTAGACGCCCGAGTTGAGGCGGCGAGCCGTGAGCGTTGTTTGCGCGGCCAGCTTCCGCGGCGGAGGTCCCCAGGCTCTTGTAGTGTGAGCGAACAATGGAGGGCCGGGGCCGCGGCGTGGAGGCCGGACACCGCAGTGGAGAGACCCGGCCCGGCCGAAGCAGCAACCGCGCACCGTCCCTCCAGCCGACGCCGGCTGAACCCACCCCGGCTTCTGCCCTCGCGGGGTATGGCCGGCTCGGCAAGGCCCTGAGGTCAACGCGGGCCGGAGGGGCGGGGCGCCGATTTTCAGGACCTTGCAGTGGGAAGGGGCTGCTCTCAAGGTGGCTTTTCCCAACTCCCCCGGGGGCGGGAAGCGGAGATCCACCCCTGGCCGCAAATTCGCAAAGAAGACCACGAAAGGAGATGATGAGGACGGGGAGTCACAGGCCTCGGAGGAATCCCCCTCCAACTACTTCGGATTCGTGGCCTATTCTAACTCCGGGGAGAAACCATGGGGCAAGGTTAAGACCTTAAACCACCACCAGCCTGCCTATTCCAGCACCTCCCGGGCAGACCGGTCTGTGTCTTTGTCTGTGACCCCCACTCCGTCGCCCTCACCCCGAAAGCTCCGGTGCTTGGACCAGCGAGAGACCGAGAGTGAAGAGAAGCATGGACACAGCAGTAAAAAGAGGAGGGCTAGAGAGGGCAACCCCAACAGTCCCTTAGACCTTCAATGGCTGGGGTGAGTGAGGGAGCGGGGAGGAGGACACTACGAAGGGGCCAGCTGCAGACACCACCCTGAACTTCAGAGCCCGTTCTCCCACGTGAACTTGGCACTGTGTCGGCACCAGTTGATGCCCAGGCTGCTGGCATACAACTGATCTCACCAAAGAACAGGAGATCTGGAACCCAGGCTTGGACAGAGTGGTCTGATGTTGGTTGTTAGACTGGGTTGTAGCTTTCAGACATTGTCCTTCTGGCCTTCCACAGCAAGGGGTGGGAGGTGGGACTTAATAGCCCCTCTTCTAGACTCTAGGCAACCATGGTGTTGGTTTTGAAATAGGACTGGACAGGCGAGGTCCTCCTCTTCCTCAGGGGAAGGGTGAGGCACTTGGAGGGAGAAGCAGTTTTCATCTGGGCAAACATGGATGGTTGCCCATAGAAACTTTGCCACTGTACTTCAGAAAGTTGCCCAAGTCATTGGAGGAGAACAGTGTGTTCCCTTTCCAGCCACCCTGGGCTAGAGAGGGAGGGGGGAACATTTCCTCTTGTATGGAGGCTGGTTTTGTGGCTTCAGAGATCTCTTCTTTTGGAGGCTTTGTGGCCATGGCTTGAAGTCTTTAGCATGCCTTAGAGCTTTTTGAAAGCCCAGATCTTTTTGATTAGAAATGGAAATTTTCTACTTGTAAAGATTCTCTAGTAGAATCTCCAGAATATTGTCATTCTCACATTTAAATCCGAGGCCTATCTTCTGAAGTGAGATTTTTTATATCACACCAATGAAAAATTATGCAGCATGCACCTTTGAGTCTGATTCAGAACAGAAACCACAGCAACCAAGCCTCTAGCTGGATTTTACTTGTATTGGAAGATGGTAAACATTCTGTCTCTGAATTGCTGTATATATCATTTTCAATTCCTCCTAGTCACTTGTTTTAAAAAGTCACCTACCTTAGCCACACTGAAGGAGTAAAACTTTGCGCTAGACAAATGGAAATTTAGAATTGCAAACATAGATTCAGATCTCTAGTATCTGAAACTTCAGCCTGAGCCCCAAGATGCCAAGAGATGTCAGTTAATACCAAGGCTTTGGTCTTAAGCACGTGTTGCCTTTTGTTTTGTTTTGCTGTACTAGGGATTGAACCCAGGGTCTTGCACATGCTATGTAAGTGCTGTGTCAGTGAGCTACATCCCCAGCCCCAAGCATTTAATTGCTTTAATGATCAGATTTTTACACCCTATTCTTAAGAGTTTTTTGTGTAATATGAAATTTTGAACCCTCTGAAGGCAGAGCAGATAATTGTACCTTTAGTGTTGAGTTCCAAAGGGGCGGGCTCGCCACTACCACTCTTGATTCAATTGTGCCCCTTAAGCCATTCCTACAGGGGATGTTTGGAGTGGGTGTTGATAAAATTACTTTTTTCTCTTCAGAACATCTTCCACCATGGCCACCTCAGCAAGTTCCCACTTGAACAAAGGCATCAAGCAGGTGTATATGTCCCTGCCTCAGGGTGAGAAAGTCCAAGCTATGTATATCTGGATTGATGGTACTGGAGAAGGACTTCGCTGCAAGACCCGCACCCTGGACTCTGAGCCCAAGAGTGTAGAAGGTGAGACTGGGCAGAAATGGGGTACTTGCCTAGGTTGGGGGCAGTATGGGGTGGGCAGCAAACACCCTTAAACCAACCCTGGGTCACTAGATTTGATCTTTTCATTCTGCTTGCAAAGCTTTCCTAAAACAGGGCTTTTCAAACTTAAGTCAGTGTTAAGCTTTTGCATAGCCTCAGAGCATAGCAACAATGGAACCCTTTATTTAAATGGACTTGTGTGTAAACCAGTATATTGAAGAGAAAAGGTTTAAGTCTAATTTGTAGAGGATGCAGGGCTGGAGACTTTGCTGACTTGGCCATCCTACTTAACTGACTCTAAGACACCCCCAGGAATCCAGTTTGAAAACCATTGCTCTAATCTAAATATGCCAAGTAGTTTGCACACTGCTGAAGTCTGTGTTTAGTACTCATATCATTGAATTTTTCCAATGCAAAGTATGTCCTCTAAAGTGACTTATAAATGGGACTGACCGTTTGGTTTTTGTTGGAACCACTTTTAGAAATTTTAAATGATCTGGTTACATGTCCCTCCAGGAGCTACTATATTAGATTTGTGACCTTCATTTTTTCAGTCTAGAACAAGTTGTAGCCCTTGCCCTTCTGGGAAGGGACCAGGGATAAACTGTCACCTCTTGCCTACATTAGGATAGCTTACTCTTCTGCTCTGTTCACATTTGATTGAATAGAAGAATAACCGTAATATAGAGCCTATGGAGTGCACTTGCTATGTGGCAGATGTTGGGCGGGCCCTGGGATATGAGAGTCTGGTCTCTGCCATCTGAGACGTCAGTCAATAGGAAAGATGAAGAAACTGACCTCCAAAACAGTGGGAAAAGTGAACTAGTGGTATAGGAGCATCAGTCTGTTTTCCTCATCTACAAAATAAGGACACAACGTTAGCTGGAACGGGGATGAGAGAAGGAAGCGGCACAGATGGCCTAACGAAAGAACCAGAATCATTCCCCTGTCTCTTAAACGACTGATTCACTGATGGTGATAACAGCACCTCATTGTCTGCTGGTATAGAGTAGACTCACTTAAGTAGGAAATGTCTGTCAACCTTTGGTGGCTCTTGTGACTTAGTTCTTTTAAGGAAGTGATACAGTGATCTTACTTGGAATGCAGGTATGTAAGTAGAGGTGTTGTTTTACACAAGGATGCATTCATGCCTCACTTTCTGGGAATGACAAAGTAAATCTTTAGAAATGGAAAGGTGAATGAGGGGTTGGTTGTATTCTTGCCTGAGAAGCTGCCTCTGCATTTTTTATTTTCCCTTCTCTTTGATTCAGAGTTGCCTGAGTGGAATTTTGATGGCTCTAGCACATTTCAGTCTGAAGGCTCCAATAGTGACATGTATCTTGTGCCTGCTGCCATGTTTCGGGACCCCTTCCGCAAGGATCCAAACAAGCTGGTGTTCTGTGAAGTTTTCAAGTATAACCGAAAGCCTGCAGGTGTGTATAGGATGGGTTGGATGCCCCGACCTCAGTCCATCAATTCTGTGAGGGGAGGAGACATTCTGAAATCAGTATTAGGAAGACTAGACTGTCCCAGAACTGTTAAGGATTTGGGGGTCTATCTCTCCACCTTCATGGTCCCCTTTACTAGTTGTGTACAATGATGAATTCTAAATCTCTTTGCTGCTGGGAGTCCCCAGTGACAGAGCCACCTGCTTGCCTGTAAATTTTTAAGAATCTGGATTCTGGATTCAGAATCTTGTTTGAATCCTGAACTGCCATTTTGCTGATTTTAAAATAGAAAATAATAAAATCCATCTGAAAGTTGGTAAGATTAAATGATTTAATACATGCAAATCCTTTTGGAACAATTGTACGTCAAATATTGGTTACTGTTTCACTATACAGCTCGGTTTATCCACCAACAAATCTGACCATCTTGTTCCCAGATAACATACATTTGCCCTGAGGTTTGCTGTAACTGCTCCTTAGGGTCCCTATTTGCAGACATGTCTGTTCGCAGTTATCATCTGTGAGATGTAGTGGCTCTAGACCTTCTTTGCTTTTGCAAAGCATTATCATTGGTAAAGGGCCTGGGCTCTGAAGCCAAGGCAACCTTGGGTTTCCTGGTTCTGCAGCTTGCCCCAATATGTGGGCAAGTTACCTAACAACATTTCTGAGCCTCCAAAACTGGATGTGATGGCACACATTTATAATCCCAGCAACTCAGGAGGCTGAGGCAGGAGGATCCCAAGTTTGAGGCCAACCTCTGCAATTTAATGAGATACTCTGTCTCAATTTAAAAGAAAAAAAGCACTTCTAATGCCCACCTCAGGGTTGTTATTCAGATGAATATTTTTTGTTTTGAAGTTCTGTTCTAGCTTGGAGATTGTTTCCAGTTGAGCTCATCTCATTTTTGTTTTTCTTTTGCACCAGCCAATGCTATATAATTTAGCACTTAAGCTTACCTGGAATGTAAGCCTCCTACAGGACAAACTATTCTCAATAAAAATTAGACTTGGCTGGGACAGTGGTACATGCCTGTAATCCCAGCTACTTGAAGAATGAGGCAGAAGGATCACAAGTTTAAGGCCAGCCTGGTAACTTAGGGAGACCCTGTCTCAAATTTTAAAATAAGGATGGGGGGCTGGAGATGTAGCTCAGTGCAATGCCACTGGGTTCCATCGCCAGCACCATGCAAAAAAATAATTACAGCTTTGGCTCTAAGTGCTTGAGAAATTAAGGGATAAATTTGACAACTAGAAGCAGCTGTCTTGTGAATAGAGGGTGGAAGTGCCTGGCATTTGGTACTTGGGAGGTGGCCAGCATGCAGATAAGGTGAACACTTGCTCTGTTCTGAATCCACTGTCATGTGACTTGGTTGTAACTGAGTTTAATTATAACTAAAGTCTTTGAGAGGATCCCTTGCAGATGTGTAAGTGCAGCTTTTCCCATTTTCCTGACCTGGTGATGGGATACAAAGGTTTTCCCTAGGTCAGGTCAGCATGTAATGAACATGGCAGCTATGTAGAGTATGAGGACTGTTGGCACATCAGCATCCAGCTTCAGCATATGTGTCCCTAATAGCATGTTGACTCTTTCTAGAGACCAATTTAAGGCACACCTGTAAGCGCATAATGGACATGGTGAGCAACCAGCACCCCTGGTTTGGAATGGAGCAGGAATACACTCTGATGGGCACAGATGGTCACCCCTTTGGTTGGCCTTCCAATGGCTTTCCTGGTCCCCAAGGTAAGTCCCTTTGGGTAAAAGGCAAACTAATCCTCCTCCAAGTGCTTAGTCCAGGAAGGCCCTTCTCTCTAGAGCTGGAAACAACTCTCAAAAAAGAAAGTTGAAGAAACCAGCTGAAAATAACAGTAAAGACAGCCTTCTTGTTACCCAAATCCAAAGGTGGATGTAAATGTATAAAAGTGAGAAGGGATTGAGGTGAAACCTTTGGTTCCACTGAGGCTGTGCAAAGAGGAACCCCCTGGGTTCTCCATTCCCCACCTGCAGGTGAAGGCAGGGATGGTGATTCAGTAGAATAAGTAGTCAAGGCCTTCTGGTTTTGGCATTTCCCTGCTCTTACTGCATTGTCTTAAAACCTGCAGGTCCATATTACTGTGGTGTGGGAGCAGACAAAGCCTATGGCAGGGATATCGTGGAAGCTCATTACCGGGCCTGCTTATATGCTGGAGTCAAGATTACGGGGACAAATGCTGAGGTCATGCCTGCCCAGGTAAATGGCTCTGGTCTGTCAGCTTCTTTCCCTCTGAAGATGTCAGGGTAGGTAGGGAAATGGCCACTCGGGCTAGCAAGGGCTGCTGGTGCATCCACAATTTCACTAACCTACAATTTCAGAGTGGGTTGGAGTAGAGGTGGGAGGAAAGCAGTCTTAGGAGCTTAAGTTCGGATGAGCAGTTGGCTTTATTTTATTTTATTTTATTTTTTTTTAAATATTTATTTATTTTTTTAGTTGTAGGTGGACAGAATATCTTTGTTTTTATGTGGTGCTGAGGATCGAACCCAGTGCCTCATGCGTGCTAGGCAAGCATGCTACCACTGCGCCACAATCCCAGCCCCTTGGCTTTATTTTAAAGGCTAACATTTTCACTCTTTCTAGTGGGAATTCCAAATAGGACCTTGTGAGGGAATCCACATGGGAGATCATCTCTGGGTGGCCCGTTTCATCTTGCATCGTGTATGTGAAGACTTTGGAGTGATTGCTACCTTTGATCCCAAGCCCATTCCTGGGAACTGGAATGGTGCTGGCTGCCACACCAACTTTAGTACCAAGGCCATGAGGGAGGAGAATGGTCTGAAGTGAGTACCTGCTTCTGGGGCCATGTTTATTCTCATGTGGAAAAAGGCTTAGGAAGGGAATATCAATCTCTTAAATCTCTTTTGTAAGATGATTGGCCAAGTGTTTGTATTGGGGACAGGTAAGCTGAACTTCAGGCTCTTGACAGTTGGCTTAATTTTTTCTAATTCTGTCATTTTGTTCTCATTTGGAAATACTCAAGGAATAGAATTAAAGATGGTGATAGGGAAAAGCTGACAGAGTCATGTGTTTAAAAGAACTAATTTAGTAACAATATAGGCACATAGATTGATGCTTATGGGTGGGAGACAGTCTTTCAGCAGATAATGCCTTGGTGCTGCCTGTCAGGCATCCTGAGCACTGGGGGCACGCTAGCAAGGTGGACACTGCCCTCACAGAGTATTGGTTATGCTGGCCCCATACCTTAGTGAACTTCAGTCTTGGATGCATACCTGTTCTTGCCTTTAAAGGGAAGATTTTCTGGTAACAGAGTTGACCCTTCTCTTGTTTCTTCTAGGTACATTGAGGAGGCCATCGAGAAACTAAGCAAGCGGCACCAGTACCACATTCGTGCCTATGATCCCAAGGGGGGCCTGGACAATGCCCGGCGCCTAACTGGATTCCACGAAACCTCTAACATCAACGACTTTTCTGCTGGTGTAGCCAACCGGAGTGCCAGCATCCGCATTCCCCGGACTGTCGGCCAGGAGAGGAAGGGTTACTTTGAAGACCGTCGCCCTTCTGCCAACTGTGATCCCTATTCAGTGACAGAAGCCCTCATCCGCACGTGTCTTCTCAATGAAACCGGTGATGAGCCCTTCCAGTACAAAAACTAAGTGGACTAGACCTCAGTCTTCAAGCCCCTCCTAGTTCTGCAGCCCACTCCAGCTCTTCACCCTCTGTTGTCCTGCTTGTCCCGATTGTAACTCAAAGGGTGGAATATCAAGGTCTTTTTTTATTCCTCGATCCCAGTTCATCTTGCTTCTTTGGCCAGGATAGAGGTGTGAAGTTCTTACCTCTTCACCACCAGCCCCTTTTTTCCTATCACTGAAGCTTTTTAATG
>CM053410.1:77604540-77626601 GCA_028644305.1 Xerus rutilus
CACCAGGGACTGAACTCAGGGGCACTCGACCACTGAGCCACATCCCCAGCCCTATTTTGTGTTTTATGTAGAGACAGGGTCTCACTGAGTCACTTAGCACCTCGCTGTTGCTGAGGCTGGCTTTGAACTCGCGATCCTCCTGTCTCAGCCTCCCTAAGTGCTGGGATTACAGGCGTGAGCCACCGCGCCCGGCTTAAATGGTTCACTTCTGCAGAAACTGACATCATTCTTACAGAATCAGCCTTAGATAAGCTAAGGACATCCTCCAAATTCCTTCTATATTTCTAATTCTATGCCTTGAACCATCAAAGCTGCTCTAAGCTGAATTTGCTATCTTGGAACTCTTAGAATTTTTTTTTTTTTTTTTTTTTGGTGGAGAGAGTACCAGAGATTGAACTCAGGGGCATTAGACCACTGAGCCACATCCCAGCCCTATTTTGTATTATATTTAGAGACAGGGTCTCACGGAGTTGCTTTGTGCCTTACCATTGCTGAGGCTGGCTTAGAACTCATGATCCTCCTGCCTCAGCCCCCCCAAACTGCTGGGATTACGGGCATGTGCCATCATGCCCAGCCTCTTTGAACTTTTGATCAGTTATTGCCCATAAAGTCTCATAGCATGTCTTTGGGGGGAAATTTATTAGACAATATTTTATATTAATAATAGAAATATTTAATCATAAATATTGTAGTGATGTTAGTAATAGGAATATTTAACCACTCCTTTCAGGGAAAACTCTGGTATCATGAGCCTCAGGAGTCCTAAAGCTGGGTAACAATCATGTTTAGGTAGCTCAGCTAAACATGCTCCATCTCTGAGGGTTATATGCCATTGGAAAGGATCGTGAGTGTGCTGTTAACTGCTGCATAACAAATTGCCCCAAAATGTAGCAACTTAAAATGGCAAGCATTCATGATCTCCGATTTTTCCAAGGATAGGAGACCTGGGTATGTTTTAACTGCATGGTTCTGCCTTGGGGTCACAGTCTTTGAAGATTCAATTAGGTTCAGTGCTTTGCCACATGAGTATCTCCATAGTGTTGCCTCTGACAAGTCTTTCCCCAAAATGAGTGGTACAAGAGAGAAAATGAGAGGGGCTAAATTCACTCCACTTGTGGGGAAGGGTAAGCTCCATCTCTGCAGAGAAGGACTGGTCTAGGTTACAGTGTTATCCTGGGGAGAAAGGCCTTCATTTAAGTTTTCTGGTTTGCTTTGACTCCTTTAATTCCTTTAGTCTTGTAAGTCCTTATGCTCTCTTGTCTGTCAGAGAGTGGTATTGAGGATTTGTAGTTCAGGGGTGGGGGCATAGAAAGTTTGCCTAGCATGTCCTGATTCAATATACTACTGAAAAAAAAAAAAAGATTTCCATCAAGGCACAGTGATGCATGCCCATAATCCCAGCAACTTGGGAGGCTGAGGCAGGAGAACCACAAATTCAAGGTCATTCTCAGCAATTTAGTGAGACTCTCAATAGCTTAGTGGGACTCTGTCTCAAAAATTAAAAATAAGCAGGACTGGGGTGTAGCTCAATGATAAAGTGCCCCAGGTTTCAATCCCAAAGTAAATAATTACATAAAGGATTTCCAGTTCAGTTTCTGGGAAGAGAAAGGTAGTGTTGATTTACTCCTTCCCTTTGTTCATCCCAAATACCAGGAGGGCTCTCTAGGAGCTACTCAGGGAACCTGGAACAGGGAAGAAGAAAGAAGCAATATCTATAAGGACATAAAACCTCCAAACTGCCGGGCGCGGTGGCTCAAGCCTGTAATCCCAGCACTTAGGGAGGCTGAGACAGGAGAATCATGAGTTCAAAGCCAGCCTCAGCAAGGGCGAGGCGCTAAGCAACTCAGTGAGACCCTGTCTCTACATAAAACACAAAATAGGGCTGGGGATGTGGCTCAGTGGTCGAGTGCCCCTGAGTTCAATCTCCAATACCAAAAAAAAAAACAAAAACCAACCTCCAAACTATTTACATAGTAAAGGAAATTTCTAGACTGGACTCCTTTAGGCCTTCCAAAGACAGTTGCTATTTCTACATCCACATTAGCCCCACTGCAAGCCCAAACCTGTGTGCTCCCGAGACATCTTCCCATCAAAGAATCTCTTGATACTTGTAAACACATTTCACCTGAATTAAAATATTTGGAGAAGACATATATCTGATTGATTCCCTTTTCATCCTAGGCCAAGCTTTCTTCAGTCCTAAAAAATGACTTTATGGATCAGCTCTTTTAGAGCTTAGGGGGGAAAAGATAATTCCTAAGCAGAAAAACACAAAACCGGAAACCCTGAACATACTTTGGTGTTCTTGCTGCAGCATTCTCAGAAAAGACCCTAGGGGGGCCTTACTAATATTTCTGTTTTAATAATCAGGATCCAGGAGTTATGGTCATCTCTCAGAGAACAAAGTTACCATAAGTCATTTCTGGGAACTTGAAATTATTGGCAAATTCTTACTATTTTGTCTAGACAACTAATGAAAAAGACCAAGAAACACTTCCAGAGACTACTAAGCTAATTACGGATTAGGCAAAGTCTTTGAAGAAATGCTGACTGAAAATCTTAGAGCTGGTGACAGAAGGAATAGAAGGCTCTTGACCTATTCCTCTCATTATTTAATCACTGAGTTTGTTTATCACTTTCCCACCCACCCCCAAACTCCCTTGTCTCTGACAAGCTCTTTCTTTGCCCTTGGAGACTGTAGAGCTCCAAGATCTGGCTGAATTAGTCTCTGGAGAGATGTAAAGTGTGGTGCATGTGTAGTGTGTAAGCTCTGTCCAGCTGATCTTCCTTGTAGAGAGTCAAAAATAGCACAGAAGTGCCAAGTACGGGTGCTTGCTTTTTGCTCTGGCCTCCACCAACCTGGCAGGGCAGGCAGCAGGTTATTTTGCCTGCATAAGTCATGTTATGTAACTAACATCTTGAACAGTGGCGTGGAGCCAACTTGGAGGTCACAGCAGGAGGGGAAGGGCAAAGAGAATAATAAATAAAATGAAGAGAGAATGAGGAAAGAGAACAAGTAGGGAGAAGAAGGAAGACAGAACAAAATGGAGGTGAGGGTGGAAACAGCGAGACTATTCAATATCTACTTCCTATTCTTATGTTCATGGTCTCCAGTGACAGGGTATGCTACTTGAAGTTCTTCTCCCTCCATTTTATTTTATTTTATTTTTTTTTAATTTTTTTTAGTTGTTGATGGATCTTTATGTTATTCATTTATTGTTTGCATGTGGTGCTGAGGATCGAACCCAGTGCTTCACGCATGCTGGGCAAGCGCTCTACCACTGAGCTACAGCCCCAGCCCTCTCCCTCCATTTTAGCTGGGCATTGGAACTTCTTTAGCTCATTCTGTGGATTACTGAGCTGAGTGACAGAAGGAATCACTTCAGGGCCCTTCAGCATCCCAATTGGAGGCAGCAGCAGGCTGGCATAGTGTGGTATTGGTGGTTCTTGATGGAAAAAATAAACAGGCAAGGCATTGTCTCCATTCACCTAGCCTCCACCACAAATTTATGTTGACTCTTCGAGTCTGGAGGCTTGTGAGAGTGAAAGCATGAAGTGTTCAGAGATGTGAGGCCTTTCTCCTCTTCTGTGTTTCAGACTATAGACCACTACTTAATCTCCAAAGCATCTAAGGAGTCTTCTTTTCTCACCAGTCCATGTTCAATGGAAACTTTATTGAACTTTTGTGCTCAAAGATATTGGTGCATAAATTTGATTCCTAGAATCTCAGAACTGAAAATCATCCTAAACCTTATTTTGACATTCTGGGGAAAACATAAAAATGAAAATACTTATGAATTTTCTCCCCTCAACTATGCTTTAAATATAAGCTCTATATGTTCAAAGTGTTCCTGCAATTTGGCCAAAGATTCCCATTAAGAACTCCCCGAAGGTCATTTTGTCCAGCCTCTCAGGTTTAAAAACCTTTTCTAAAGCCTCAATTATATAGTCATTGAACAGAGACTCAAACCCTCTGGGGCAGCGATGTTGTTAAGTCATAAGGACCCCCTTTTGATTGACAGACAGCTTTATGCTTTTCTTTATGATGCAGTAAAATTTGCCTTCTGTGTGGCTTTTTTCCAGAATCCTCATTCTGCTGGTTTTTTTTGTTTTGTTTTGTTTTGGTACCAGGGATTGAACTCAGGGGCACTTGACCACTGAGCCACATCCCCAGCCCTATTTTGTGTTTTATGTAGAGACAGGGTCTCACTGAGTTGCTTAGCACCTTGTCATTGCTGAGACTGGCTTTGAACTCACAATTCTCCTGTCTCAGCCTCCCAAGGTGCAGGATTACAGGCGTGTGCCACCATGTTTGGCTTCTACTTCTTGAAACTGAAAGCCAAGGCTAATTTCTCTTTCATACAACAATCTTTAAGGGATTTGAAGACAGGCTGCACATATCCACTGAGTCATTTCTTTTTCATATTAAACATTCTCAGTTACTTCTGTTCCGTCGTGACTTCTAGATCTTTCTTTCACAAGCCTGTTCTCATTCTTCTAGAAATCCTCTGGATTGTCATCAGACCAGTTCTAAAATGACAGTTCTGTAGAAGAGCTCTAACGGGTGTGATTTCAGAATAGGTTTCTACTTCTTCCTTCTTTTTGGTAATTAAATTTCTAATTAACCCCAAAACATTTCACAAAAGTTTTGAAAATCTTATCATACTTATCACTGTGTCATCTTAAAATTCTGAGAGGAAAGATGTTTCTTAGCCTCAAAGTGTTGAGAGACTGTTGACCAATCACAAGTCTAATGTGAAATTGTTTTCTCCTTTCTGCAAAATGCTGGAGATTAAATGTGACACTTTGAGTTCATGGGGTAGATGTTCTGCCTCTGAGCTTTACTTCCATCCCAGTTAAGAGACAACACATCTTGCTCTGCACACAATCCAACCCTGCTCAAACTTTGGCAAATATCTTAACACAAAGAACAGAGCAGACAAAAATCTCCGGTTTATGGCCAGGCCCCACGTAGGCATGGTATAGTGGTAGGGGACTGAAGAACTGCTCCTGGATATCCACTCCTTACAGCAACATCAGAGAGAAACAACATGGACGATGGACACCACACCTGCAAGGGATCTCAGCACATTAGTTGCTCCCATAGCCTTTGAGAATGTACAGTGCTAATAAGACTAGAAAGTAGTTACAGAAGTATATCCCACCTACTGTACTACCAAAAAAGAAAAATCATCTGGTCTGCTAGAAGGGCACGACTCTTCTAAGACTTGCAGAAAAAGTGGGATCCTGAGACCTCAACATAGTACACAGTTTCAAATCATACTACTCACCTCCAAAATAGTTGGGAAGCCACACTACAAACCCATTTGGAAATATATGACCAACACTTCACAACACCCTTATATTCTGGGACACATCATCAATAAAAAGGTATGCCCTAAAAAGCCTCATACAAAAGTGGAAGAGAAATCCAACTCAACAGATGTCCAAATCTGAAATTAGAAAAAAAAAGAAAAAAAAAAGGGAAGAAAGAGAAAGGCAACATGATTCCTTCTAGGTTTCATAATTTGCTAGTAACTGACTCCAAGGATACTGAAGTAGATGAAATACCAAGTAAAGAATGCAAAAGAATTATTATAAAAAAGATCAATGAGGGCTGGGCTGTAGCTCAGTGGCAGAGTGCTTGCCTAGCATGTGTGAGACGTTTGGTTCAATCCTTAGCACTGCATAAAAATAAACAAATAAAATAAAGGCATTCTGTCCATCTATAACAAAAGAAATGAAAAATCAATGAATTCCAAGAAGACACAGAAAAACAACTGTATGGGTTAAGGAAGACAATAAAGGATAAAAATGAGAAATTCAATAAAGAGATAAAAGTTTCAAAAAAGCACCAAACAGAAATCTTGGAAATGAAATGCTCAATAAGTCAAATAAACCAATGGAAATACTAATCAATAGACTGCATCAAGCAGAAGAGAGAATTTCAGAGCTTGAAGACAAGATGGGTGAACTAGAATAGTCAGACACTAATAACGAAATAATTTTTAAAAACTATAAACAGAATATACAAGATTTCTGGGACAACATTAGAAGATCTAACTGAAGACTCATAGGTCTTGAGGAACAAGTAGAGTTACAGACTAGTGGCATAGAAAGCTTCTTTAGAAAAATAATTATAGAAAATTTCCCGACCTTGGAAATGAGATGGACACTTGGGTAATGGTAGGCACTTAAAACCCCAAATAGACAAGACCAGAAAAGAACATTTCCATGACATAGTCTTGCTAAAATGCCAAACATTAAGGATAAAGAAAGAATATTAAAAGCTGTAAGAGAGAGGTGACAAGTCACTGTACTGAAAGATCTTTTAGAATAACAGCAGATTTCTCAACAGAAACTCTAAAGATCAAGAAGACATAGATTGATGTATTTCAAGCCCTGAAAGAAAATAATTGTCAACCTAGATTGCCATATACAACAAAGTTGTCCTTTGGAATAGAAGAAGAAATAAAGACCTTCCAAAATAAGCATAAAATGAGGGAATATCTGATTACCAAGCTGGCATTGCATAAGATACTTAAACTTATCCTATATACAGAAGAAAAAGATAAATACAACCACAGGAGCAAAAGAAAGAATAAATCTCACTAGGAGAGTGGATATGTAAAAGAGAAATAGAAAAGAATCAAACATTGGAAAACCAACAAAATGGCAGGAATTAATGCATACCTTTCAATAATAATCCTAAATACTAGGATTATTATTGGTGTTCTTCAATTAAAACACACAGACCAGTGGATTGGATGGAAAAAAAAAAGACCTAACTGTTTGTGGCCTGCAAGACACATTCTTCACTGCCAAAGACATACACAGACTGAAGGTGAAAATATGAAAAATATTCCAAGCAAATAGAATCTGAAAGCAAACAAGAGTAGCTATGCTCATTTCCAAAAAAGCAGACTTTAAATAAAAAATGTAAGCGACAAAAAAGGTCACTATGTATAGGTAAAAGGAACAATCCATCAAAAAAACATAACTATTATAAATCTATATGCGCTAAATGTCAGTGCACCCAATTTCATAAAATGAACACCACTTGACACAAAGCAATAGATGGGCCCCATACAACAATAACGAGTGACTTCAAAACCCCACTTTCACAAATAGATAGGTCATCCAGACAAAAAAAAAATAATAAAAAAAATATCAGCATGAAACTACGCTATAGATCAAGTGGACTTAACAGACACCTCCAGAATATTCCATCCAACAATAGCAGAATACACATTCTTTTCAACAACTTGTGGAACTTTCTCCAGAACAGACCATATCTTAGTCCATAAAGCAAGTTTTAACAAATACAAAAGAAAATTGAAATGATTTCTTTGCATCTTATCAGATCATTATGGAATAAAACCAGAAATAAGCACCAAGACAAACTACAGAATCTATACAAATACATGGATATTGAATAATACACTTTGGCATGATCAGTGGGTTACTGAAAATTTAAAAATTCCTAGAGAAAATGGAAACACAACATGCCAAAATTTGTGGGATGCAGTGAAGGCAGTTCTAAGAGGAAAGTTTATAGCTGTGATTGTCTACTTCAAAAAGTTAAAAAAGATCTCTGATAAGTAACCTAATGATGTATCTCCAGGTCTTCGGAAAATAAGAGTAAATTAAACCAAAAACTGGTGGGAGGAATGAAGTAACAAACAACTGTTTAATTAATAAACAATTAATGAGAGCAAAAATTAATGAAATAGAAACTTAAAAAGTAGTACAAATCATCAATGACACAAAGATTTGGTTCTTTGAAAAGATAAACAAGATTGATAAACTTGGGCCAGGGTTGTGGCGCTGTGGTAGAGCACTTGACTAGCACATGGGAGGCACTGGGTTTGTTTCTCAGCATCACATCAAAATAAATAAAATAAATTTTAAAAAAAGATCGATCAACTCTTGGCCAAAGTAATCAAGAGAAAAAGAACCCAAATTAGTAAAATTAGAGAAAAAAGGGGGGATATTACAACAGATATCACTGAAATTCAGAAGATCATAAGGACTATCTTAAAAACTTTTATTATAATAAATTGGAAAATCTAGAAGAAACATATAAATTTCTAGATACATATGACCTACTAAAATTGAACCAAGAGGATATACAAAACCTAAACAGATCAATAACAAGCAATGAGATTGAAGCCATAATAAGGTTTCTCAACAAATAAAAGCTCCAGACTATTAACATTCACTGCTGAATTTTACCAGGCCTTTAAATAACTAACACCAGGGCTCCCCAAACGAGTTCATGAAAGAGGAGGGGAAGGAGCCCTTCCAAACTCATTGTATAAAGACAGTATCATCCTGATACCAACACTAGGTAAGGACACAGCACAACAAAACAAAATAAAATTTCAGACCAATATCCTTAATGCACTTAAACATAAAAATCCTCAATAAAATACTTAACCTGAATTGAGTGGCACATTAAAAATATCATACATCGGGGCTGGGATTGTGGCGCAGTGGTAGCGTGCTCACCTAGCACGCGTGAGGCACTGGGTTCGATCCTCAGCACCACATAAAAAAACAAAGATATTCTGTCCACCTAAAACTAAAAAATAAATAAATAAATATTTAAAAAAAAAAAAAATATCATACATCATGATCAAGTTGGTTTTATTCCAGGGATGAAAGTATGGTTCAACAAAAGCAAATCAATAAACAAAATAAACCACCTAAATAGACCGAAGGATAAAAATCACATGATTATCTCAACTGATGCAGAAAAACCTTTCACAAAATTCTATATCCCTTTGTAATAAAAGCTCCATAGAAACTAGGTATAGAAGGATCTTACCTCAGTATAATAAAAGTTATAAAAAACAACATAGCTAACATCTTTCCAAATGGGGAAAACTGAAATCATTTCCTCTAAAACCAGAAATGAGACAAGGATATCCATTATCCCCAATCCTATTGGGGATAATACTACTTAAAATTATATCCAGAGCAACTGGGTAAGAGAAAGAAATACCAGGGATACACATAGGAAAGGAAGAAGTCAAATGATCCCTATTTGTAGATAATATGGTCCCTGAGAACTCAACCAGAAGACTTTTAGATCTGATAAACAAATTCAGCAGGGTATCAGGAAACAAAGCCAACATACAAAACTCAATGATCTTTTTATATACCACAATAATGACCCCACTGAGAAAGAAATCAGAACAATTTTCATTCATGATAATCTCAAAAACCAAAATACCTAGGAATAAACTTAACCAAGGAAGTGAAAGACCTCTACAACGAAAATCACAGAATAGTGAAGAAACTGAAGAAGACACTAGAGATGGAAAGACCTCCCGTAATCATGGATCAGCAGAATTAATATTGTTTGAATGGCCACATTAGTGACAGCAACCTACAGATTCAATGCAATCCCAATCAAAATACCAATAACATTCTTCACAGAACTAGAAAAACAATCCTAAAATTCATATGAAAGCAAAAAAAGACTCCAAATAGTCCAAACAATCCTGACTAAAAAGAGCAAAGCTGGACGCACCACATCATCCAATTTTAAAACATACTACAGAGCCATAGTAATGAAAACAGCTCAGTACTGGCATTAAGACAGACATGTAGACCAATGGAATAGAACACAGGACACAAACCCTTGCAGCCATCTGATTCTTGACAAAGGTGCCAAAAACATACATTGGAGAAAAGACAGTCTCTTTAACAAATGGTACTGGGGTAACTGTCTTGATATTCACATGTATAAAATTGAAACTAGATTCCTATCTTTCTGCAAAAAAAAAAAAACCCTCAAAATGGATAAAGACCTAAATGTAAGTTTGAAACTGATAGAAAAAAACCTGGCAGAAGCACTTTAAGACTTTGGCACAAGTGATGATGTCCTAACCAGAACTCCAGTACTCTGGAAATAACACCAGGAATCGATAAAGGGATGGTATCAAATTAGAAATCTCCTGCACAGTGAAAGAAATAACTAACAGGTGAAGAGACAGTGTATAGCATGAGAGAAAGTCTTCCCCAGCTCCTCTTCCATCAGAGGATTAATATACAGAATATACAAAGAACTCAAGAAACAATACCACAGAAACAAGCCAATCAATAAATGGGCAAATGAAATGAAGTACCTTTATCCCAAAAGAAGTACAAATGGCCAATGATTATATGCAAAAGCATTCAACACTTTTAGCATCAGGGAAATGCAGGTCAAAATTACATTGAGATTCCATCTCACCTGGGTCAGAATGGCCATCATCAACAATACAAAAAAAAAAAAATACTGGTGGGGGTGCAGGGGGAAAGAACCCATATATGCTATTAATGGGAAATAAGTATGGAGCCTCCTCAAGAACCTGAAAATAAGCCGGGTGCAGTGGTGCAGGCCTGTAATCCCAGCACTTAGGGAGGCCGAGACAGGAGAATCGCGAGTTCAAAGCCAGCCTCAGCAATCGCGAGGCGCTAAGCAACTCAGTGAGACCCTGTCTCTACATAAAACACAAAATAGGGCTGAGAGTGTGGCTCAGTGGTCGAGTGCCCCTGAGTTCAATTCCCAGTACAAAAAAAACCACCCTGAAAATAGAACTACCATGTGATGCCACTCCTAAGTATGTACCTGAAGGAATTAAAGTCAGCATTCTTTTTTTTTTTTTTTTTGCTGCCAGCAAGAAGGGGTCCAGAAGCTGAATTGAGCTTTTAGCAAAACAATCCATATGAGACAATGTATACATTCTGCGAACATTTGGCACTTTCCATAATCATTTGTACTTGACAAACTCAGTACTTCCCATGATCATTTATAGTTGACAAAGCTCTGGGTTCAGCACAGGGTCATAAGGAACTGAAATGGATGCCTTTTAGCTAAGATGGAGTCACTCGTGCTAACCTAGTCCACAACAACTATTGATTGTTCCATCAGATACAAATCCAGCTAACTTTCCTTTATGTTCTGTACATTTTTTTCAGTTTGCTCATGAAAGTTTTTTTAAAAAATATCTTACTGAAATCAAGACACACTATGTAAATAAAAAAAAAAGAAAGGGGATTTTTAACAAAAAAAGGAAGAGAAGAGAGAATGAAAGGAAAGGAAACCTGTCCAGGTTGTCATGATTTCCCCTTTCGTTTGCTTATTTGTTCAGCTCGTCATGATCAGAACTTTTGTTTCTGGTTACCACTGGATGTTTGGCTGTAATAATCTTTCTAAAATTTTGTCAATGGTACAAATCTTACCAATCTTATTACCAAAGTTTATAGTGTGAGAAATTGGGGCAGCACACACCAAATGCATAGGGTCCTGGTCAGGTTCTGCTGTTGATGTTTTCCAAGTTCACTGCAAATGGCCCCAGGATCACGTTGGCAGGGATCCCTCTCTCCCTCTCCCACTGTTCAGGTCTCCCCCTGAGCCAGCGGTTGGGGATATTTCTGTTTCTTTGCCTCAGAGGAAGCCTGGGTTGCTGGGTAGAAACTGGAGGCTGCTGGGAAGCCACCTGTCCAATAGTCCCTGGAGAAGCTCAAACACTTTGGATCTTATGAAGAAGGGAGTACCCAAGAAAGGGAGCCACTTGGGGGTTTTGAAGGGAATCTTTCCCAAGATGGAAAAGACTCTGGCAGATTTAGGGAGGGGGATGGCAAGCCCACACGCATCCTCAGGGGAGGCTGAAGAGGCTAGACCAGAACATTGGGCAGGCCACCTACTACCAAGAGGCAGAGAGAACTCTGACCATACAGTAGCAGCCAGGTAGATCTCTGACTTTATTTTCAGCTCTGAGTAGGGCTAGGGACCTTAGTAATGCTGAGGCTGGAGGGATGGCAGCTCACAGCTCAGGGAGAGGTCTGATTAAAAAGGACAGATGGCAGTTCCCAAAGCAAAACCATGGATATGGAGGGACTTCTCCATGTGGCGATGTAGGCATATGACATGTACAATACATGCAGGTGTCACGCATATAATACAGATGCTCCTGTTCACAGGCGATCCCTGGGAAGTCTATGATTTCTGATAGCAGTGACTTACACTAGGGAAGGAACCTAGAGGCAGAGGTAGGAAAGAATTGCTTATTGGTTGTTTTTCTCTACAGTTTGGATTTTTTAAAGTCATGCATTGGTGATCTTTTCAAAAAACACATTCACCAGAGGTGGCACAGAGTTGGTAAGCAGTCCTGACCGATCTTCTCCCCTTGGATAAGTCACTGAACCTCTCTGAGATTCAGTTTCATCACCCACAAAGTGGTTATAGTGATATACAGCCCTCAGGACTAAGTAAGGCCACCGTGAGGGTGTGCCAAAGCACTCTGTAGGGAACACAGCAGATGTCTGACTAATGCATGTTAGTCTCCTTTTCTGTCCTTCTCCGCCCCACCCCCGGAGGTGGTGGAGCCATTGGTTCATCATCTCTCGTGGCTCTGGTTTCCTTTCTGAGGCCAGGAAAGTTGCTGCAGAGGCTGCAGCTATTTCAATCAAGTGACCTTTCTTGCTAAGGCTCCAGGACACCTCTATCTTAGGCTGGTGGTGACGAAGGTTTCTGATGACGAGGTGGCTGGGGGTGTGTTGGGAGGTGGGGCATAGGTGAGGCCCTGCATTGGCCAGCCCGTATGACCTACAGGCTCTCAGGCCCTGCAAATTTCTCCTGATACAGATGACTGCTTGCTGATTGGTAGTCTTGGAGAAGATAGAAATTGCAGGCTCTTAGTTCCAAGTCCCTCCTCTCACTGGCCTGAAGTCTTTCTTCAGTGCCGCTGGAGCCCTGGCTTCCTTTGCTGTTCGGGCCACCTTGAGCCTCCTTCTGTGGGCTGGCAGGTCTTCCAGAGGACGTGATCTCGAGAAGCCAACAAGGTCACTTCGTCATCTCCTTAAGAGACACTATCAGGTGGTCATTATCTCACCTGGTTCCTTCAAGTCCAGGCACACCACTGACAGAAAGTTTACAGTTCTTTAACCTCCATCTTAATCTTCTCCACTTGACTCACCCCCATCCCCTCATTCAAGCAAAAACTGTGCCCCCCATCCCCTCATTCAAGCAAAAACTGTGCTTGCTGGGTCCAGACAATAAGCCCACAGCTATGACCGCAGCAGGCTGGACAGTTCAATGGTTTCTACAAGGCTTTGGGCAAGTATTGGTATGATGTGAGAAGCCGCTGATAGAAAGTTTCATTTGCTCTTCATAGCTTTTATTTATAAAAAACTTTTACAAAGATGTATTAGGTAAATTTTATATATCAATGTGACCAGGCCATGGTGCCTACATAGTTGAGGAATTGTTCCTCTGGGTGTTTCTTTGAAGGTGTGTTTTTTTTTTTTGGATGAAATTAACATTTAAATAGGTGAACTTTGAGTAAGGCAGTTTTCCCTCCCTTATGTGGGTGGGTCTTATCTAATCAGTTGAAAATCTTAGAACAAAAAACCAACTTCCCCTGAACAAGAAGGAATTCTGTCAGCAATTTCAACCTTGGAGTTGAACTGCAAGGCATCTCTGAATCTCCAGCCTGATGGCCTACCCTATCAGATTTTGAGCATGCCAAGACTCCATGATTGTATGAGCCAGTTCCAATCTCTCTCTCTCAACATCCTGTTGGTTGTGTTTCTCTGGAGAACCCTAACACACAACATATTTACAGTATGTGTTCTATGATCAAGTAAGAACTAGATTAAAAAAAATCCACATCTTACCAAAGCAAAAACAAAACAAAACAACAACAATAAAAACATACATTGATAAAGTTAGAAAAAAATGAAATGTTAAAATTAAATAGCAGAACTGATTTTTCCTATATTTTCTAAATATTTACTAATGAGAAGGTATTATTTTACAATGAAAGCATTCAGACTTAATCACTTAATAGAAAGTTTTATGACAAAATAGAATTTTTAAGTCAATAGAAACGTCAAAGTAAACAAGAAAACTCCCCCCAAAGGGTGCTTGCTATGCAAATACAGATTCAAATCATATCCTCCAGGCTTTCTTTTCAACCAGCTACTACCACTAACACCCTTTGCCTCAGGTTTTGCTGTGGCCCAGGGATTCCCTGAGAGCAAGGGCTGCATGTTGTTGTCCCAGATTCAGTGGTGACTGACAGTCTACCAGGGCTAGCGACGTGCATGGCTCCAGCTAGATGCATTCACTCTCAACTGGTTTTATCTGATTCCTGCAACACTGACTGGCAGGTTATCCTTACTTTACCTAAGAAGAAACTGAGGCTCCAAGAAGTAATAGGATTTACTAGAGACCACACAGCTGGGCAAAAAGGAGAGCCAGAATTTGACCCCGATTTCCTAACTCCAGCCTCAGGACATTAATGGCTGTACATTGAGGCTGCCTTCCAGGGGACCCCAGGAGCCTGGGGGAAGGGCAGCATCATGAGACTGGTTCTTTGTGGGTCAGCATTTACATTGGATGGGGTGGAATGGGAAAAAAAGCACATGATCAAACGTTGCCTCCCATTTCCTGGGGCTCATCCTTCCCACCTCACTAAACATTCATGAACCTCACCTTCTAGTTTCTGCTCAGACTAAGAGAAAGGGAGATGAGGCCAGTTCATACTTGAACTCAATGGAGACTGTTCCCTATCCCTCCTGGTCTCTGTAAAGGTCCCACATAGCCATCCCCATCTCCTTTTCATTTTTTTTTTTTCCTGTCTTTTGTTCACACCAAAGAAATCCATCCATTTCAATTTCAGCTGTTCCCATCAGAGTAGGGAGCTAGGCAGAGACAATGGATGCAAAGAGCAGGTGGCTGTGGGGGTGGAGGTGACAAAACAGGAGGGTAGCTTGGGACAGTGGAAGAAAAAGTTGCTGAACAAATAAGTAGTGGTCAAGAGCACAGACTCTGAAGTCAGATGGAGTGGGCTCCAATCCTAGCTCTGCCCCAGTGGCTGTGTGACCACTGGTGAATTACTTATCCTGTCAGAGTATCTATCTCATAGGATTGATGTTAAAAATTAAATGAATTAATCAGGTGAATTGTAAAGTTCCTGGCACATGCATTGTGTCTGCTTTTTTTTTTAAAATATTTTTTTTAGTTGTAGATGGATACAATATCTTTTTTTCTTTTCTTTTCTTTTTTCTTTTGGTACCGGGGATGGAACTCAGGGGCACTCGACCACTGAGCCACATCCCCAGCCCTATTTTGTGTTTTATGTAGTGACAGGGTCTCACTGAGTTGCTTAGCACCTCGCCGTTACTGAGGCTGGCTTTGAACTCGCGATTCTCCTGTCTCAGCCTCCCAAAGTGCTGGGATTACAAGCGTGAGCCACCACGCCCGGCTCAATATCTTTATTTTATGTATTTATTTTTATGTGGTGCTTAGGATTGAACCCAGTGACTCATGCATGCGAGGCAAATGCTCTACCACTGAGCTACAGCCCCACCCCCTTGTGTCTGCTTTTATAATCCCCAAAATAGCTCTGTGCGTTGGGTACCTTACTTCCTCTGACCTTCAGTTTTCTCATTTACAAAGTAAAAGGGTTGGATGAGGCGACACAAGTTTCTTTGCAACTTTTTCAGGTTTTGGCGTCTGGCCTCTTAGTCACTGGAAACTCATCTCTAGCTTCTCCCAAGAGCTGCCTCTGTAGTGCCCTTGAGAGGGTCCCGTCATCTGGCCCCTTGGTATATACCATTCACCTTTAGGTCTTTGAAAATTGTGCGTGGTTTCAATTTTTCAAGAGTGTCCAACTGAAATTCATATTCTCTGGAGACCCTAAAACCAAAAAGGATTGGGAGACCCTGAGAGTGAAAAGGAGGCAATAGGTTCCCAGGGAGGTGGAGTGGCAGAGGCTATGGCTGGGGCCGCCACAACCTAAAATCGCCTCTCCGTTGCCTCTGTGGTCCTACCTGGTGTTTTCTTTGCCTACACTGGCCTACTTTCCTTCTTCAGTCTTTATCTTTGCCATTTGTTGCGCTATCACCATGTTTTTTCCTCCTGTTCACTGCAAGGAAGGCGATTAGCCCCACCTACCTCCACCATTTGCTCCACCACAGGTCCCCATGGGCCCTGCCTCTCTTAAGAGCTTGACACATTTTGCTTCTCAAAATGCTCTTTTCACTAGTGCTAGTGACCGGGCCTCTTGTCTCTTCTTCTGTTTCCATTTGACTTTCAAACAGCCTCTCACTCTAGCCCAGCTGACTCTCAGCCAAGCGCAGGCCTAAAGGGTGGCCAGGGAAACAATTCCAGTGCCATTTGACCCCTCTGAAAACCCCAAGATTGCTGGGAGGTTCCAGGAATGCAGACATGGATCTTTCATTTCAAGGGTTTGCCCCTTCCTTCTTTCCTTCTCCGGAGCTCCATGTCATCACCCACCCACCCGACACTCCCCTTTCCTTGTTTGCTTTTTAAACAAATGCTCAAGGAGCTGCCACAGCAGGCTCCAACAAGCAGCTGCCAAGAGTGCCACTCCCTCTCGCCGCTGCACTTGCGATGCTATAAGTAGAAGGGGACCTGCACCCCTCCTCGCTGGGGTTCTGTCACCCACGCTCAGCCCAGCCCAAGCTGCCCTTCTGCTCTGTGCTTTTGCTTAGGGGATCTGAAACCCCATGTATATACCACCCCCCATGCCCCGCCCGCCCCGTTCCTGTGTGTTTGAGGTTCTGCCTGGTGTCTGGGTCTGGCTGGCACATGCTCCGGGCCTGGTGATCCCAGGGAAACTTGGAAGTAGGGAAGCAACTCCTTTCTGTTTTCAAAGCCAGGCGAGGCCAAGACCTTTCAGGCATCTCTGTCCTTTCCCGAGCTGGAGGCCGTACACGCCCTGGTGTGTTCCTTAAGCTGCATTTGTCCATATGGGATGAAACTTGACTGTGGGCTTTAAGGAAAACAGGTTTTCCCAAGTTTGTGCTCCATCATCCTTAGTAAGTGGCTTGGGTGCTCATAGTGGGGATGGCTTTCGCATCTCCCAGCACCATTCCAGGGTTCTAAGCAAGAAAAACGGAAGAATCGTCCATGGAAAAAGGACAAAGCTAGCTGTGTTTGCTCCCTTAACCAGCTTTTCTGGAAGCATTCTCTGCATCTTGTTGGCCAGAAACTTGTTACTTGGCTGCCCCTAAGTGTATATGGGGCTGAGGACTTTGTCTTAGGGACTTTGCCATTTAGCACCAAGTCAGGGTTTTCTTAGTGACAAGGAAAGGGAAAACAATACTGAGGAGGCATTTAGCCCTTCTCCGCCATAAACAGGACTCTTCCCACAGCTCCCCCAACCAATTTCACAAGTAATAGATCATAGACGCTCTGTAGTCAGGCAATACAGCAGAGCACCGAGGCCAGATTCTGGAGTTAGAAATACACGTTTGAATCCCTCTTCTCTCACCTGCTAGCTTTGTGGGCTTGATCCAAAAAAAAAATCACTCAAGGCCTCAGTTTTCTTTTTCTTTTCTTTCCTTTTTTTTTGGTACTAGGGATTGAACTCACGGGCGCTTGACCACTGGGCCACATCCCCAGCCCTATTTGGTGTTTTATGTAGTGACAGGGTCTCACTGAGTTGCTTAGCGCCTCGCCATTGCTGAGGCTGGCTTTGAACTCGTGATTCTCCTTTCTCAGCCTCCTTAAGTGCTGGGATTACAGGCTTGCGCCACCGTTGGGCTCTGAATTATATTTAAACGCTTCTCATGAAAAAGATCAGAAGCTCCTTGAACAAGGACACCACGCCTTCCTCTCCTCCTTATCTACTTCTAAGCATCAAAAGCAGCCATTTCCTCTATATGAGTGATCCACAAATTTGCTTATCTTGTAAAGAAGTGGAATCTTAGAAGGCTAAAGTCCACTTTGACAACCCCAGGAGGTGAATGTTATTATTGGTTGGTTTATCATCTGTTTTTCCTTCAGGCCTTTTCTTATATATTGTATATATTACATATATGTACCTACCGAGAAAATATGAGGCTTTTAAAATCTTATTTGTATTGTATCATATTGTAAAATCATGTTGGTATTGATCATCCTTAAATTTCCTTTTTCAAAACTCAACCATATATTGTTACTATCTATGTTTTATTAGATATAGCCTTCCCAAATTTTCTTCCCTTTTTTTTTCAGTGCTGGGAATGGAATCCAGGGCCTCTTGCATGCTAGGCTAGCACTCTACCACTGAGCTACATCTCCAGCTTCTCTCCCTATTCCCCACTGGTTTTTTCATTTTATTTTGAGAAAGGATCTCACAGAGTTACCCAGGCTGGCTTGAACTTGCAATCCTCCTGCCTCAGCCTCTGAGTAGCTGGTATTACAGATGTGCACAACCACACCCAGTTCAAGTTTTCTTTAGTTTTTCTGAGATTTACTTTACTGTCTTTTGATATTTCCTACTATCAAGATGTTATAATTTATTTGACCAATCCCCTATTCTTTGATAAAGAGATCATTTCCAATTTATGCTATTAAAAAATAAAGGTTCAAAGATTATCCTTATACATATGCCTATGTGGCCTATGTAGATACCACAAAATAAAATTTCTAGATTTGGATGTGAGCATTTGAGATCTATAAAGATAATGTCAAATGATCAAATGTCAAAATGATCCTCCCTTTTCCCTCAGAGACACTTGTCTCTAAGAATGTTGTTTGCATTCTGTACTTGGGTCTACCTTCCCGTCTAGAACAATCTAACCTCAGTTAAATGTTTGTTAAAATGCACAGCCCACCAAGATTTTGTTTGGAGATTATGCAGAAATTTTCCTATATCCTGAGGTCTCCTTGGACTGTTTTCTGTGTTAGAAAATTCTTTCCGTCGAGTCTAATGCTCTATCCCTGTATCATTTTACTTTGGTCCTTTTGTACCTCTTAGAGCCAGAGAGAACAAATCTGATCCTGTTTCACATCATGTGACCAGCCTGTAACAGACTGAAATTCCTGCTTCCTCCCCCATACCCCTTCTTTTTAATATTAAGGTTTTTGTGAAGATAAAGAGTGAAGGGCTTTCATAGAGTTCTTTTCAGACTGTAAGTATAGCAACAGTATGTTCCAATGTTTCAGGACAGATTAGTTTCTCTGTGATATGCTTTCATTTATTTGTATTTATTTAAGTTTTGGAATATATAATATATTCTCATGGTTAAAACATTTAAAAACACAAAAAGATGTACATTGACCAACAATTATATGAAAAAATGATCAACATCACTCATCACTATGGAAATCAAGTCAAAACCACAAAGATATCTCACTCCATTTAGAACAACTAGCATGAAGGAGATAAAAAATATCAAATGCTGGCAAGGATATAGAGATAAGGAGAGTTCTTACAAAGGGGAATGTAAATTAGTACAGCCATTATGGTGAACAATATGGAGGTTCCTCAGAAAAATAAAAGTAGAGCTATCATATGATCCAGCAATACCATTACTGGTTATATATCCAAAGGAAATGTAATCACTATGTCAAAGACACAGCTGTATTCCATGTTTATTGCAGCTCTATTCACAGTAGCCAAGATATGGAAACCACCTAAGTGTCCAGTGATGAATGAATGGACAGAAAAAAATGTGGCATATATACACAACGGAATATTATTCAACCACAAAAAAGGATGAAATCCTGCCATTTGTGGTAATAGAAATAGAACTAGAGGACATTATAGTAAATGAAATAAATCAGGCACTGAAAAATCAACTGCAGATAGAAGGTAAAAAAAGTGATCTCATAGAAGTAGAGAGTAGAATTGTGGTTGCTAGAGACTGGAGAGGGTGGGGGAGATAGAGAAGGGTTAGTATATTTTTGGAACAGAAATATAGTCAGGAGGAATAAGTTCTAGTGATCTATATAGCATAACAGATGACCATAGTTAACAATATTTTATTATGTATTTCAAAACAGAAGCTTGAAGAGAGGATTTTGTATGTTCTCAACACAAAGAAATGATAAAGGTTGGAGGTACTAGAAATACTAATTACTTCATTATACATTGTACACCTGTATCAACATATCCCTCTGTGCCTCATAAACACATACAATTATTATTTGTTAATTTTAAAAAGACTGCAAGGTTGAAAAAATAAGAAAAACGTATGCATTGAAAAATCTTGTTTCGGTGCTGGGCTTGTGGCTCAGCGGTAGAGCGCTTGCCTCATATGTATGAGGCACTGGGTTTGATCCTCAGCACCACATAAAATAAATAAAGGTATTGTGTTCATCTATAACTAAATAAAATATTCTAAAAAAAAAAAAAGAAAGAAAGAAAAATCTTGTTTCCACGCTTACTCCCACATTCTTTCTGTTCCTGACTCTTTTACCCCATGCCCAGGAAACCACTTTAGTTAATTTCTGGACTATCATTTTCTTTTTCTTTATTCTTTGTTGGATGAATCTTGAAACTTTATACTAAGTGAAAGAAGCAACACGTAACACATTTTGTTACAGTCTGGGAAAGTCAAAACCCTAGAGACAGAAAATCACATCATTGATCACCAGGGCTGTGGACGAGCATTGGACACTGACTACGAAGAGGTGCAAGAGAGCTTTTGGGGATATGACAGTGGTCTATATCTTGATTACAGTAGTGTTACACAACTGTGTATGTTTGTCAAAGATCATTTTAAAATATGGATCTTACTCTATGTAATTTTACTTCCAATAAATCTGACTTTAAAAATAAACTTTAGCCGGGTGTGGTGGCTCAAGCCTGTAATCCCAGCACTTTGGGAGGCTGAGACAGGAGAATCGCGAGTTCAAAGCCAGCCTCAGCAATGGCGAGGCACTAAGCGACTCAGTGAGACCCTGTCTCTACATAAAACACAAAATAGGGCTGGGGATGTGGCTCAGTGGTCGAGTGCCCCTGAGTTCAATCTCCGGTACCAAAAAAAAAAAAAAAAACACAAAATAGGGCTGGGGGTGTGGCTCAGTGGTCGAGTGCCCCTGAGTTCGATCCCCGGTACAAAAAAAAAAATAAAAAAATAAACTTTATAGCCAGGCCTGGTGTTACAGGGTGCCTGTAGTCTCATCTAATGAGGAGGCTGAGGTGGGAGGATCACTTGAGCCCATGAGACCAGCCTGGGCAACACAGTGAGACCTCATCTAAGAGAATAAACAGTACAAATATAAATGGAATATGTCCAGCCCCCAAACTGATTATGTTCCTCCTCCACAAACCCCTTTACCCATGAATGGCACCCAGTGTACCCAATCCTGAGGGTCACCCACAAGTCCCCTTGACTTTTTCAATTCCCGTGTCCAGTCATGAAACTGCAGATTCAACTACCTAAGGACTTTCTTCTTCTTGTTCTGCTCTTCCCTCAATTCTACTCCTTCTTCATGCTTCATTGGTCTGGCTGCCCCCAGCCCCCCGGCATGTGGTACCCAAAGCACTTCTCCCCGCCCATGTTTCAGTGCACATTCCAAGTACCTCTGGCTGTCATTTTAGAATCTCCTTATTCAAGAACTGGTATAGATGGAAATACTTTTTTATGCCTTCCAGCTGAGTTTCATTGCCATTCTGCTCCTTGTTTATATATTTCATATTATACCTCTAAAGATGTTTCCATATGAGAATAGAAAGCTTCCTTATTATTGCTTTTTACTCTTCTATTATGGAAAATTTAAATCTTTATATATAGGAACATTGACCCCTATAAAACCTCCACCCAGCTTCAACAGTTATTAAGCATTTTCCAACTTAAAATCTATTTTCTTTTCTTTCTTCCTTCTTTTTTTTCGGGGGGAGGGTACTGGGGATTGAACCCAGGGGGGTTAACCACCAAGCCACATCCCTACCCTTTTTAAAATTTTTAATTTTGGGACAGAATCTCACTAAGATGCTGAGGATCTCTAAGTTGCTGAGGCTGGCCTCAAACTTGCAATCCTCTGCCTCAGCCTCACGAATTGCTGGGATTATAGGCACGCACCACCATGCCCAGCTACTCTTCTACTTTTGACAGTTTTGTAGTGTTTCAAAGGAAATTTGACTACATATCATCTCATCCATAAATCTTTCCATGTACTTTTTCTTTCTTTTTTAGTGGATGCAGAGGAACTCTGATATAAAGATATATGCCATAATTAATTTTACCAGCTCTCCACTGATAGATCCTTAAGTTATTTTCACAGTATAATTCTTGCCAATACTTAGGAATTGCTATAGATGTGT
>CM053410.1:77643265-77676142 GCA_028644305.1 Xerus rutilus
CAGATACAAAATACATACCCCAAAGGCACATCCCCAGTGATTTACCTCCTCCAGCCACACCCTTCCTTCCCAGTTACCACCCAGTTAATCCCTATCAGCAGATTAATGCACTGATTAGGTGAAGGCTCTCATAACCCAATCATTTGACCTCTAAGTTTTCTTGCATGGCCTCATGCATGAGCTTTTGGAGGACACCTCACAGCTAAATTCTAACACCAACAAATTATGTTCCATATTGGAAACATCAAAATCACTGACCCTATTTCAGGACTTCATGAAGACGTAAAGTTCTGAAAATCAGGTCCAACAATCATCCAGGAACTGAAGATTTCTGATGATACTAATTCTCAAACAGTCCTGCCAAAGTTGAAGCATTGGGTTCTGTTAGCCAGAAATTCCAAACAGACAATTCTGTCAAACTCAGCAGCTTTTTTTGTTTCCCTAAATAAGTAAATAAATAAATAAAGTCAACCACTTGTGTGAAGTCATGAATAATAGTAATATCATCCTTTATTTTAAGGCAATAGTTTACATAATGTTTTGAGTTTTGTGTTTTTGGAAGTGTTAATTAGATTTACATTGAATTTGCATTTTTCTGCAGAAAGGATTCCAAATATTTAAATCTCGTCTTGTATTGTTCAAGGAGTTTTTCTATATATTATTTGTTCTTCTACTTACATGTTGAATGAACTGATGCATCAATGAATGAGTAAACAAATAAACACACTACTTTTGCGTGTGTGTGTTTTTCATGTAAAGGTATTAGCAGTGAAAAGTCAGACCAGTTTCCTGATCTGATGGGTGGTTAGCATTCTGGTAGGAGACCTTAAACAATTGACCCCGGACATGTGAATGCTAGGAAAGATTCATAGGGCCTGATTTCAGTGGGTAATCTTGCCTGGGGGATTGCCAAGAGATGAAACAGAGGAGTTCAAGGTTGCCAGATAAAGTGGGAGAATAGAGATGCCTAGGTAGAAAACAGCACATTCCAAAGCTACAAGAATTGAAGGGTGTTGCTTTTAGAAGAAAAAAATCCAATGTTTGGACAAGAGAATTTGAGTAGATCCAGCAGCTGTTAGAGGTGGAGAGCCCTGTTTGCTCTCTTAAGGATCCTGGACTTCACCCCAGGGCAACAGAAAACCGCCAGTGGTTTTAAGCAAATGCATTAATCATATTTGTGTTTTTAAAAAGTGAAACTGGAGTAGGAAAACTTTCTTTTTGGTCAGACCCAGGGATTAGAAGTAGAGGCGGATCTAGAACCTAGTTCTCCAAGGACCTGGTTCCTTATCACCTTAAATCCTCTACTCTTGTTGATTTCAAACTAAGGAAAAAAAGGAACTTGATGTAAGAAGTGAACTCTAAGAGCACAGCTGTCCCCTTGTCCTTCACTGGTACTATTCCACCTGCTGGAGAGGAGGGCCGCCTCCATACACGGACTCCTGGCAAACCCCTTACAGAGCATCCCAGGCCGCAGGGCTGACACTTACAGCAGGAATGTTTAATTCTTTCATTACTTTTATCTAGAAACACTTTTTCTGCAGGAGTAAAACCCCTACAAGTCATGGGTTCCCATAAAATGCACCTGGAATTCTGGAAAAGGGCAAATGTCCCTTGGAGAGTCATATTCTGGCCTATTTCCAGAATATAGCCCCAGTGAACTGAAAGCAGGTATTTTCCAGGGCAGACAGTTGGTATTTGAGAGGGGGTGGGGTAGGGGAGAACAAAAAGGAAAATAAGAAAGCAGAAAATAGTTGTGGAAATGTCACTTCTTGGAAGTGCACTCTGCTCCCTGTTTCTGAATCTTGAAATCCACCAACTCCTGAGCCCTTGCAAATTTCCCTTCTGTTCTCATTACTCTACTATTACTGCTTTTGCCTGGGCCAACTCCCCTTTGCAAACTCAGCAGCTTGTTTTTGGTGCTCATCAAAACCAATTGCCTCTGCTCTAAAATTCCTTGGCTTTCCAATTCTCTAACCCTGGGCAGTGTGTTCTGGAAACAGTTTGGTGGATTTTTACAGCCCTCTCAGATGACATTTGCCCTTTCATAGAATTTCTAAGTGGGTCTTATAGGAACCTAAGATTTGCAGAGGTTTTGTTCTTTGAGATTTATTCATTTGATCATGCTCTTTCTTCAGTGGAGGAGAAACTTTTGAAATTCTCTTCTCCATGGCTTGGTTGACATCTTTCATTTTGGATTCTCCTTTTTCCCCATCTCCAGTTGGTTTATCTTGCTTCTCACCCCATTCAATGCTAGCGTTCCCTTGGATTCTAGTCTTAGTTGTTTTCTTCCATACTTACTGAGTATTGTCCTCTACTTCCATGCATCATTTACTTAACATAATAAATGTACATACTCACAGGGTACAGTGTGATATTTCAACACAAGTATACAATGTGCAGTAATCACAGCAGAATAATGAGCATATCTACCACCTCAAACATTTATCATTTCTTTGTATTGGCAGCATTCAAAATTCTCTCTTCTAGTTACTTTGAAGTATACAATAAATTATTGTTAACTATAGTCACTCTACTGTGCTATAGAACGACAGGCCTTACTGCTTCTATTTTTACTCTAGTTAATGATTCTTATATGTGTATCTCCAGCTCCTCTATCTTCTGGGCTGTAGACCTAGAGTGTCAGTCATTGCTTACTTGATGTTTTTACCTAGATGACCTCAAATTGTCATATGCCATGAATTCAATAGCAAATTATTATTATTATTAAATTAATTAATTAATTAAATTATTATTATTATTAAATTCAATTTAATTATGCATGCTCAAGTATCCTTTTCACTCCTAATTGAAATCCCACTCCTCTGTCACTTCCTGTCTCAGTTAATGGCAACAATAGCTGTCTAGGTTTCCATCCAGAGATCTGAGGCTCATTCTAGAATTGTTTCCCACACTTCACCTAATAGTTTGAAGTTGCAAAGTCCTGTGAACTCTACATCCAGGATTTTTCCTGCTAATACCCTTCTCCATCACTCATGACCTTATTTTTTTAAAAAAATAAATCTAAATTTTCTCTGTGCCAGTGCACAGAGGAAGCACTCAGTATGTATATATCTTAATGTTTCCTCTTCTTCATTCTCTTCTTTCTGACTCCTTTTCAGTTAACTGATTAAAGGTGTAGACAAAGTCCAACTCGTATTTTTCCCAGCTGAGCCAGCTCAAATGGACACAGCAGGCCCTGAGAAATAGTAATAGGAACGAAAGATCAAGGGCTCAGAGAACAAAGAGCACATTGAGTTTTTTCAGCGGGGGTGACTGGAATTGCACCACCCCCAAGTGCTTGCTCAGAAAATAACAGTCATGCTTTCTAGCCTAATCCCCTCTTGCACTTTCCAGAGTGTGGACCAGCTGGGGTTAACTGCATGGTGGTGAATGAGCCCAGTGGTGCCATGTGTGCTGGTGGGAGCTGCGGAGGAGGGTTTTTGGGGAAAAAGGGAGAGGCATTGTCTCTTTTGGGAGGGGAAGCAGGGCTGAAGTTAGACTGTTGGTCCTCTAATGCTGATTTCATCAACTTTTTCTCTAAAGATAGTATTTTAGGCTTCGTGGGTCCCATGTCTCCA
The DNA here is from genome assembly GCA_028644305.1 of Xerus rutilus. Lineage (NCBI taxonomy): Eukaryota > Metazoa > Chordata > Mammalia > Rodentia > Sciuridae > Xerus > Xerus rutilus. Next base: position 77,646,844 of record CM053410.1, read on the forward strand.
TTGTACCTACTCAGCTCTGTCATTACACAAAAGCATCAATAGACGATGCATAAATGAAGGAAGGTGACTGTGTTCTGGGACAAATTCATCTGTGGACACTAAATTTCTTATGCTTTCTGTGTGGCATAAAATGTTATTCTTCTTTTTGATGTTTTCCCAACTGTTTAAAAGGTGAAAACCACTTGCAGGGCTTGGGCTAAGAGGGCAGTAGACAGGATCTGACCCGCAGGCTGCACTGGAGTTCCTTCCCCTGGGCTAATAACATAGATCATCTCTACACCACTCAGTGGAGCATACAGAGGGTGCAGATCTCAGGGTATGATCATAGCTGTCTTCACTTACTGAGTGCCAACTGTGTTCTAGGCTCTCTGTTCAGCGCCAGGCATGCACCGTCTTGTTATTTCTCACAAGTGTGCGGGGAGGAGCTAGGGTCCTCCCTCTTTACAGGTGGTCAAACTGCTCCTTAGTAACTGTCAGAGCCAGGCTCTTGCCAGGTGTCTGTTTCTGAGGGGTGTGTTCTTACCACTCCGTGGTGCTGCTTTCTTCCAATGCTGGGGAAATTATATGCAACGGGTCATGTTTTTCAAGAACATGGATAGTTCTATCACAAAAGGGGTTATTTTCCAGAAGAAAAAAAAAACAACAAAAAAACAGATGCTGGTGTGCCATTATTGCCAGCTGTGGGAAGATTGGCTCAGAATCCACCAATACTAAATACACTTGAATTTTTTATCTAGTTTTTTTCCCCCAGGAATTTGGAAGAATGCAGATAATCCTCTCACTCTCAAGACTCTGCCCCTCCACAGACCCACTGCAGGCCCTCTGCCAACACACACACACACACACACACACACACACACACACACACACACACACACTCCTTAGGCCTTTGGTGTGAACATTAGACTTCTCTAAGTAATCTGTTTGGCTATAGTATCTAAAGAACAGATGTCAGTCTGTTGCCGGTGCCCCAGGGCCCTGCCAGAAGCAGGCTAAGGTGGGCAATTCCCCTGTAGGAATCTCTGTGCCCCCCTCCTCCCCGCTGCTGCACTGGTTTCTCTCCTGGGAAGCCCAGCCCCTCAGAGCCCCACAGTCACAGTGCAGGGACTGGGGTGGCATGGGCTGTGACTTTCAGCTGCTCTGTCTGCAGTTCTGGGGAGTCTACTCCAAGCCTTGCTCCTCTGCCCAGCCCCCACCCTGTCCCACCCTTCGCTTCCTCCCTGACCTCATAAGCTAGTTCCCTCTCCAAAAACTGGGGTGTGACTGTCACCAGGGCAGCCACAGCTGCAGTCCCTGGGGAAATAAGCTCAGTGGAGGGTGATGCAATTAAGTTGGGGGTGGGGGTGGGAGCTGGAGGGTGGGTGAGGAAGAAAAGAGACATACAAAAGGCAGTTGAAAACATCTGACCAGGAGGAGTGGGCGCCCCTGGCTGAGCCTGGAGCCACACCTTGCCTCCTCCCCTTGGTTTCCTCCCAGTCCTTCTCAGAGGTCCCTGGAAATCTGCCAGTTCCTGAGTGGGCCAGTTTGTGTGTGAGTAAGTGTGTGTGTGTGTGTGTGTGTGTGTGTGTGTGTGTGTGCATGCACGTATTGTACTGGGGATTGAACCCAGAGCCTTGCAAATGCTAGGCAAACACTCTACCACTGTGTTACATCCCCAGTCCAGTTTATTTTTTTATTTTGAGACAGGATCTCACTAAGTTGCTAAGGCTGGGCTCCGCCTTTGATCCTCCCTGCATCAGCCTCTTGTGCAGTTTGGATTACAGGCAGTCACCACTGTACCTGATGTCATTTCTACTTTTTATCAGAAATCCCAGCTCCTTTGCTTTGCTTCCCTCCTATACCCTGAGTCTCTTTGGAGTAAGAGCTGAGATTTGTTGGGGTTTGGGGACATGCCAACCCCTTTACCTGTCTCTGAGCTTGATTCTTACAGGCCTGTGTATGAGCCCTCTCTCTTATATGGCTTTCAAATCACCCTCTGTCCTGAGATGAGGGTAATGGTCTTTGCTGGATACGGTGCTGGACAACAGGAAAAAAAGCTTGAACCTTGGGGCAGAAGGATCTGAAGACCTTTGTATTTAAGTCACTTAGCTTTTATCTGAGCTTCCGGATGAGACTGAGTTAGGGTAATGTGATCTACATTTGGAAAACAAATTTAAACATTTATTCCTCCCACCTACCATTACTAGAGTCACATTTGCTCACTGCGTAAAACTTGGACAACACAGAAACATAGGAAAGCAATAAGGCAAAGATCACCCAAGCTTCCACAATTGGGAGAAAAATCTCTCCTGGCATGTTGGTGTACTTCCTTTTGCTCTTTGTTCAGTGCCAGCCTTTGTCTCTATCTTGCCTATAACATACGGTGTCTAGCATTTGATAGCCATTGGCATTCATTTTTAAGTATTTCCTATTAAATTTCTTCCACCAGGCATGGTGCTGTGTACCTGTAATCCCAGCACTTGGGAGGCTGAGCAGAAGGATCACTTGAGTCTAGGAGTTCAAAACCAGGCTGAGCAATATAGTGAGATTCCATTTAAAAAAGAAAAAAATCCAAAGCTATGATCAAAATTTAAGGAACAGATAGTCACCTTCAAAGACGAAGACAATGTTCCTGTCTTGGAATCAAAATTGAATTAGCACTAAGGACATTAACTTCCCTACCCAACACTCCCTGCTACACTTTTCCTGTCTGAAAGTTTATATCAGGAAGGCAAGTGGATCAAACACTGCTCATGTGGGGGACAGATGAGACTTGTAGGTATGGCGTGGGCAAGAGGTTGGGGGTAGGAGGGAGGCACAGAGGATGCTCTTTGAAAACCTCCACACTGGACCAGAGAAATTCCTCTTGAGAGAGTGGCAAGTCACCTGACAACTGGGACCAGGGCTGAAAACCATGAGGGAGTACGTTTTGATGCTAAAGAAAGCCAAATGATTCAATATGAGCTTCTAAAAAAACCAAAACTGGAATTAGACGAGGGTGTTTTATCTGTTTTCCTGATAGTGCCAACATGATTCTTTCACATCATTGCTTATTTTCCTGCTTCCCTAGGTTGCCCTTAATCTGGCACAAATTCCAGAACAGAGTGCACCCTTTTCCATGAAGATGGTGGCCAGCACAGCAGAAAGGCCACCGGCACAGCAATGTAGCCTGTTCCCAGGAATAGAACTCTTGGTGACATTTGGGGTTCTTTGGGAGAGCATGAGACAGGAGAGTGGGGTATAAATGGGAAGGGCAGTTAACAGCAGCTGTGAACCCACCCCCAAGACACCTGACATGTGCACAAGGGACAGCTCCTGAGGGGGCTCCAGGAGCCAAGTTTCTCAGTTCTGGAGGTGGGGGTGGGGGTCAGCAGGGACTGAGACCACTGGCAGCAGGAAAAAAGTGAGGGGGAAATGAGGGTAGTTGAGGGACTAGGAGGGGGGCCAGGTTATCCAAGAGGATTCTCAAAATGAGAAAACCACCTGTGTTCAACAAACAGACTTTAATATTTAATATTACACAACACTATCCTATTATTAGGTGTATTGCCTGGGGCCAGAGTGGGGGAAGGCTAAGGTGGAGAAAGGAACTTCTGTAATTAGGGACTCAGTTCCTTTCAGTGATGAGTGCCTCTCCAGATCCTGAATGGGCAGGAGAGAGATGGGAAAGGAGGAAAGCAAAGAGAAAGATGGAGAATAAAAGGGGAGAAAGAAAAGCGAAAGTGGCATCCCTGTACTATGTATCTGCCATGTCTTAGGCTCCATGCTAGGAACTGGGATACAGATGGAACTCTCTTGCATGCCAGAAGAAAAATTAGTCCTTAGACCCCTGCTCACATGAAGGCTTCTAAAGACCTTCACTGGATGACCCAGGTGGTCCTGGGCAACAGTCCTGCTGAGACAGGCTGTGTACACAAATCTGGTTGTGTTTGCTGGGGTCCTTTCAGGAGGAAGCACAACCTCTAGCTTTAAATGTACAACCAACAGCCATGTAATGAAGTTTCAGTTGAGGATGGACCACGTATAGGACAGTGGTCCCCCCAAATTATATGAGAGCTGAAAAATTCCTATTAAATTGTGATATCATAGCCACCAGAGCACAACACCTTGTTTTGGTGTTGGTGTTGGTGCAGGTATGAACACACCTACTAAGCTGCCAGGCCTGTAAAAGCATAGCAACTCCAAGTGAGTTCCAAACCATGGAAGAGGCAGTGGGGGGTGAGAATCAGAAATGAGGGCATTCAGTTTTATCACTGGGTAGCATTCTAGGAAGCTTCAGGGAGGCAATGTCCATTTCAACTGGGCCTTCGGGGATAAGTAAGATTTCACAGGTGGAAAAGATGGAAGCAAATGTTTAGGCTTAGGAATTGTAGGGGGATTCATGGAAACATACGAGCATGCATTGGGGTCCAGGGAAAGGTGGCTTTTCCTCCCAAGATGACTTGAAGGGAGGGAGAGGACATGGAGTGATGAGTGCAGGAGACAGACCCCCAGGAAGAAGCTCAGCAACTGGCTCAGGTGGGAGGCAGACCAGCAGAGTCACAGGAGCAGGTGTTCTGGTGAGTCAGGCAGCCCAGAGTCACCTCTCAATTCCATCTTATTATTGCCTATTGACTTTGAGCAAGTTATTGAACCCCCTTGAACCTCACTTTTATGCTATATAAATAGAAGACAGAGCCGGGCGCGGTGGCTCAAGCCTGTAATCCCAGCACTTAGGGAGGCTGAGACAGGAGAATCACGAGTTCAAAGCCAGCCTCAGCAATGGCGAGGTGGTAAGCAACTCAGTGAGACCCTGTCTCTACGTAAAACACAAAATAGGGCTGGGGATGCGGCTCAGTGGTCGAGTGCCCCCGAGTTCAATCTCAGTACCCAAAAAAAAAAAAAAATAGAAGACAGCACACCTACTTCTCAGAAGGGGATACCATTTAAATGATATCACTTTCAGAAAGTGCTGAACAAGGGCTCAGGATCGACCCTCAGTAAACATTGTCTATTCAGGTGGAGTAAACAAAAGAAACCCAACTGAGCTTCAAAACGTTTCCTATGTTGTCATCCATTTCACAAATAGTTATTGACCATCTACTATGTGTTATACCCTATGCTGGATGCTGCAAGATATTCAAAGATGCAATCTCTCGAAGAGAGCCTAATACAATTGAAGGGATGATTTGCAAAGAGATCAAAGGCTGAACAGCAGTCCAAGACAGCAAGCCATCAGAGCCCTAGAAAAGACTGAGCACCACTGAAGGGCAATTGGGTTTCCAGACTGTGTGTGCTGGGCACCGTGTGCTGGAGGACAAAGTGCCATGAGTTCCGAGTAGGGTGAGGTCATGGAGGGTTGCTGTGAGCTGGGAAGGTTTCAAAGAATAGGAGGAACAGGAGGAACAGGAGGATCCCGACCTGGAACACTGTGAGCATTTTGAGAGGCAGAAGAGAGGAGCCATCACATTTAGTAGCAAAAACAACAGCCCTGCAGCAAGGTGAGCTTAGGGGATGGTCTGGGTTGATGGTAAAGGAGTCCTAGGAGGAACGGCTGAGAGAGAGGGTGGAGCCAGACTATGGAAAGCACTGGGAGTCAAGCTCAGAACTTCAATTTCCATTATAGGCAATAGCTTTCTCATTGTGCGCTCTGGGTCACATAGGCCTGTCCCCACCCCGACTCTGCATTTTTAAAATGCCACTTATGCTTTAGTATTTAGTTACTACCTGTACTGTTTTCTTTGTTGTATCTATGTGTCACACTGAGCCCTAAGCAAGATTGAAAATTCCACAGGACAGGTCACATAAAGTTTTCCTAAATTGACATGACTCAATAGAGGAGCATTATCTCCCAGCCCTAGAGCCTGGGAGATAAGCAAGGCTTGTAGATATCCATGGAGAAGCTGGGGCTATGCTCTTCTCTGATGGCCTGTAGTCAGTCCCAGCCACTGCACTGTCACTGAGCTTGATCCCCAGCCTCAGTGTTGCTTTGAGGTTGCCTTGAAGGTTTAAGCCTCTAGTTTGAGCATTATCTCTATGGACCGCATTTGGTTTTATTTTCCATCTACGAAAACAGATCATCAAATATAGGTAGAAAGAACATGTTTCTCCTAGCTTTTGCAGGTTCTTTTGAGCTTTGTCTGATCCAGCTCTTTGGCCTTCCCCAAGCCAACCAAAGTCTCACCATTTGACAAAGGAACTGCTGGGTCCTGAACCCTCTTATGCTCTAGAGTCCCCTGTTCCTTTGACACCACCAGTTGCCTTTCTCAGTTTACTCCTGAGGAGGAAATCAACCAGGAACCTTAGGAATCAGGTGACTCAGGGCAGAAGGCAAGAACTGTGCCGAGCAAACATGGCCTGGCCTGCCGGTGTGTTTGCTTTGGTTTAAAGAGTTACTGGGCATAGTATACTAACCTTTTGTTTTGCAGAGAGCTTTACTTTCCTTGTTTTAAAGTAGCAGTTTCTCCATGTGACCTGTCAAACAAATCCTTAAAATAGACCTGACCTTCTTCTCTGTGGATCAGCCAGGATGGCACCTGGGCCATTGGCTCCAGCCACATGCCAGGGAAATAGCCACTCAGGAGTGTCTGCATATCCAGGGCACAGCCCTTCAACTCACGGTCCCTTGAAGCCTCAGCCTTTGGTGGCCCAAACACCATCAAGTGCTAGACTCCTCACATGAGTGTCTGCACCCAAACCTGTTTAGAGACCCTCATGGTGGGATGTGCACACGAATGGTCCTATTGGTCTGGAGTCCATGACTTTGGTTTCACGGATATCTTTTAGCTTGGTTCTGTAGAGCAAAGGCAGGTGTGGGTAAATATTGGTAAGAGGTGATTCATGGTGGTTCTCTCAGAAAAAAAGACAAAATCTCCTCTTTCCAACAAAAGTCTGCTTATGCTGTTGGAGAGGGGGTGTCTATGTTTGGTTGGTTGACTGGGTCATGCCTAGTCCTCAAGGCCCTGCAAATACTGACTTTCCTCTGCCGATATATCCCTCTTTCCCCACATGCATTTTCCACTGGAGTGTGGCCAGATTTTGAGGATACCTCCAAGGTACATTCATAAATACACCTTGTGCCCGTTCCCTCCTCTGGCCTTTGTTCATGGTGTGCTTTTCTCCTGATAAGTCCTTCCCTTTCCCCTGTATGCATTCAAATCCTTTCCATCTTTCAAGGTCCAATGCAAACCTACCTCCTCCACAAACCTCTCTGGAATGTCCCTCACAGTTTGGCCCTGATTCTTGTCTCCTTGTTTTATGTGGTTCACTTTGGTCTTTCCTCAAATAGTCTGCAAACTCTAGGAAGGTAGAGGCTCCATTGAGTCCTACATTCCCTAAGATCTCTCTCTTTTCCTGTATCACTTATGTCTCCTTTGTTTTTCACTTCTGAAATGCCCACAGTTACTTGTACAAAGTGGGAGGTCAATAAGTACTTGACAACTGGTCGATTTATTCAGACCTTGTATTAGAGAGAAGAAAAGAATAGCTCAAATGATGGAAGTTGAGCACGATCCATGTGCCTTATTTTGTAATTTAGAAAATGAGCATGTCTAAACACATCATGGCCTCTATGTGCATTTCTCTTTCATTTAATTGCCTACTAAGGGAGACTGACTCTAGCCTTTGACATTCCATCAGATCACTTCCCATTAGTAAACATTAAACAAGTGTCTATTAAGGGCACCACACTGTGCAATCCTGATATTGGGATCTGAGGCCCTGACCCTGGAGTAGAGCATGAAAAAGGCTTTACTAGTCCTTTATTATTTTCTTCTCAGCCCTGATAGGAAAGGACCATAACAACTATGAGCAGTAGACTCAGGCTGTTTAGGGCAAGGCGAAAATGAGGAAGGAGATTCAAAGGGTAAGAAGTTGGAATGGACTTCAGCTTCCAAGAGTATAAATGTACTCTGGCTGTACTGTGGCTTAAAGTGACTCAAATGACCAATTATGCAAGGGGCCACCAGATCCAGACAAGACCTCCAAGTGAGGGGAGCTAGCCCAGAGCTTTTTTGGGGAGGAGCCAAAACGTCAACCGTCATGCAACAAAGTCAAGAAAGAGCTAAATTTATCCAGGTGCTTGAGGGCATGAACTTCAGGGGAAAAAGGCAAATGAGGAACCACTTGCAAGCCAGGGAAAGAGAGGAGAAAGGACAGTACCCATGGCTGGTGATTCACAACAACAAAAGAGGGCAATCTTTCCAATGCTGGTCAGTAGCAGCTGCCTAACTAAATCACAGTGTGTGTGTGTGGTGTGAGTGTGTGTGTGTGTCTTTAAACTTAGTATCTAGAAGCATCCTGGCAATTTGGAGATGACAGAGGTCAGAAAACACATTGCAATTCAACTACCTCTGATGCCTCCTAGAAATGTAATGTTTTCTCATAGAACTAGTTTAAGAGTTGGTAGTTACCAAAGCATTCCAACTTGTACCTAAGGGTCAGAGAATGCAATACACAGTGTGCAAGAGCTTGGTGACATAATGGTAGAATCCTACTCACTGAGGATCTCAGAGAAAAATGCTGAGATCATTGTCAATCTGGACAGTGTGTCTAATTTGCAGGGAATTGGGAAAGACTTGAAGAGTCATCTGTCCCATGCAAGGTTGGCTCTCAAGGGTAAGATAGGTAGCAGGAGGTAGGCTGTGAGAGGGTGCTTGCCAAGTAGCTATGGGTACTTTATGGAAATACTGTCATTCAGTCCTTAGAGGTGAGTATCATCTCCAGTTTACAGATAAAGAAACTAGATTCATGGAGTTTACATGGCTTTAAAATGTCACATTGATTATTATTAAAGTCAGGTTCAAACCTGGCTGCCTAGTTTTGACACCTGGGCTCTTTCTATGCAGCTACAGGGAAACCTCAGAGAGCTGAGCATAATCAAGACATCAAAGAGGAGTTCAGGGGGCTGGGATTACGGCGCAGTGGTAGCGTGCTCGCCTAGCACGCATAAGGCACTGGGTTCGATCCTCAGCACCACATAAAAATAAAATAAAGATATTCTGTCACCTACAACTAAAAAATAAACATTTAAAAAAAAAAAAAAAAGGAGTTCAGGAGCCTTGCTTACTAAACCTCCTAAATATTGGACAAATCAAAAGCTAACAATCAGACAATATCTTCTGTTGAGTCAACTTTCCACTTTTCTATTTCTTCTAAAGTTAAGTTTCTCTGAGAAATGTACGTAATGATGTAAAAGGTGGGTGTCATTGCCTTATTGTCTTTGCTTTCAGACTGGTCATGTCCCAGTCTCCCTGATCTTTGTCCTCAATGCCCGGAAAATGCATATTTGCCCAACCTTTCTCACACATAGCTCTAAGTAGCACATGCTCTACTCTGGACTAAGTCCACTTAGCAGAGGGGTGGATGGCCTTCTACTGACCCTTCCAGGAAACTTCTGTCCTCCCCAGGTTCTCCCGGTAACAGTACTACGATGGGCCAGAGAAGGCAGAAGCCCTCTCCACAGTAAGTTCTGGAAATGGTCCCACCGATTGTTCCATAATTAACTGAAAATTCCCACCCTTCACTCCTCCTACTTCTTCTTCTGATCACTTCAAGCATTAGCTACAGTTAATTATAACACTATTCAACACTCAAGAGGAAAGCAACCAATGAGGAACTCATCCCTGTTCCAGACATATAAGACAGTCATTCAGAGACCGTGTTGGTTGTTTCCAGGAGTTTCTTGTACTCTCCTTTTCTCTTCCTGTCCTAAGATTGGCGTTCCTTAGGATCTTGTCTTGGACATCTTCTCTTGTCAATGTACTCATCCTCTGGGAAATCTCATTCTTCAGTGTGATAGTGATTGTCACTCCTAAGTCAGTGACTCTGAGATCTCCCTTTGCAGACCGCAGCACTTACCTGTCCAGCAGACACCTCGACTTGGAAGTCTCTCAGGACACAGCAGGTGCTCAATACATCTTGATGAATGCAGAGGACTGTTTAAACCTCAAAAGTTGGCATCTCAGGCAGAGGTAAGTCTTTGATTTGGTGATTTTATAGTCTTTTCTTTTTTCTTTCTTTCTTTTGGTACCAGGGATTGAACTCAGGGGCACTCGACCACTGAGCCACATCCCCAGCCCTATTTTGTGTTTTTTTTTTTATGTAGAGACAGGGTCTCACTGAGTTGCTTAGAACCTTGTCATTGCTGAGGCTGGCTTTGAACTCACGATTCTCCTGTCTCAGCCTCCCTAAGTGCTGGGATTACAGGCGTGTGCCACTGCTACTTTGTGAGGCCATTTGCAGTGAGGGAAGGGTCACAAACCTTAGAATTTCAGATTCTGACCTTGCTCTGACATTTTTATCTATCTATCTATCTATCTATCTATCTATCTATCTAAAGGTTAGAGGTCAAGCTGTGAAGTAGGCAACATGGAGTCCCAGCCAAGATTCTAGATCTGATTCTGATGCAAATTGGCTATGTAGCTTTGAGCAAGTCCCTATTGCTTCTCTGTGTCTCAGGAGATGGTTGAATTGGATGATTCCTAACTTCCGACACCTTTCAGTGAGAAGCATTCTAGCAGTTTTGTGTGTGACTTTTTTCCCAGACATACTAGCCAATAGATTTTACTGAGAGAAGATACTATAATTTTCAGCAATTGAGCAAATTTTATTCTTTTTTTTTTCTATAGCTTTGTGCAGATCTCTCTGAATGAGGCTAAGAACTAGTTGTTGGTTTCAACACTAGACAGACACATAGCAGGCTTTAGATCAAAGTAATAATGTCTCCACCCAACACAAACACCTGTGTTTGTCTAACTTGTCCACTTTTCCTCCTTCCCAGACACAGTCTAGCACTGAGCACACACCAGGCCCTCTGAGTTGTCCTGCGTGGATGATTAAGCATAAGGAACTGTGTCTGTTCAACAAACATTCCCAGTGCAAGAACAGTGCATTTAAGGTAGTCATTACTTTTCTAGTTATCTATCTTGGTAGGTACAGAGTTATCCTAAAACTAGTTTGGGCTTACTATTTATTTCTGGTAGTGTTTTAGTCAGTTTTTTCACTGCTGTGACCAAAAACCATGACAAAAACAATCAGAGAAGGAAAAGTTTATTTGGGGGCTCAAGGTTTCAGAGGTCTTAGTCCATAGACAGCCAACTCCATTCTTTGGGGTCCGAGGTGTGGCAGAACATCATGGTGGAAGAGGGTGCAGAGAGAAGTGGCTCAGGACATGAGGGAATTAAAATAATAGTCAGTATTTGGATTATTGGGATGATTAAAGGATTATTCAGCTAAGTGGTAAACTATGATTTTAACCTTTGTTGGAGGGCAGTGCTGGGGATTTGAACCCGGGGCCTTGTGCATGAGAGGCAACACTCTACCAACTGAGCTATATCCCCAGCCTGATTTTAACCTTTTGATTTATTTTAGATAATTAATGTTTTCCTACTTTTTTCTTCTTTTTTAAAATTTCTTTGAATCTATTGCTAAATCCCTCTATTCCATTGAGTATCTTGTTTATATAAATTTCCAGGTGGGCAAGCCAGGTGTGTATGGGTGATACATGTTTGCACACATCTTAAAGCCTCCTGTGTATACAGCTCCATTTTCTTCCTTGAAAACCTTCCTCCAGGAGCTCTGTCCTCTTGCTGCTCTTTGGGCTGGTACTCGAAGCCTGCTGTGAAGCTATCCATACCGGACTTCCCTTCATGATCATCATTTTTTCTCTTACGTTGTATATCCTATTTCTTGCATCTCTTGTCTTCCCTTTCTTGAATTACATCCTGATTTTGTTGGATCACTGTTTCTAGAAGCCCCTCATAAAAGGCACCTTGGGGGTGAACTTTTGGAAATTTTACTTGCATAACATTGTCTATGAGACAATGGAGACTTAGGAATAATTGAAAATAATTTTCCTTCAAAACTTTTTTTTTTTTTTGGCTACTCCCTTCTAGTGCTGATGTTGAGAAGTCTGTTGCTATGCTTCTTATAATTTCCTTATATGTAACTCACTTTTCTCCCCAAAAGCTTTTGTTTATTCCCAGTATGTTAGACCCCATGATGATACATCTTGATGTGATTTTTTAAAAAGTTTCATTGTGTTCTGTACTTTATCAGTCCTTTCAATCTGGAAATTTTATATTCTTCAATTTTTTGGTGTTATTTCTTCGATAATTTCTTCTCTGATATTTCCCCATAAACTATCATTGGTCAGAAATATAATTACTTGGATTGATTCTCTAATTTTTTTCTACTTATCCACAATTTTGCAATTTTTTTTCTGTCTTTTAAGAGATTTTGACCTTATATTTTGTATATTCCCCTGAGTTTATTATATTTCTGATTCTCAAATACTTTTAGAATTCTCATTATTTCTTTAGTTGTCATAATTTTTATGATTCTCATTTCATAGATATAATCTCACTTGTTTCTCCTATTCACCTTTCCCACTATTCACTTTGGTAGGGACTGAATTATTCTTAAACAGTTTTGGGTTTCTATGTATTCTTGATAGTAAAACAAATATCCTAACTTTATGTTGCTGGTGGTTTTCTGCTTTCTACATTGCCTCTGATTCCTCCAGAATGTTTAATTACTCTTTGTTATCTCCGTCTTTCATGTAGGAGGGTTTGCCTAAGTATCTGATGTTTTCCTTTTGTTTGCTTTTTATTGAAGAGTGAGGTTTATCACACTGGGTGGGCTGTTTTAGGGTCACCGGGTGGCACGTGGGCTTTCTCTGCACACAGGTAGTCCAGTTTGGAAGACAGAAAATGCAAAACCAAGTTCAGGCTCTGAATCCAGGGTCAATGACTTGGCAAGAACAAGTACAATACTTCTTCCTCTTTTACTTAGGGTGGCTTTCCCCTTCCACCATCATTTCACTTTAGAAATCATCAAAGGGATTAGATAAGTGCTTATTTAATGAGGTCATTTCAGATGCTGTCCAAAGCTTGAATTCAGAAATCATAAACTCAAGATGCTCATCATCTCATGAAGAGAGGCTGCATCAGAGACTACCAGACCACTGTGTAGAAAACACCCCCGGAGTCTGTCCCACATGATGTTTGGACTCAATGTGAGGCTGGAGCTTCAGCTTATTGAGCCTAAGGAGCACATTTTTGGGGGATGGGTAAAAACAGACTTGGAAAAGATGAAAAGAAAGATAATTTGCATATTATGATTACTTAAGGAATTGGAATCAATGTGATTGTTCAGAGCAAAAGAGTAGAGCTATTGCACACACAGAGAATCCTAATATTCTGTGCTCTTTGTGTTTGATTTTCTAGGAAATGTGTTTTTATGATATCTCTCCATGATCGTTGCTGCTGATGAGAAAGTTTTCTGAACCAGGATGTTCATGTGGTAATTGAGAAATTATAGATAAAAATCCCTGCAAAGAAGTTGAAATACTTTCTCCATTGTCTGAAAACAAGAAGTTTTCAGACTTAAAATGAAAAGTGCCAGATCTGTGTTCCCTCCATTCCAACCATGGCCTGCTGTGAAAATGTATTTAGTCCCGAGCCCAACGGGAATGTTTCTCTCTCTTTAATCTACCCACCCACTCACTTATCCTTTTAATCACTTATTCTTTTTTTTTTTTTTTTGGTACTGGGGATTGAACTCAGGGGCACTCGACCACTGAGCCACATCCCCAGCCCTATTTTGTGTTTTATGTAGAGACAGGGTCTCACTGAGTTGCTTAGCGCCTCGCCGTTGCTGAGGCTGGCTTTGAACTCGCGATTCTCCTGTCTCAGCCTCCCTAAGTGCTGGGATTATAAGCGTGAGCCACCGCGCCCGGCTTAATCACTTATTCTTATTTGCCTTACTTGTTATTACGAAATCTAAGCTTTGCTGGCTATTTAATCCTATTGATTTCTCCTTGCTTTAAATATCTACATCATGGCTACTGGCAGTGCTCCTTTTGGTAGGTAGCAAATCATGACTTAGATGGTTGTCAGGTGTGATCACCAACATACATGCCTACCAAGGACCAGGAGGTGATGTCAATGAAGCCTACTCCAGGAGTCAGGTAATAGCGTGCTGAGGACCGGACTGGTGTGAGCTGTAGAATGAGTGCTGTCAGTAAGGGACAGCCCCCGGTTCACTCCAGCCACTTGCTACCCACCAGGAATGCAGGTCAAGGGGTGCATGCAGATCTTCTAGTTTTTCAAGAAAAGTCAGATATCCAGATTTTATGGCTTTCTCAAATGATGGCTCCACTCTACAGAAACACTGTGTGGGATGAACACAATGAATGTTCCACAGTGTGTGTTTGCAGTCTCTGGCACAAGTGGTGAGCTTCTCCAGCTTCTTGTTTCTCAGTGACCCATGGCAGCTCCAACACTAAGCAGCATGAATAGTATGTGCCTGATACATGCTTGCCCAACTTTCTAGAATATCACATCCACATCAAGCAAAATTATTACCTGTAGGTGGTGTAAAGGGAAAGCTCCCTATAAAACTCCTTCCCCTCAATCTGGTAGGGCTCGATGCATTTGCTTGGCAGGTGTAAATAAGCCATTACTGTGTTGTTTACCTATTTTATATTATGATTTTTGGTATTGGGCCAAAATTTGGTATTGGCCAAAAATTTGGTATTTTGGGGGCTTAATAAAAAAAATCATTTTTGAGTCCAGGGCCTTTTGCAAGCTGGGCAAGCACTCTGCCACTGAGCTACATTCTCTCTCCCACCCCCTTTTTATTTTATTTTGAGACAGGGTCTTGCTAAGTTGCTCAGACAGGCTTTGAACTTGTGATCTTCCTGCCTCAACCTCCCCAGTAGCTGGGATTATAAGCGTGAGCCACTGTGCCTGGCTTTTACCTCCACTAAATAAAACCCCCTCTCAGCCCTCCATTCCTTTACAGTTGCTACCTACAGCACGTGCAGGCTACCTCTTCTTGAGCATCTCATTTGCTTCTCAGTCATCCTACTCCCCAGAAGTCACTCTGGATAAGACCACCAGTAATCTGTCTGGCTAAATGCAGTGGTACTCATCAGCCTTGGCCATCTTAACTGATCTGAATCAGTCTATAGCCTTTGATGCCATCCATCATTTCCTTTTTCTTGAAATTCCCACTTTCCTTGGTCTTTGGTGTTCTGCTTCTTCTGAATTTTCTTCAACCCTTCTGGATGCTCCTGCTCAGTCCCTCTATGGTTGATCTTCTGTAGGTGCCCAGGCTCTCCCTCCTCCCTCCACTTTGTCACCCGGGGTGACCTTGTCTCTCCCATGACTCTGTCCCACATGAACAGTGATGTGTCCAGTTCCGTCTCCACTCCAGCTCCAGATTCATCTAATCAGCTGCTTTCTGGCACTGTCTATCTCCATTGATACTTCAAGCTGCCCGTGTCCAAGGCTGAGCTCACCATGCCCACTGCGCCTGCCCTGGCTCCTCTTCCCGCGCTTCTCTTCTTTGTGAGGGGCATTGTCCTCCATGAATTCTGTAACTCGGTCCCAATGTTGGATTTCCCAATCAGCACAAACAAGAACAGGCCTGGAACACCAAGAAAACAAAATCAAGGTGCCAAAAATATGTTGAAATAGTTTCGTGCTTAATAAAACGTATCTAGGTGCTATCCAGGAAAGAGTAGAAACTTGTTGGACTTTCTTACGCCTACATTATGACTATATATTATTTCGACTGGGAATGATGTAGGATGGGGGGACATAACCTTTTCAGAACTTAGAACTCCTGAAGTTCTTACCACGGCCTGGTCATTCTCAGCCACTGCTTCTTCATGCCAATTGGTTCCTAAGCCTCATTGATTTTGCCTCATTGACAACCGGTGAACCATCTCTAATGCTATCTCAGGGCTTCTCTGTCTGCAACCTAGTTTGCTGTAGAAGCCTCTTGATCAGCTGGCTCTTGCCATCCGTCCATTACAGAGCTGTGATCTGCTTCCTGTATGTCACTCTCCCTTTCTAAAATCTCTCCACAGCCACTTAGTAACTTGGAAGGTTCCAATACCTAGCCCAGCCGACAGGGCTGCACGCTGTGTTTCTTATCTGGGTCTCTGCATCTTCACGCTGCTCTTTCACATGTAGCTTCTTTCCAGATGTTCTGTTCCCACCCCCACCATGCAATCCTCACCCTCTGCCCCCACCTCAGCTGGGGAATGAGTCTTCCTGAGATGTAAAGGAAAATGTGGGAGACTGAAGCTATGGTCCAGAGAGGAAATGAAGCCCTCCCCTCTGTGGGTTTGTCCCCTCCCAACGTCACGTTGAAATGTAATTTCCATTGTGAGCTAATAAGAGGGTAGATACTTAAACTGATGATGGTGTTGAGAAGTGAGGCCTTTGGGATGTGACTAGGATCATCAGGTGGAGCTCATGTAACTGAATCCTGGGGGCTTCATCAGAAGAGGGAGAGAGATGGGAAGACAAATGTGTATGTGTTCCCGTCTCGCCCCACCATGCCTTGCACCTCCTCGGGACTCTGCCATCAAGTCGACCATCACCAGGTGTAGTCCATGCACCCAGGACCTCCAGAATCATGAGCCAAAATAAACCTCTTATCTTTGACCCCTGTATCATTAACAGCAGAACATGGACTGACATACCTCCCATCTCTTAAAATCCTCCAAAGGAGAAATAACCAAACATACAGGTCAGTGAAGAAACCAAGAAATCTTTTCTTTCTGCCTCGGGCTTGTCTTTAGAACTTCACTTTGGCAGGTAGACTCAGTGCTGTGACTACATGCAGAAGAGGGCCATTGTCCTCTGCCTCTCAATGCTCAGTCAGTGAGAACATCTTCACGTCACCAGCCATGAGCTACCGCTCAGCTGACAGAACCCGTGTCCTCTGTCAACAGGGCCTGGGGACACTCCGTGCACCTCCGGTCGGGGCTCAGCCTTGGAGAGAGAAGGGCATTACTCACTGGAGCCCCATCCTCACTCAACGTTTGCCCATTTCCACCAGGGGGCTTGCAGGGCTAGGGGAGGAGGGGGGAAGGCACAGGAGAGTGGCGCTGTTTGTTTTCTCCTTTGTGTTAACAATACAACATCTGTTCCCCAGCCTGGCAGCTGGACCAAAGTGAAATGATGTGGCCATTCATTGCTTTGCGGATCAGGGGCTGGGGAGTGGGAGAGGGGGGCAGGGCGGGAGCGGCAAGGGCTGAACAATAACAACAATAATGAGAAGATCTTCAATATATTTTGCAGGCCTGGGGCCAAGAACCCGCAGAGCTGGGTAACCTGATGTTCTGGCAGATCCACTTATTGTAACTAATACACTGAATAGCAATCTGCATGCATTTTTAAAAGAATCACTCAGTAAAGAGGATGGTATTTACCCAGCAAATATCTATTTTGGCCCATACACTTTGATTTCTAAAAAGTGTTCATTTACCTCAGTGAGACTGAGAGAGATGGAATGAGACCAAAATATTAACACGTGAGCTAGAGAAAGAGCAGGAAAAGAGGACCCATGGTCCCAGAGGGTTTCCTCTGTCTCCCTTCTGTTCCCTCTCCTCCTCCTGGACTGGCTCCTTCCCAGCTCTGCAGTCCAAGGCTGGCCTGCTCCAAGACTCTGTCTCTTATCTAGTCTTGCAGCTAAGGGATGCATTAAAAACTGTCCACACCCAGTTGGTGCCCCAGCTCATGTCCACCCCCTGAATTCTCACCCTGTGTATTCAACTGCCCGCTCTCCATCTCCAGCTGCATATCCAAGGCCAAGTGAAGCTCAGCATCCCCCAGTGAGCTTCTGATGTCCATCATCCTGCAGACCTGCGCATCTCTGCTGGTGGCAACTTCACTCTAGACACTTTCCTTGCTCTCATAATCTACAACAAACTGTTGGCAAATCCTATTGACTATTTTTTTTTAAATATTTTTTTTAGCTGTAGATGGACATAATGTCTTTATTTTATTGCTTTGTATGTGGTGCTGAGGATCGAACCCAGGGCCTCACGCATGCCAGGCAAGCGCTCTACCGCTGAGCTACAATCCCAGCCCCTCCTATTGACTATTAATGCCTCCCACACCAATACTTCTTCCTCTTCCTGGATTGCTCTTCTGAGATTTGTACTTCTCTGACTTATTCATCCTTACCCCAGCACCCTCCTCTATCTTTTCTTGGTTTATTTTTCACCATAACATGCGTCACACCCACAAAGTTGCAGCTTCTACCTGTGTATTTGAATTGCCTCCTACAGCGATGGCAGAAGTTCCATATGGGTGGGGATTTTTGTCTATGTGGTACTTGGCTCCACCCCTAGCTCCTGGAACAGTGCTTAGCACATAGAAGGTACTCAGTAAATATTTGATGAATGCCAAATTGATGGATAAAAAAATAAATAGATGCATGAACCCTGTTATTGTTTATGGCAGGATGGCTAGGCTGCTAGAGGCTCTTCCCACACCCTCTGAGCCAGTGAGGAAGTGTTTGTTGAGTGGTTATTCTGGATGTAACATCTCCTCCCCTGATAAAATACTGGACAGAAAAGGAAAAATGGAGCCTTCTGTCCTGGAATCCCATTATAGGGAGGGAATTTGGGGCTGCCTAGCGAAAAGACATGAACAAAGGCTTCCAATCCAGTGCTCAGAGCCCCCTGTTATGCTTTCTTTAAAAATTATGGTTTGTTTGTTTTGTGTTTTTGGTATTGAGAACTGAACCCAGGGATGCTTAACCACTGAGCCACATCCCTAGCCCTTTTTGTGTTTTATTTTGAGACTCAAGTCTCGCTCAGTTGTTTAGGACCTTGCTAAGTTGCTGAGGCTGTCTTCGAACTTGCAATCCTCCTGCCTCAGCCTTCCAAGGTGGATGGGATTACAGGTGTGCACCACCAAGCCTGGCCTTCCTATGCCTTTTTACAGGCTGGCTGCTATTGAAGACTCCTGGGCAAAGTAGTGCTAGATGATAGTGCTGGTGATATGAGGACAATCATCACTCAGACACAGCAGAGGAGAAGATTTAGGATGCAAATAGTCAGGTTAGGGCCTGAACTCTATACCTCACAGGAAAATCACAACCCTCTAATCTCCCTGAGGTCACCTAGGTGCCTGGAATGTGGTGACCTTTCTGATGGCTTGGCTTTTGACTTACCACTTTCCATCTTTTAGGACCTGGGACTGAAAGGAAGAAAATGCACAATTTGCTAAGAACTTCCAAATGCATTTCTTGCACATTTTGTGTGTGTGTGTGTACATGGAAATTGTGCAAAGTATGAATGACATTAGCAACAGTTCCAATATACCATGATGAGTACTCTGGGATGTCAATGTAATTAAAGCAATACTGAAAAGCAGTAGACCAGCTATTTCTTTTCACAGACTTGAAAACAGATTTAGAGATTAAGCTCAGGATACATGGGGATTCCAACAGTTCTGGGGACTAAGCTCGATGTCAGGTGCTTTGTCACTCAGTTCAGTGCTCTGACCTTTCTATTGTGTGTCACTGAAAGGCCATTTTCTCAGTCATCTCATAAACCCACACTAATAGTCACACTAGCCAGCAGCCTTTCTCCACCTGGTCTGGAGGCACCAAACAAAGAGGTCACGAGATACCCTCGTTTGTCTTGAAGTCTGTCTGTGCAGGTTGGAGATAGAACCCAGACATCCCTGATCATCCATTTGAGTCTGTCACTCATGATTAGCCCAGCTCTGACACTTGGAAGTGAGAGGCACTGATAAAGCGATTTAACCTCTGTCAACTTCAGTTTCTTCATTTGTAAGATGAGGATAATAATAGCTCCTACATCAAAAGGTTATTACAAGGTTTAATGAGTTTCAACTTACGAAGCACTATATTAATTCACTTGGGCTGCCATAACAAAGCACCACAGACCCAGTGATTTAAACAATAGAAATTCATTTCTCACAATTCTGGAGGGTAGAAGTTCAAGGTCAAGGTCTCAGCAGGGTTGATTTCTTCCAAGGCATGCCCTTGAAGGGGATACTGGAACCCCAGCCCCTTCCTTCTCTTCTCGGGCTGCAGCTCTTTCCTCTGTACCCTGCACATCTCTTGTGTGTCCAATGTCTTATTTCAAGGATAGCTGTCAGGCTGAATTAGGCCCACCCCAAGGGCCACCTCTCAGTATCATCACCCCCTTTAAAGTTGTGTTTTCAAATAGTTTTATTCAGAGGCTATGAGCATTTGAGCTGCAACATAAGCATTGTTTTTTTCCCCAGAGGGGAGCACATTTTAGGCCATAGCAAGTACCTAAACAGTGGTGGGCAGTGCTTGATTGAATAAATAAATAAAAGTCTAATTAACCCTCAGTTTGAATCCTTGATCTCAGTCTCTACTGCTTCTTAGGGGTGGAGAGTCCTGCAAGTTCATTATCACATTTGCCATAGCACTCCTCTCGAAATTGCATCTCTGTCAAGCTTCCAGAACGGTTCCTATTTAGTATTTTTACACTATTGAGTTTTGAAAGATTCTAAGTTTACTCACTTCATATCCCTTGTGATTTTCTAGAGTTTAACAATATCCCCTCTGAGATTTTGGCTTTTTGAGCTGAATGGTCCCATGGCACAGTAGAATCATCCTGGCCTGGGGAGGTCCAAGCCTCAGTTCTGCTACATGCTAGCTTTGGGCAGTCTCTTCAACTTTCTAAACCTTGTATTCTCCAGAGAGAGATATTGGGAACAACCAACTAAGTGCTAATTACTATTCATAATCATTCCATGGAGCATGGTAGTTAAGGGCAAGGGATTCAGAATCCAAATGGATGTGGATTGAATCCCACACACATGGGGATTAGAACAGCCCTGGAGACTGTTCTCATTGGCTGCTCTTGGGCAAGTTACTCACCTGTTAAAGGAGAACAACAGTGGTACTACCTCCCTTCTTAGGATTGCTGGGAAGCTTGCATGAAATAATGCATATAAATTTTCCCTGAGCACAGTGTGTGGCACAGCCTAAGTGCGCAAACTCCTCCTTGACTTTGCTCCTGCCCTGGGCCATCTTGCCTGTGCACATCTTTCCAGAGAGTCAACACCCAGAAACACATGCTTTCTCCATTTCAGGGGAGATGAGAGCTTGATTTTGTTTGAAGGAAGAATAGCATTTTCTGATTTTTTAAATTTTATTTCTGGTTCATGATGATGTTCAGATTTTGTTTGACTATTTTGGCCAAAATAGTACAATTGTCTCATGCTGTCTATTGGATCATTGCTAAGGTTTTTTTATAAATGTCCCCCCAAAAGCCCATGTGTTAAAGGCTTGGTTTCCCATGTGTACTTCTGGGGGGTGGTGAAATCTTTAGAAGGCGGGACCTAGTAAAGAAGTTAGGTCATTGAGGGTGTGTCCATAATGATGATATTAGGATCCTGGCCATCCTCTGTCTCATCTTGAGGTGAGTAGGCTTCCTCCACTATACATCCCCATCACGATGTACTGTGCCATCACAGGCCAAAAGCAACAGGATCAAGTGACCATAGACTGAAACATCGGAAACCATATTCCACAATAAACCTTTCCTCTTTTAAAATTTATTACCTCAGGTATTTCATAACGGTGATGGAAAGTGGATGACCATAGTCATACATAAGTTTGACAGCAAAGCAAGTGGGTACACAATAGTGAGGCTGCTCAATGAAGGCCTCCATTGCAATTGGGATAGGAAAATTAGTGTCTGCAGGTATTTTCATTGGGTTTTATTATCAAACTTTTAATAACCTTTTATTGTAGCCAAGTGCCAAATAATTTCTTTTTATTTTTTCTAATCCTCATTTCTGTACATAAAAAATTATATTAGAAGGTAGCAATATTAACTTTGTAGTATTGAATCCATCTTTCTTTTTTCTTGGCATTGGGAAATGAACCCAGGGGTGCTTAACCACTGAGCAACATCCCCAACCCTCTTTAATTTTTAATTTTGAGACAGGGTTTTGCTAAGTTGCTTAGGGCCTTGCTAAATGGCTGAGGATGGCTTTGAACTTGTGATCTTCCTTCTTGATCCCAAGCTGCTGGGATTACAGGCAAGCACCACCACATCCGGCCTAAATCCATCTTTCTTTCCATCCATACATCAAATGGAAAAACAGGGAAGGTATTTAATTAATATTTAATATTTAATTAAAACTTCTTCCTTGTCTCATCTCAAAGGCTGATAGACCTCTGACTCTTAAGTAAAAGACAGACCTACCCAATCACTCTTGAGCCTATTGCAGGAAGGGGTGGCTGAAGGTGGGGGCAATAAGGTGAAGCCTCCTTAAAGTTAGTGATTCAATCTCAGACCGAACGAAGTAACAGTTAAGATTGAGTTGGGAGAAAATTTTGACGTTCCAAGTTTATTCTGCTTCAGTTGTTTTTAAAATCAGAGGTTTTAATGTGGCTAAAATTATTTCAGCAAATGTTCTTAAAAAATACTTTTGGCATTTTGTGACAAGAAAGTATAAGTTTATGGCAGCTAAAGGGATGTCAAAGACTCAACTAAATTTGATTCCCAAATGATAGTTTGTCAAGTGTTTGAAGACAGCTGCTATGTCTCTTGGGTGTCTGCAATTTTCTTGGCTAAACAGCTTCACCTCCTCAATGATTTCCATGTGACAGGGCTGCCCAATTCTGAGTGTCTTGTCTAGCTGTCATTCAGTACTTGTCAGTCTGAAAGTGTGGCACCCAGAAATGAACTTACTACTTCAGATGTGGATTGACCCATGCAAAATGAAGTGGTTCTTCCACACACCCCCTTAAGAATTTTCTACTTCATTAATGCTAGCTATGTCCACAGTAGTTTATCATACACCTCAAGGTTTCCATTCACACTGTTATAGTTAACTGAAACCTCTAAAAGATCTGTCATTACTTCCTTCTCAAGAACAAGATGAATATTTAAAATATTTGATTTTGAAATAATGATAGATTCTCATGAATTTGTAAAGTCAGTGCAGAGAAGTCCCAAGTGCCCACCTCTAATTTCCCCCCCATGGTCACATCTTTCTTACCAATAGTACAATAATCAAACCAGGAAAGTGATATTGGTACATGCATACTATAGTTCTATGCCATTGTATATACTTCTGACTTCAAAGAATAAATCTTAGGGCTGGAGATATAGTTGGCAGAGTGCTTACCATGCATGCACAAGGCCCTGGGTTCAATCCCTAGCACCACCAGGGGGAAAAAATCTGAGCTCCTTAAATTATAGCCCTGCAACTGCGTAAGTTTCTTCAGATATTTCCCTCTTTTTTTCCATTTTGTAATTGTCTAGTCAGTGTTAATTTGTTCTCATTTCGCTTGAACTTTCTTCTCTTAATATTTGTTAAAACCTCTCTGCTATAGTTTGGATATGAGGTGCCCCGCAAGTGCAAGGTTAGATTGTGAGAGCTGTGACCTAATCAGTGGATTAATGCACTTGATGGATTAATAGTGAAAGGAGCACTGTACTGGGTGGGAACTGTAGGCAGGTAGGGCGTGGCTGGAGGAAGTAGGTGAGGAGGCCACGTCTTTGGGGTTTATATTTCGTCTATGGTGCCTCCTCTCCCTCTGCTTCTGGGCTGCCATGAGCTGGTGGCTTTCCTTTCCCATGTTCCCTTGCCATGAGGCTCCACCACTGCATCAGGCCCAGAGCAATGGAGTCCGCTGACCACAGACTAAGACTGAAACTGTGAGCCAAAGTGGACTTTTCCTCTTCTAGGTTATTCTTGTCTGGTCTTTTGGTCACAGTGATGAAAAGCTGACTGACACATCCTCCCAACAAAAAAAAGACCCCACCTATCCAAGAAACAAAACTCTCTTCTCCCAGAGTTCTCCATATCAGGAAAATAGAGCCACCCATCACTCATTTGCTTGAGCCCAAATTCTGGGAGACATCCCTACTCCTCCCTTTAACTCGCATCTGACATGCAGACCCCTGAACAAATCCCATTGATTTTCCTTTCCAAGTTCAACTTGAAGCTGCTAACTTCTGGCACACCCACTGTGACCTCCTTGGTCAAAGCCACCATCACTCCAGCCTCGACTGCTGACCTCTGGCTTCCTCACTGGTGTCCTAGCCCCCCTCTTGCCCCGCTACGGTCCATTCCACAGAGAATAGAGGGAACCTTCCAAGGGGTAATTTAAGCAAATAATTGGTGCTCTTCTTCCTAATATCACAGGGGGTTTCCATATAATAAGAGCTAAATACTTATTTTTATAGCTCTCATTACATGCGAAGGGATGTTTACACAGATCAGCTCATTTAACCCTCACGACCACCCTGCAGCAGGTTCTCCTGTGATCCACACCTTACATCTACACCCCCTGGAGGGAACGGGCAAGTGACTTCCCCAGGTCATAGGTTCATATGTGGAGAGTCAGCATGAGACCTGGGGCAGTCAGCTCTAGAGCTTTCTCTGTGCTGTTCTGCCTTGTGCGTCATGCATAATGGAATTCAAATCCTTACCCAGCCTGAGACCGCCCGTCCAGCCCTACTACCTCTCTGACCCCATTTCATACCATTTGGCCCCTCCAGAAGTGCTGGAATCTGTGCTGTTCCTTTGCTATGCCCTGAGGCGTGGCAGGACCCTCCTGCATCAGCCCATGGCTACACCAGTATCCCTGATGCATCACCCCCCTGCACCAGCAGCTCCTGCAGGTGGCACATTTGAACCCTTGCTCATCTCTCTGCCCCACACACTCTTCCCCCAGGTGGAATCTTGGCTTGACCCTATTTTATTTAAGTTTCTGGTCAAATATTTCTTCCTCAGACAGACTTTTCATGACCACCTACAAAGCGGCCCCTCCTCCCTGCCAATATATCCTGACCTGCCTACCTTTCTGTCTGTCTCCCTCCCTTCCTTCCTTTCTTCCTTCCTTCCTTCCTTCCTTCCTTCTTTCTCTCTCTCTTTTCTTTTTCTTTTTGGTATTGGAGATTGAAACCAGGGGCATTTTACCACTGAGCCACATCCCCAATCCTTTTTATTTTGAGACAGGGTCTCATTAAGCCACTTAGGGCCTCTCTAAATTACTGAGGCTGGCCTCCAACTTGCTATCCTCCTGTCTCAGACTCCTAAGGCTCTGGGATTACAGGAGTGCACTACTATGCCTGGCTTGTATTTATATTTTAGATAAAATTAATTTAAAAAATAGCTTTAGATTCACAAAATTACAAATATAATACACAGTTTCCATATACCCTACTCAGTTCCTCCAATTAGTGACATTTTTTGGGAGGAGATACTGGGGAATTGAACTCAGGGGTACTCGACCACTGAGCCACATCCCCAGCCCTATTTTGTGTTTTATGTAGAGACAGGGTCTCACTGAGTTGCTTAGCGCCTCGCTGTTGCTGAGGCTGGCTTTGAACTTGTGATTCTCCTGTCTCAGCCTCCCAAAGTGCTGGGATTACAGGCATGTGCAACCACGCCTGGCTAGTGACATCTTATTTTGAAATGACACATTTGTTAAAATTAATGAACCAATATTCATACATTATTACTAAAATCCACTCCTTATTCAGATTTCCATACAGGTACCACATTTCATGTAATTGTCATTTCTCCTTAAGCATCTCTTCACAGTCAGTTTTTCAGACTTTCTTTGTTTGTGATGACCTTGACAGTCAGGTATTTTCTAGAATGTCTCTATATTGGGAGTTGCCTGATGTCCTCTTAGGGTCAGACTGAAGTTGTGACTTTTAGTGAGGAAGGTCATGGAAGAAAAGTGCCCTTCTCATCACATAGACCCAGGGTGCATGCCATCAACATGACTTACCACAGTTGATGTTGACCTCAATGTCTGGCTGAGATAGACTTTGCCATGTTTCTCTGCTGTAAAATTATTCAAGTTATTCTCTCCCCAGATCCTTTCCATACTGTGCATTTTGGAAAGAAGTCACTATGCATAGCCCACACTTAAAGGTCAGGGGAGTTATGCTCCACATTTTTGAGAGTGATTATCTACATGAATTATTTGAAATTCTTCTATATGGGAGATTTCTCTAATCTTGCCCATTTATTTATTCAATCATGGCTATTCATGTCTATCCATACGGACTGATGGTTATTTACTCTGTACCTTGGGTTATAATTCAATACTGCTTTATTTTATGGCTCAAATTGTTCCATCTTTGGTCATTAGGAACCCTGTCAGTTTGCTTCAGGGTCCCTTTCACATAATCCCACTAATGCAGATTTTTTTCTTTTAAAGCACTTCCTTACTTTCTGGCACTACAAGATGTTTTGAAAGTATCTTGTATATTTCCTGCCCTAGTCCTAGAATCAGCCATTTCTCCAAATAGCTTCCTCTATTTTTTAATACTTACCACTACCTAATATGATATGCTACTCTTTTGTAGATTTGATTTTTGTTCCTCCCTAACTCAGTTATAATACAAGTGTCATGGAGATAGGAAGTTTGCAGTATGCCTAGTTGTGGAGTCAATTTTGTGAAATCAGTTCTGACCATGGGACCAGAGGTCTCTTTTCTCTGGATTTTATTTATTTATTTGGGAGTAAATAATTCACCCATGTACTTGTTTGACTGTTAGAAATCTTGGTTATCAAGTTAGTTTTCCTTAAGTTCTCCTCATCTTTGTAATCTGATGACTTCTTAATCAAAATTAAGCCTAGGTTAGCAGCTTATTTATTGCTTCCTCAATTTTGTATGCAAGAGAAGAATTTAGAGAAGTTCTGCTTTTAGAAAAAAAAGTGACACTTGCAACAGATCTTCAGAGATATGAAAGTGATTTCTCATCACATCCACATTTTTGATGCTGGGTGGAGACAATGTCACTCTCAGTCCAGCCACGTTGCTACCTGTGGTTTTCACTGTCGTTAGACGTCCCCTGAAGCTTCCCCTTTGGGCTTCCATCCTTAAGTTCATGAATACCCAGGACTTGCCATGCCCACTAATTCCAGCAAATCTATGAGGCATGCCCACATCCATGTCCGTGAGGCCGTCATTGGACATTGTCTGACAAATGTCTGGAAAAATTACATTTTTATATGGAAATTCACAATTTTTGTTTGTTTGCTTTTGGTACTGGGGATTGAACTCAGGGGCACTCGACCACTGACCACATCCCTAACCCTATTTTGTGTTTTATGTAGAAACAGGGTCTCACTGAGTTGCTTAGCGCCTTGCTGTTGCTGAGGCTGGCTTTGAACTCGTGATTTTCCTGTCTCAGCCTCCCAAAGTGCTGGGATACAGGCATGTGCCACTGCACCTGGCTGAAATTCACAGTTTATTTCATTACTTAAGCTCTGGTGTTATTACTGAACTCAATTATGTCTGCCTTCTTCTTTGCCAGTTTTTTTTTTTTTTTGGTCTTTGCTACTTTTTTTTTTTTTTTTCCGTACTGAGGATTGAACCAGGGGCACTCTACTACTGAGCTGTACCTACAGCTCTTTTTATTTTTACTTAATTTTTTATTTTGTGAGAGGCTCTTGTTAAATTGCAGATGGTGGCCTCAAACTTGCAATGCTCTTGCCTCAACCTCCCAGGTAGCTGAGATTACAGGCATGTGACACTACACCCAGATCTTTGATACTCTTAATAGTTTGCATGGAAGCTAGTTTTGTACTTTACCTCGGGCTGTCTCCTTGCTCTTTAAATACTACCAGAAAGCTCTCTGTTTATATAAAGTAATCCTCTCTGTCACTATTTTTCTGGTTCTGGTCGGATTTACTTTGCCTTTGGCCAGAATTTCATTTCTTGTTGTTAATTATAGGGCAGAATGCTCACTCCTGTGGGACTCTCTACTCCTGTTTTTAGTGTATTTTCTTATTCATTTTTTCCCTTTCCACATTCTGAGATAGATTTTGAAGAGTGACAGAGATAAGAGCAAGGGAGAAAAAAAAAATACAGAAAAGAAGTAAATGAAATGCCAGAATGGAGGATGACATTTTTAGATAGCATGTCTGGGGGTGGCTCCCTGAGAAGAGGCTTGGGACAAAGGGCAAAAGGAAGTGAGAGAGCAATGGGTCTCTCTAGGGAAGAACAGGACTTGCAGAACAGTAGATGAAAAGGTCCAGAGGCAGGAATGAGTGCGACCTGATCTAGAATCAGCAGAACTACCGTGTGGCCAGAGCCAAGGAAGAAGTTATCAGATAAAACCAGGGAGGCAATGAGAGGGGAGCAGGTCATATAGATCACAGTAAGGACTTCTTACTTTTATGCTGAGTGGCAGAATGCCATTAGAAATGGAGCACGTCCTGTGATTGTGTATGTGCATGTGTCTGGGAGCCTCAGAGCTGGGATGAAGCTTAAAAGGTACAGCATGGCTAAAATTTGCCAAGGTAAGAATTGTGGGTTATAAATCGTCAAGTGCAGTGCAAGGTCATGAAGCAGAAGAGAGCAGACATGTGTGCAGCAGTCACTAGATTATAATTTCATTCTGAGCATACCGTGGAAATGTACTGACTAGTTTCTTCACAGTGTCTAAATTTTGCAGGTGGAGACACGGATGCGTGAATAACCAGAGAAGCAGAGCCTGGTCTTTTGACTGAAGGCTTTGTACCACCGTCTCTGTGCAGCAAAAGTGATTTCAGTTGGAGGAGAAAGAGAATCAGAAGAAAGTGTAGATAGAACTACTCATGGCTGGTCTCCTCTGTCCCCTGCTATGAGTTGACCTGACTCAAATTAAGAGTCTTCGAGGGGCTGGGATTGTGGCTCAGCGGTAGAGCGCTTGCCTCGCATGTGTGAGGCCCTGGGTTCGATCCTCAGCACCACATACAAAGCAATAAAATAAAGACATTGTGTCCATCTACAGCTAAAAAAAATATTTAAAAAAAAAAAAAAAGTCTTCGAGGACTCCTTGCCACATCTGCTGTTAGGATGCTGCAAAAGATACAGCCATTAAATTGCTCAGTATTCTTTCAGAGAGAGTTTCCCCAGTTTTATTATCAACTTTTGTTTAATTACTTAACAAATATTTGTTAAGTCTCTTAATGTGTTCCACACAGAGTCCCAGAAAGTGCAGACTCAGTCCCTGTGTTTAAGGGTCTTATATCATGGGAGAAATATAACAAATTATCAAATAAATAAATGAAAATATTTCATGTGGTAATTAAATGCTATAGGAAAAAAAATAAAGAAGTTGAAGGAACCCTGAGTTGGGGTTGGTTAGGGAAAGGGAGGCCTCTCCAGACTGGGCAGTCAAAAACCATTTCTTTGAAGATAGGACTTTCAGTCAAGACCTGAATAACACTTTGGGAGGCTGATGTTATGCCCAGATCATGGAGTCCCCAAAGACCACCAGGGAGACTGAGGCACGTATGTAAAAGCAAAGAGCCTTTATTCGGGCTTAAGCTCGGTCTCCCAGACTGCACTGATGCAGCAGGTCTGTGCAGAGAGCCCAGAACAATGGCTGAGCAGGGTTTTTATGGGGGAAAAGGACGGGGTGGTCACAGTGGACATGAGGTATGCACAGCATCATTACACAAGCACCAATTACAACCGTACAGCACCTATGGTGACAATAGTGACCATTCAGAATCTGGGGGGTGTTCATTACATTTGGCAGGACCCAATCATGACC
>CM053410.1:77676642-77717694 GCA_028644305.1 Xerus rutilus
TATGGGGGAAAAGGACGGGGTGGTCACAGTGGACATGAGGTATGCACAGCATCATTACACAAGCACCAATTACAACCGTACAGCACCTATGGTGACAATAGTGACCATTCAGAATCTGGGGGGTGTTCATTACATTTGGCAGGACCCAATCATGACCTTTGAGAATCTTTTGAAATTGACCAACTACAGGTGAGTTTAAGAGGCCCACGCGGGGTTTGGGCAAGCGGTGAGTGATTGGCTAGTTTGTACAAAGTAACTATCTATAGTCTCCTAGACCCTGACTCAGACCTCAGGAATGCCAGGTGTATAATTTTTAACCTCTTTTGATTGGTTGCTTTGAGGGTGGTCCGAGAGTGGCTTTAGCCTTGAGCAATGTGTGGCTTTTCCTGGGATCTAAACTCAGGCCTACTAGTCTTTTTGGAAGATCTGAAACCTGTCATGGAGTTTATTTAGCTCGGGTCTTTCAGCCGAGACAGGAGAATTGCGAGTTCAAAGCCAGCCTCAGCAACAGAGAGGCACTAAGCAAGTCAGTAAGACCCTGTCTCTAAATAAAATACAAAATAGGGCTGGGGATGTGACTCAGTGGTCGAGTACCCCTGAGTTCAATCCCTGAGTTCAATCCCCAGTACCAAAAAAAAAAAAAAAGGAAGAAAAGAAAAAGACCTGAATGAGAACAAGTTCTGTATGCAAAGATCTGAGAAAAGAGTATTGGGGGAGGGGTGGAGCAAATGAACAAATGAACAAAAAGCCACCGGCAAAAGCCTCAAGTCCTGTGTGACTTTGAGTGACCTTGACGTGTCCAAGGAACAAAGGAGACTAATGTGGCTTAAGTGCAGTGAAGGGGCAGGGCGGTGGCGGCTGATGAGGTTTAAGGTTTAATCCAAAAAGGACCTGCAGGAACCCTAGGTGCTGGGGGAAGCTGCTAGAACTTAGAAACATGTCTGGGACCCTCTGAATGAGCAGCTGTCATACATGAACACTCTGGACTATATATATCAATCAATTTCCTTTTCTCATCATCTGCTCAAAAACTTAGGGTCAGGCTTCTGTCTCTCTGTTTCCTGTCCCATGAGGCTACAAGAAGACAGTCCTCTGAAAACCAGGAAACAAACCCTCACCAGACACTGGATCTACTTGAGCTTTGACTGTGGACTTCTCATCCTCCAAAACTGTGAGAAATAATGTCTGATGTTTAAGCCATGCACAGTCTATGGCATATTTGTTACAGCAGCCTGAACTGACGTAACACACTGCATTTTGTACTGACTTCATTCTTGGCACCATCTTGTACTCAGTACTGCGTCCTTTTTCATTTTCTCTAGCCCTTCTTGCTTTACCTAGTTCTGATTTATGTTATCTTTTTGGTAAGTCACTTCAAAAAAATTTTTTTTTGATAAAGCTGTGTGTATAAATACACACATACATAAACAATGGCGGAGGGACAGAGGTAGAGATAATCTCTTAAGGTCAGGACAGACTATCTATCTGGAATGGTTTCCGCTTAGATAAACTTAAAGCTATGATTTTCTTCTCCTTGGGTATTTTATGTGAGTATGGTTTTGGAAGACACTCATTATTTGCAGTAATTATGTTCTATAAGGGGGCTACAAGGGCTGAATTGACCAATGCTGAACCATTGTTCTTAGGAGAAATACCCGGTCAGGTTCCTGTGAGCTCCTGGTCACAACATTTTCATCATCCAATCGCTGTGTACCTTTGTCTTACCTGTGTTTTTGTTTGAAGACACCGTACTTACTGTATATTTTTAATTCGCGGAACTCGCAACCAACAACATTGTAATTCACTTCTCAGGTTCCCCATATATGTATTTTCCCCATAAGGTACATCACAGCCTTCTTACACTTAGAAACATCAGGTAATGATCTAATGTCATCCTTGGGGGCCATTTTAAACAGCAAATTGTCAACAAAAGTAAAAAAAAATAGAAAAATGTGACACTAACTAGATTGGAAAATTATACGTGTTTATGGTACAAGAGCTGAAATGAGAAGGCAGAGTTCCGTCTTTGTTGGGAAGATGCACGTCCAGCAGTTCAGATTTTTCTAAACTCTGCACATTCACGTGAATGACCAGAAAAGTGTCTTAAGTATTGATTCTGGGATTACAAATAAAGTGTAGTGATTAGGCAATTTTCCAAGCACAAAATCAGTGAAAAATAGGACTTGACTGTATTTTTTTAAAAAAACGTTTTACCTTTGAAGTAGACTAGAGCAATCCTAGCATTATGATGTATGTCAGCAAGTCAGGGAGCTTTTTACTCAGTTACAAGATTTATGAGACTATTAAGTAGAGTAATCCTTATGTTTTCTCCAATGAGAAAAATCGAATTCATAGTTCACATTTATAAACGCCCAGAGTGGTTTGGTCTCTGTACTATTGGTAGGTGGGGATTCTTTTTACTACTTGAAACAAAGAACCCACGTTCCTGGGAACATTGGACAAATGAATTAGAAAACTAATTTTCAATGGTTTTCCCTTAGGGAACCAGAAGGTATCATCACATCAACATTGTCAGAAACTGGATCTGAAATTTGAAGCACTGTGATCAAGAGGAGAGTGGAACATTCCAGACTTTTGTACGGAGAGTTTGGACCTCACAGATAGTTGGCCTCAAAATGGTTACTCAGATGGGGCGGCAGAGGCAGCAGGAGCAAAATTGGGCTCTTCATGCTGCTTCCTCTTCTCCCTTTCCCTAGGCCTGTGTTTGCGGTTTCCACCATTCTGCGAGGTATCCATCTCAGTTCTTCAGTCACGCTGGGTGCTCTTTCCCCTGGTTCCCTCTTGTCAGATTCTCTCAGCCCTCCCTCTGGAATCAGGACCCTCCTTTCCAGGCCCATGGAGACTATCCTAGTCCAGGCCTTCATCGCTATTTCCAAACCTACTGCAAGAGGTGCCTAATTGTCTTTCCCCCCTCCCCCTCGACTCTCTCACAGCCAACTTCTTCCTCAAAGAATCACCTACAAAGACACCTTCTGGGGCTCCCTGTATGTGCCAACTGAAACTCACACTTCTGACTTCAAACTTCTCTACCTACAGTCATAGTTCTTCCCAAAGTGATCCTAGATGCCTTTTCTAGTCTTATCTGTCACTACTTTTCAACATGTGCTCAAAAGTTTTAGGCAAACTCTATTTCTTGCTGTTTTTAAAACAATCAAATCCTCCCATCCCCGTGCCAGGAGTCACCCTGTACCTTTCACCAGATGCACCTTCTTTCTATGTCTATTATTTAAAATTCTGCACAGGATTAATGACATATTTCTTTTCTCCCCAACAACAGATGAAGAATTCTGTTCCCCAAACCTCTACCACTTCATGTTTGTCTTAGTGGCATTTTTATATTTTGCCTTATACTAATTATTGTTGGCTGTACCTTTCTTACCATTAATCCCAAATGTCAGGCACATAAAACTTTTGTTTCCTCATAATTCTTAAAGGAAGCCTTGCACAGAATAGGAGCTCTACTAAAGATCTGTGGAACATGAAGGGTGTTCTTAACTCTTCCATGGTAATTTGGAAGTTATCTCTCTAGGTGGGACAGGAAGAAGGCAGGGAGGGATGCCACCAGGATTCTGTACCTGGGGCCACCACAAAAGGTATGAGATGGACCCAAATAAAAGTGGGGGATATATCTAGATCTTAGATGTCTAAGAGGCCACAGATCAATCTTAGAAGTCAAGAGAAATGTAAGTTAATTTGATAAACTCTCTGGGATGCAGTATCAAACAGAACAGGAAATCTCAGAAATTTCCATTAAAAAAAATTAAGATATTTCCATTAAAATTATTTGGAACTGTTGTGGGCATATCAGAACTATTGTGTTCTCCATAGGTCTTGTCTCAAAGTTTGTTCCAGATATGGCAAAGCCATCTCAGTCTGACCATAATCCCTGGTCATCTCTAGTCTTGAGTTGACCAGAATTTAAGGCTTTGAGAAGATCTACATATGAGGGAACTTGTCATGTACTGGCAAAACCCTGATCCCTGTCCCAATTATCATCTTAGAAAAGGTAAGCACTTAGCATGGGTGTGCAATTGGGGTGGCCAGGGGAGATTCACATATGGGTTCTCCCTAGGAAAGTGGGCAAAGAGAAAGCTCAGAGATTATTCTACAGGCAGTAAAGTAGCATATCTTTTTACTTTAAAAGATCTATCACCGGACACAGTGGCACACACCTGTAATTCCAGTACTTTGGAAGGCGGAGACAGGAGAATTGCAAGTTCAAAGCCAGCCTCAGCAACAGTGAGGCACTAAGCAACTCAGTGAGACCCTGTCTCTAAATAAAAAATACAAAATAGAGCTGGGGATTTGGCTCAGTGGTGGAGTATCCCGGAGTTCAACCCCTGGTACCAAAAAACAAACAAAAAAAGTAATAAAAGAACTACTTTTCATGGGAAGGATGGTGGAATGAGATGTATAATCATATATTACTCTATGTACATGTATGATTGCACAAATGGTGTAACTCTGCATCATGTACAGAGGAATGAAAATTTGTACTCCATTTGTGCACAATGAGTCAAAATGCATTCTGCTGTCATGTATACCTAATTAGAACAAATAATAAAAAAGAACTATCTTTCTCTAAATCTATTGTTAACCTCAGTCAAAATTGCCTCCATTTATTTACTCTTTAATTATCCCTTTTCTGGGCATTGGAGACACTCCTAAACATTCTGAGCTTCTCATCCCTCTCACGCAGTCTGAGCCATCTGCTGGTGTGACCACAGAGCTGTCAATATTCCCTACTGCCCTGAATTTGTTGATCTCCTCTTGGGCATAAGACAATGATACTCACTGAACCATACAGGGACTTCATGCAGGAGGAATGGGTGACTGCAAGGGAAGGACTTGGATGTTGGTTCTTTTTTTTTAAATATGTTTAGTTGTACATGGATACAATACCTTTATTTTTATTAATTTATTTTTATGTGGTGCTGAGGCTCAAACTCAGTGCCTCACACAGCCTAAGCAAGTGCTGTAGCACTGAGCTACAACCCCAGTCCTGGATGTTGGTTCATTTTTTTTTTTAATAGTTTTAGTTGGACACAATACGTTTATTTTGTATATTTTTATATGTGGTGCTGAGGATGGAACCCAATGCCTCATACGTGCTAGGCAAGAGCTCTACCACTGAGCTACACCCCTAGCCCCTGGATGTTGGTTCTTGATCGGTGCAGCGCTCTGCAACTCAAGCACAGGATTGACAGCTGCACACCATGGGGCTGATGCCACCATGGCAGGGACCACTTCCACCCGCAGGAAGTCCTCTTCCCAAACTGTACATGAGTCTACATGTTTATTTTTAAGTCATTGCCTTTCCCCACTAAACCTTCTTCTCCAACCCTTCCCTCTTCCATCCCCCAGGGGAAGAAAAAGAAAACACAACACAAGACCAAAAGGAAGTAAAACAAAACCAAGAAAGTGGAGGGCATATTTCTTCCTCATTGTTTTTCCATGTCAGACCCCTCACATCTGGCCTCTAGCACAACTGGCAGCAGAAGTGCTGACCTACCATGAGAAGGGCTTTTCTGAGGGACATGTGGCCTGGGCAGCAGTGACTGCAGCAGCCGGAAGTACAGGAAATCTCATGAGATGGCCTGTTCTTGAACACTTGCCAGCCTGCTTCTGCAGACTCATGAGATTAAAAGACATGTCCACATTACTGGGGAAGCTGTTGGAACAGAGCCCAAATTCTGTATTAAACTCTGAAACTCACTGGTAACTGGCCCAGTGAACACAGGGCACAACTGTCAGAGTTCCAGCCAGGGCCTGTGGTTAGGTGCTGCCTGTTGAGGTACTTCTTGTTTTAACAGCTCACAACACTCAAAGCTAATATTGGCAACACAGTGCTATGGAGCGAGGCGCTCTCTGCGACTGCTACACTGCGCTGGCTCACAGATATTGCTGTTGTGTCCCTTGTGAGGTCACGTGAGAGAGGAGGGACCATAGTCTGTTTTTGTGATGCAGAAAGGTGGCTGGTTATGAGGGGAAAGAGGAGCAGTCTGGGTCAGAGACCTTCTGTGGAGACTCAGGATGGGATCCTGTGACCATAGTTTTGCATTTCTGGACCATTTAGCTAACTGGTCACTTGAGTCTAAGTTTTGGGATAAAGATGTTGACACCAAACCACCAGAGTTTCAGAAGTTTTATCCCTTGTTAAGAGAGAGAGAGCAAGAGAGCAAGAGTGAGTGTGAGACCTTAGCCTCTAAGGGGCCCAGAGGATGCCTTCTTCAAGTAAACTTGGTAAGTCAACCTGATCTGGAGGGAGAGTGAGAGGCGAGCCAAGTTGAAGAGACGGGACTTGAACCAACCGTTGCTCATCTGAGCCTTGTGTTCTGAGAATGTCTTCTGCCACATCACTTCTCCCTGGGCAGGAAATTTGAAGAGCAGGGCTGGGTTTTGAGAGAGACAGGGTGGAGCACAGCCCTGAAACTGGGCTTGTGATCAGACTAGGACTGGGGCCTCCATGTTGGAGGTTCAGATGAGGATTTTTGACTCACACATTGAAGATGTTGATAAAGCCCCTAACTTGGTGTTGGGCATGGTTAGAGGGTTCCTATACTGCTGATAATTTGGACAGAAGCATTAAAAAACTGAATTACAAAATGAAATCGATGATATATATCCTCAAAATAATACTTAATATGTCTTTCTAAAGAAGAATCAGCTAATATTAAATGGATTCCCTTCTCTCTACTTCCTACTTGCTGGCTTGGTGATCTGAACCATCTAGCATACTCTTCTTTAATCTGCAATCCAGCTCTATGGAAAGCATTTCTTTAACAGACATCAATTCAAGATTCAATACAATTAATTCTATATTTTTTAAATCATTTATTTCAGATAAGGAGCGGGGTGCCAGCTTCTGCTAGGCAGGAGTGAGGGTGCAGAGTTTTTATCAGTACATCTCCCTGGGAAAATGTTTTTTGTTTTTTTTTTTTTTTTTGGTACTGGAGATTGAACTCAGGGGCACTCGACCACTGAGCCACATCCCCAGCCCTATTTTGTGTTTTATGTAGAGACACCGCACCCGGCTTCCCTGGGAAAATGTTAAATGCCAGTTCTCATGACCACCACTACCACTGAGAACACAGAAACTTTTAAGAAACTTTGCCACACAGGTAGCCTTCAGACTGGTCAGACAGATATTTTCTAATCCATGTATATCAGCTAGGGCTATTGTTTTTTTTTTTTTTTTAATTTTTTTTTAGTTGTAGATGAACACAATAGCTTTATTTATGTATTTTTATGTGGTGCTGAGGATCGAACCCAGTGCCTCACACTTGTGAGGCGAGTGCTCTACCACTGAGCTATCGCCCCAGCCCCGCTAGGGCTATTGTTAAAACGTGCTTTTGTTTTGTTTTGTTTAAAGTAAAATCCTTTTATAAGTAATATCAACATTATTTTTAAAACACCATGATAAAACTTTAAAAATTTCAAGTCTCTGCCTATGGCAAATATATTTCTAAACAGTACCCAAAGTGACAATATTTTCTGAAAATGATGTTGGCATTGTGTAATACGTTCACCTGCCTTATCTGATCCTATGACAACACTGTGGGGGTAAATTTGGCCCAATTTTATCATCTCTACTACTTAAATGTAGATCAGCACTTTACAATTTGCTGATGATCTGTATGTTGTCCAGGTGTGGTACTGGACTCTGATGGAAACAGAGTGCCTCACCACGTGAAGCCAAGTGACTATCAGAACTGCTCATCTTGAGCTGAGCCCTGTCCTATTCCTTGAGCTGCATGTTGAGTGTGGCCAGCAAAGATTCATTATACAATGGAAGCAAATGGTGTTCCAGAAGGACTAGAGGTCACGAACCAGCTGTTCAGCCCACACTGGCACCCAGGAACTCCCAGGTCTATATGGGCAGTTCTTGACAACCAGCTAAAAGAGATCAAGCTGTCCCAGCTTGCTTTACAGATGGATCAGCTTAGTATTTATGTGCAAGTGGAAGATTGATGACAGCTGCACTGTAGTATCACTTAGGCCTGAGCTTGGAAAAGACAGGGGCAAGAGAAAGTTCTTGTATGTAAGGGGGGTGGGGGGGTCATCAGCTTCATCTGGACAGAGAAGCAGTCTGAAGTTAGAACATACACAGACTCATGTTCTGGAGAGTAATTCTCATAGGAATGATCTTTGGTGTCCCCCCAGTCAGAGGTTTGGGATTTTCCTTGGCAAAGAATAAACTGTGTTCCCTTAGAGCAACTTTTCTTTGTCCAGGACAGATCTGGCACATTGCTGAGGCCCTCCTGGGCCCCCCAGAGGCTTTGTAATCCTCCTTCTCCTCCTAGGGACTTGATGGCCCAGGATGCAAAGAGTACATAGCCCACGTGGAGGACACGCCAAAAACAAATCACTTCTGAAATCCTACCCGCAGCTCTGGGTTAGGGCCCCACCTGGCACAGACTTCTGAGAAGGCTGAACAAGGCCATGTGATTCTCTGTATCAGGATTAACTAAGAATAATACAAATCTAGTGTAAACATTCTTTGGGACATAGGGGAAGCATTTACATTTGTGTTTGTAACTGGTCAAGAGTTGGCTTGCGGGGTGCAGAGAAAGAGGAGGAGATTCCTCAGTTAGCCACTGGATTGGCAATGTAATAAATATTTCAGATTGTAATTCAGTCTGTAGTCAGATTAGGGGAGAATAAAAAACTATGCTGAGATTCTCTATGAAAATTATTTAAGCAAGAAATGCCATTTCTTTATTATGGAAAGACAAACTGACTTAGGATGCAATGACCCTTTTCTTTGCTGATTCTGCAAATTTCTTTGCTAATTTCTTTGATTCCTCAAATCACTAAGCCCCCAGGAAAGCAAAATCAAAAAGGGTTGAGGGACCTTGAGGCTTCTTTAATTTTTTATTTAAAAATTATTTTCATTAAGGTATATGTGACAAAAAATTTTTATATTTAAAACGTGCCATAAACATGTAAGATAATAATAATGGTCATAACAATAAATTAACCACAATAAAGTAAAACTATGATCTGTGATTTTTCAACATTTACTTTATTGTAAGAGATATTTGGGGAGATTTTAAAGAGAGACTAACCCTGAGTTCTATTTCCTGAGATCTAGATTTCATCATTCTGGGAAAGGGGAACTAGCACCTGTAATTTTAAAGAGTTCCTAGGAAATTTAATGTGAACCATTAAGTTCAAGAACCATTAAACTAGTCCTTGACTCCTTGACCTGCAACCCAGTGATTTCCGTCTCCATATAATGTCTGCTGTGTAGAAGAGTGGTGTGGCAGGCAATGCTAAAAACCATCAAAAAGAGCTCTATAGAAACCAGATACACTGAAGGCTATTCTTTAATGAAACTGATGAATCTCTATATTGACAAAGATCTGGTGAACTTTTCAAAACACAATATTGCATTAAAATCCACATTTCAAATATTGATGTCAAATTGTTTGTTAATAATTAGATAATAAAGGACAGATGTGGTGGCATATGCCTGGAGCCTCAGCTCCTCAGGAGCCTGAGGCAGGAGAATTGTTTGCATCCTAAGGTTTGAGACCACACTGGGCAACATAGTGAGACCCTGTCTCTAACGAAATAAATAATGAATATAAGTAAGGTTAGTGTTTCACAGTTTCTTTGAGTTGAGTTCTATAAATGGCCAAGAAAATTCCTATTGGTGGTGCCAATGGCATGGGGCAGGTGAGGGGGCACAGTTCTGTGGATGCTGTCACAGAAGGCTTCTCAGGCACATCAGGCTCTCCATGAATGACCACAGTAGGAGCTCATATAGACATCACTTTGGTCCAGAGTCTAGTTGATGTAGATTTTTCTTCTGTTTCTGACACCACCACGTTAGTGAGTTATTTATCCAGGACCCTTTTTTATCTTTAAAATGGAACAATCATGATTATTTTAATAAATTGAAAGAAATTGGGTTTAAAACCAAAGATTTATTAACTTTCTAAAGAGCTTCACTTTTTTTTTTCTTTTAAAAATAGAGAAATAAGTATTATCTCTCTATGTCATGAATGGTACCAAAATGATTTGAGCAATTTTGAGCCACAGATGAGGCCAAGACAAAGAAAACCTCGGTGGCTCATTCCTGAGCCAGGGAATATTCATTACATTAAATGGTGGCCTCCAGTTATTTCATCCATGCAAAAGCACCCTTGTTCATTCTGTGTCAAAATTTCCCTGACCATATGATGAGAAGGGACTACACTTTTACTGAGTACATATTTTCTCAGTTAAAGTTGTATGTGCATTTTAAAAATTAAATCGAAAATTACACAGCAAAACACTATCTTTGCTAAGTCAGGAAACAACTCCCAAGTACTCAAAGATAGACTACATTTGGTACTATGATAAGGATTAATAGCTGAAATGAATGCTTTGAGATTTGGGAAATCATGTCCTCTCCTCTTCTGGAACATTCCCTAACAAAAGATTACCTCAGTTCCAGCTTTTTTAAAAAAATATTTTTCTTAGTTGTTGATGGACCTTTTTTTTTTTTTTTTACTTTTTTATATGTGGTGCTGAGAATCAAACCCAGTGCCTCAACATGCTGGGCAAGTGCTCTACCACTGAGCCATAACCCCAAATCCTAGTTCCAGCTTCTTAAGAGCCAATGAAGCTGGGCATAGTGGCGCACGCCTGTAATCCCAGCACTTAGGACGGCTGAGACAGGAGAATTGCAAGTTCAAAGCCAGCCTCAGCAATGGCGAGGCACTAAGGAACTCAGTGAGACCCTGTCTCTACATAAAACACAAAATAGGGTTGGGGATGTGGCTCAGTGGTCAAGTACCACAGAGTTCAATCCCCAGTACCAAAAAAAAAAAAAAAAAAGAGCCAGAGAATAAAGGAGCTGAGCTATTTCAACTTCAGAGGGCAAATGGATGACTGGATTTCATGAAGAAATAAAAAAAACAGCATTAACACATGGCTTCAGATTTGCTCAGGTGAAATCAAGAGTAAATGAACTGAAATGGCAGTGGAGAGAATTTCAATTAAAAAAAATTAATGATGCGAAAATGAAAAAGGAATTGTCTTTTTTTTGTGTGCCCTAGTTCCTTCCAGACCCTCTTAGTGTTGAACAGGGAACAGCATCTGTCTGTGAGGAGGCTGGGACATGTGAACAGATTAGATGTCCCAAGATCCAGGTTTTCCTTGCTGACCTTACAGAGACATGGCGGAAGTTCTACCTTCTTGCAGTGAATGTTGGTAGAGCTCCACCCAACAGGCCCTTCCCAAAGGCATACTCCTACCCAGAGTCCCCCACCACAATTTCCATTTGATTTGAGGATTTTGGGCTTTCCTCCAAGAATACACTCCCTTTCCACAGATAGCAGAAGCCCTCAGCGCTCACCTACGTTTCAGGAGGACATCAGGAGCCCAGCCATCACAGGCTGGGACTTGGGAGAACTGGGGCCTGACTGGCTATGCTGAATGGCCGTGACACAGCGGCAGGTTGCTTCACATATTGGGCCTTCTCATCATCACTGTATCACGAGGGATTTTTGACTAGATGATCTCTGAGATCCTTCTCGGCACTGACATTTTATAACTTACGCTAACCTGTGTGTTCCTTGTGCTAGAGCTGACTTGAGTCCCAAGAAGCTCACATTGACAATGCTAACTACTGGGGCTGGGGTTATGGCGCAGTGGTAGCGTGCTCACCTAGCATGCGTGAGGCACTGGGTTCGATCCTCAGCACCACATAAAAATAAAATAAAGATATTCTGTCCACTTTCAACTAAAAAATAAATATTTAAAAAAAAAAACAAAACAATGCTAACTGCTGCACCCTCCACCCCCCCGTGAGATCTCTGCCCCAGGAAAGAACCCCTTGCATGTGCTCATGTGGCCCAACATGGGATCTGCCATTGGCTTCCTCTTCTGCGTCCCCCTTATTGACATTCATTGTCTGAAAAGTCACTTAAGGGTCCTCAACAGCACCGCTGCCAGCATCCTCCATGATGGTGCTGATGTCTGCCAATGCTGCTGCCCCCAAATGTCCCCAAAGGTATCCACCAAAAAGCTGTGACAGTCTCAGAAGAACTCAGTGTGCTCCCAGAGCCATAGCATTCATACAGAAGTAGACACAGGTTGCTCCTTTCCACTCTGTTACCCTTGGTCACCTGGCATCAAATGGTACTGTTTACATCCTTTCCAGCTTCTGGAAACTGGCTGATGTAGCTTTGGTTTGCGGCTCTTCTTTCCCTGAGGGCCAGGAAAGTGTCCACTGATGCTGAGAAACCCAAGCCCACTCTGCTCCAGGTTCTACACTACTGCCATCAAGATCCCCTTCCAAAGTGACCCTTGCCCCTATCTTTTGCTTACACAGACCCAGACAGGTCTGAACCGCTGAAATGAGCACCATTTAGGCCAAAGTGGGGGATGCCAATAGGCTATTTAAAGAGAAAACTAAAAAAGTAAAATCACAGGAATTTTGAAGCTATTCATCTTGAAGACTATTCATGGAAGCAGGGAAATTAAACACAGTATCCTTGAATATATACCCTCCACACATAGGCTTGGGCTATTGTTTCCTTCATAATGACAATTCACCTCTGGGAGTTTAGCATGGGGCACTCAAGTCTGCTCAGCACAATCAACACAGCGCTGTATCAGGCATCAGGAGGAAATGAGAACAAAGCTGTATTGTCAGCAAGCCGAGGGGTGACCCAAACACAGCAGAGCTGCAAGAAAATTATTTTGAAAAAATATTTCCTCCAAGCCGCCTGTGATGGCTCAGCCTGAGTCTTAGTCAGACTTGACTGGAAGAAGAAATCTACTTACTCCGCCAAAAAGGCCTGCATATTGTTGTTGCATGAAGAAGAGAAACAAAGAGGAAAGTACAGGTAATGGTATGAGCCACCGCTCAGGAGAAACCTGCTCTGCTCTCGCTCTGCCTCCTCCTCGACTTCCTTCCTAGGGGTAAAGTGCTCTTTTAGCTCCGTGGGCAGATATCATCAGAAGAAAAGGCTGGTTTGACTTACACACACCACCTACCTTCTCACCTGCTGGTTTGATTAATTGGGGGTCCGTGAGAGTTGGAAATCACAGAGGCCAAGGGGTGACCCAAGACGGTGGACCTAGGATCTTTAGAACAGAATTATGGGACTGGAAATATAGTCAAAATGGAATCTAAAAGAGTCTGTCATCAATGAGATGCGTTAGCCCTTCTGCCTCTCACGTGGACTACCCCAAAGTAGATTTAAATGCCCTATTACAGGGTATTGTGGATGTGTATTTGAGCCACAACTTGAACGAGATTCGATTTCTCTTGAATCACGGTATTTCAAGATTTTGTTAAAATTTTATTGTTACTAGTAGATTAATTCCCCCCCCCCTTTTTTTGGTGCCAGAGACTTACCCAAGGGCACTTTACCACTGAGTCCTATCCCCAGACCTTTTTGTTTTTTTATTTTTGTGATAGAGTTTTGCTAAATTGCTTAGGGCCTCACTAAGTTGCTGAGATGGGCCTTGAACTTGCCATCCTCCTGCCTCAGCCTCCGGTCACTGGGATTACAACCATGTACCACCATGCCTGGCATCAATTCTTTCTTTTTAAGTGTAGGAGGAGCTGTGGCAGAATCCCGCAAAGGAGGAAGAATCCACCGTCAGCTCTTGGAGAGCAGTGGTTTCTGGGAGTCATTCATTCAGTTGTTTTTCATCCCTTGTCCATCCGTTCATTCGACATGCACTCACAGAGCCCCTATTACAAGCTAAGCAGAAAAAGTGTCTGGAATAGAGAGACTGGTGAGCACAAGAGACAGGCTTGCTGCTTTCTGGGCACTTGCAGCTTAGAGGAGGAGACAGACCAATATGACACAAATAAATTATGTAATTGGAATAGTGGCAAGTGCTAGGAAGGGGAAACACAGGGTGCTGTGAAAATAAATAGCAGGAGTGGTGAAGGGTCAGGAAACTTTCCATGAGGAAAGCTGAGCCCTACAGGATTAGCCAGATGCAGGGAGGGGCTTGGGGAAACAATTCAAGCAGGAAATAATAGCATGAGTGAAGAAAAAGGCAGGTGAAACCATCAGCGAAGAGTTAGTGAACAAAACTAAACAAAGAAAAGGCAAAACAAAATAAAACCAAAGCACAATAGGGTGGAAATTTGCTCCCGAAAGCTGCCTTCTGTGTCAGGAGAGCACATGCCGGGTCTCTCCACCCAGTCTGGCCTCTGCCTGGCCTTCATGGAGGGCCACAGGCATTTGGGGGAAGCAGGAAGTCAAGTCACTATGCCTCCCCCAGATGGTACCCTAAGTCCAATAGATGTAATGAATCCTTTATAATATGAACGTGGTTATCAAGTGGTAGGAGTGGCTGAGTTGGAGGCAGGGATATAACTAAAATGACTGAGTACCTGTGACGCACAGGCAATGCGGAGGTACTCTGAGTTCCTCATTTCATTGAACATTCCAATAGTTCTGCATGGTGGATAGTGTGCATCTTATGTTCTAGAGAGGAACTGTAGACCTGGGAAGGCGAGTGACTCGGCCAAAGACTTAAAGATGGAGATGAGCCTGCTCAGGTTGGGTTGGCTTCCGTGTCCTGGGGTTTCCATACGCTTTTTCTGCTTTGCTTCCTTAGAGGAGCCACAGAGCGCATCTGGTCCAGGCTTCTTATTTTCTAGAGGAGAAAACAGGATCCCAGGCTTAGAACACTCTCACATGAGGCCTAGGAGCTAGTGGAAAATGGAGATTGGACCTCTGTTTCCCACTTACTCATCCATACATCTTTTCTACTTGTTGCTGTTTCAATACACATAATAAAAAAAAATCACACTTTCAATTTGTCAGGATGCCAGAAATAAATACAGACTCATCATTTTTCTTGAGTTTCAGCCTTTTTTCTCCCCTACAAAAAATTCAGTGTTGAAACATGTAGTGAGAACTTTTTATTAAAAAACAAAACCCTACTACACATTTTGTAACAAAGCAATCACACTTGACTGCATTTTTTAGTTTGGACTTTTTGTATTTTGAGGTTTTTTTTTTTCAAAGCAGGGCATGCTTGCTTTGAACAACTAACTTGTGCCTTTTCTATAATATTCTACATTCATCTCATAAAGTATATACAATTGGTTGGTTTCTC
The DNA here is from genome assembly GCA_028644305.1 of Xerus rutilus. Classification (NCBI taxonomy): domain Eukaryota; kingdom Metazoa; phylum Chordata; class Mammalia; order Rodentia; family Sciuridae; genus Xerus; species Xerus rutilus. Next base: position 77,691,748 of record CM053410.1, read on the forward strand.
TAATAAAATCTCATATCTAGAATAATATCTTGGTCCAAACCTTGAATCAGTGGCACAATACTGTGGCACAGGAAGATAGAAAATGACAACCATTGCTTCAGCAGAGGTGAATGCCACATCCGCTATCACAGAGTTGTTTCTAATTAGTCTTAGCTTTAAACATGACATTCTGGCCCCCAGTTCTGCATCTGGGAAATGAAAAAAAATGGTACCTGGTGGAGGGATATTCACAACTCACTCACCTCCTCGCCCTTGGTCAATGACCTCCAGCCGCCTTTTTACTTGCTGGGTCCCTTAATTTTAATCCCAGCCTTCCCTACTGGATTTTAGAAATACTGAAGGGAACAGCTGAGATTCTCAATTCCTGGACCTGAGCGCCCCCTAGGCACACAGAGGTAAACTGTGACAGCCTTGGAAGAAATTAGGATTCTGGGAAGTGGCTATCTAAGGTCAGCACCAAATCCTTGAACTTCCCTGTTTGTAGTATGAGGCCAGCGCTAAGGGACTTTCCTGACTTGGGCAGGGAGGGAGGGTGGTTGGAAGGACAGAAGGAGTAGGAGGCATGCGCTGGGGTCAGACAGGCCCGGCAGAGCTCGGCTGTCCTTGTAATGACAAGGTCAGCACAGAAGCAGGTAAGCTAGAGACCCATCAGAGGCTGCCCGGTGCAGATGACCCCAGGGCCACACAGTGAGTGTGTGGTGGAGACATTTGCTGTTAGAACAGAGAATGATCCCAGGTTCATACGCATCCATTACTGAGTTGCTCGCGTTGACCTCCTGTCCCAATAAATACCATTTCCACGGGGATTTTATCTTCTATGTGCCATTTTGCTGTTTGCTTGACTCTTTTGCATATATACCTCCTATACTCAAAGTCCACATAACTAAGTTTTTGTGACATAGCTATACTATAGTAAGACACTTTCTGAGAAGTAGAGCATACGTGTGTCCAGGTGTATGTAGGTATGGTATGTGTGTACTGTGTATGTTGTGTGTGTATGTATGTATGGTCTGTGTCACTGTGTGATCTTGTGTGTATGTGGTATGGTGTGTGTGGTCTGTATGCAGAGTATGTCTTTGTGTTTGTGGTGTATGTATGTGATGTGTGTGTATAGTGTTCGTCTCTGTGGATGTGTGTGTGGTGTTTGTGAGTGTCTCTCTGTGTGGTGTGTATATATGTGTGTATGTTTTTGGTGTAAATGTTTGTGTGGCCTGTGCATTGTGCATGTGGGTGTTACACATTCGTGTGCTCCCTACCGTGTGCTGACTCCAGCTCCTTGAGTCTAGACTCTGGGCCCCTCCCTCAGGCCTCAGTATCTATGACCAAACACAAGACCTCCTGGAAACCGTGCTTTGGCCTAAGAGAGTGAGGAAAACACTTTGCGTGGCAGGCCTTTGAGAGCCTGCCCCGTCACGCTGTGCCTGGGGGCGTGCCGTGCAACAGCCTCTGCAGAGGATGGTGGCTGTCGTTATCAGCAGGGTCGGGACTCCTAAGAGCCATTATCACGGGCTCCAGAGCTTGGTTTTATGAGCTATGTGTTTTTTCTCTAAAATAGATTTTCATTCTCTCCTATAAGAAAAAGAAGAGGAAAGGGAAAAGAAAAATACCTCTTGGGTGAACCTGTTGTTGATTCTCTTTAGGCCACCCTCACCCACACTGCAGAAGCAGGAAGAGGTGGCACAGGCCCAAATCCACACCAGAGGTGGCCTTTCCCCTCCATTCAGGCCCAGCTCTCTGCTAGATGTGAACTTTCGGCTCTGCCTCACCCACAACTGGGCACGTCTCCTCTGTGTCCCTCATAGTCAGTCTTTGAACTCCCAGTTTGGGTTCTGCTCGGAAGGCGAAGACATGGTCTTTAAGTCACTGCCTTCAATGGTAGTTTTCTGTTTACTCCACCGTGAATCAACTCCTCTAACATCCACTGAATGGAGGTGGCCACATGCTGGGCTACATGGAGGGAGAAGTAGACAATGGGGTTAAGAGTGTAGCTCAGAATAAGACAAGGAGGTTCACCACCAAGTTCACTGCTTGCTCTGTACCCAGGACAGACAAGGTAACCTCCCTAAGGCTGTGCTTCCTCCTTTGTGGAATAAGAACTGATCGCCCTGGGTTGCTGAGTGGCTGACCCGGCATGGAGTACTTAGTGGGGACATGACATCCTGCTCAGCATGTGGATTGACCAACCTTCACTCTAGCCTCTCTGGGTGGGGCACCATGGTTCTCAGACTCTTTGGCAGTCAGGATTCTAGAAGCAAATCATCTTCCACCATGGAGCTCCACTAACACAAGATGAGCAAGGTCTTCCTTTTGCGGCTGTTTTTGCTATGAAGAAAGGTTGTGGATACAGGCAGGTTCTGAGCCACGCTCTAGGGTGCCTGCCTCAGCTTTGAGAAGCTGGGGTTGCTGCAGATGCAGCCGGAGCCTCTGCAGAGGTGCCTGGAGGTGGGATCTCCCCTGTGGGTCATTTCTATATTGTTATGAGAGCCCCAGCCTAGAACCTATTCCTCAGATCTTTCTAATAAATTTGCAAGCCCCTTATCTTTTGATTAAACTGCCTCCTACTTCATATAAATAAAGCAATTTCTGTTCCCCAATTGAATCCTGATGAATACAACTCGTATCATTTGTACAGAGAAGACCAAATTAAAATCATAATAGCTACCATGCTTTGGTTATACCAAAAGTTCAGACTTTTATAGATGGTATCTAATTTCATTTTCCCAGAAACTCATGCAACTGTTCAGGGGCCTAATCTGGGTGTGAACCTAGGTCTTTCTGCCTAATTAGGCTGGGTACCTAATTACAGTCTATTGTTCTTTCTCTGGAGGAGTTCGCAGTTCACAGGGATGCATTCAGGTCAACAAATAGCTGCAACACAGGGTGGAAAATGCTGAAAAAGAGCTTTGGCCCAGGGCTGTTGGAGCCCAGGAGAAATTTCCTACCTGTGCTCAGGGCTTGGAAGTTCAAGGTGGTGTCTGCTTTCCAGCTTCGCATGGGATCACAATCTCTAGACTCCTTACAATACTGGGGGATCTCTACCAAGGAGTCAGTCTCCTCTTCCTCTAGAAGCTCCAGTGGCCTGTTTCTCAAGTAAGGGTGATTTAGGAACTCTAAATCTGTGTGTTTGCAAAGGTGCTCATCCATCCTTGTGTTGGATGAATCACTGCAGATCCTGGAGCGTTAAGATCTTCTGTGGAACTCAGGCACATTTTACCACTGAGTTACATCCCCAGCCCTTTATTTTCTATTTTTTATATTGAGGCAGCTTCTTACTGGCCTTGATCTTGGTGATCCTCCTGCCTCAGCCTCCTAAGTAGCTGGTATTACAAGTGTGCCCCACCATGCCTGGCTAGACATCCTTTTGCTTTTCCTGTGCCTTCCTAATGCCTGAATGAGGAGCTGGGCCTGTTCTCCCCAGTTGGACATAGAGCCCAAACCCAACCTGTGGCATCAGAATTGGTGGCAGCAAGGTCCTGCTGAGAGGGTGGGGTCTAATGTAGGGACTTGGACTTCTGATTTCCTGACTCTCCCCTTCTTTCCCAGGTTTCACTACCACCCCCCTCATTTTCATGTTATGGGACATGCAAAGTTTTATAATTTGGACAATCAGAAGCCTAACATTTGAGCACATATCTATGCGAAGGCTCTGCATAAATGGCCCCTCTCCCTCTGTATTCATCTTCATGTTTGCACCCTCAGCAGTATCCTGGAGGAGGGTCAGGAAATTGCAGGAGATTCTGCTGCCAGAACAACTGTTAGATGATGTCAGAGAGCCCACCACAGACATGCACCTCAAATTGCCCCACGTCATATATGACCAAAAATACTACCCAAAAAGAGGGCTTAGAATTGTCCAGCTTCCAGAAGGTGAGTTGACAGGAGAGAAATTGCAGTGGAGAAGATGAAACATTCTTAAACTAATGACACTCAAAATTACGTGCATATAGTACTTAGTAATTCTAAAAACCTCATCGGTGTAATTCTACATAGTTCTCTAAGTAACACGCTAATGAGGTGGACAGAGAACACATTATGATAGCTTTGAAGACAAGAGACCTGAAGTTTGAGGTCAAGGTCTTCTGATCTTGAATCTAGCTCCCTAGCGGCAATCAAAACAAATATAGTACATAATAACATGAATTTTAAAAAATCTACAGCCCAAGTTACCCAATTCTGGTCTCTACTTGCTTATGCAGGAACTCAGTTTCTAACTTTTCTGATTAGTTCTGGGAGTCCCCAGAAGCTATTTCACAAGTGCTCAGGAATAAGGCCACTCACAGAAGTTTCCTTGTTGGTGGCTGTCCTGATTCTGGCTCCTGTGAATATCACGTCACCCTGGGCCATGACTCAGGACCCAGCAACTCTGTCATTCACTTCCCAGAGCAGGCTCTTTCCTGACAGTTTCTTGTCTTGCCACCAGGCCCAGCAGTTTCTTGGTAGCAATTCCAAGTCCACAAGCTGTAGAGGACATTTAGTGGTCTAGGACAGGGTAAGGGATGGTGGCTCCCTCTTCGTGGAATCACACTTTGCTAGAGGCTTCCAAGGCAGTATTATTATGACTCTGGTGTGTCAGAGGGTGACTCAGGCACCAAGGTCAGTTTTCATGCACCGAGGAGGGTGGGCTTGGGACAGATGAGTGTAACAGTCAGGGAGCTCCCCTCAGATCTGTTCTGTGTCTCCACTGCAGGGCTTTATGGTGCCTTTCAGTCTGCGAATCTCCCAGTCAGTCTGAACCCAGGAACCAAATGGAGTCAAAGTACATTTTTGGATAGCTACCCTTTAAAGAAGTTGTCTTTAAAATTTAAATTTTGTTTTGAGATAATTACAGATTCATGTGCAATTGTAAGAAATAATATTAAGAGATTGTGTGAACCACTCACCCATTTCCTTCAGTGGAAGCTACTTGCAAAAACTGTACTATGATATTTCTACCAGGACACTGAAATTGACACAGTCAAGATACAGACGATTTCCATCACAAGAACTCCTCACATCTCTTTTATGTCCCTCCCCTGACCCCTAATCCAGGGTAGCCACTAATCCATTTTCTGTTTCTAGAATTTTGTTATTTCAAGAAAATCACATCAATAGAATCAAGTACATGACTTTTTTTTTTTTAATATTTTTTTAGTTGTAGATGGACACAATGTCTTTATTTTATTGCTTTGTACGTGGTGCTGAGGATCAAACCCAGGGCCTCACGCATGCGAGGCAAGCGCTCTACCGCTGAGCTACAATCCCAGCCCAAGTACATGACTTTTTAAACTGGTTGTCTCACTGTACCTAATTCCTTAATTTTCTGAATATTCATTGAAGTTGTTTCATTTATTGCTGAATAGTATTCCATGGTATGGAAGTACCATAGTCTGTTTAACCACTCACTTGCTGGAGGACTTCTGGGTTGTTTCCAGATTTTGACTATTACGAATGATCTCTGATTTTACAGGCTTCTGTGTGAGCATAAGTTTTCATTTCTCCAGGGTAAATGCCCAGGACTGCAATTGCTGGTCTCAGGTTTACTTTTACAGAATTTGATAAGTTATTTTCTAGAGTGTCTGTACAATCGAGCATCCTCAACAGGCATATATGGGTGATCCTGTTTATCCACGTCTTTGCCAGCAAAGTAAACTTACCCACCAAATCACTAGGGACACTACGACAATGGGAAGTCCTGCAGGGGACACAGCTTGAGCCCCACCCCAGCAGTCTCTTCAGTCCTGTGCAAATCCATGTCTATCCAGCCTGCACCCTCATTTCTCTGGCCATGTCCAGACAGTCCTGAAACTTCAGCAGTGGCCAGCCAAGATCATAGGCTTAGTTTACAAGTTCCTCTCTACATAGTGAGATGTTTTAGGATTTTATCCTGTAGTCCTTCAAAAGTACTCCCTCTCTCCATACACCCTGCTGAAAGAGAGGCCTCAGAGACCAGTTTGTACCATGAGAACCTGACCTACCCATTTGACAGGGGAGGCTCTCTGTGAGGAATATTGGGTCAATCCAATTCCTTCTTTCCATGTCCACTATTATAACCCTCTGTCTAATGGCTCTGTCCTTTCACTCTATCAGGTCTGGAAGCGGTGACAGCTTCCTTCATTGGGCACTGTTTTAGGCGCTGTGGATTAAAGTGCAAACCGTTAGCTAAAGTTCCTCTCTCTTGGATCCTTCATTATATGAAGAATCTGTGGACAAAAAAGAACCAAGCTAATTTCATATGGTGATAAATTCTACAAAGGCTATACACAGGATATGTAAGAGACAGTGGAAGTATAGGGAACTTATCCAGGAGCTGAGCTTTGTCAGTATCAGAATTTCTGCAGGCTTCTTCTTCTTTTTTTCCCCAAAGCTAATAATTATCATTTCTTCCACCATTTTTTATGTGATATGTGTTCTGATCCTTGACCTTGTATCTATAAGTTCTTTTATTTGTTAAAGATCCTTGCATAATTTGGTTCTTTGAATTAAACAACATCACATCAAATATAGAATGTATGCCACAGATACATGAAGATGCTTCCTTCCTTAGTTAGATGCCATACCGCTATGGATGCAGCCAAAGACCACAGAGACCCCTCGGAGGGCCATGTTCTTGTTGATTCCTTGTTTTGCTGTGATTAACATTCCTGGGTCCTTTTCAAGTGAAGACCAAAAGTCAAATCAGCCACGTTTTGCACTAGGTCAAACTACTTTCAAAAATGAGGAATTTACAAATACACACATCAAATGTTGTCTTTCTCGCTTCAGCTTGCCAGATACTTCTGCCACTTGAGTCTGTCATTGAACATATTAGGCATCTCTCCCAGCTTGAGGTCATCTGTGAGTGTGACAACATGCACTCTCAGACCAAAGTTCAAGTAGTGAAGAGCACAGAGCGTGGAGGCACGCCTCGCTGCTGGACTATCATAGTCCATTTAAGTCTCTCGGGGCTTAATTGCTTGGTGAATTAGGATGTCATCTTGTGTTTCCCCATCCTGCACCTGAGAATATTGTGAGAGCTTTGGCAAATAGTTTTGCTCAGATTAAGCTACACTACATTACCTGTGGGGTAATTCCCTCCAAGAAGTAAATGAGAGTTTGATGGGACTCACTCTTAATGATCCCAAGTTGGCTTCTAGCACTTTGGTCTCTGTAGTATTATGCTATCCACCTCCAGCAGCCGGCCTAGACTTTTTCTTGTTCTTCCTGCTGTAAACACAACTAGAATAATAATCTTTGTTCTCCTTGGGGTTTGTGCAAGTCTCAGCTTTTCCTGACACTGTTATTTTTGGTCTTTGGCTATCTTCTTGTGCTAATTCTTTTACAATCTGAGTGCCCCAAACAGCCATGTTGGTAATTTCTCTGCATTATTTTCTACACTTACATTTGCATGTGCATGTGTGTGCGTTCTCTCTCTCTCTCTCTTTCTGTCTCTCTCTCTCATACACACACACACACACACACACACACACACACATGCATGCGCGTGCACACACATAAGCTTGGGTTACTTATGGAAATTTAATATAAAAATTAATTTTTATAGTCTTCCAAGCCCTTTGAAGTGCCCTGTCTTTGGAGTTATTGACACAGAATCCTTCTTTCTTTTCTGTTTATTTTGCAAAATCCACTTTTCTAAAGTTTAACTTACACAGCTGATTTTCTTTCTTAACTACGTGGTCTTTAAAACAGCACGGTCATTCCTCATCAATCTAAGAGGCCAGGTTAATAAGTGGGCCTGGAGTCAGATAGATCTAGATTGGACTTTCAGTTTCTTTATTCTTAGTTTTGTATCTTGGACTAGTTAACCTGTTTAATTCTCAGTCTCCTCATCTGCAAAATGGGGCTAACCTCAGATGATAGTAAGAGAATTAAAGGAACTTTAGTGAGTGCTCAATAAATGTTAGTTTTTATATTTATTTAAGTTATACTTCTCACTGTGATCAAACACATGTTCAATAAATATAAGCTATTATTATTTTATTATCCTCATATATTTGAATTGATCATCATTTAATTAAACTTGTTATCTTGTACATTAGAATTGAATGATGTTCTATACAACGAGGGCATCATTTCCTCAAGTTACTTCTGCTTTTCTCAGGAAGGAGAGAGCTTGCAATCCTCCTGCCTCAGTCTCTTGAGTTGCTGGAATTACAGGCATGTGCCATCATGCTCAGCTTGAATCACTATCTAAAAGCCAAATAGTTCCCTTTGAAAGCATGCTTTTTTCCCTATATGTACTATCATATTCACATTTATTACTGATACTGTGTCAGTCACATTTCCATTGCTGTGACAAAATAACTGAGATAAGCAACTTAAAAAGAGGAAAGATTTATTTTGGTTCACACTTTGGGCCTGTGGTGAGGCAGAGCATCATGGCAGGGATCACATGGGGGAGCAAAGCTGCTCACCTCATAGCAGCCAGGAAACAAAGAGCCAGAAGAAGGGCTGGGGTCTGGACATCTCCTTCAAGGGAAGCCTCCAGTGACCTACTTCCTCCAACTAGGCCTCACCCTTTAAAGTTTCCACCCCCTCCAATGGCACCATCCGGTAGGAACCAAGGCTTTGACACATGAACTTTGGAGGACATTTTGGATCCAAATCATAATACATAATTAACCTAACATCTGAAATCATCCTTGGTTACTAAAACTGTTTTGTTTTCTCCTAAGATAACTGAGGGTATTCACCATCGCTGCCCTATTTTAAACATCAAGTTTAACTTGATGTTTAAAATAGGAGAACTTGATGTTCTCCTTCATAACTAGTTATCAGTTCTATCTGAATCTTTTTCTCTCCATCACAAATATTAACGTAAAGCCTTCTTGATCAGTTAATGAACCTCCTGCCAAACGGCTCTTTTCCTGTTCTGTCTCTTGCCAAAAGCCCATTGCTCTTTATTATTGTAAGCCATAGTCCAGGAAAATCAAACCTGTTTTTCAACTTGTTTATGAAGCTCACACTTCCCTTCCAGTACCTACTTTTCTCTTCTAGGGTCATTACCTTCAATTGCAATATGAGATAAAATAACCCTCAATGGATCCTCAGTGTGTGGTCATTTGACATTTTGTTCATGATTTTACATTTCACAGCCATCTCATATGCATCCCCAAATTTCTTTGCATTGTATTGAGGATCAGTGGCAGTGGGTAGTTGTCAGAGGCTTGGGGACTTGGTAGATTCTCATATTTCAGGCACCAACTGAAAACCAACAAACTAAATTGATAATTCTTTTAAACACTATTTACTTCCAGTCTTTAAAAACTAGATATATTTGGATGTGTGTTTATGCATAATGAAACATGGTTGAAATAATACTGTATATTATAGTAATATTACTGGAAAAGTGCCTTCCTCCATTCCTCTGGTCTGCAAACTCTCAGAACAAGTTCCCCCTCCTCCTCTGCTCTTAGTAAGGAAGAACCTAACCTAACCCAAACTAAACCATAACCCTTAATAGCTCTCTTAAACTGAGACTTTTTCCTACTGCATTTTTGGGAGGAGGTTAGATGGCACTAAGGTTTTATTTGGTTTCACCCACTAAGAAACTTCTGTAAGTCAAATTTTTTAGTGCCTCTATTATAATTAACCATTTTGATTGCCATTTGCTATTTTATCCCATTGACCTTAATAACAGAATATACTTTTATTTCAGGTAGAAGTTTACTAGGGTAAAGGACTATATTTCCAAACCTGCCTTGCAGCTAGACCTGATCATATTATTAAGCCCAGCCAATGGCCTGTCAGGGGAGCGGAGTTTATGGGAGGCCTCCATAAGCATGATGTTAGTGCTCCAGTGCCATCTTGAACTTTAAGTTGACCTTCAGGATGGAAGCTGCTTGTTTGCATGTTAGAGCAGAAACTCAGCCCTGGGTTACCTACTTTGAATTCCTTTTATGCTGCCCAAGAAAGAACTATCTTGCTTAAGTAACTGTTGTTGTGGGCTTCCATGAAGTTCAAATCAAAATGCAAAGAGGATTTGCTTATTTGAAAGTTGATAGGCTGTTTCTAAAATCAGAAAATTAAAAAAGACAGGAACAACCAAGCCACTCCTGAAAAGTATTATAGAGAACTTTCCCTACAAAATATCAAAATTGGTTGTAAGTTAGGGTATATAACTAATACGGTGTGCTTTTCATGAGTAATAGACAAATTGATCAAAGAGAACAAAGATAAATCCAAAAAAATAGAGCCACAAATATAAGGAATCCTGATTTATGAGACAATAGGCAATGCTCATCACAAGGCATGTGATGACAGGTTTGGCAAATTAGTTGGAATCCTTGGCTATTCATACGGAGAAATAATGGCACTGGAACACTAGCTTACACTCTCTACAAAAAGTCAGTTCTTAGGTTCAATACTTACATATGAATACACTTTTAAAAAGATGTGATTCCAGCAGTTTAGGAAACAGAGACAGGAAGATTGCAAGTTCAAAGCCAGCCTCAGCAATTTAACGAGGCCCTAAGCAACTTAGCAAGACTTTGTCTCTAAGTAAAAAATAAAAAAGCTGGTGATGTGGCTCAGTGGTTAAGCATCCCTGGGTTCATTCACTGACACCAACAAAACAAAATAAAACAACAAAACAAAAACAGACATGAAGAGGAGAATCGTAGAAATTTTAGAAGATGAAAGAACTCAGAGAGAAAAACATATCTTCAGCAAAACACAAACTTACTTACCAGAATAGAAAGGATTTCTGTATTTAACACCTTAAAAGTTAAAAATCTGTCAGAAAAGACAGCATCAAGGAAAAGAAAATACAAGCTACAACCTAACTGACAAAGCATGAAAATCTAAAATGTATTAAAGAAATTAATATAAAAATGTGATTCAATTGAAAAATGGGCAGCAGACATGACCAGGCTTTTCATAAAAGAAAACATCTTTGTCTAATAAACATCTGATGACATGCTCAACATCATTAGCAAACAAGGAAATGCAAATTCAAAATGCAATGAAATCCCATTTTATACCTATTAGATTGGCAAAAATTGAGAGTAAGTGTCAATGCCAAGTGTTGACAGGAATGTGGAACAATGGGAAGGTTTAGATACTCTTTGTGGGAGTGTAAATTGGTACAACTACTTAGGGAACAGTTTCCCACACCCTTCCACTCAACAAACACACGCTTATATACCAGGGGCCATGTAAAAGAACATTCATAGCATTACTGTTTGTAGTAGCCAAAATGTCTTTTAATTTTTAGTCAAAATTAGTAAGTAAAAAAAATTGTGTTGTATTCCCACAGTGTACTATAACATGGAAATAAGAACTTCAAATCTGCACTACACTAATGAATTGATTTTAGAAAGTTGATGTTTAAAAAAAGCAAATGACACACACTGTGCCTTTTTTAAAATTTTATTTTAATATTTTTTAGTTGTCAATGGACCTTTATTTTATTTATTTATATGTGGTGCTGAGAATCGAACCCAGTGCCTCACACATGCTAGGCAAGTGCTCTACCACTGAGCCACAACCCCAGCCTACTGTGCCCTTTTTATTAATTTCAAAACCAAGAAAAATTAAAGAATAGGTGTATGTGTGTGTAAAAACAGAACAAAAAAAAAAAGAGAAATCAAGATAACGGTTATTTCAGGGTTGGGAGGGAGGCAAAGAGATGTGTTAAGAAAGGCCTACATGCTGACAGTATTGTTAATGTTTTCCTGATTTGGATGATTCTACCAAGCACTTAAAGGGAGAAATAATAATGATTCTACACAAATATTTTTAGAAACTCATTTTCTGAAGCCTGAATTACCCTGATAGCAAAATCTGACAAAAACATTAAAAGAAAATTGTAGACAAATATCTTTCATAAACATAGACACAAAAACTCCTAATAAAATTTTCACAAATCAAAACCAAAATCTATAAGAAATATATGATCCTTCATGACCAAATGGGCTTTATCAGGGAAATGCAAAGTTGGTTTAAGATTTGGAAGTCAACTTAGACACTTTACTACATTTGGAGACTGAAAAAAAAAAAAAAAAAAGATAAAGCAATTTGAAAAAGCACTTGACAAAAGTCAGCAACAATTCATATAAAAACGCTCAACAAATCTGGAATAAAAGTAAGCTTCCTTAACCTAGCCGGGCGCGGTGGCTCAAGCCTGTAATCCCAGCACTTAGGGAGGCTGAGACAGGAGAATCGCGAGTTCAAAGCCAGCCTCAGCAATGGCAAGGCGCTATGCGACTCAGTGAGACCCTGTCTCTACATAAAACACAAAATAGGGCTGGGGATGTGGCTCAGTGGTTGAGTGTCCCTGAGTTCAATCCCCAGTACCAAAAAAAAAAAAAAAAAGAAAGTAAGCTTCCTTAACCTATAACCTATAACCTATAACCATCATATTCATGTTGAAACTGAGTTATTATCTCCTCAAAATTAAGAACAAACCAAATGTTTCCAGTCTCATGGGTTATGCTGTACACTAGAATTCCCAGCCAGTAGAAAGGAAGAAATAAAACTTTTTGTTCACCAATGATATGCTCATCTATATAGAATATAATAAGAAATCTATTTTTTAAAAAAGCTGCAAGATCCAATAAACAAATTTTGCAATTCCGAGGGACACAAAGTCATTTGAGATGTTAATCAGAATTTTTTGGAAAATCAATATTTCATTGAAAAATATATATTCTCATTGAAAAACTGGAAATTGAATAATATACTGCTTATAATAGTATTAAATATGGTTATTTAGAATTAAATTTAAGTAAAATATCTATATACTAAAAATTATAAAATTTTACTGAGAGAAACTAAAGAAGACCAAATTAAACTGTAGAACTTCACTGTGATCATGAATTGGAAGTCTAATATTAGAAATCTGTAAGTTCTCTTCAGGTTGATCTGTTGATTCAACACAAGCCAGATCAACATCCCAGCAGGCTCTTTTCTCTGGTCCAACTCTTTTTCTACATCGGAGGAAATGGAATTCTAGAAAGGTGGAAGGATTTGCCAAGGATAATGGCTAATTAGAGGCTACTAAGCTTTAGTTCCCCTATGACCTGACTCCTCTCTCAGGGCTCTTCTCAGTGCCTGCTCTCGGATGGGAATCTCCTGAGAGAATACTGCTGTCTTATTCAGTGCAGGCTCATGAGAAATTGTTCTCTGAACCACACATATGTGATGAAGTGGCTGGATTTCCCATTGTCTGGTCTGTCCTCCCAATTCATCATCCAAAGTAGATAAATATTTTAGGACAAAGAAAATATATATTTAGTTTATTTGCATTCTACTTATTTTTAGGGACTTTTTCATAAAAACAAAAGTATTAGATTAACAAAATAAGGATTTACAAAAAAAAGTACATAAAATTAAGAAAGAGAAGTTCAATTTCTGACCTTCAAAGAGGCAAATGACTAGGATTAGATAAAAGGTTTGGTCAAGACTTTATGGCAGCCATAGGCAACGATTAAGGAAGGGAAAAGAAACAAAAAGGAAGACAGGAAAAGAGGGAGAAAGAGAAGGAGCAACATGGATAATTTTTATTATCTAAGAGGAGGTCCCTTCCTTATATGCAGTTTTGCTTTCTGCAATTTCAATTACCCATGGTCAACCAAAAATATTAAATGGAAAATTCCAGAAATAAACTATTCATAAGGTCTAAATTGTGGGTTGTGTGAGGAGTGTGATCTCGTCCAAGAAGATGTTCCTTTGTCCAACATATCCACACTGTAGATGCTGTGTGCCCATTAGTTACTTGGTAAATCTCATGCAGTGTCACAGTGCATATGTTCAAGTAAACCTTATTTTACTTGATAATGGTCCCAAAGCACCAGAGTAGTGATGCTGGCAATTCAAATATGCCAAAGAGAGGCTGTAAATTACTTAATGTAAAAAGGTGAAAATTCTTGATTTAATAAGGGAATATAAAAATTGTACGCTCAAGTTGCTACAATCCACTGTAAAACAAATCTTCTATCTGTAAAATGTTGAAGAAATGGAAATTTGTGCCAGTTTTGCTGTGGCACTGAAAAAAATAGCAAAAATTGTGCCACAATGGGGGCTGGGGTTGTGTCTCAGTGGTAGAGCGCTTGCCTGGCATGAGTAAGGCACTGGGTTCGATCCTCAGCACCACATACAAATAAATAAAAATTTAAAAACAAAGATATTGTGTACATCTACAACTAAATTTTTTTAAAAAATTGTGCCACAATGAAGATGGAAAAAGCATTAAATTTGTGTATGTACACATAGGAAAAACATAGTATATATATGGTTTGGTATTATCTACAATTTAGGACATCTACTGGGGGTCTTGGAACATATTCCCTGTGCAGATAAGGGAGGATTATTGTCTTAAATGATGTAAGGTTCTTTTTTTTTTTTTTTTTTTGGTACCGAGGATTGAACTCAGGGGTACTCGACCACTGAGCCACATCTCCAGCCCTATTTTGTGTTTTATGTAGAGACAGGGTCTCACTGAGTTGCTTAGCGCCTCGCCATTGCTGAGGCTGGCTTTGAACTTGAGATTCTCCTGTCTCAGCCTCCCTAAGTGCTGGGATTACAGGCTTGCGCCACCGCGCCCGGCTGATATAAGGTTCTTAATATCAGTCTCATGGTGATTGATGAATTGGTTTCATGACAATTTTTTTTTTTTGCATGAAGTATGTTTATAAAGCTCCATGACAAATACTATCCTAAAGGAAATTTGCATGGGTTAGATTTTGCCGTATTCTTCATGAGCCACTAGGAACAATACAGGAATTTAAAGTAACCAACCAGCTTTCCATTTTCCATCACTGAAAGGCTTACCCTTTGCGTGCAAACCTCTAGCTGTGGCTGACAGCTGTAAGCCCATTATATTTCTTTTTTTTTCCTTTTTTTAAATTAGTTTATTTAATTGCATTTCAAGTCATAGTACATATATAGAGCTCAGTTTTTCCATTTTCAAGACAATTTTTTTAAAAAAAATTTTAATTGTTGATGGAACTTTATTTTATTCATTTATTTAAATGTGGTGCTGAGAATCAAACCCAGTGCCTCATACATGCTGGGCAAGCGCTCTACTATTGAGCCACAACCCAAGTCCCTCATGACAATTTTTGATAAAAGCAAAAGAAAAAAAGAAAGAAAGATGGAAAAACATGAAGAATTCCTTGGGATGATAAAATGATGAGGTTCAAATTTATAGATTTTGGTAGTCCAGGCTAATTTAACAATATTTAGAGATACATCTTTTAGACTCTCTTACCTAAATTCTCAATAAGTGCAATGACTCTCAGCTAGATTTCTGATAGGAGTTGATGGTTGAGGTTAGACTTTCAGGAAGGTGTCCCACCCTACTGTTAAAGACAGATGCATGTGCTTTGGAAGCCAGATGATTGAATGGGAAGATCAAGGTCTATTATAGCAACAGAAGAACCTACCAATAATCTCATGCCTCTTCCAACTACAGGGGACACATTTCAAATTTGTATGTAATGGAGACTCCAAAATTCCTTAAGCTAGGATGACAAGCTGGGCCATCACAGAAAGACAAAAAAAATCTGTAAGATGTGGGTGGAATGTCTGATGCCAAGTAGTGGCTTCCTTATTGCCACTGGAATAAATTAGCCACAAATACCTTCTTAGGAAACTGTATGATTCACCATCAAAGGGAGTTATGGGCTATCAACCAATCAACTCTTGGAGTCTGTCCCATCCAAGGACAATTATCTTTGTTGTAGTTACTGTTTATCTCCTTTTCCTGGTCAGTGTAATAAAACCAGGCTGTCTGCATGTGTACTTGGGCTGCCCACTTAAAATTGTGACCTGATATTTCTAAAAACTCTCTCTGCCTTGCTGATTTTAGCAATGGAGTTAGTTGTCAATGGACCTTTATTTTATTTATTTATATGCAGTGCTGAGAATTGAACCCGGTGCCTCACATATGCTAGACAAGCGCTCTACCACTGAGCCACCACCCCAGCCTGAGCAACAGAGTTAGAATGCAGGTTTTGCAGCTGTATTCAGGGCTCTGTATGAAATTCTTCTACAGCTTAGTTCACAACCTAAGTGACTGGTTGTGAGATTTATTCAGTGACTGGGCAAGATTTATTCTTCGTATTAGCTAGACTCATAAAATATTCTTAAAGGATATTTTTGATGGATTGATGGCTTGATTGTGCTAATTGGAGGGCTCCATTCCAGAAACACTCAGCCCTAGGGGATCTTCTACAATACAAATCACATCAGGTCAAGATTCAATAAAAGTTTTTTCAAGTCTTCCCATGGCTCATAGGTGAAACCTAAAGTCCTCAATAGGGCCTCCTAGGCTGTGTCACCTGGCTCTGCCTTCCTCTTCAGCCACCCACTTAGCTATGCGAGACTCTCATTGTCTTTCCCGCAAAGGGCTCTCACCCCAGCTGTTCCTGCTACCTAGAATGCAAGACATCTGGTTAGTTGTATCTTGTCTTCAAGGTCTCAGATTAGCTGCCCCTTCCTAACCTTCTCCCATCCCAAATTAGGTTCTCCAGGGACACTCTAACATACTGTCCTGCAATTTTCTTTGTAACCTTTACAATAGTTTTTAATTATGTCATTTATTTGCGTAATTATAGGTTGCCAGTGGATGACAAGTTCCAGGACGTCAGAAGCCTGTTTGTTTTGCTCAGAGCCAATGCCCAGGAGATAGGAATTCAGTATTTAGTGAATGGATGGAGTTTATAGCATCATGGTATTAGTGTCCATGATTGTGGCCACTGCATTAGGCATTGTGCTATGAATATTTGTTTATTTTTTGTTTTATAGAATAGGTTCTCAATCGTTACTTTAAGATGAAAGTTTCAGCAAAAATTCTTTCTTATCTAGTTAATACTCCCTCCACCATGCCGTATAGGCTGGTTACAGGGAAGTATCTTCTTCCATGGACAGTGAGAGGAGAGGGTACTCATTTTCTCAGGAGAGGGTAGGTGGGGGTCTGGTAAGAGATTGCGAGCAGCAGCATCTTTTTAGCTCATCAGAAGGGTTGGGGTATTCTGGAATCCGGTCAGGGAGGGATGTTGCACCCAATCAGCAGGCTTATTCATCATTCAGGTGCCACCTGAACCAGAGCAGTTAGGGGCAGCTCCACACCCCTCCCCGACTTAGAGTGGCTGTAGGCCATCCCTGAATCCTGCCTACATCCTCAGTGTCTTCTGAGCAGAACAGCACAGAAGCCTACTAAGGTGGGATGTGATCAATTTTTACCCTAAAAGGAAAAATAAAAAAAAGAACTGTATTTTACCCTGTGATCTTCCTGTTCCTTTGTTTGCCAGGTTTGAATATCAACAAAGTGAAAGTAAACGTGATTTTTGTTATGCTATCAGTTGGCCTAGAAGGAAAGAGAAACAAAAGTACTATATCCTTGCAGGGAGATGCTACATGCCAAGAAGGGGCTGGCCTGACTTAGAGCTAGGTGGATAGAATAGTTAAAGTCCAGGGCTGGAAAGTCAGGACACCTGGGTTTGAGTGCTCATCTCAGGCCTGCTCAGCCTAGTCCCTTCCCCTCGTAGGAGTCCTCAATTTTCTTGCTGTGAAATGAAGAACTTGGTTGAGATACAATGATCCCAGTGATTTTAGTGCATTATGATTCCAAAAGAGAGGAACGAGAGGAAGGAAAAAAGGAAGAGAGGGAGGAAGGAAGGTTGGTTAACTTTCAGTTTCAGAGGGTAGAATTAGTTCAACCATGAGTGAACAAGACCAGACTGTTCCAACATCAAACCTACCAGCACCCTCATCTTGTACTTCCCAGACTCCAAAACTGGGAGAAATAATTTTCTATTCTTTATAAATTACCCATCCAGCACCAATAGGCTAAGACAAACCCTAATCAACCTCAGCCTAATTATCCCTAGAGATGTCAGTTCTAACTCCTGCAGGACTTTAGGAAGCTGCCTACACAACAGTTTCCAAACCCTCTTTACCCCAGAGGATATTTTGGAGTCAGTAATTTGTCCAGTTGCGAAATTGTTTCTCCTCTGCCTTTCCATTTTATGTTTCTAAATTTTGCCTCTGGGTCCATTTCAAAACCTGTCATTGGATCATTCAGGGGTTGAGCTACTGTGGAGTGTCTCTGCATCCTTGTCCATATTCATCTTGGGAAAAAAACAGAATTTTTTTTTTTTAACCAGAATTCACTTTTCATTGCAAAACTTGCACATGTTCCTTATTTCAAAACAAGGATCTGCATCGGAAAACTGGTCACCCATCTTAAAACCACCTCCTGCTTTGTGCTGCCAAATCAAAATATAATTGTGCCTAGAAACCAGCATGATTTCCAAATTGTTTTGAAAGATATTCTAGAAGGTCATTTAAAAACCCACAGGATCACCTTCCCTGACTCCTTCCGGCTCCCTGCATACACGTGGACTCCCCCTCACCGTAGAGTTCTAGGTCAGCCTGCAGGTAATCTCAGTCTTTGCTCTTGATGGTACCACCAAGAATTCTTCCCTGATGCAGGTGTCCAACTCTGCTCTAAAATTACCATTTGGGGACTGGTTAGCAGAAGTTCTTAAATGTTCCCATTTCAACCTCTGGGTTTCAAAGTTTGTTATGTTTTAAGCTCCACTCATTTTCTCCTACTGGGCTTTCCCTGTTCTAATGGCCCTGGAATGTTTTAATGATGTGAGGAAAACACCAGGAGCCCCAGCAAGTGAGTGGGGCTCCCTGGGCACCTGGTGCACATTATCCCTTCTGGTCCTCCTCACCGTCCTGCTCTTCCCACAGTACTGCACATGGGGAAATGAAGCAGAACCAGGTCAGGCACTTTTCTAAGGCCACCAGACTGCCAGGTAGAATTCAGATTCACATTCATCTGAGGTCAAAGTCAAGGCTTCTTATTGCTCTGGTGAATGAATTCCCTTATGGGAAGGTTGGAATTGGTAAGGCATATAATGAATCTCCTCTCAATGTAGGATTCCTTCCCAAATTAAGAAATAGGACTAGAGGAGGCACACAGAGGGGCGAGGGCATGCTGGAGGTGCCTGGTGCTATGTCTGCCATCGGTGCTGCTTCTGCTGTTAGCATTTGTACTGTGATGACTACTGCCGTGGCTTCTCCTCCTGCTAGTACCGTTTCTCACCGCGGGCACACCTGTGGTTCTGTGTGCACTGGCTCTTCCCACGCCAAAGGTGTGGGAATTTACCCTGGACCAGGGGTTCTTAACTTGGAGTCTAAACACCTTTGACTATGTGAATGTGAATGGAAAAAAGTTTATATCTTTATTTTCACTAGCCTCTAAGGAAATTTAGCATTTCTTTTGATTATGATTATAATAAGAATCAGATCTTTTCATTATCACTTTAAAGTTACGGCAGAAATATCATTTATCTTCATCAGTGCTTCTCACTAGTAGATCTTTATTCAAGGTGTTAATAAAGAAGCATATATATCACTATATCACATTTAAAAAAAAGAAGTAAGACTAGATGAATGCCAAGGTCTTCAATCTGTAACATGCCCAGTTCCTATTGTTTTAGGTTTAGCTGATTCTAGAGAAGGAATGCAACAGAACTTTGGCCAATAGTGTCCCTTTATTGAGTGCATAGTCTATATGAGGTGGATTATAACTTATTTATTTTAATCCTAACAGGTCTGTGAAGGTCTGATTATTATCCCATTTTTTTTTATAGATGAGAGACTAAGGTTCAGAGAAGTTTATAAATATACCCTAAGTCATACAGCTAATAAGAAGCAAGAGTATTTGATTTCCAGTGTGTCTGTTGTGTTATGTTTGGGGTACAAGGATCAGGAGAAGGCAGAGTAGAGGTATCATAAAAGATGCTCATGTAGGATTATTCCAAAACATCACACGGTACCCCAATGCTATGGATAATTTTCATGTTTATGTATTGATTAAAAATCAATTGCATTAATAATAAAAAATTGAAATAAAATAAATCAGGACCAAAAAAACAAAAACAAAACAAAAAATGATTCTTTAGGGTCAGATAAATCTGTGCACCTGGCAGAGTGGCCAGAGGGAAGCCAACTGGGACGTGAAGGGATGCTTCAAAGGAGGCAGTTATAGTCCTGTCCTGGTCTTCTCCACTGCACTCCTTACTCCAGGCAAATGTGCTGCTGACTTCCTCTCATGGAGCCCTGCCTTGGAAGGAGCTTTGGCTGGAAGAGCATGGCTCAGCACCTAGTCTTGTTCATGAAAGCTGCTTAGCCTCCAAGTCACTAAACCTTTTGCCTCCATCTCATTGTAGGGCCACACTTTTCTGACTTCTCTGAACTTCAGTCTAGATGATTTATAGAAATTGCCAAACTGCCAAACTCTACCATGCTCAGTGCTTTTCTGCAGCTGCTTAAGTCCTGGTGTGTAACCGAGAAGCCTGGAGTGTGAAACTGTCACCAGCCTTGATGGAAAAGCACAATCTTTGGGAAAGGAAATTGTGAGAAATAAGAGTCCACCATGGGTTGTTCAGAGTTCAAGCTGGGTTTGCAAAGTGGGTGTGTGGCTTGGTGGAGTCCAGTGTGGGCTTTGGGACTAAGTGGACCTGGGTTTGGATATCTGGCTTCTTTCCCTTTCTGGCCTCAACCAAAGCTTCAGTCAGTGAAGTGAGGATAACTGTGCCCTGGTAGGTGGCTACTAACAGTAGAGAAACTGTGCACGATGCTGTAAGCACACTGGAGAGACAGACAGGAGGCGGGTCCTGTGGTCATTTTTATTAAGGAAATAGCATGAGGTCCTTTCCTGCCATGGGTACTCAGGCAAACATCACCATTTTTCATGCTGTTTTGCAAAAACTGGGGTGTGACCATTTAGTGAGTCAACTCTGACACTACTCACTGGACACTAATATCCAGAATGAAGCAAGTTTCTGGAGTCAAAGACAAGCTCCCAAGGCTACCAGAACACTCCACTCACAGCCTTAATGGAGGAGTGAGACAGCTTTTTACGTAGGGAATTTCTTCAACCCGCCATTTTCCTACTGCAAAATAGATGCAGTTATGACCTGAATTTGACCCTATACAAGAAAAGGAAGGAATAGCAGCCCAACCTCAGTAAAGGGGAAAGACAAATCAGTCAGCAAAAATAAATCACTCATGAAGAAGGGCAGGCTGTGAAAGACGGAGGGACACTTGGGGTGATAAATAGACCCACTGTTCATGCAGGGAGACCTGTGCTGTGATGAATAGCTTTGCCCTGGAACTGCTACCCCCAATACCCCTGTAATGATCAGAGATGTTGAGACAACACAGTTCTGAGTCACCTAGTCATGTATAATACAGAATATCACTCAAATATATATGAGAGGGAGAATCTATAGATGCCATCTGGGCTACAAATGCCTAAATCACCCCAAGCAGAGACATGCTTGGGAAGGAGCTTTCAGAACTTTGCCCTCTCAGCTGGTGTAACTCTTCCTCCTGTTTTTCTAAGCCCCTCTGGTTATTATTTAGGCTCATCTGCTGGCTGATGAAATGGAAGAAGAGTCAGAGGAGAAAAGAGGGGAATAGAGGGGTGAGGCAGGGAGGGCAGAATCAGCCAGAAGAATCATAGGATGGTCAGGCAGTGATCAAAAGCCACAAGATCAAATGGGGAAGTGGACTGAATGACTGTGCTTGTCTGCCCCAGCTCTGTCTTTCTGGAAGGCAGAAGTATTGCTTAGAGAGTGGATGCCATTAGTCAGTGGCCTGGCTTGGCCTGAGTCAGCGTCTACTTACTTTACCCTTTGCAACCCTCATGTTCTGGGGTTCCTAGCAAGGTCCCCAAGGACATCACCAGTTTCAGACCCTTGTAAGGCTGGGACAGCTGAGTGTTTTGCATCTGTCGAGGCCCCACTGGATGTGAGTATGTGCACTGGAGTATGTATGGGGGTGGTGTGGGTGTGCCTTGCTGATCCAGGACATGCACAAAGGCAGCCTCCTCCCCTGACCTCCTCCGCAGGCCTCCTGTGTCTATTTAAAAGCTCTGGGGTAGCCTGATCTGAGGTTTGTTCATCCCATCCCCTCCTTGTTTACTGGAACATTGGGTCACTGCAGTGCAGCTGGAATGCAAGCTCTGAACAATTCAGCAAGGCCAAGGCGGGCCGGCAAGGCATAATGTCATTGCACTGTTTTTCCTTCCCTCCCTCCCACTGAGTTTTCTTGGAAGTTCTGAGCCAGGCTCAGTGTGTATCTCCAGAGAGGCATTCCAAATTCCCAGCTGCTTGCAACTCAGCAACTTTCATGCCTCTCCTTTTAAAATCCAGGTGCCCTGAAAGGTCAGAGATGGAAACACCCGCCTAGGCTGAGAGGGAGGGAAGCACTATATGATCCCAGGAAAGGGGCATCCAAGGTTCTTGTGGTTGATGACTTCCCACGGTCAAATGCCATTCAACCACTGCTTCCCCTCTTAAAGACTATTTTTTTAAAGAAAAAATAGTCTGTGTTTAAGCTACTTCTGCAACTGGATTGAAAAGAATGAGGAGCAAACTTGACTCTAGTCTGTGTGTCAGTCTCACCTAAGAGACCTGGAAGTGGCCATCCTGCCCTTTTCCTCCCTGAGCACAGATCTTGCCTGCTGCCGCACCACCCCAAACTCTGGGAATCTGTCTCAGCCCTACTCTCCTTTTTCCATCAGTCTTCTTACCCCCTTATTTTCCCCCTCAATCTTTTATCTCTTCAGCATTACTATTTCATGGACTAGAGGAAATGATGAGGGTCAGGAGAGAAAGAACCAAACACATTAACTATTTAAAATACATTAGTGACAGTGGCCCACCTCATGCTTTGAATATAGCCCTTGCTGTTCTGGTTCCAAGATGGCGGCCTAGACAGACTCCTCCGTGCTAGTCTCTCTGGGACCGGTGCTTGAAGTAGTGGAAATACTGTCTCCCAGCCAGCTTCTTGACATCATCCTACGGCTCATCATCCCCTGCAGGAATTTCACCCGCGTGTGTGTACGCAGGGCCACCAAACAGCAGCGATTGCCACAAACAGCGTGACTTCAGCGGCGAGCAGCGGAACACAGCGCAACACAGCATGCGCGGGGCCCCAGCCCAGGGCTCGAGCCCAGGATTCACCCCGGGCGGGTGGGACCTGCTTCTACACGGAGTTCCTGGCTCCAGCGCCCACCCAATCACGCAGGACCCCTAGCAGTTGCTCCTGTGGGCAAACGTCTCCCGCGCGGGACCCCCGGCTACTGTTCTTTGTGGATCTCCATCTAACACGGCAGAACTTCCTGCACCAGGGAACAACAGACAGCATCTCGGGACAAACTTTGACTTCAACACAGCACACGGTGAAACAGCGTCTTCACCAGCGGCCCAGACCTTCACCCTGCTGCTGAAGCAGTCGGCTTCCTGGTAAGACCCACACCCAGGACATCCTCCACCCAGCGGGGAAAGTCCAGTAAGCAACGGACAACGCCACCTACTGGAGGTGAACAGAAGCATACCTGTTTATTTACATTGAAATTTTTTTTTTATTCTTATATTTTATTTTGTCCTTTATCTTTTTCTCCTAAGATTCCTCTTGTTTAACCTTTTTGTCTTATTTCTCTGCTCTTTTCTTCTCTCCTTTCTTTCTTTTTCCTTTCCTCTTTTCTCTCTCACTCTTTTCCTACCCTCTAATCCCCAACAGTTGTGAAACCAAGTATCTGTTATACAGTAGGATATAGTAGACTGGGATTTCTGTACTGTAAACTAGAGTGGTATTATCTAGTCTTATAACTCCCTCTTGCATAGGTTTTATTTTTCTTACTCCCATGTCTCCTCACTAGCTGTACTCTCTTTTCTTCCTCCTTACTGGTCTTCTCCAACTCTGTGTTGCTCTTTCTAGTAATAGCCAACTTCTCTTGGATTCCTTTTTCATGCTTTCTAAGATCTAATAACCATATCCTCACTTCCTACTACCCCAACATTCTATCCTACAGCCCACCCTCAAGTTTCCCTAGCTCACCAACAAAAACTATAGACCCTTGTGCAAACCTATTGTTTACATAATAGATGTTAAAGGAATTCATAATTGTTGTATATTGTGGCTAAACTGTAAACGTATTTGGGAGCTTTTAGGAGCTACTTGGATTGAAACTATATATTGTTTGTATTGAGATCAATCAATATTGGTCCCCCCTTCAAAGGAGAGGTATTGAAACCCTGCAGGGAAAATATAATAGGAGTAAAAACTGTAACACTTTGGATCAGCAGAGATAGAAGGAAAGACACACAAACATCATGAAAAAACAAGGGAAGAAAGTGACTTAAACAAACCAAGATACTACACCATTAGAATCCATGGTCAGTATAGCAGAAGAAATGACAGAACAGGAATTCAGGATGTACATAATTAAAATGTTCTGTGACTTAAAGAATGATATAAGAGAGCAAGCCCAGTCAGCAAAAGATCATTTTGATAAAGAGATACATAGGCAAATACAGGAAGTAAAAGATCACTTCAATAAGGAGATAGAGACCCTGAAAAGGAACCAAACAGAAATCCTTGAAATGAAAGAAACAATAAATCAAATTAAAAACTCAATAGAAAGCATCACCAACAGATTAGACCACTTGGAAGACAGAATCTCAGATACTGAAGACAAAATATTCAACCTTTAGAATAGAGTTGACCACACAGTGAAGACGGTAAGAAACTATGAGCAGAACATCCAAGAACTATGGGATAACATTAAAAGACCAAACCTGAGAATTATTGGGATAGAGGAAGGCATGGAATTCCAAACCAAAGGAATGAGCAACCTATTCAACGAAATAATATCAGAAAACTTTCCAAATATGAAGAATGAACTGGATAATCAAATTCAAGAGGCTCACAGGACACCAAATGTACAAAATCACAACAGACCTACACCAAGTCACATCATAATGAAAATACCTAACATTCAGAATAAGGAGAGAATCTTAAAAGCCACAAGAGAAAGGAATCAGATTACATATAGGGGGAAGCCAATTAGGATCATTGCAGATTTCTCAACCCAGACCTTGAGAGCAAGAAGATCATGGCAAAGCATATACCAAGTGCTAAAAGATAGTGGATGCCAACCAAGAATCTTATATCCAGCAAAATTAAGTTTTTGGTTTGATGATGAAATAAAAACCTTCCAAGATAAACAAAAATTTAAAAAATTCACAGCAAGAAAGCTGGCACTACAGAACATTCTTGGTAAAATATTCCATGAGGACAAAATGAAAAACAACAATGAAAACCTGCAGAGGGAGGAGCTACACTAAAGGCCAATCAAAGGAGAAACCCAGTCAAGTTAAAAACTGAAGAATAAACCAAAATGTCTGGAAATACAAACCATGTCTCCAGCTGGGCACGGTAGCTCATGCTTATAATCCCAGCACTTTGGGAGGCTGAGACAGGAGAATCGTGAGTTCAAAGCCAGCCTCAGCAATGGCAAGGCACTAAGCAACTCAGTGAGACCCTGTCTCTACAAAAACACAAAATAGGGCTGGAGATGTGGCTCAGAGGTCAAGTGCCCCTGAGTTCAGTCTCCAGTACCAAAAAAAATAAAAAATAAAAAAAACAAACCATGTCTCCATAATAACATTGAAAGTCAATGGCCTAAACTCAGCAATTAAAAAACACAGACTGGCAGATTGGATTTACAAAAAGACCCAACAATATGCTGCCTCCAAGAGACTCATCTCATAGAACAAGACACTCACAGATTGAAGGTGAAAGGATGGAAAAAAATTTATCACTCACATGGACTGCGTAAACAACCAGGAGTGTCCATCCTCATTTCAGATAAAGTGGACTTCAAACCAAAGTTAGTGAAAAGGGATAAAGAAGGTCATTTCATACTACTTAAGGGAATGATACATCAACAAGACATAACAATCTTAAATATCTATGCAACAAACAATGGGGCAGCCACGTTCGTCAAACAAACCCTTCTCAAATTCAAGAACCAAATAGACCCCAACACAATAGTATTGGGTGACTTTAACACAACTCTCTCACCACTGGATAGATCTTCCAAACAAAAACTAAACAAAGAATCTACAAGACTTAATAGAACAATCAATGGTCTAGACT
>CM053410.1:77718194-77737608 GCA_028644305.1 Xerus rutilus
CTTTATTAGGCTATTTTTACAGATGAGGAAACTGAAACCCGGAAACGTGAAGTAACTTGCTCAAAGTTAACGCCCCTATTGACGAGCCTGCTGGAACTTTCACACTCAATAAACAGAGATACAAACTGAGGCTGCCTTATTACAGATCATGAAGGAAATCCCTAGGTCAGAAGATCTTGACCCTGTGTCAACTCTAAGATCCATTTTTATAAGGAATATTTCATAACATCACATTTATTATCCTCAAATAAAATCCACAGATTGCATAACCCACTTACCCATGGTGATTGAAAAATCAATATTTTGTGATAAAGAAACATGAAATAGATAGCTTATAAGGAATATATATTTCACAAAGTAAACATTCAAACACAGTGGAATCATCAGATTCTTGACCTGTATGTACAATTACCATGAAAGCCACATTTACAGAAACTAACTACTCAAATACCACAAGTGATGCTGATATTCGTGATTTAGCTACTCCTAGGAAAGTTTTAGACAGAACAAAATGTAATTTTTATGTGTTCAATATATATTAATTAAAATCATGCCAAAGTATTTTGTGTTATATGTAAGGTAAAGTTCTATACTTTAGAATTTTCTCAAGTATATAGAAACCCAGTAAGACATTCAAAAGGTGGGAGTTTTTTCATGGTGAGAGAACTGTCCAAGGAATGGGACAGCATTATAGTGACATCTAACACAAATCCCTGTCAAGAAAATACCCATAGCATCTTTGCTTCAATGATTAGGATGCCAGGGATACTTCACAAATTTCCCAAGCATCTTGGGACAAAGGTTCTCAATCTTGGCTGCACATTAAAATGCCCCGTGTAAGTTTAACTCAAATGCTGCAAAGTCTCTGATGTACTTGGTCAGGAGCACTGCCTGTCATCCGAGTTTCAACAGCTATTCAGTTGAGTCTATTAGTAACCGTAGCTGAATCAGATGCCAGACCATTAACCTGTCCAGCTTTCTTTCTTTCTGTCTCATGGGGCCACTTCCTGGTCAGAAAGAGTCCAAACTCCTCTTAACCCAAGGAACAACATCTCTAATTCTAAATTAGGATGGGGGTATGTGATTCAAGGATCTGAAAAGTCAAAAACCTATTTTTAAGAAATCCTGTAAGTTGAGTAAAGGACTGGTAGTTTACTTTCAAGTATAGAATAAACAAAAGAACAGAGTTAAACTAAATAAAAACATAATCCACCAGTGACTGATTATTTAGGAAATACACTGGTACTATGGTGTGGCTAAGCCCCTCTAAAACCCCTAGTCCTCTCCTCCTCAGGCTGGAGTCAGGCCTTTAGCTTTGGAGGAAAACAAATTCTTCCTGATCTGTCTGCTGAAGCCTTAAATTAGAAATGGCAAATGCATTTTACCTCCAGTGGAAACTTGAAACAGCTCAGACGTGCAGCCTGGAGAGGGATTCAAAGCCCAGCCCAGGGTAACTAAAGAATGATACTTGTCATAAGAATCCCATGGGGGAACAAAGGGAGGTACACACACATTCCTTACATAGATCTTCAGGTTATCTTGAGGGAGGAGCCACATTTCTCAAAACTTAACAAGGGGCTACCTAGTTCTGGTGAACTTTTGGAACCTGACTGGATTTGGTCATCATTACCATGGTCACTATCATCGACATGATGTAACAGTAGCTTCCATTTATTGAGGCTCTGTACTTGATGTTTATTCCCTTTTTACGTCTTACAATAACTTTATAAAGTAGACATTTTCATTGGAGTCTGGGATCTCACAACTGATAGAAGGAACCAGTCTTTAAATCTGGATCTGCCTGACTCTAGAGTCCCATAGTACATAGGACTAATAACAAGGAGTGAAATGAGGAATCAGACCATCCTCAAAAGCACTACTATTCTTTATTCTGCATCCACCTTCTTGAATTGTTGCCCAAAAGGCATGAGATTTAACAAAGACCCACTGACAGGTCTATTGGGTGCATTCTTATTCCTTAGCATTTCCTACCATTTTATTTCCTGGTATTAGAGCTTGTCTATGAGTTTAAATGGCAAACACTTAAAATATACTAGGGATCATCTGATTGATAAAAATTTCTATGCTTTGTGTTATTCCTAATTGTAAATTGCTCTAAAATATTCATTTTCCTGTTCTAGTCCAGTATAATTAGAGGGAATTTAGTTTACTGAAATAATCCAGCACTTAAAAGGGTGCTGGTACATAATAGGCAGTAAATATTTGGAATAAATAAATCAATGTAGTTGACATTTTTAAGAGTAGTTATTTTTTGTTTGTTTTCTTTTTGGTGTTGATGGAGTCCAGTTGATTTTTTTCTTTTATCTTTTATCCTTTTTGTGTTCAATCTTAGAAATCTTGACCTAACCCATGGTCACAAAGATTTTCTCCTAGAAGTTTTATGGTATTAGCTTTTACATTTTGGCATGATTCATTTAATCAGAGAACAATCATTGTTTTTTTCTAAATTACGATTCTTATAGACCTTAAGTTTAGTTTTCTAAATATAGATTTATCTGTTTTACAGATCCATGTGAAGTAGTGTAAGAGTATAAATGTGATGTTTCCTATCTTGAAATATGGTTTAAAAGTTGTTTTTTCCATAGAAAAATCTTTCATGATTGTCTTCCTTATCATTTGACCCTTTCTAAGAGGAAATATGTCCTTCTTTTTCTTTGCCCAACTTTCCTCCTTTCCCAAATCTCAAGAAACAGAAGATTCTGGTCTGGTTAGTTGTATTATCTAACATTTTTCCATCTCAGAATAACCCTGTCCCCAAAAGGAGGAATTGCTCAATACTTTCCATTCTCTAATCACTTAACCAGATAATGGCCCCAAGAGCCATTCTCCAAAATAATCCTTATATTGTCTGCAAAATAATCTTCAACCTGGTACTTAAGGGACGGGCCACCAGCAGGAAGACAAGGCCTGTGGGTAGGAGCTGTAACGACAGAGACCAAAGACCCACCATGCTGGCTAATGTCTAGCTATTTCACACCTCCTGCTGCAGACATCCACTGAGCAAGACTCTTTTTTAGGGAGTTGGGAGAGGAGAGGAGGATGTAAGGGGAAGTAACTACTTCTCTCTGAATTCATACAGCCCTGATAAGACTTGATTTCAGAAATAGAATTGCAACCAAAGTTTCTGTCTGCTTATAATTCCAATTACAAATTTAATACTCTATTTCTATCCCTTTGACATTCTGGGAAGAACAAAGAAACAGCAAATAGACTTTGTTTGCTCTTCATTAGATATATGGAAAACATTTTGCCTCTCACTCTTGGGCTTGTGTCTTGTGCTGTTTCACGTATTCTTGCTCACAGTCCTTCTCTTGGCAGGCAGAATCTTCCCCTGCCCCTTCAAATCCCATCTACCCATTGGCCAAGACTCAACCTAGGGCTTCTTCTATGGATTCAACTACTCAGGCATTCTCAATGATCTCCTTTTTCTTGGTCTTAAAAAAAGAACATGAATATACTCAAAGGGCAGAAGATAGGGGACATAGAAAAATAAGATACAGATCATGCCCCTTAGGGAGCCTTCATCCCGGTGAAGGAGTCAGATGCACCAAAAGTTTATGATAATGCAGGCTATGGTAAGAGATGTGCCTCAAGTACAGTGGGAACACAAAAGCTGGGCACCTAATGCAGACCTGGCTAGGCTAGCATGTAGTGTCGTCAGGGAAGATTCTATGGGGAAAGACATAGCTTTTGTTGAGTATTGAGATGAACTTGGCATAGAATATCAATGGGGAGGTCCCAGGAAAACTTGCAAAAAGCACAGAGGCACAAGAGAGCATAGGGAATTCAGAGAACAATAGGTGGTTCAGTGAGCCACGACCAGCCCACTCAGAGCTGACTCATGATTAGGTGCCCCTTTAACTGATTTTCTCTAATTATTTTTAGAGGAGAGGCTAGGTGTAACAATGCGAGATAGGGAGGGCTCTCTGATGGCGGCCTGCAGTGGTTTACAATTTTCCCAAGCAAGTCAACTCTTGGTGCATCACGCAAAGTGCTGCAGTTAGGTGGGCCCACCCTCCTCAGAATTCTGAAATGTTATTTGAGCTTGCCCATGGGGGACATCGCTGCTGACCCTTAGCAGTTTACTTAAGGCACCTAAGTTTTACCTATTGCACCTAAGTTCCTCTCCCCGAGGACTTCTGACAATTCTGCCTCTACACCTTGCTAGATTGCTTAGAAGCCTTAGGGACTGGCTCCCTGGAGATCCCACTCTTAAGCCTGGCCCAAGAGTGGTTGAAACATGGGATGTAGGAGAGAGGTAGCAAGAAACGGGGCTAAGCAGAGAGCTGGTAGGAAACCAGATTATAAAGATATTTGAATGCCAAATGAAGGAATTCCAGCTTGTTCCTGTGGGCAGAGGAGTTAGGAAGAAAATAACACACTTGACACCTGGACTGAGCCACCCAGATGAAGACTACTGATGGCTTTCAGGTGCAGATTAGTCTCTCCTACTGAATCATACATGGCATACTCTGCGGCCGAAAATCCTGCCCAGTATTTCCTTGACATCCTCTGTGATTCCAGACACATATTCAAGCAAAAAGGAAATGATTTTTAAAAAAGCGTTGAATGGTAGATTCAAATGGGCCACACAGGAGGTCCATATAGACCTTTAGAAAGAGATCTCATATATATCTCGTGTAGAGTTAGATCCCTAAAAAGCAGGGAAGAGCCGAGTCTATAATGTAGCGTCTGAGATCCTCCTCCAGCTTGTTCCTGGTGGCTCTCCCTCGTTTTCCTTTCTCTACCACTAGGAGGCAGCATCCCTTCCCTTGTCCTCAGGGACAGGATCTTGTAAATAAACAAATACATAAGACACAGAAACACATACCTCCACAATATGAACAAGTGCCATAAGCTTCAGCATTAATTGATTAGGAAAATGTTGCCCAGAGTCTTGGCTGATCAGCCCCAAATTTGAGACAGAGAGTTCTGGAATGTTCAGTTCTCTGACTTCCAAGAATCCCCCAAGAAACTACCCAATATAACAATTTAAAGCTACTTTCTATGAAGCATCTTCACAGTATCGATTTTGCAAGCAGCAATTGGCAAGGTCAAAGATTACAGAACCATGTAGTGGGGAAAGAGTGTTTAGAAGATGTGGGGCTGTTTTTTCCTGTTGAATTTTGTGCAACCCTGGGTCCCTAGGGAGTTTCCACAGAAAATCAATGCGGGGTGTGCTGGCTCCTGTGTGGAAGCCTGCTGTTTTATTTCATGACGACTGCAAAATGGTGGCTCTTGTGCTTCTGTTAGCAGTTTAAAACCTCTTAGCACAGGCCCCTCTTAGTAAAGCCCCTGTAAGCAGCCAAAGAATGCTCAAGGCATGTTTTTCTTGAGGTCAGGGTATTCCACATTACTTCTGCCAGTAGTGACAGGAACGTCCAAGAAAAATTATTTAATTTCATCATCATTGTTAATATGCTTATCGGCTGTCCTGGGAAAGATCTGTCAATTGCTTTGGTAGAACTTCCTAAAGCTTGCTACATCAAAGGAGCTCAGGTTATTTTGGAGTCACGAGAGGGGATGGCTAAGGCCTAAGACATAGTGAGCCTCATTCAGATGTACAGCTCCTGTCCAAATAAAGCCTTGACCTGGCCTCCTGCTTCAGCCTTTTTAAGAAAGATTTGCTTTGACAAGTGACTGGTGCCAAGTCAAAGATTAGAAGCTATTGCATGTGCGTGGAAGTCAGAGGCCATGCGATGTTTTAGGAAGAAATCCAGCTTTTCCTCTGTGGGGCTTTGCTGAAGTCCCCTAGGTTCTTCCTTTAACAAACGTGTACTGAGCCTGAATTCTCTCCAGGGCTGATGACAAAAGGCGGAGGTAAGACTTGGAGGTAGTGTCAATCATCACACTGCTGCTAAGGAGCACAGGCAAAGTCAAGTCCTCCAGCTCCCATGCAATGCATTTATGAGATAAATCATAAAAAGAATGGAAATGTTGCTTTCCAAAAGGAAATAAATACTTTAAAAGGCAAAAAACTCTGATCCTGATTTCTAGGAAATCAAAAAAGCCAAGCGCCTCACTTTATTGTGGTATTTGTCTCAGTCTAGCAGTCAAGAACTGAACCCACAATATCTCCGAGGTATGCTTGTGTATTGGAATGGGCCATTATTCTCACACACTGCTTGATACTGTTGTTTAGTGGGACTTTAGGATTGATACCTACAAATGAAAACCCTAAAGCTTTTAGTATCTCCACTACCAAAATGGAAAAAAAAAAATATCCTACGTGTTACTAAACAAAAGCACTTCATCAGTCATTACCTGGTTGGTGTTGTTCTTGCCAGAATATAAGAACAGAAGTTTCTTCCCTTTTATTCATTGATACATTCCAAGGACTTAGCAACACATGATAGATGCTCAATGAATATTTATTGAGTGAATGGTTAATAATTGTTTGGAACTAAAACCACTGTCCTCCTGGTAGGAAATCCCACCGGGTTCTTCTAACCAGGCACTGCTCTGAGTGAGCAGCACAGCGTTCCCTGTGTAGCCACCACACCTCACCAATTAGGACAGCTGCAAGCTACCTATGAGAGGTGCCTACTATGTGCCAGGCTCAGGGCATACAACTCTCCATCAGCCAAGCTGAGCTGACACTCTGCTGTCCAGGGCCTGCTGCTTTTCAGGGAGGGGTAGCCTCTCCACATCTGGGAGCCTAACCACTCATATGCTCAGATTTGCTCCAACACCGGGGTTTTTAGGAACAGGCTGTTCATGATGCCTTGGCTCAGATCTCTGTGTTCCCATACCATTATTCATGATGTCATTTAGAATCTATTTTATAGAACTGAACTCAATACAATTTTAATATTGTGTAAGAGATCTACCTCACCCATTTTATTTCCATTCAAAAACAAGAGGGATGTGTAGGAACAATTTATTAAGGGTCCTTGGGGTGAATCCCAGCCCATTATTTCAGCATTTCCTTACAGCTCAAGGAGAAGGGTGGGGGAGAACAGGAAAGGGGAAACGTTCCTTCCTGATTACTTGGTCAATCCACAGGGACCCCCCACCTCCAAACATCCTCCTCCCACCAGGGAAGCAGCACTCAAAGGCATCCCAGGGTCAAAGTTGGCTGTGTCAGGCCAAGACCGGTTCAGATTGGGAAGTGGAATCTGGCCAGTAGAAGAAAAGCATGGGAGGAAGTGCACAAGGGCGTGGTTTAGTAACAGGTCTGTCATGTTTAAATGAATGTTACGTGAATAAGTCTGTCATTGAACGAATGAATCAATGTCATATTCTCGCTTCCTTCTCCAAGGACTCTTCATAAAAGCCTCTCATTCATGTCTCCTCTAGAAACAGAAATCAGGAATTTGTTGAAGCATGTGGTCCATCATTCTGGAAGTGTTCTGCTAATCACAAAGGCTCGAAGTTTTTAAGTGGAAAATGTACAGGTTAGAGAGTCATGACGGGGTCTTTCCAGAGCCTTTTTTAAAAGACTACAGTCCCCTTTCCCTGTATGGTTAGCTTCAGGCTCCTATGTCATCCTTAGGGATCTGCAGTATGCGAAACCAGCAGTACTCAACAGTGGTTTAAGGGGCTCTGCAGCCATATCATCCTAGGTTCTACAACAATGGGGAGGTCACGTACCTATCTCAACCTTCAACTTGTCATTCATGAAATGGAGATGGCAATTATCCCTTTCTTGAAAGGTTGCTATTAGGATTATATGCAATTCCACATAAAGAAGTTGGCCCAGTCCCTAGGATGTACTAAGCTCTGAACAGATGAGAGCTATTAGCACACTTAGCCCAAGGCTTGGCACATGGCACTTCATGGATGGTTTCTGACTACCGGTCTAAAATGGGGCCTAGAATGGAGCAAGCAGAATCAGTGAGACCGAGAGCGGGTCCACCGGACTCCATCCAGGGCTCCAGCTACAGTGCTGTCCTTTGTCTTGGCTCTGTCATTTCCCAAATGAGGGCACCTGAAGCCTCTTTGCAGGAAGAAGAATGGTTCTATTTGCAGGGACAGCTCTCAGCTTGGGGGACCATCCTGCAGAGGTGGTTTCCAGGACTTGTGCCTGGCTAAGAACCTTGGAGAACTTGAGGCCTGTTGAAGAGCTCTTCTCCCCACCTCCCGGCTTTATTAAAAGAATAATTTTCAACAATTTTATATACTTACAATATACAATGTGATGTTTTGACATATGTATACATAATAAGATGATTAAATTGAGCTAATTAACATATTCATCACCTTACATCTTTGTCATCTCTGCGTGTGCGTGGTGAGAACACTTGAGATCTACTACTCCCTCTGCAATGTTCAAGTATTCAATACGTTATTGTTAGTTACATGTTCTTTTTTTTTTTTTTGGTACTGGAGATTGAACTCAGGGGCACTCGACCACTGAGCCACATCCCCAGCCCTATTTTGTGTTTTATGTAGAGACAGGGTCTCACTGAGTTGCTTAGCGCCTTGCCGTTGCTGAGGCTGGCTTTGAACTCGCAATTCTCCTGTCTCAGCCTCCCTAAGTGCTGGGATACATGTTCTTCAATAGATCTCCATTCTGACTAACTGAAACTTGTATTCCTTGACCAACATCTCCCTATTCTTTTCTCCCCCAGCTTCTGGTAACCACCACTCTGCTCCCCACTTCTATGAGTACAACTCATTTGGAATCTGCTTGTGAGGGAGATTACACAGTACTTGTCTTACTGTGCCTGTCTGATTTCAGTTAACATAGGATCACCATTTCCATCCATATTGTCTTAAATGACAGAATCTCATTTTTTATGGTTGAGTAGTATTCCAGTGGTGTACGTGTGTGTGTGTGTGTGTGTGTGTATCACATTTTTTTTTACTCATTCATCAGTTGGTGTACACTTTCATGGCTTCTATATCTTAGGTATCATAAATAGGGCTGCCATGAACATGCAGATATCTCTTCAAGTCCAGATTTCATAGAACTATTCTTTAGCCCATTTGAGGGAAAGGTAAGAGGAAATGGTGTCAAATGGCTACTGGAGCACTTCTTGCTAGATAGGAAGAGATTCTGAAACAAATCGGCCTTCTCAAAGAGGGTAAATGATACACTCCCTCCCCCCAAAGTATTTAGTGGATTTATAGAAGCATAATTGATATACAACAAAATGTGCTCACTTAGTGGAGTCTGGTGATTTTGCCAAATGAATATGTTCGTGTTAACTACTACCACAGCAGGATATTACACATTTTCATCACTCACAAGTTTCCTGGTGCCTTTTTATTACAGTCAACCTCTCCCCGTCCTGGGTGCCAATCAATCACTTATCTGCTTTGTGTCATTATAGGCTAATTTAATTAGTGTCAAATTTTACATGAATGACATCACCCAGCACCTACTCTTCCATGTGGCATCTCTGACCACCCATGTATTTGCAGTTCCCACCGTTTGTTTTCTATTGCAAAATCATATTCTACTACATATTACAGTTTCTTTTCTTCTGTTCATAAGGACATTTGGGATGTTTCTCCGTTGTGCTCATGATAAAATTGAATTGGTGTACAAGTCTTTGCAGGGACATGTTTTGATTTCTCTTGGGTAAATACCTAGGAGTGGAATTGTTAGGTGAGTAGGTAAGAAACTTTTCAGAAATAGCCAAACCATTTCTTAAAATAGCTGTACCATTTTACATTCCCATCGGCAGTCTGAGCTGCAGGTGTTCCATGTTTGTGTTAGTCAGAGTTCTCCAAAGGAACAGAACCAACACGAGATTGTGTGTGTGTGTGTGTGTGTGTGTGTGTGTGTCTGTGTGTGTGTGTGTGTGTCTGTGTGTGTGTTGCTGGGGAGCAAACCCAGGACTTCATGCTCTCCCACTGAGTTACACCTCCAGCTCCAACAGGAGATTTTACATGTGTGCATACACAATGACGAGAATAACTTCTAAGAAATACTTCTTTAAGCCTTTAAACAACAATTTTGTTGTTGTGCCAACATCATAGGGTGTATTTGCACAAACCTAGGTGGTGTAGGTCAATACTCAGCTGGCCTCTCGCTGCAATTCTGAGACATGGTGAACAGGAGATGTTATGAGGCTGCTGCTGGTGCAGCACAGCATACTGTCTTGTCGAAAACTTTAAAAAAATAAGTAGAAGGAGTGCACACTAAAATGATCACCAAAAGTATAGTATAGTAAACAACATAAACCAGCACCAGTAAAGTAGCAGCCCTTTACTGTCAAGTGTTATGTACATGGTGGTATGTACTGTGTTTTTGTACAGCTGACAGCACGCACAGTAGGCTTTTTTACACCAGTATCACCACAAACACATAACACATTGCACTGTGACTTACAATAGCTACAACCTCGCTAGCTGGTAAGGGTTTTTCAGCTCTGCTATAATTTCATACCATCATTATCATCACTATTAACCACTTTTGCTGATGGAAACACCATTTGGGGTGCATGTGTGTGCACACATGCATGTAGGGTTCATTATGGAACCAAGCTCATGTGATTATGGAAGCTGAGAAGTCATCTGCAAGCCAGAGAACCAAGAGCCCAATGGCATCATATTTCATTTCAAGCCCAAAGGTCTGAGACCTGGCCAAGAGTGAAGGGATGGTATGTCTCTGTCAGACCATTTGAGAACCAGAAGCCCTGATGTCCAAGGGCAGGAGATGATGGCAATCTCAGCTCAAATAGAAATATTTGGGCCCTCAACATAATGGTAATACCTGCTGACACAGGTGAAAATGACTGTTATTCAGTCTAACTATTTAAATGTTAGTATCTTCTGGAAGCACCTTCACTGGTATACATGGACATACTATTTCTCCAGCTATCTGGGTAGCCCATAGTCTAGTCAAGTTGCCACATAAAATTAAACCTTGCAACATTCTCACCAACAGTTGGTATTTGTGGGTTATAGCTCTCAGAGATGTCTCTGTCCTCATCTGTGAACCATGTGAATATTACATGGCCAAAGAGACTCTGTAGATAGAGGTAGGGATCTTGAGATGGGAAGATTATCCTGGATTATCTGGGTGGGCCAAGGAAATCATAAGTGTCCTTAAAAGATGGAAGGCAAAGGTAGAAAAGTCAGAAGATGTGAGGATAGAAACAGAGGTCAGTGTTATGAGGTTTCCAGTGAAGGAACGAGGGAAGGCAGCCTCTAAAACACTGGAGACGTCAAGAAATAGCCTCTCCCTAAAAGCCTCCAGGAGGAGTACAGCTTTGCAGACACCTGGATTTTAGCTCTGTAAGCCATGTTTCAGATTTCTGACCTCAAGAATTATAATATAACAGGTTTCTGTCATTTTAAGCCACTAAATTTGTAGTGATTTGTTATGGCAACAATAGGAAATTAACATTGATTTTTAAAATCTAGTCATTCAATAAATATGTATCGGACCTTAAGAATGGCTTTGATTTATCCAACAATAGCAAGCATTTTTTAGAAGTCATTCATCTACGTCCATTTGTGAAATGCCTGTTCAAGTGTTCTGTCCATTTTATATTGCCATATCATTTAGTTCTTTATATTTAAATATAAATATATATTTAAATTTCTACTGTAAATGTACCTGGTCTATGGTATTTTGTTAAATTAGCATCAGTAGAATCAGTCCTTACATTCTTTCTGGCTTTTAACATGAAGACACTTATTTTCTCAGTATTGAGCAAGGCATTCACATTAGGTCCACATTAATGTTCTGTTATGTATTAAAGAAACAGTCTTCTATATTCAGTTTACTAAGAGCTTCTGTGAGGCATGTTACTAAGATTTTTATCAAATTCCTCTTGATACCTATCAAAATGACCATATAACTTCAGCAATTGCTTTGCTACTCATTACCAAATTACATACTTCCACTAATTATACAATCTCAGATTTTCATATGACTATTCTTTAAAAATTTCTCACAAAATTTTTACTTTTTTTTTTTTTTGCAGTGCTGGAGATTGAACCCACCTATAGCCTACAACCCTACTTCTAAGTTTCTTAGCAAGGGTAGCCATAATCTAATTGTTCACCCTCAAAAAATAAAATGAAATAAGCAGAAGTGAGTCTAATTCTCCGATGGACACTAGCAAATTAAGTACTCTGTCCACTACAAGGTTAGAATAGTCTCTGAAATAATTTAAAAACATAATTTGAGTAGCCTATTCTATCTCATGCATAGTTAACTTTCTAGATATATTTTACTTCCTTTTTCTATTTGACATATAAAGGATTTTTGAAAATGTTAGCTTACTTTCCTTTCTGTATCTTACATTTCTATATTAAAGAAGTCTTCTATAATCCCCATTGTAGTTTCATTCAATATTTATTCAACAAAAAACATTTCGAGCACTTACTCCCAATTATATCAGATTCTGGAGAAACAAAGGCAAAACTAACGCAACCTGTCTTCTGAAATTTTGTCCTGGGAGGGGTGTCACCAGGGGAAGGAAAGACACAGGCAAGAAAATCACAGTGTCAAAGGGTACATTGAGTTCTTCAATAAAGATGTGAAGAGGACAGTTAGGAAGCCTGGCGGAAGGGTCAGGGACCACTTCCCTGGATACTGCTGCTCAGTGGAGTGGATATCACTGGAGATGACCTGTTTTATCAGTTACTCTACAAATGCTGGCAGGGTGGCTAGACTTTTACCCTTGTATCACTGAAATATTTCTTCTTTGTGGTTTATGCTACAAGGCCAGACCTGGTTATCTCACAAGAAGACTGACCACAAATCCAGTTTATTTGGAGTTGTTTTACTTTGCACAGATTATTCTCATGGGATTGCTAATAATACTTCCTTTCATGCTCAGAAGAGCTTTAGTTTGGTCAATAAATGATAAGTCCCTCAATCCATTCCTCCTCATCCCAGCCTTAATGAATCAAGCAAAGCTTCATGGAGGAAAAGTGGGTTTTATAGGCAGACAATGATAATCACTCATAATGACTATTATTATTATTGTTGTTTTTGTTATTATTATTATTATTTTGATACTGGGGATTGAACCCAGGAGACTTTACCAATGAGCTACATTCCTACCCCATTTATTTTTTTTGAGTTTGAGACAAAGTCTCACTTACTTGCTTTGGGCCTCGCTAATTTGTTGAGGCTAGCCTCGAACTTGTGATCCTTCTGCCTCAGCCTCCCCACTCACTGAGATTACAGGTGTCTGCCACTGCCTGGAATGACTATTATTTTAAACTAAGTTATATATATATTTTAATCAAAGTGATATAGTAATATGTTTAAAAGGCAGATAGAAATAAAAAGTTTACAATGCAAAATCCAATTCCCTGCCTCAGTCCTCTGCACTGTTTTCCTTCCCAGGAAGTCTCCTCTAAGTCTTAGCTATTTTTTACCACCACTTTTCTCAATAATACACTTTCTCCATTTTACCACTTTGTATCTTCTATTGACTTCTATTATGGACTGGATCATGTCACTCAAGATTCATATGCAAAATCTGCTACCATTAATGGCACTATATTTGGAGATAAGGCCTTTAAAGAGATAATTAAGGTTAAATGAAGTCAAAAGTGTTCCCTTACCTGATGGAACTGGTGTCCTTACAGAAAGAAGAAAAAGTGTCCAAACTCTCTCAGAGCATGCACTGAGGAGCGACCATCAGAGGGCACAGCAAGAAGGTAGCTGTCTGTGAGCCAGGAAGGGAGTCCCCACCAGCACTGAAGTGGCCAGCTCCTTGATCTGGGGCTTCTACCCTCCAGAACAGTGAGAAATGCATTTCCATTGGTTAAGCCACACAGTTTGCATGATTTTTTAATGGCAGCCAAGCTGACTAATATGACTTCCTGTATGCAGAGACCTTAGCTCTTTCCTACCACCTCCTTTCTCACTCTCTCTCTCTCTCTCATACACACTTTTACACTCACATCTCCATTTCCTTCTTTTTCCCTATTCCAATGTTTCTTACATAGTGATGCCTCCCGTCTCATTTTTTTTATCCTTGAAGATGTATATGTAATGTTCTTATTTTTAAATATCTCCCTGACCTATCATGGAATTCAGAATAGTGATCATATGGTCCACCCACCATGCTTAGCCAGAACTCTAGTATGTGTCTCTGCCCTCCTTTCTGCTCCTGACTACTCCCTCTCTCACTCTGAGCTCACTTTACTGAGAGATGGCCCTGCAGAAGCTCTTGTACCACCCCTTTCCTTGCATGAAAGGCTTTGTGATTATCACCTGGTGCTATGGTTTGGGTATGAGGTATCTCCCCAAAAGTGCCTGTTAATGTAGGAATATTCAGAGGTGAAATTATTAGATTATGAGAGCTATGACCTGCTCGGTCCACCCTAGTTTGAATGAACTAAGTTGTGGTAATTGAAGGCAGATGGGGCATGGCTGGAGAGTTGGGTCATTGGGGGTGTGACATTAAAGGGGTCATCTTCCCTGAGGCCCTTCCTACCCCCACTTCCTGACCACCATGAACAGAGCAGTGCTCCTCCACCACACATTTCTGCCATGATGTTCTGCCTCACCTTGGGCCCAGAGCAGTAGAGTCAGTTCACCATGAACTAAACCTCTGAAACTGAGCCAAACAAATATTTTCTCCTCTAAGTTGTTCTCGTCAGTTATTTTGGTCACAGTAATGAAAAACTGTCTAATACAGATATTGGTACCTAGAAGTAGAGTCATCACTGTGACTAACCTGACCTTGTGGTTCAGGAAAACATTTGAAGATGCAGTGTGGAGAAGACTTAGAATGTGGTAAGCAAAACTCAATGGGAAATTTTAGTGAGATTTCAGAAAATCAGAATGCCAAGAGGAATGTGGACACTAAAAACCATGCTCATGATGTTTCATAGGGGAATTGGGACTGCATTGGAAATTGACTTAGAGGCCATTAATATCTAGAATGTAGAACTTATCAACATTTTATCTGTGTCCTGAGATTTTATGTGAGACTAAATTTAAAGTTGATGGACTAAATAATCTAGAAAAGGAATTCAAGGCAGCATAGCATTAAGGCTGTGGCATAGATATTGCTAGCAGACTTTATTCAGGTTCACTGTGAGAATTGGAAGCAGAAAACAGAGGAGGGGGGTTTTAAAAACTTGCAATTTGATCAGAAAAGTACATGTAAATCTAGATTCAAGGAATGTATGGTTGTTAAAGAGATTACAGCCACCAAAGGGATGCTAAGTACTTTACACAGAGACAACAGGAAAGACATTTAAGGAATCAGCAAAACCACACTCATTGTAATTCAAGGGTGTGAAAATTAAAATTCCTTCAAGAAGAGACTGTGGAGAAACCCTGTGCACACAGGGGAGCCTAGGTAGTTGTTTCACTCTGCTTAGTTACCCAGGCACACAGAAGCCACTGTAGCTGTGGTCCAAGAGTGTTTGGCTACTACTTGAGCTGGTGGCAGATCTTAAGCTGGTGGTATCATCCACATGGGGCTGGTTCTGCAGGAATTCAGGATACTGAAGTTAAGGGGTCACAAAGCATTCCACTGAGATTTCAAAGAAAGGCCAGGAATAGTGTGACAGGGTTGAAATCCTGGCAGGCAGCCCCTAAGAGGGTGATATATGAAGCTGTGAGAGGATAGCAGAAGCTGCAGGAGAGATCCTTTGGATAAAAAGATGCCAGTAATGTGGACTGTCTTATATGGAACGTGGCTGACTACAGAAATCCAGGCAAAGAAAGAGGCCA
Source organism: Xerus rutilus (assembly GCA_028644305.1). NCBI lineage: Eukaryota > Metazoa > Chordata > Mammalia > Rodentia > Sciuridae > Xerus > Xerus rutilus. The sequence goes on from CM053410.1 coordinate 77,733,826, forward strand.
TGAGCACTGAAATCAGCAAGGCCAAGGAGGTTGGACTGCCCAAGCCTCTGGAGAGAATATCTCACTGCCATGTACCCCAGATGCTGGACATGGAGCTACAGGACCTACTTGCCTAGTTGGATTTCAGTCTTGCTCCAGTTCTATCCCTTTTGTGTATGTCCCTGTTACTCCCTTTTGGAATGGGAATGTTTAGTCTGTGCCATTGTATATTAGATAACAGTAACTCACTTTTGATTTTTACAGTGGCTCCCAGTCAAGAGATTAACTTGAATCTCAAGACCTTAGACTGGACTAGACTTTTGGTCAATCCTGGAAGTGTTTAGACTATAGGAACTTTGGAAATGAATTAAATGCATTTTTCATTGTGAGATGGACATGAGTTTTGGGGGGTCAAAGGCAGAATATTACGGTTTGGATATGAAGTGTCTCTGCAAAGCTTCTGTGTTAATGCAAGAATATTCAGAGGGGAAATGAATAGATTATGAGAGCTGTAACCTAATAAGTCCATCCTAGTTTGAATTGAATTAAGTGGGTAGCAATTGTAGGCAGTGGGGGCTGTGAGCCAAATAACTTTTTCTCCATTAAGTTTCTTCATCTCGTTGGTGTTTTGGTCACAGTGACAAAAAGCTAACTACTACACTTGGCTTCTTTGGCTATGATATTTTCAGGCCTTGAACTTCAGCCAATTTGTGTGGTCTGTTTAAGTTTTCCTTCAGGATCCTATAAACTCACTTTCTATAAATGTGAGATGTATTCCCTCTTCTTTTAGTCCAAGGATACTTTTAGAGAGGATTGTGACAGTGATTTTTAAAACCATATGGAGTGGGGCTGGGGTTGTGGCGCAGTGGTAGCGTGCTCGCCTAGCACGCGGGAGGCCCTGGGTTCGATCCTCAGCACCACATAAAAATAAAATAAAGATATTGTGTCCACCTACAACTAAAAAATAAATATTTTAAAAAAAACCATATGGAGTATTTATTCAAATAGAAACATCATTATCATTAACAGTAACAAAGCAAAAAATACATGCACTTATAAATTATGTCACTAAGATATGACTCTCTGCACTTTTATTTATTGAACTTGGGACTGCATTTTCAACCCTACAATATTCAACTAAGGAAATTCTCTCAATCTTTGTTTCCAGAATACAGTGCAAAACAGACTCACTTTAGGCTTTGAATGAATAAATCAACGAGTCCATCTAAGGCCCCTGGTTCCTATTAACTCACTTTTATCATTCTGTAGTGTTAGTGTAAATTCTGAATGGCACCAAGTTTTACCCTTATGTATATAAAACGAGGCCTTACATTCCAGTGGGGACACCAGGTTTCTTCTCAAGTGAAGAAATGAACTGCCCCACAAATTCATAATCTCAACTTCAGAAATTTTTGGCAAGAACACCATTACAGGACCGGAATGTAGCTCAGTGGCAGCATGCTTGCCTAGCATACACAAGGCCCTGGGATAACACCCAGCACTTCTAAATAATTAAATAACACAATATCATGTTGCTGAAGTGGATCAGTGTTACATGGGTCCAAATGATTTTTCAATGAAATTCATTCAGAATATTTTTATTGTATGCCTCCTACCTTCTAGACACAAAGAATAATGAATGAAAGGAATGGTTGACATTTATATTCTGCTTATTTTAGTCTATACTTGTGTAAATTAACTCATCTAATTATCATAGTTATCATTTGAGAGAGCAATATTATAATTCCCACTTTATAGATGAGAAAATGGAGGCTCGGGGATAATAAGTAAATTGATTAGTCTATACTAGTGGTTTCTCAGCCCACGGTGACTTGGCACCTCTCCCAAGGGACATTTCCAGTGCCAGTAATTCTCATGTCTGGTGGTGGTGATGTGTTATGAAGCCTAGAGATGCTACTCAATATCGAACAATGCACAGAACAGCCCCACAACAAAGAATAATCCAGTCAGAAATATTGATAATGCTTTGATCCACAACAATCAGTACATGGAATTCTCCCGACAGTCTTGTTGGGCCAGTGATGGATGTATGACTTACTCTGAAGCAACTGGACTAATGGAGAGGGCTTTGGGAATGGTCACTTTCATTCATTCTTCCTTGCTGGGTGTGCACAAGAAGTGCCTAGCCTGACATCCAGTGGTGCCATCTTGTTACCTTTAGAAAAACCAGCCTTCCCATGAAGCTGATGCTGAGGACAGCAGACTGAAAGGACAGAAATGACCTATGTCCTTAATGACATTACTAGGTATTACTGAACCGTAGCTTTCCTGGAACCCAAGCCATCTCTGGACTTCAAGTTATGTAAAATACTGCACTCATAGTACTTAAAGCTATTGGAGGGAGTTTTCTGTTTCAGGAAGCAGTTTCATAACCAACACACTTGGCTAAACACAGGAGATTCTTGCAAAATTTAGCAGTCTCTTTTGCGTGATCAGATTCCTCTTTAGAAATTTATACTTCACCCCTCTGGCTGAACTTGGTCTAATAAGGAGATGAGGAGACACCCTCCTGTCTGGCTCTCCTTCTGTATGAAGGGCTGTAGACAAGGGAGAGACTTTGTAACCGGTGGAGTACAATGTCATGTGCCAGTGAAGAAGAAGGGAAGTCCAGAAAGGGAAGTTGCCATGTTCTTGGAAACACTAAGTATCATCCACATAGGTAGGCTTGGAAGTGAAGGTCACTCCCAGGATTCAGGATGAATTGAGGAAAATGAAAAGGAAGATCTTTAAACACTGCTCCAATGAGCAGTCCATCATTTGAAACCGAAGGAGATGGTGATCTAAATGTTTTGGCCTCCATATGACATCCTATGTTCTCTAATGATGGCAGTTTCCATTATTTGTTCTGGAAACCACAATCTTGTTATTGCCCAAGTACCTGCAACAGACAGAATGGAGGGACCCACCCCCTTTTGTATCATTAGGCACATCTGTGAAAGGTGAGAGGCGAAGGGAGACAGAAGCTGGAAGCCTTCAACGCGCAGGGTGTCGAATGATTTCTTACCATCTGCATCATGTTAGAGAGTGTTCTGGTCTGTACGAACAGGCATCCTTTTGTTATAAAAGTGAAATCTTTGTTTTCTGAGCCCTGGAAAATGTAATCATTTCAAAAGGATCTGCCAAAAATAATAGGTGTTTTTATGAAGCCTGGTACATGTCACTAAATGTGCTTTCCCTCGGTCTGATGGTCAGTTCCCCTCCTTTGGGGCTTGACTAGCAGCAGCTGGGAGCATACACTTGACTGGCCACTACCTTCTTCAGACCTCTCTGATCTGCACAGAAAAACAGCAGAGAAATAAGACCAGAAGTCCTGACAGTCTGTTTCCCAGCTCCCTAGAGAACATAGCAGGAAAATTGGAGTTAGAGGCGAGATGAATTCATCAGGGAATCTCTAAAGAGCCAGGGTGATGCTTTGTGTGCACATGAGCATTTCCTGACTTCCCTTTCTCTCTGGGAAACGTAGCAAAGTCCACAAAGTCCACAGACTCCTCTCCTCACTGACATCTTTAGCAAGACCCCAGAGCTTCCTGTTTTTGTCCTTTCCCTGATTGCCCAAATTAGATTCAATTTTATAATATCTTATGGTGGCATCCAGGAAGGTTGAACTTTGCTGACGTCCAGACCCCACATTCCTGCCCAAGGGCAGACACACAATCCAGGCCTCTACTGCAAGTCTTGCCTGCAGCCGGGGCTCATGTACACCGTTTCGCAATCCATTCCTGTGTTGCCACATCAGGCTTTTCCCCTCTGAGATGGAAGAGAAATTGACCTGCTTGAAGACTC
>CM053410.1:77737708-77759882 GCA_028644305.1 Xerus rutilus
TTGGTACTGGGGATTGAACTCAGGGGCACTCAACCACTGAGCCACATCCCCAGCCCTATTTTGTGTTTTATGTAGAGACAGGGTCTCACTGAGTTGCTTAGTGCCTCGCCATTGCTGAGGCTGGCTTTGAACTCGCGATTCTCCTGTCTCAGCCTCCCTAAGTGCTGGGATTACAAGCGTGAGCCACCGCGCCCGGCTGCTTGAAGACTCTTGCCACTAGCAGAGGAGTCTCACCTGCACTTAGGCCTGGGGAACCAGACGATTGATTCTCACCCCGCGGGGAGCCACCAGACATGCTGCAGCACTTTTCAAACTGCATGGCCAGACCTATCAACACAAACTGAATGGATTATAATCAGCATTTTGAAAGTGGGACAGAGAAGAATAAAACTGATGGGAAGAGGAGGTAAAACATTGCAGGGTCCTGCAGGTAAGAGGGGAGAGAGCTATTTGGTGAACCCCAGGTGCTGCTTCAGGTAGACGGCTTCATCAGTGTGAATGCACATTATTCCTTTGTGTCTTCCTGTGGATTGCAATAAAAATAATTAAAAAGCTATTGAAATAATTGGAACTTCATTCCATCGTCTCCTAAACTTTTGTGGCACACAGCAACAAGTGTGTTGTTTATTTAGGGAACAGAAGAGAAGGCTTTTAAGCAGTCCTTGTGTACACCCACTCACTCTGAGAACCCTTAATCCTCATAGGAAGTTGGCTCAGGGTGTATACTACCCAGGAAAATGCCAGGAGTTCAGCCACCTTCCTTTGGTTCCTTCCAACCTTCTTGTGGAGCCCTTAAGAGAGGCAGGCATCAGGACACTGGGATGGATGAAGCAAATTGGGAAATCAGCAGATTCCACATTCCTTCTAGTAAAATTCACTAAAAAACACTTAGTGCATTTTCTTTTTATATGGTTGAAAAGAGCAGCCATCTCATAAAAGGGCTAGAGAAGCTTACCCCTGCCATTTTTAAAATTGGTGCGTTATAGTTATTTATATGTGACGGTGGGATCTGCTGTTACATATTCCTACCTGCACACCGTATAACAATATGATTTGGCCAGTATCTCTCCCCAGTACAGCAGAGCAGTTTGTGCAAAGAGAAAGCAGAAACTTCATACACTGCTTGAGCATCCTTTTTCTTGATGTTTCAGATTTTATTTTTTTGTCCATAACATAAAATTTACCATTTTAAGAATTTTTCACCAATTAGAAAACAGTTCAATTTCACAAGAAAAGACGTACAAGTCCCAGTATATCACTGATTTCAAACACCTGTGAAATTCTGTTACTTCTTTACCATGAAGGTAGAAGATGGCCATGCTGGAAATTATATTATTGTGTGGATTAAGGAGAGATAAAGGATATGGGTTAATAGGAAAAATTCTATGCATAAGCACATGAACAGTCTAAAACACTTTTTTTCTTTCCCGGTACTGAGCTTTACGCCAGCAATTTTTTTTTTTTATTTTGAGACAAGATCTTGCTAAGTTGTCCCAGTTGGCCTTGAACTTGCGATCCTCCTGCCTCAGCCTCCCGAGTAACTGGGATTACAGGCGTGCATCACAATGCTCAGCTTTAAACACTTTTTCTTATGTGGCAGGATGCCCATGAAGATGCAACACCATTGCTGTTTTAACTATTTTGAAGTGTGTAGTTCAGTGGCATTAACACTGTACATTCACATTGTCATATAAAAATCACTATCATTCACCTCCAGAACTTTCTCATCTTCCCCAGCACAAATTCTGTGCTCATTGAAAAGAACTCTCCGAGTCCCTCTCCTCTCAGCCCCTGGCAATCACTATTCTACTTTCTGTCTCTGTGAATTTGACTCCTCTACTTTCTTCATGTAAGCGGAATCAAACATTTATTTTTTTGAGACTAGCTTGTTTTACTCAGTATAAAGTTAAAGCATATGTGAGAAAGTCATTCCTTTTTAAGGCTCAATAATATTTCATTGTGTATATTCAGATGATATTTTTAGAATACCCTTTGCTTCTCCCTGGAGTTCACTGTGGAATATTCATTTGGGATCAGCAGCAGAAGGAAGAATGCTATGACGCTCATATTGTCCCCCAAAGACCTAGAATCAGTGGATCAAAAATCTTGCAATCTGGTGCCAAAGCACAACTGGTGACTGACTTCTCTGGCTCTCTTTTGCTGACTCTGAAAGTTTTGAAAGGTTAGAACAGCATGTTGTTTTGTCTTGTTTTCGTTTGTCTTTTAGAATACCAAACTTCAAAACCTGTTGGGCTTTTTGATTTGGCACAGGGATCCAGCACCCCTTGAATGCATGCTGATTGCTCTGAAGGCTGCGTTTTAGCATCTCAGTGGAGACAGGAAAGAATGCACCTGTTTTGGTATTTTCGCTTCTCTTATTTAATACCCCCAGCCACTCATTTTCTTGAACTTTATGATTTCCAGGGCAGACATTTTTGCTATGTACTATTGCCTCTTTCCCTCACTGCCAAGGTTCTATAGAACCTAGATGCTTGGTAAGAAAGTGACATTCCTATGGAGCAGAGTCGCTAGAAATGAGACTGAATCTGAAACAAGGAAAAGGGTCCTCATTTAGGTGTCTGACATCATACCCAATAATTCAGTGACAAATGCATATGTCAAAAGCTGTCTGGGAAAAAGACGCAGATACAGTTCATGTTCCCAGAGGTAGAAGGCCACCCGAGTGCATCTGCGAGGCTATAAGCTAGCTCCATTTTGTCACTGCTGATAATGCAATCATAGTCACATGTATTGCATTGCTGGGCTTTTCCCTAAATGCACGTGCATTCTCTCATTTAGTTGTCACGGGAATCCTATGCCAGGTTCTGTTATGATGCCTATTTTATAGATAAGGACAGGGCAACTCATTTGCATAAAGTCTCACAGCTAAGAGAAGGTAAAGCTGGTGCCAACTCTGGTGACCAGGTCTGAAAGCCTGCCCCCTTCAGCACTCTCACGAGCCTAAGAAACCTAACCATTCATCAGGCACAATCTTGCAGATTCTTTGCAGGATCTTATCTGGCCAGTCTCCATGGAGAGTCATTGCAAATGCAAGCACATGTGGGTACCCCAAGGGAACCTTGTATGTCCCTCTCTGTCACCCTCTCCCAAGAAAACTATCTAGTAAATCTAGCCTGAAGACAGCTCATTGAGGTATTAAAACCATCAACATTCTTTTTTAAAACCCACCAATTAACATGGACAGTCTGTATAGCTACTGTTTTGACTGGATCTAGAATGTCCCCCAAAAGTTGAAGACTTAGTCCCCAGTGTAGCAATGTAGAAGAATGTAGAAGTGGGGCTTTGGTAAAGTGATTGGATCACCAGGGTTCTGATCTCGTTGGTGGATTAATCCATTTGATGGATTAGTAATTTGGATGAACTGCTGGGAGGAGGTGGAAACTGTAGGCAGGTGGGGCATGGTGGAAGGAACATCACTGGGCCATGCCTTGGGGACTGTATCTTGTCCATCCTTGGACACCTCTTGTGCTCTTTCTCCGCCTTGTGGGTGCTATGAGCTAAGTAACATTCCTGCTGGACTCTCCCACCATGATGGTTCTGCCTTAGAGGCAGAAGACCATGGACCGAAGGCCTCTGAAAGCTAGAGTTAAAAAAAACTTTCCTCTAAGTTGTTCATGTCAGGAATTTTGGTCACAGAGATAAAAAGCTGACCAACATACCTCCTAATTGGCTGGCCTCATGCTGGAGATTATAATGGATATGAAGAAATATGACATGATTAGATGAGCCCCTGAGAACCTATACAAAGTCTATTAAAAGTAAGTGTTTAGGGGCTGGGATGTGGCTCAGTGGTAGAGCGCTTGCCTTGCATGCCTGAGGCACTGGGTTCGATCCTCAGTACCACATAAAAAATAAATCAATAAAGATATTGTTTCCACCTACAACTAAAAAATATTTAAAAAAAAAAAAAAAAAAAAAAAGTAAGTGCTTAGCCCGGTGCGGTGGCGCATGACTGTAATCCCAGTGGCTGGGGAGGCTGAGGCAGGAGGATCATGAGTTCAAAGCCAGCCTCAGCAAAAGCACAGTACTAAGCAACTCAGTGAGACCTTGTCTCTAAATTAAATACAAAATAGGGCTGAGGGTGTGGCTCAGTGGTTGAGTGTCCCTGAGCTCAACTCTGGGTACCAAAAAAAAAAGTGCTTTAGTTTTCATTGAGCTGGTCCATTCCAGGAACCCTGTGCTCACTCTAAGGTGAGACAGCAGCAGCACATTTTGTCCAGAGATCACAATGTATTCCTGCTCAATTTCTTTAAGGATTAAAATAGTCCCTTGAAGATTTCCTCAATTTCTTTGACTTGAATAGGGTGACTATTCAAGTCAAAGGACAGATCAGATGAAGTTTGGAATGAAAAATATTCACTATCCATAAAAATAACCCCACTTAAAACTAAGCAGCACCAAAGAGAAAAAGCAAGGTCAACACACACATTCGTCCATTGCCAACACAAGGGACGCTCCTTCCAGCTTTTTGGTTTTGCTCGTTTCTGTTCATTTTCTGGTTCACTTCGTGTGACTTTCCCTGGGCTTACTGGAGTTGTTAGATCAGAAACGACAGCAATGAATCCACTAGAAGTTAAGCACTGTGTGAGCTCTGTTGTTCTCGGAGACCCTAGACTCACCCTGGAAGAGGGAGAGTCCATAGGAAGAGAGCTGGACCCTCCTTCTTTTCAAATTTCCACCTGGGGGAAAGAAGCTGAAGCAAACCTGCAGCTGACAGGGACCTCTTCATGCACAGGAGGACCTGTTCTCTGCTGTGTCCGCCAGCTAGGCCTGAAATCCAGCGACATCTCGGAAGCCTGTTTATACTGTGGCCTTGGTGACATTCTAGTTTTAGGGGGGTCCCGAGGAAGCGTTTCACTGGCGTGTTCGGCATACATCAAATCCACCATAAACCAGGGCGCTCGTGAAGAATGCAGAGTCTGAAATGCCACTCGAGGCTTAAGGACTTCGAATCTAGATGGGGCCCAGGAGTAAATGTGCTTCAGCATTCCCAGAGGGGCTTTTCCCCTTTTCTTTAATTTGTCAGCCTCTGAAAGGGCAGAGGGACATCAGCCAGCTCAATTTTGGGAGAGGGGCCATTAATTGACTTGGGAACAGTATCTGGCAGCAGAGCACCCTCCTTGCAGGGGAGAATGATGACTAGGGAAGGGTGAGGAGGGAGAAGTGACCAGTGACCTTGGCTCTAAGACAGCCTTGGGCAAATGCCAGAATTGGAAGAAAAGATCGGCTCTAAAAAACAACAACAACAACAAAAAAAAACCAAACAAAAATAAAACCCCCACAGCCTAATTAGATATCTGCCTAGGGATTCATGGGCTTTTAATTGTCAGACAATATGAAAACCAGGTTTCTTCTTCCCGCTCCTCAACACCCCCTTCCAGATTCATCCCCCTTCCAGCATCTCTTACCCAACCTGTTCTTTATCCAAAGTGTAGGTTGGATTTGAATGGAAAGTTTATTAGAGGAAAAGAAGAGGATGTGGAGCTGCTGGGGAACCGTTGGTTGCCATGGGAACCCTGATGTTGCAGGGTCTGAATGGCTTTCTGTCTGCTGACGTCCAGTTCTTTAGGGCAGGCCCTGGCATTGGCAGCGACTGGGCACCACATCCTCTGCGTCTCCCGTTTCCGGCATCCGGCCCGGTGGCATGCACCCCAACAGGTCTCCTGGTAGCAGGCAGGGCGTCCAGGATTGAATGCTTCCTCCTGGCCTTTCGTCCTGCTGCTGCCGCCCTCCCCAGCTGGGAAATGAAGGGAAGCAGAGGGTGTTTCCCAACTGTTTGAAGAGAGAGCCCTTGTTTTCCTCTTGCATTTTATTCTTTCTTTCCTTGTCATCCAAATACGAACCATTGGCCATTTGCCGGTCTCCTGCTGGCCAGCCATCCTCGCTGTTCTCAATTCTGAATTTCTATTTATATTGTAGGAACTGCAGGGTTTGTTTTCACTCAGCATGGTGTACTGGGTGAGCTGATGTCTCTAGTGTGTTCTCCAGTGGCCGATTAGAATGGTTGAGATGACCACCCTCCAGATGACCCAGGGACATACTAGACATGGTTGGCCTATTTAAAAGGTTTATGAGAGCAGGTTAGAGGTGACCAAGGCTCCAGGTGCCTAGCTCATGCTGTGTGTGGACTACATGCCCCGACACTGCAAGGTCACCATCTCATTTACCCATTCTTCCGGCTGCCTGCTGTTTTCTCATCTCTAAGCCTTGACACAGGCTATTTCTTTTGCTTGTAAAGTCCTTGCCGTCCGTTTTCACTGTGGTCCATCATGGCCTGAGTATACTGGCCACTTCTTTCCTCTCTAGCAGCACATTGTGCCCTCTCTTTTTCGTTTTCACTGGGCTCTAGGCACACATGTCCTCTAGGAGTTTCTAAAACAGGCCCAGGAGTCTCCTGCTTCAGGGCCTTTGCACATCCAGGTTTGCCTGTCTGAAACACTCTGCTGTGGTTTGGATGTGGTCTGTGAGTTCCCCCAAAGGCCAGTATATTAAAGGCTTGGTCCTCAGGGTGATGATATGAGGAGGGGGTACAACCTTTAAGAGGTGGGTCCTAGTGGGAGGTCTTTAGGTCATTGGAGGCATGAGGTGGTTTTCACCCAACCCCTGAATTCTCACAAGAGGGTTGTTTCAAGGAGCAAGCTGGGACCCTCCCACTCTGTTTGCTTCTGGGGCCTGCCTTGGGGTGTAGTCTTACTCTCAAAAGCATGCACTCCTGCTATTGCTATCCAACAGTGGAATCAGCCTTGGGGGCCCTCCACAGAACCTGGGATACGCCATTTGGATTTTGAACTTCCAACACTTGGAGCTAAATAAACCTCTTCCGTATAAAGTTAGCCCATCTTAGATATTCCACCATGGCAATGAAGAGGTAATACATTCTTACCTGGCTTTCACATGGCACTCTTTCAGATCTTGTCCAACACCTGCTCCTCGTGATGCCTTTCTCAGACAGTCTTATAGGCCTCTCCTCACTCCCTCTCTCAGCTCCTTCACATTTCTTCCTAGCATTTCACACTTTGTAAAGATCTGTTTGTCTGCTTATTGTCTGGCTCTTAACTAAACTGGAAGGACCAGTGGGTTGGAGACATTTTCTGTGCTAAGGCACAGCACTCAGGGCCTATGGTACTCACTAAATAGTTACTGAATAAATGAAAGAGTGGATACTTTCTATTCTTTTCATCCTCAAATCAGTTGGCTTCTTGTGTAAATCTTTCCTGACTACCCCTCCCATAGGCTCACCTTCCAGGTCTAGGTTGGGTGTCCACCCCGGGTTCTCCCCAGTACCCTGGCCTACCTTCCTGTGCTGCATTATGGCACCAGCTGACATGACCCTTTCTTAAAGCAGATGCTGATAAGCTGTGTCATTGCAGAATTTTAACTTTCTTTTCTGTATCCCAGGATCTAGTAAAATGCCTCACACACAAAGATTGCTCAATTTGACCACTGTTAGTGAAGTGAATGAATAAATGACTGTTAGGTGACATATCAGAGATGCACAGGAAATTCAGAGTGGAGCTAATACCTTGTTCCTAAAGAGATAAGTTTTAGGTTCTCACACTTCCTGGTCCTTCATTTTGTCTGATGATATTCTAGTAATCTAGGCAAGCAAAATCTGGTAGAGGTCTTAAAGATAAATTGAACTAAGTAGTCCTAATTCTTTGCAAATGAAATGGTCCTATCAGTTCAGGATTTTATTATGTCCAGTTTTCAAATCTTGAAATCCTTGGATGAATGCTTACACGTTTATTGTAGCATTATTTACAATAGCCAAAACATGGAACCAACTCAGACACCCTTCTGTGGATGAGTGGATAAATAAAATGTACACAATGGAATACTATTCAACCATAAGAAGAATGAAGTCCTGTCATTCGTAGCAACATGGACAGAACTGGAGATAATTATGTTAAGTTGAACAACCAGACACAGAAAGACAAATACCGCATGTTCTCTCTCATTTATGGAAACCAGTAAGTCCATCTTGTAGCAATATGGAATGAAGTAGTGGTTACCAGACATGGGAGGGAGGGGACAGAAATAAATTAAAAGGAACTTCTAGGGACTGGAAAAGGTGTCAGTGGGGAACACGTGGGGGAAGATGTGCTGAGGTAGAAGAAAAGCAACTGACGTGAACAATGCCCAGTGTCTGCATGTATGGAAATGTCACAGTGAATCCCACTAATTTGTGTCACTAATATGTGTTAATAATGATGATGATAATAATAATGGGACAATTATATATATATATATATATATATATATATATATATATATATATATATATATATATATTAGTAAGCCTTAAAAAGGAATGAAATTCTAACACATGGGACAATAGGGATGAAACTTGAAGACATTAAGTTAAGGGAAATAAGCCTGTCATCAAAAGACAAATGCTGCCTGACTCACTTACGTGGTGGAGCTGGAGTAGTAAAAATCAGAGATTTAGAAAGTAAAATGATGGCTGCCAGGGCCTGGGGTTGTGAGAAGGGGGAGTTATTGTTTAACTGGCACGGAATTTTAATTTCACAAGATGAAGAATTATGGAGGTGAATGGTGGTCATGGTTGCACAACCTTATGAATGTGTTAAAAGCACTGAACTATACACTTAAAAATGGTTTGGGTGCACTATTGTAGTACCATTTTCTTTGCTTTGAAATAAAAAATGATTAAAGATTAAAAAATGGTTTGGATGGTAATTTTTTGTTATATATATTTTCCACAATAAAAAAATAATTTTAAAAATAAATTTACTGTGCCAAATAATCAGTCAGTAAGTTTGTAGAAAACAAACCATTGCCAAGGCCTCTCAAATGATTCAGAAGGCACATTTAGGTTTTGACAATGGAGTAACTAATGAAGTAATAATATTGATTGTTGTGCTAACTTAAAATAATTGTCCTAAATACAATGCAACATCCTGAAACAGAAAGATGAAATCTGAATAAATTGTCAAGTTTAGTTTAACAGTAATGTACCAATGCTGGCTTCTTAGCTGCAGAAATACCACAGTAGGTAAGGACACTGGCATTGGAAGCATCTGGGTGAAGGGTTAAAAAAATGAATGAAAGCAGAAATTATTGGCTCAATATGGTCAGGAGCAGAAAGATATATGGAATAATACAGCAAAAAAAATGCTACTGCATTAAAGAAATACTACCAGGAATTTATAACTCGCAAGGAAATGGATCAAAGAGGTCAGGGAAAGTCCCCACCCCCTCAGAAAGGCTTGGTCACATTTTCCCAATTGTTTCAAAGAGAGAAATTAATAAATGTTATCTTTATTTTGCCCAAAGGTAACTTACAGGAACTGGAAGGGTTGGGCCAGGACAATGGGTTGATGGATGAAAACATGCCTTTGATAGAACTAAATCCTAAGTGATTAAAGTCCTGGGTTGAACTCAAGGCCTGGGTTAGCCTGCCCTCCAGTCATCCATGTACTCAGCCAGAGTGAACAGAAAAACCAATGAAACCTACAAAACCTGGAATCCAGAGTTTGAGAGGATTGCTGGGGGTGGGGCGGAGGGAGATGAAGCTCAAAGAATGGATTTTGAATGAGGTCGAAAAAGCTCATTGCTAGGTAAGAACAAACCTTTAAAGGCAAAACAATAAGGGTGGTGATTCAGACTTATATTCATTAAAGGCTCAAATCCAAACTCCTTATAAGGATACATGGCTAAAAGTTGGCCAAGTCCATCTTCCGGGCTAATTTTCCCTGAGGTGCCTTTCCCTACCTGGGTCCTCATCTAGTGTCCTGCCCCTAGGAGGTCCATGTTGCTCCAAGCCCTTGTGTTGGGCCTCCTGCCTTTCCCTTTTGCTTCGGTTTTCCATCAGTTTTCCCTGTTGCTGGTCAGCCCCCGACCCTCTACTCTGCAGACCCCGTCTCTTGATGGAAGTTATCTGTGTCATCCAAGCCATGCAGTAGCCAGGCTTTGCTTACATTCATGTGGCAGAGTGCCAGAGGGAGCCAACCCTTCAGGGTCACCTGTTACTTCTCCTTTCTGTGGACCGCTAGAGCAGGTGTCTACACATTTTTCTGTAATGGGCCACGTAGCAAATATTTGAGGCTTTGTGGGCCATGTATATATGGTCCTCTGTTGCATATTCCAATTTACTGTTGCACAAAAACTAGACTCAAAGTCTAGTTCCAGAACTCCTAAGATAGTTTTGCTAGAAAGTACAGATTACTAGCCTCGCCCCCAGAGATACTGAATCAGTGGGCCTGGGAGTCTGCCCTGGAACAAGAAACTCCTCCATAATCCTTTCACACAGTCACCTTTGATTTCTGCTGCTCCTGGGATGGCTTTGGAGTCCTGATCTATATGGCACAGGGCCAGCTTCTTTAATATGGTGAGGAAATAGACTAAAGATTAAAATGAACTGAAAGTCCTTATTTTGCAAGCACTGTGATCTCCTTGATGAAAGTATTCACATAGATAACGTAATATGACTGCAGCAGAACAGCTGGCTAATCATCATTGCTCTTTCTTTGTACATCTTCAGGTCTCTCTAAAGAAGAGCAATTTTGGATCTGAATGACAGCTCTTGGGCCTTTGAATTCCTTGAAGATCATGCCTTTCAGTATTTTGTACATCAGCTACATGTGGGCACACAATATACTTTCAATAATGCCAATCAAAATATTCTTGGAGTGTGCAGAGATGAAGGCTTAACCAGCACCGGTCACCAACACTGCTACATGAGCAACTTTGTGTTGCAGCATGGACCAGAAATTCAGGCCAAGTCATGTGCAGACTTTAAATATTAGAGGAGATAAATTAGATGCCCAGTTCCTTTTGTTGCTTTTGAGATCTTGCTGTTAGTAATGGTACATGAAACAAACGATAACATCTTTTGAAGATGTATAACTTGAAAGAGTGCCTAGTGCAATCTTCATACCAAACAGAAGAGTATTTACAGATTAAAGTTAAACAAAGTCATACTAAGGAGAGGAGTAGCCACACTCTGTTTGAAGGTGACAGATACAGATCCCCAGTTATCATCCAGGAAAGGGTTTGATCTTTCCAAGAAGATTTCAATATGCTACTGCAGTTTTGAAGAGCTGGTAAAATGTCAGAGATTGGTCAAAGGATTTTCAGATATAAACTATAACATACTCTCCTGGTCTTGTATAAACTCATGGTGATTGATTACTTGGAATGCTTTGAGCTGTTAGAGTTACTTTCTTCTGATCAAGATATGGAAATGCTCCAGAAAAAAAAGTCAAGTACAACAGCTTCTTTAGATATGAATTCACTAATACATGAGCATCTAGCTGAATGTGAGTCACTAAGAAATATAGAGAGACCCTGCCCTGAAATAGCTATTATCTAGGAGACACAGGAAATATTTTGTGTAACCAAAATTCGAAAGAGGAAGCAATAAGGACCATATGAAGGCCTTAGGGACATGGAGTCCACTATGGGGAACTGGTGGGGAAAGAGAAAGGCATTTTTACCTGAAGCGTGAAAGGAAACTGGAGGCAAATACAAGAACAGCCTGGACCTGTTAGTGCTCCTGGGGTGGAGTCAGAAAGGGAGGTGTGAGACCATTGCCTTATGAAAACACTGCAAAAGTGACTTTTTGGTGCAGAAATATGAGACCTGTGAGCATGACATATTAAGTCTACAGAAAATCAAAGGCTTCCCTTAGGGAAAATTTGCATTTAATAATCTTGAAGTTTTAAAACTAAGGACTACTTTTTAATTATTGAATATAGTAAAAATAGCTCAAATAAAAGGGAGGATACAGCACATACTAATCTAATGAAAATCAATTACTCTAGATATTCTGCAAGCGGAACATATAGATTGAAGGGGGATATAATTAAAGGTAATAAGACTAAGTTGTTGAGAGAACTAAAGAGTGTTTTGGGGGACCCCAACCCCAATCTTATGTGATCAGTGCCTTGCTGGGTGTGTGATTCTCTAAAAAGGCCTTTTAGTCCTAGAGTGTAATTGGCTCAAAGCTTGGGTTTAGGTTTCAGAGAGATCTGCATTCAAGTTCCATTCTATAGCATGCAAGATATGTAACCTTAGGCAAATGACTTTAAGTTCCAGATTCATCTGTGAAATGGTGGTTATGACCTTTGTCCTACAGGAGTGGAATGAGGACCACCACAGTGAATAAGAAAATGCTTGAGAAGTGCTCAGCTGAACATCAGGGAGGCACAATGGCGGATGTTGGCTGATAGCTTGGTTGCCTGAGTTGGAAGGACTATGGACCCAGTTTGGAGTGATGTTTCCTTTGGTTTATATTTAGAGTTGCAAAGCAGTATGTAAATATATTAGAGCTTACCTTCAAGAGGGGGCTTCACCAGCCCATGTACTCCCCACAACCTTCTTGGCAACACACTCAAGGGCTGCTGCTCTTGTACTTACAGCAGTGAGTGGCCTGCATCACAAGGGAATGTGTATCTAAAGTCTTTGTCAAGTTCAAAAGTCTACACAATACTGTCTTGTCCCCAGGGCTGGGCTGAAACTTGAAAGTTTTCAAGGGCCAAGAGGTACATAAATGAGCTGTGAGAGTGTCTCAGCCAGGCACAAAGAATATGGCCCTGGGTGACTGTGATGAACTGGAATGGAAATAACGGTGAGTCTAGGCAAAATCATTTTGGTGGTTTTTTTTTTGTTGTTGTTATTGGAAAAAAAACACCAAAATTCAAAGCTGTCAGGAGTCAAGGAAAATAAGGAGAGCCACAGCCCAGTAAGAGAAATGGCCCAAACTGGAGGCCACAGGAATCCTGCCTGGAAAGGCTGAATTCTGTAAATACAAATTTACTCAAAGCTGACTGTGAGGACCAGTCCCAAGAACCTGTAAAGAAAAGTAGTGAGCAGAGTGAGCAGGCCACCGAGGGTGACTCATCAGGACTGGGGTCAGGCTCCCTTTCCTTTCTCAGAATGCTACTGTCGTGTGTTAGACCAGGACCTCCGAGGAAAGCTGTTGTACTGGAGCCATGGGACCAGTAATGTGAAGTGGTGCTCTTCAGGACTCTCTCAGGGTCTGGGAGAGGGAGCCTTCATTTCTCAGAAATGCACCCACTTCCCTGGTGAGGTTCTCATGAGGCCTTCTGTCAGCAGTCCTTTGGGAGCACTTCCAAAAAGACCTCCTTCTCTCGACCATCAGAGAGAGCTCCCCTCTGCTCCCATCTTCCTCTAAAGCCCAACCCCAGGCCCTCCTCAGAGGTACCCTCCGTAAGCTTCCCAGAGTTCACATATTTTAATTGTTTTGTAAAGAAACACCAGCATTAAAAAATTATCAAGACTTCAATCAGAGCCAAAAGGAAGTTTGACCTTGGGTAGTGACAATGATAACCACAACCTTCGGTTTCCCACAAATATTAAATCTCAGGTCTCTGGAGCCCCTACTCAAGGCCACAGCCCCATGACATGGGTCTCACTGTCCATCCCAGCAACCCAGCCCTGCATCTTGTATTCCTTTGTTGCATTTCTTGTTTCTCTTCCACCCTGTGTCTTGTCCCTGCACATCTCCTACAAGCAGCCCTCCACCTTTAGAAGTGTCCCTAACAGCCCAAGAACCTCCAGAGAAAAGTAACGGGCAAGATGAAAGAGGAAGATCTCCCAGAGCTGAGATGTCCTGGTTGGTCAATAGATTATTTTTAATTTACTAGAACATTTTTAAAAATGCCTCGGGACACTGCAGTAAAATAAAACTGAAATCCATCCCTTCTTCTTTAGCATTTGTCCCATTCCTTTGTGCCAAATATTCACAACTGGGCAGTCTACTAATATATAGTGAAATAGAGATAAATCAAAGTCCTTACCCTTGAGAACTTATAATCCAGTTATATTTAACACTTATTCATGCATATCTTGGAGACCTATATGAGCTAATTCCATTTTTCTCAAACATAGTATATAGGACCAACAGAGATGAATTTGTTGGTATAAGAAAGAGGTCAGAAAGGTGGTGGCTGGAACCGAGGGGCAGCACCAATAACGGGAGGAGGGACAGAAGGAAGGAAGGAAGGAAGGGAGTGGGGCAGGGAGCAGTTCCAGGCAGGGGGAGGCCCTGTGGCTTCTTTCCAGGTTCTGGGGCCATTGGTTACCCCCACGTATAATGTTGCACACACCCATTCCCAAGGCTCCTGTAGTTCCAGGTAGGGCTGGGCCAGTAGGAGTCTGGGGGTGGGTGGGTAGAATATCCCACCCTGGGGCTCTGCTCTGCCAAGGCTTTGTAGATTACAGATTACCTTGTGGCTCCCACTGAGGCAGGAAGCTCAAAGACATGGCCTAGCCATTGATGAACACACCTGAACTTCAGTCTTGAACCGCAATTAGTGGTATAATCTTAAGTAACTTGACTACTCGGAGCCTCAGGTTTTCTCAGCTGCACAATGAGGACAGAGTACCTAAGTCATTGGGTTATTGTGAGAATGAATTATTTAATACTTCATAGCACATGGGGCATTCTCAGTAAGGGGCAGCTGGTCTGTATACCAGGGACCTGGAAAAGTTCCTTTTAACCACTCCAGTATTTGACCAAACTCAAATATTAAAAATATGATTATAATCAGAAGCATGTAGTTATGAAGTCACCTGAATAGCTCAAAAATTGTTTTGAATATAGGAATCATTAGAAAATGAACTATAATATCTTCATAAGTATTTTTCTAAATCAGAATGCAGCAAGAAGAGATGAAAACCCTGATTTCCTTCATTTTTCAAACACTACAAGGTAACTCAACACATTCCAGGGCTAGATTTTGGAGGTGAATAATTATAAGAGGAGTCTGGATGCAAAAGCTACTTTCATCATTTGGGTTAGAAATTAACTCTAAGTAACCAATCTTACCAGAAAAAAAAGGTTAATTTTTTTTTTTTTAATTGTAGATGAACACAATGTCTTTATTTTATTGCTTTGTATGTGGTGCTGAGGATCGAACCCAGGGCCTCACGCATGCGAGGCAAGTGCTCTACCGCTGAGCTACAATCCCAGCCCCCCCCAAAAAAGGTTAATTTTTAAAACAGTCTTTCTGACTATAGAGTCCAGTGATAAGGAATTTTGAATCCATGCATGCTATTAGTTCTAATACTATGACTGCTAATGACTATTACAGCTAGCACTTACTGAGAGCTTACTGAGTGCCTGGTGCCATCATAAGTGTTTTGCATGGAATAAGTCATTCAATCACCAGGAACTAGGCAGACATTGGCGTTATTTTTATCTATTTTGCAAACAAGAAACTAAGGCACACAGACATTAAGAAACTGACCCACAGCTAGCGAGCAGGATGCTGAGTTCATGCACAGGAAGTCTGGCTCCTGTGGGTAACTGCTAATAGATACAGCAACGGGTTGTCCTCTTAAACTTAGCACATTGAGTCCGATCTTTCTTTTTTCATGAAAACATAGTTTCCTTTTTCTCCCTGAAGGACTTATTTTCATAATGTGATGAGACTTATTTTCCATGCAAGGTATTCAAGTTAACATTGTTTTGTTTTTATGATTTCTTATTTTTGTTTCACTATTTTTATGATGACTGTTTATTTACAGATGTGATAGGGGTTTTGCACTTGGAGTGGAACTGTGAAATTTACTTCTGAAGTACAGTTTAAGTTTCAAAACATGCCTAAAGGAAAGTGATGAAGTCTAAGTAGCATTGCCCAGAGTTCGTGGGTATGGTTAAACGGGGCTAGTATCTATGCCTGGGCACTTGCTGAGCACCACACAGAACAGGACCATTTCTGGTCAGTGAGCAGGTGTTCACCTGGAAAAGTCCAAGCAGCAGATGACATGAAGGCTATTGGCCAAACTAGTGGAAAGTCTAAATGAAAGAATGGAAGACTGGAGGAGCAGGAGAGGAGCAGTCAAAGGAGAAATAGGCATAAAAGAGAGAAGTTGGGGATTGTCACCCCATAAGAGCTGTATGTTCACAGACTTCCTCTGCCCTCATACAAGACAGTCCCCCTTCCCCATGGCAACACAGTTTCTTTCATTCATTAAGTGAGAAGCTTAATCTTCATACTTGACATTGTAGGAATCCTGTATCTTACAATTAATGTGTATGTTTAACATAGAAATCTTTCTTCTCTTCTCCCCTGAAAGCTGTTCTCAACTCTCTTTGCTTTACACAGCCAGTGGCTTCTTGGAATCTACAAAATACAGCTTTGGATGCAAGAGTAGATATACCAGAACAAATAGTTTTGAAGATTGGTGCTTAACATACAAACCTTTGACTTAATCATTGTCTAAAAATTCTACCCTGTGAAAAATGAGCTTTTACTTTCAACAGTGACTCGCTTTTGGCCAGATACAGTAAAGGGTAGAGTGGGAAACAGATAGCTCTTCTGACTCCAGGCTCTGAAATCTTGGTCATGCGCTCTGTATTTTCTCTGAATTCTTCTCAGAAAACTACAAAGAGTATGACGATGGCTATTTTAGCCAGTCTTTTCATGGCAGTGACCAAAACATCTGGCAAGGACAATTTAGAGGAGTGAAAGTTTAACTTGGGGTTCACAGTTTCAGAGGTCTCATTCCATAGATGCCCAAGTCCATTGTTCTAGGCATGGTGAATGGAAGCTGCTTCCCTCATGACAGCAAACACACACACACACACACACACACACACACACACACACATATACCTATATATACATAATATACATATACATATATGTTTGTGTGTGTGTATGGAGAGAGAGAGAGAGAAAGAGAAAGAGGAAGAGGAAGGAACCCCAGGAAGAACAACCCTTCCAGGGCATGTCCCCAGTGACTTACTCCTCCAGTCACCACCCCCTCCCCTTGCCCACAGTTACCACCTAGTCAGTTCATTCACACTAGGATGGACTGATTAGGTTACAGATTTCAAAATCTAATCACTTTGCCTCCAAACACTGTTGCATTAATAGGAGCTTTTGGAGGACAGCTCATATCCAAACCATAGCAATGGCTTACCCTGGGATAGATACTCAAAGAGGTTTAAGACCAAAACTCTAAGCCAAAGACAAAACAAGTATTAGAAACCCAAGGACTCCATTACATGGCAGATGCCTGTGTGTCTGCTGTTTGGTCAATGGGCCTCCAAAGGGGAAGCAACCATGCCCCTAACATGGAGCTGGTTTGAGCTGCCAGGAAGAGCAGGCATAGAAATCCTAATAGTTCTACTTTGTTTCCTCTTTCTGTCCCCTCACTCCTAAATTCTTGCTATAGTCTCCACCAAACTCTCCTAGTGAGCTTGCACAGATGTATGCACCAAGGCAAAAGCACTACTGCAGAATCTCACATCCTGTAGAGGGGCCTCTGGCATTACCCAGAGCAGCAGCTGGTGGCCTAAAACAGGGCCTCCCTTATATCTATCAGAGTAGGGCAATGGGACTCCCTGTCAGGACCCAAGGAAAAGAGTCTTTCCTGGCTTTGTTATGGGATCTCAGGTGAGAAAGGTCACCTCTCAGGCCTTGGTTTACTTATCTACCAAACAAGGATGCTGTTGGGTCATTTATTATTATTATTATTTTTATTTGGTACCAGGGATTGAACTCAGGGATACTCGGCCATTGAGCCACATCCCCAGCCCTATTTTGTGCTTTATTTAGAGACAGGGTCTCACTGAGTTGCTTAGTTGCTTGGCACCTCGCCGTTGCTGGGGCTGGCTTTGAACTTGCGATTCTCAAGTCTCAGCCTCCCAAAGTGCTGAGATTACAGGCGTGCTCCACCATGCCTGGCTCTGTTAGATCATTTTAAAGCCCTCCTTATGAGCACAACTGTGATCTTTCTTTTCCTAACACAAGATATGCATAGCTGGTTTCAGGCCCATTCCCGAAGGCAAGCTGGAAGGGACGTGGGCTCTAGGATGAGTTGCCATGTCACCACTAAGACAGGAAGAAAGAGCAGAGCCGGCTAGGGGCACCACCACTGGAGAGAAACCCATCCCCAGGGAACGATCTTTCTGGGGCCAGGCTCACATTCTACATTCCTAAGTCACCTTGTTACCAATTCTTCTGGAAAATTTGATGTGGACAAAGTAACTCCAAGCCCTTCCAGGGATAAACATGCTCATGCATTAATTATCAACTGTTTAATGTGGTTAGTGAAAATATTTATTTTAATACCACTAAAAAAACAAACAAACATTGTTATTCATGTATTGCCCCCCAGCTGCTTTCTTATCTGCTGCTGCCAAAGACAAGAAAGCAAAGAATAAAGCTGAAGAAGATATCAGGCACAATAAACATTACATTTGAATGTTCTTTTAAAAGGCACTGATGTTGCTGCTTTTCTGTTTTTTAAAATTTCATTTTAAAAGAGAATGAGAAAAGGGAGCCATACCCTGGCCTGGAAAACGATGGTGTTTACTGCTCGAAGGAACCAGAAGTTCCTATGGGCTTGGCTGAACTAAGAAATGACAGCTCAGCACAGGGAAGTGGGGCTGGCGGGGGTGGGGGTGGGGGTGGCAGGCAGCAGCAAAGCACGAGCAAAACATTTAAAGAGGTCTGACCAGAATTGCTGTGCACAAATTCAGCATCTGGCCTTGCGCCTGGCCCCCAGGCCTGTGCTCCAGACAGCAGCACCGCGGTCTCCCTGCAGCTCACGCTCCTGCAAGGGAGCACTGCACGCTCCCGTGTGCTCACCAGCTCTCCTCCGCCTCCCCGTAGCAGAAGCTAGACCACGTGCAAGGGAGGGTGAGGAGGGCAAAAGGAAGACTGGCTGGCCCTGGCCCCAGAAGAAAACAAGCCTAGGCAGGGAGGAAAACATACTGTTCCCTGCAATCTGATCACCTCCGCGCAAGCCTCTGGGTCGCACACCCGGGACGCCGAGACCCCGAGGCGAAGCTGATTAGACCAAGCAGGAAAGCCGAGCGGGTGACTGCGCCCCAGCAGATCAGAAACCCACTGTGGGGAGGGGGCGCGGCCAGGGAGTGTGAGGCCTCAGGGCTGGAGGCTGGGGGTGGGGTCGGGGGTGTGGCGGGGCTGCCCCGGGAGGGGACAGAAGTACTGCACATAATGCTCTGTTTGTGCACTGAGATTCCAGCTCCCAGGGTGGCCCCTGGCAGCTGCTGAGGCCTCACAGTGAGAAATCTGGAACAACAAAAGCTCTGGGGACAAAAGGGTCTCTGGCCCAAGGAGCAGTGGCTTTGTGGGGCCAAGAACTTCACTTCTGAGAGGCTGGAGAATGAACGGAGTTTACCGAGGAGAGCGGCGCATGCCCTTTGAACACCACGCTAAGCTTTTCTTACATATGTCATGGAGTTTGGGGTCACATGTGGAATACTCACTGCACTGGAAAACAGGAAGTGACACTAGAGTTGTCCCCAGGCCGGTGACACCTAGAGTTATCCAGAATCACACCAGTGCCATTTATTTGGAAAGTTAACCAAAGGCCACCTAGGAATTTTGTCACTGGGAAAACAGTAAAACACATACTTTAGCTTCCAGCCCAGAGGAAGACATTTAGGGGTGTGAACACCAAAGCCCTCTTCATGCCTTCGCCTCTTGGCCATCTCCTGGGCCCCTCCAAACCCCTTCCCTCGAGTGCTCTTGCTATACCTGCGGAGCCACCGCTGGTTTTCCGGTGACTTCTACTAGCGCCACCTGGTGGCCCTGACTGCTAATGCATGGCTGATTTGGCTGGGGATTTCTGGTTGACAGCAGCTGGGTCAAATCACCCATCCAGCTTTGTGATGAGTCTCTGATCTCTACCTCATCAGCACTCTTGCCATGTTTACACAGTCGTTGTGAGTTGTCAGCTCTCTGCTGCTTCATCTTACTAAGTAAGTCACCCCTAGTGTTATTTTGAGGGGAACCTCCCAAATCAGAGATCTTTCTTCCTTTGCTTTGTACCATGTTAACCAGTGCTCCAACTTCTTCATTGAATTTTTTTTTTCCAGTTTTTAGAGGCTCTTTCTCCTTTCCTCTTCCCAAGGATTTGGACATGTTTCTGAGAGCTTGGTTTGACACCGTGTGAGTGGCACAATGTTGTGTCCCATTTGAATTTGTGCCTCCCACCAATAAAGTCATCATCAGACTAAGTCTGGGCACACCAGCTCAGTCTAGTTACAAGGCAAGTTCCTTGCCTACCTGAGAGCCCTCATCAGAATTCAGGTGAGTGCCTTTGCTTTGGTTTTGACCAGGATGCTCAATCCTTATATCTGATTTCCATCCAAGAAGCCTGATGAAGCAGAGTGACAAAGTCAGCTTTGGGTCAATGGATGTGAAGGCCACGCTTGAGTGAGAAGGGAGTTTTCTCAGTGTTCATTATAAAGCAGGAAGAGAGACAAGGTCAGAAGTAGAGAGGTAGGATCAGTTCAAGGATGTAGGAGAGATCAAAAGGCCAGAGAGAGGAGGAGAGTAAGGTCCTATCTTATAGAGAAAGCCAATAGCTGGTTAGATAACACTTTTAATCACTTTCCACATTTCCACTTCAGAGTTGAGAAGTAGAGGCAAATGGAAATAGACTCACCAAATATCTGGCACAGCTGAATCTTTCTATGTTTTTGCACCTGAGACAGATTGCATAAAATATTCATTGGCATGCAAGGTAGCTATAACTCAATACAAAGAAGGTGAATTTTTCTCCATTCAGGCTAATTCAAACAGGTGTCTGTTTGCATGAGAAATATACCAGATCCGTGGAAATACAACCTCTGAAACTTCTTATTGGAACAATAAGACCACCTGGAAGCCCAGGAATCTGTTTTGTAGGTGGATTCTGTAAGACGAACGACCAGATGGAAGTGAAACAGGACCAACACAGGCTTTTATTCTAAGAAATACGCTCCCGGACCAATTCCCTGCCCAGTCACCAGGCTCGAACAGGTCGGGAAAATGGCGCTGTGCCTCGTGTTACACAGGGTTATATGGCCTCTTCCCATCCGGAAAAGGCAGGCTTGAGGCCAGGAAGAGGTGTTGACTTAGAGTCCAGTGTCTTCTGAGATTGGTTTCGGTGCAGCTGGTGATGTCAGATCCCTTCCGGTATGAGCCGAGAGCCATGGAGCTTCTCATACTAAGTTCACTTCTTCTTCCGTACAGATCACTGGGGGCCGCCATTTTGGTGTGCTCGTCGCATGCGTGCTGCGCTTGTCGCATGCGTCGCATGTGTGCTACGTTTGTCGTGCGCGACAGTGTGTGGGCTGGCTCCGGGCAGTGATGGGGGAGAGAGAGGTTCTAGAATCGTCTCCCAAGGAACTTTCTGGCGCAGTGTCCATGCGGCGTGGCACGGTAGTGGGAAACAGTCCAAAATGCCTCCCAAGCGAACTTCCTGGTGTTGTGTCGGCGCAGCGCCGCGGCGCACAGCAGGTGGGTCTGGTTTTCTGTGTCTGCCTCCGACCTAACATTCCGGCCTTTTGATGGTATAGGGCAGTAGATTCGGTCTGGCTGCTTCATGCGGGATTGGGGGCATTGAGAGGGGGGAGATGGCTCGGGTTGGTCAGGCAGAGAGGCAGACACAGGGGTGGAGATGCTGGTTGTCAGTCATGCCGCTTGAATGTAGAGGCGCCACCTGCAGGTAGGAACAGAGGCTTGGGAGAGATTATTGAATAGCAGGGGAATGTTGTCGAGAAACTTTAAGTTTAGTGGGCCCCAGCATGGTGGAAGTCCAAGGCTGGGCATTGGGGGTAGGTGCCTTTTTGAGGCGGGAGACATGGTACCATGGGGTGTGGCCTAGAAGCTTGGCCGCTGTTGGCGTGGTAAGTATGACTGTATGGGGTCACGTCCAGCGGGGCTCCAACGATTGAGGATGCAGTTCTTGAAGTAAGACTATGTCACCTGGTTGAAGAGGATCTGAGTTGGTCTGCAGATGTGCTGGGTCTGAGGCTGTAGATGGCGTAGGAAGGCAGCGGTCTGTGTGTTCCCTTAAAAGCTTGTGCAAGAGGGTGAGATATGGCAGGTAGGACGCAAGGGGAGGGGGGTTGGTTAGGAAATTTTGGTTGATTAGGAAAGGGCGTCCATAGAGCAACTCAAAAGGGCTAAGGCCAGAGGGGGCTCTAGGAGCTGCCCTAATTCGAGTGAGGGCCAATGGCAGGAGATTGGGCCAGGAGAGCCTGAGTTCAATGGCCAGTTTAATGAGGTGATCCTTGAGGATGCCATGGGCCCTCTCAACCTTACCCGAGGACTGGGGTCGGTAGGGGATGTGGAGTTTCCAAGTGATGTTGAGGTCCCTGGAGACTAGTTGAAAAACCTGAGAAGTGAAGGCCGGA